>CM062859.1:7966794-8594225 GCA_031772225.1 Eubasilissa splendida
TGATGATTTTATATAGGTTAAATTAACTTACTGCTACACGGTGGCACACAGTGAAGAGGTCTTGTTAAAAATTGTGCGCGCGCTATATATTGTTGCGTGTGTTATTATGTTATGTGTGCTTAAGGGGAACATTAGTCGTCAGCGATGGCACCACTTCTCACTGAAGAATCTCTCTAATGTAGTTAGTACGTCTAATCTCTGTGACATTTAGCTGCGCACTCGTCCATCAATTACCGTGCATCACTCCATGACGTAACGATTTCTCACAGCACCGCTGCACGGCTGGCTGGCCGCTGCACCGCTGACGTTGCACCGGGTCGAACGAAGAACACTTGCACCAACGTCCGCTGCAGCTATTTATGGATTGGTTCACGACGCCGCGTGGTCGCGCCGTCATACTGTTTACGCGATCCCCGAGCTCGGGATGGAATATTTTGCTTTTGCTGTAATTAATACCCGACTAGATTAAATGCTGTCTCGTTTCTTGCCTATTAAGCGGTGCAACGTGACCTTAATAATAATTATTGTCATCACAACCAGCAGCTCAAGTGTGTAGGATACCGTAATATCTACATTTTATTATAAGAACACATTCTTTGTTCTCCTAATAATAAAGTTGTATCAATGTGTCCAAAATTTAATCGATAATTCTGGCGTCTGCTATCAGATTACTCGAATCTATTTGAGATTCCGTAAAAATAAGGTAGATGGCTCTTTCAAATAATGGAACGATTAAATGCATTAAAATCAAAAAGGTTCGAAAATTTGTCGCTAAAAATATTGTCGCTGTAGCATAGTTCGATAATGCACTTCCCCGATTTGGAAAGAGATCCAGGTTCGAATCCCGGTGGCGCAACAAAAATATTTTATATGTTTATCTTTCTAATGAATATATTTAATTAATATTTACATTTAATTATTTTGATTGCATTGCATCTGTTGATTAATTGGGAAAAAAACTAATTGGATACTTGGAGCTAAATGGTCAGACACTTGGATTATTGCTCGACAACCCGGAGTTAGAATCTCGTCTGTGATTTATTATTAACTTTATTATTATTATTAACACTTTATCTTATATGACGTTCTGTTATTTAAGACACTCGCCTAGTGTTACAGTGTTCGGGGGTTCGAATTTCATCCTAGGAGACCACCAAGTTAGTCGTATTATATAATACACAATACATAATAATGAATCCTTGCTGGCAGCACTTCTTTCAATATTATTGATTATTTTTATATATCCAAAAAAACATAAAACTTCACCGATATTTTGGTTCTAACGTTATCATCTAACCTTTACCATTAAGTTATATGACACCAGTCATTTTGAATAATATTTGTTTCATAAAAAAATCTGTTAATTTTTCATTATCATTTGTAGATATTTAAATATTTGCAAGAAATGACTTTTCAAAATTAAGATTTTTAATTATGTTAAAAATAGGCTACGATAGCCGACATTTAATAATTTGAATGAAGGAAAACAGATAAAAACAGATTAAAAGATGTCACAACATAAAAATTCATTACAGAGTTTTTTTTATTTACTTATAATGCATATTTAACACAACTAATTTAGAATTCAATGTTAATCTTTTAAATAATATCAAAATATTTTACTTACTAATACTAATTCTTAAATTCTTATTTTTACATTATCGTCGACTCGCGGGAAATACCGCACGACGATAGATAGCCTTGAATATTCGTTAGACAAGCAATCATTTGAATCAATTCGAATATCTTGATATAGACAAGATCTCATCCTTTGCGTAAGTTTTTTTTTATACGATTCTTATGACTTCATTCGTACTCGAACTTGTATAATGTATGAAGAGAACTCTTGAATACACATACAGGGTGGCCCAAAAAAAAAAAATAATAACATCTCGTAGCACATGACTTATTTCAAAACATAATATAATTAATTATAATTCTTAATGAAATTTTTTTGCATAATATTTAGCTAATCAGAAATCATCAGAACACCCCATATTACACAATCTAAAGGGTTTATATCTGGGCTGTTCGGTGGCCACACAGGCATGGCTCGATGAAACTAACATTCTCACGACGAAGAAAGTTGATTGTATTTCTGGCTGTGTGAGATGGAGCTCCGTCCTGCTGTAATTATTTTGAAACTCGTTGATCATTTTCCTAGCACACCGACGTTTTTCAATTCGCAAATTTTTGACCAGAATACGGTCTTCTGCGGTGATTTTTGTCATTCTGGGCAACAATTTGGAAAAAAAAAAACAAATATAAACAATGGGAAAATTATGAATCAAAGATGGCGACCGAAAATTGTCGAAATAAAACGTAATATAGGTAAATAGGTGAGTAAGTAAATTAGTAAACTATTAAAGCTATCCTCGATATAGTTAAACTAATTTACGAAATGTTCTCACTTTTTTTGGGCCACCCTGTATACGTAGGCACATTGTATCGGTGATGTCACGGAATTTTTTTAATCTTTGCAGACGAGCAGTAATCAACAAGAAAACGTAATAAGAATAAACATTGGACGGGTTACAAAGTTCCAATATTATCAGAAACACAGCTGACCATGAAAATTAAATAGCGACTAATATGACATCGGGTATCTTTTTCTAATTGTTTAGCCCCGAATTTCGGGCATACGAATGTGTCAATGTTATGTTAACACAGTTTATTTATTTAACTAATTAAGGTGATTTTAACCGTATAAATAATCATAATACAAATCACATAAATATATAGCGTATGAAACTAATTATAAAAATACACAGATATGTTCGGGCAAAGTAGTGATGCAGTAAAACTAAATTCATGAATATTGAAAATAAATCAATGCCAATCACACCGACAATTATCATAGATGGTGAAAGTTTGAAGGAAATGACTGAAATAAAATTTTTGAAATTGAATTTATCGCAAAATACAAGATACGTGACTAAAAAGATTGCTAAGAAAATCTCACTTTTGGGATGGATCAGAAGATTTATTTGTACTGTGTCCTGTCAAATAGTATACGACTCTGTTATTATTCTTTGACTTTGGTCTCATGTCTAATAGAGTACAGGGTCCGCTGGACCCCTTGCCCCTTCATCATATTGTTTGATGATTGATGTTTGATGATATTGCGCATGATACCTGCTTAGTGGCCTCTAGGCGAGGACTGTATTGGGACGTTTTATTTTGGATGGGACGTTTATGTCGTAATTCGAGAGTGAATTGATCATGGGGTTTCGGTGCTTGGGGAGTTCCGCATAACAACGCTTGGAGGTTTGTTTAATGTACTCCATGACGGGGAGTATGCCGGCATCGTGGTGAAGTTGTGTGACTCTAATCCCCACCTTGGGGCTTTCAGAGCTAGTCTGATGACCTTATTTTGGAAGGTCTGTAGTTTTTTCATGTGTGTTTTGACCGCGTGGCCCCAGATGAGGGCTGCGTACAGGAGTTGAGACCTAAGGATGGCCTTGCATCAACTACTAGAGCAATATTTTGTTTTTGGCTAACGAAGAGGAAATGCAACAATTGTCAGTGCTGCAAAATAAAACTTTGAGAATAATACTCAGAAAAAATATATATACTCTGATCAGTACAATGCTGGAAGATTTGAATATGATGACGTTAAACAGAAGATATATTTTTAATATAATGGTATTTATTTATAAAATCCTAATATAATAAAATTGATGCAAATCAACATGAGCACGAGCATCGTACAAGAGGGGTGGATAGACTGAGACTGCCATTCAGGAAGAAGGCCAAATCTCAGAAATCGATGATGTATAGTGCGATGAAGATTTTTAATGAAATGCTAGAAAAGTGGAGAAATTAAATAGATTTAAAATGAAACTGAGTAAATATGTAAAAGATAAGTTTCAGTAAAAGAAAATATTTAATCTTGTTTATATTAGAGCGTATGTAGGAGTGCTTATGTATGCACTATGTTAAGAATTAAATAAATAATATAGCAGTTTACAATATAAGGTAATATAATATTAGTAGAAGATGATGAAAACTGGCGGGAGAAAAGATAGGGAAGTTGAAACAATTGTTGTGGTAAAGGCAGAGCAAGATGTGTTTGAAGATAGAATGATTGGTTAAAATTGAAAATGTAGTAGTTCATAAAAATAACTATTTTAGCGTAGTAAGACTGATGTTGAAAAAGTTAATATCTCATTATGGTATTTGCATGAACGGTGAATAAATGAGTTTTGTGTGTAATATCTTCTACTTCTAGAAATGTGGAAGAGTACGGATTGCCGGGTCGATCTTGATGGTATTTGGAAGGATATTAATTCTAATTGGCTGGGACAGTCAATATGACCCTTGCAGTAGTTTAAAGAAAAGTATTTGGTCAGCACGTGTTCTTCGATATTCTAGAGTTTTCAAATTGTTTCATACAGTTAAAGTTGAACAAGAAAATAAAAAGTTAGTGAAGAAAATCTAATATATTAATACTTTACAAATACATCCAATAGTGTACTTATTACCAGTAAGAAAAAACACCAAAGTAGCGAGGTCTTATTATGTCTAATATAACGAGAGATAAATATCTATATATATTTAACGAGAAAATATCTCATGTATCTACATTATTAATCTTCTTACATTATTTTTTAATTTAAAGACAGCTGTCAAATAATCGCCGCTAGGGCGATGAGCAAACCTTTCGGATCTATTGACAATAATAATTATACTTTTAAAATAAGCATTTATCTTTGTGGTTAAGATTCATATTTTTATTTTTTATCTTTGTTTAATTAACGACTAAAATGAGTTTATATACATCTACCAGTTTCGAAAAAAATACCATTTTTCCTTCTTCAGGATGTCATAACTAACTAAACAGACATTGTTACTTTGACAGAATCCTATTTTTAAAAACATTTTAATTAATTATGTTCTTTTCACAAAAACTATAAATAGCACTTAAATATTTTTAAACCAAATACCACTGTAAAAAAATTCGTTGCAAATAGTGGATTTGTTAAAGGACAAAGGATCTTCCCAAAAATGTTAAACCTTAGTTTCCTTTTGATATTTTTTACCTTTGTTTACTAATGTACCGTCTTAATGAAAGTAAAATTTTAATTTCTTGATTTTATTAAATTCGTCTAATTTACCTATAAATTAGTAAAAGATCTATGTCGAATTGTTAAATCTTGTAATGAACCAAAATTATTTTGCAATTTAATAATATAATGTATAATCGAACAGAGTCTTCCTGATGGGAGCACCCACAAGTCCACAATACAGATATTTTTGTAGATAATTTGGAGCGGAATATTTTTAATGTGATTCCCTTTGTTAAAAAATATTTTATTGTGGAAAAAGGTATGTCGATGATATATTATGTATTTTTCAGGTTCACAACGCAACTAACTACATTTATAAATTTCATTAATACATTTATATAAAATACCAAAAAAATTTGTTTAACTTTTTAGAAAAAAAATGGGAGAAAATAATTCGAACCCCTAAATTTTTTTTACCTAACATTGATTAAAAATAATAATAAAATTGAATTCAAAAATTTTTTAGAAAACAACTTTTACAGATACTAATCAATACACAATGAAATCCTAATCATCATTTAATCACACAAACATTCAGGGTTCCACTCCATGATACATCGTTTATCATATTCCTATGTCTACATCCCAAATTTCTATGAATGAATTGAAATACAATTAAAAAAATAGCAGTTAATAACGGGTATAATACAGGGATTTGATAGACACAATTATAAAAAAATAAATTAAAAGAATATATAATCAATTTTTATATAAATCACAGATAATACATAATGATAATAATGATTATTGGCATAGGATTTTATACATAAATAACTTTTCGAATCAAATATCTAAACACCTACCACGAAACATTAGACCGGCATTTTATACAAATAATAGTATAGGAAATTTACTCATAAATTCTAAAGACAAAGATGATAAATTTAACAATTCTGGTGTCTATAAACTTAGTTGCAAGGATTGTGCTGCATTTTACATTGGTAAAACGGGTAGAAATTTTAATATAAGAGTAAGGAGCATTTGAATGTTGAACAAAGTAGATTTTCAGAATTGCTAATCATTTGATAGAAAATGGTCATGATTTTGATAAAATATTGGGATTGTCAATTTTGCATATAAACGGTGTTGGTCACAAATTAAATAATTTGGAATCGTTGGAGATAAATAAAGCGTGTAAAACTAATCAAAAAATTATAAAAAAAAAATTATAAACAACCAACTAAATTTAACTACGAGTCCCATTCTAAAATTTTTTCCTAAAAATTATTCGAGTAAATTTGTATTAAGTAATGATTTGAGTTAGGTACTAAAAAAAAAAAAAAATTTTTCTTTTAAAAATAGATTCTGTCAAAGAAACATGTATGTTTAGTTAGTTAGGACATCCTTTTGGAAGAAAATGGTATTTTCGAAACACGGTAATGTATTTAAACTCATTTTAGTGGTTAATTAAACAAAGATAAAAAATAAAAAATAAAATACAATAATAATAAATTAATTAATTAATCAGTTATCAATAATCGCGCTAAGCTTGCGAGATCTGCGATATTTCCGTTTATTGGTCAAATTAAGTTGTACTGCGTTACAGAATTTCCCTTTTTTTGTAATAAATTGTATTTTCAACATTAAAAAATGTGTTTTATGAAAAATCACACTACACTGTCTAGTAAAATTTTAATGTTCATTTGTCAACCATAAAAAAGTATATTATTTATCAAATGTTTTTACATTGTACCTTAATGTCATTCGAGGGCTATCTATCGGGGTCATCTAACACCTGTTGATAATCTGCATATTAAAATATAATTAAAATACTTAGTGTTAAAATAATTTTGAAGTACCCCGTTAACATTAATATTAAACTGATACGCAGGTATGTTCGAAAATGTCGATTATGTGTATTATATAAATGCGCTAGCCGATACACCCGGCGTTCCACGGGTGTTAACCCTTCCCCCCCCCCCTCTCGCTATTGAATTGAATTTTCAATTACATTTTACGTGTCATTTATTTGTTATGGTATACTCCATAGTCAGGAACTCCGTACTAATTTATTTTATTTATTAACGCTCTTATGGGCTTTTATTAAATAGGTTTGGTATAAAACATAATAAAAAACACATGAGCAGCTACACAAGTAGCATGGAATATATATATATAAAAATAGAAATTAAAAAATAAGCAAAACAAACCACAAAAATAAAGGTTCAAGACAGAATGGCTGAGTATCAAAATAAGTTTTATCTTCGACTCTGAACAGCATCTAAAACATCACTCTTATATTTAAACATAGAAATCAGAATATATCTACAAGACCAAAATCGTTGCCACGCCTGTGAAGTCTTTGTGTGAGTGCACTCCTATAAAAATTAGTAAATGATGAATTTACATGGAAAAGCACCGACGACCTGGTACTCCGCGCAGGGACGTGGTGTACAATCAGTTCAGTTAAATTAGGGGCATCCAGTATGCCATTTACTATTTTAAATAAAAATAATAAATCACTTAAAGTTCTTCTACACGACTAGTTAAATTGAGAGTGCTCATTAGAAAATCATAGTTCAATTGCTCAGCAAGTGTAGACAATTTGAAGTTAATAAACCTTAACATTTTATATATGAATAGTTCTCCATAACACTTGGGTAAAGAAGACTTTCGTCCTTTGGGCGTGTTGCTAGAAGACAGCCTCCGGAGAGCGAAAACTCTTACTCCAACAAGATGGATCCTCGCTACAGATTGATTTTTTGATCATGGCACTTTAAGAATGCGTTGTATACGTCAAGTTTGACGTTGGTTGACGCATGGTATCGTTCGTGTACACCGCGCGCTGTTGTTGTTTTATAATAAACACAAAAACTTTCGAGAATTTATCGAGTGACTCAGAAACATCAAGCGATGATTTAGAGGGAATATATATACAGAATAAAATTGAACACATTGACAATAATTATTATTACCTAAACCATTTTTAAAACTTTCCGGAATTTCTTGGCGATTATCCATTATATTAATATAATAAAATGTACTGTTCAATTTTAACCAAAATTTTTTTTCTTCAATTTCAGCTGATGATGGAAAGGGTATCGACAGCGTCATTATTATTATTAATATGTGATTAATATTATTTCATTCCGTATCTATTAAACAATTAAATATTGAACAAATCTATGTAAATCTATTATGCTATCAACAGATTTGTCAGTGGCCGACTGTACAGCGCCATGAGTAAAAAATCAACCTGTACACGTCGCGCCAAGCAAGGTCTGGGATCACGGAGAGGGTAGCGAGCAGTTTACGCTGTTAAGAGATGAACTGGAGGGCCACGATGTTTAGACGCGAGAGCACATCGACTGAGAAAGAGAGAGAGATTCTTCACATACACGAAATAGCACAGTATATCAACACCTGCGAAAAAGTAAACTGCATTCTGAAACAGGATTCATTCTATCGAAGAAATGTTGCCTTCTTCGCTGAATATCAGGTTTTCGCACGTCAATTCTTCGTCTGTGTGTATCGAGGAAACATTAATGAGGGTACCCACCGCTTACCCAGGATCGTTTATAAGCAAAATTTTCTATATCAGTCCTACTCATTCACCACCAGGTTAGCATTTTTTATGCTAAATAGGCGACCGCGCAACGCAGCAGCGCATAAGCGTCCAAGCAACGACACACGGCCGCCAACCAAAACATCCTTCATTACACCAATGATCCCATATAAAAATCTTTATTGTATAAAATATACAATGCTCAAAGACACAGTAATAACACACAAAAGCCGGAGACAGAGGGGCAGCTAAGGGAGTACGCAAAACACTCCCTCACGGGAAACAAGGCGAGCGAGCACCACCGCCGGCAGATATTATCCAGGAAACATTAGATGGAAGCCAAGATTTTTCGCCTCCGAGAACTTGTTTAGCCTCAAGGCACGGAGTGTTGTCAGGTATGCTCTACGATTGCCCAAGCCACTTACCAGCCACCAGCCGCCAGCCAGCAGCCGCCAGCCAGCAATGCGGTCTGAAGTACCCACTACGCCGCGCCGTTTCGCCATAGGTCAACAACTTGTCTCACTGGCCTAGGAACAGTTATTCAATGTGCAATTTATTTCGCTTTTACAAACGTTAATAAACAAACGAACTAATATATTTCTTCATTTGTCGTCAATCAGATGTGAAGTTGGCTGCGATGAAAGACTAGTCAGTGACAATGACGAAGACGAATGCGCTTTATGCGAGACGGTTTGATCAGCTGTTATCGTTAAAAAAATGTCTGAAAACATACAATTCATCAGTATACAAATATTACAATAATTAATTCATGTCACCCTTTTTATCGACTTACATTGAGGGTGTCTTTGTTTTGTGAAGATCTCTTTAGCTTTCTATAGTCTACAGGATCTACAGGTCTTAGGTTGACATCCAGGTCGTCTATAGTCTTTCACGCCCTCTTAACCGACCGATGTCAATGTTTGGTGACGTTTTCAGCAGGTGGTCAACTTCCCTTCTGTTAACACAAGCTAAAGTTGTTGTGGTATGATAATAGATTCGAGCCCCGATCCTTTTTATTAAAGCCATACTAGTATGTCTCCCTTTCTTCACTCGTCAAGTCTATGACAACACTTGTATGTTTTTGTTTTTGCACAAATCGCAGTATTACTGTCATCAGCCCACCCTAATATGGTCCCGGAAATCCTTGTAATCCCTATATCACTTAAGTATGAGAAATCAAATAGAAAACATTTAAACATTATTCATTACATTCCGCAATTTGATTTAAAATGTTACATATATATTAGGCGATATAATGACTGATCTATGTTAGTACACCAGCAGCATTTTGTTAACTTCTAATGAAGAAGAAATGCAACAATTGTTAGTGCTGCAAAATAAAGCTTTGAGAATAATGCTCAGAAAAAATAGATGTACTCGGATCAGTGCAATGCTGAAAGATCTGAAAATGATGACCTTTAAGCAGAAAATATATTTCAATGTTATAGTATTTATTTTTAAAAGGAAAATATCGCCATAATTTATAAGAAAAATTAATGCAAATCACCATGAGCACGAACATCATACGAGAGGAAAAGATAGACTGAGACGGCCATTCGGAAAAAGGCTAAATCTCTCGATGAAGATCTTTAATGAAATGCCAGAAGAAACTTCATAGATTCAAAGTGAAACTAAGTAAATATGTGCGAGATAAGTTGTAGTAAAAATGAACATTTTGATCTTGTTTATATTTGAGCGTATATAAATATACTTATGCATCACTATATTAAGAATAAATAAATGTTGATGATCACGGAAACACACCTAGGTATATACGTATTTCAGTAATGCTAACAGAACTAACAAACTAACTAATTAACAAATTAGCTAACTAAATTCTTACGGGCAATTCCTGATCGCACTACGCATATACTTAGGGCCCATATTTGTTTCCAATTTTCTTGCATTCTTTCGCAAATGTACTTCACGTTCAGCTGCATTTTTAAAGGCAAGTAGACTAGACGAACACCTTTGTCGAACGGCAGAATTGAAAAACAGGCCAATCGAGTGTTCGTGACGTCGCCGGTCGACAGCCGATCCGAAGAAAACTTGTCCAGTACCAAAGTACAGGTTCCGACACAAACACATTTCGCCATCATCGCAGATCCAGCGGGTCTAATGTCTGCTGGAAACTGCAATGGCCGCTGCTGGCTAGTTACTCGCGTTGAACGGAACTCCGTGTTCTCACGTTCGCTACCCGAGACACGAGACACTGAGTCGAGTCTTGCACAGTGTGGACACACTGATACCTACATTCTACATTCACAATGACGCTGAAGTATTCCGAGATATTCTTCTTTGATCACAAAAGCCGTTCGTCGATGGAGAAACTGATGTATGGCTTCTGTGTCTTGGAATGAATGAGGAAAACGATAAATTAATAATAGACACTCGAGTAAAGCTTGCACAATGACTGAAAATATTAATGTTGACATTTTAGGCAGATACCTATAATCACACCATTTTTAACAAGACTTCATCTTAATATGCTTCCTTCTATCGAAGGTTGGCGACCATGTTGATTTATCCTGTATAAGATCACCAACATTTTGGATATTGAATTACTTTTTGAGGTTACACAGTCAAGATAATCTCTTTCTACCTACTCTACTACCTCTGCTGCCTTCTATCTTTCATATTTATTAAGACCTTTCAAGATCATATTTGAAAATATCATCTCATTCCTTTCCTTGATTTATTAGTTCTCTCACTTAATTTATGCGTCTTAATACATCTGCATCAGTAGCCTTATAATAGCACGGAACGTTAAAACTGCACAAAATATTATTTATGCGCACACCGTGATCCAAATATTTTTGTGTGGTTGTTTGTACAGAGACAAATAAAAAAATCATGCTTTACCCACTGACTTACACGGGCGGAGGATAGAGCGCCTCACTCTTCTGTCCTGACACGACAAATTTGTTATATCCAATCTTATCTCAATCAATTATATCTTATAGTTTAATAATTCAGGATACCATGCTGTACACGAGCATCATTTATCGAAAACAAAGCTTTCTGACCTATTATTGATAATAATAATTATCGCCGCTAGGATGGCGAGATCCGAAATCATAATTTATCGCCAGATACCACGCGTGTGCAATCAAATATTTTACATATTTTTAACCCTTCCAAAACCATGCGGTAACACAGGTCTGCCGCCCCAATCAAAACTGTAATATTTCGGTTAATATACGTAACATAAAATTCATATATTAGGTAATTCTAAGGAAAATATTTATGCTTAGAACTGACTAGTCAAAAACTAGTTGTGTAAAGCGAATCCTACATAAATAATTATTTTTCAATTCAGTCAGTTGTAAAATTATTATGCTGGAAAAAATACAAATAGAGATGGTACATTAATTTCACAATAAAAATAATAACCAACATACAAATTTAGGATCTCTCTTTCTCACTAATTTAAAGAAGGGAGACAGGAAAAATGATAGTATTGTATAGGACGAATGCTCCGAATTATATTAGGATATTAATCCTGTTTTCGTAATTAACGCTCAATATTTAGAGTGAGTTTATAGGATTAATAATTTTAAAGCCATTTAAAATTATAATAATTTTCTTCACATTTAAAATGTTAAAAAATTTCTTACGTCAACACGAGTTGACAGCATGGCTACATATGGATATTTTTTATCACGATATGGTAAAGGTTAATGTACAATACAATATGATCAAACATGGTTTGATGTATATTTTATACATAGTACAATTGTGTTGTAGCTCACCTAAACACCTTTTAAAACATACCATTCATAAATAAATATATCGGCTTTCTCAGAAGAATGTTGGCCAATTAAAGAGGCCTTGGACATTTGCGTACTTCGGAACTTCGATAAGGCTGTTATATTCTCCGACTCGCAAGCAGCTCTTGAATCCTTCTCTACTAATATGAATCTATTTAATTTGTACAGCAACAATAAACAGGTATCATTCGTTTGGATTCCTGCACATAAAGGAATTCATGGAAATGAATGTGCTGATAAACTGGCCAAGGAGGCCACTCTTTCTGGAGTTTTCCCCCATCAATTCCATATCCCTATGTATGACAAACTTAATATGGTAAAAAAAACTTACGAATTCGATCTGGAATGCACAATGGATGGATTCAAATAATCATAAGGGTAATCGGCTTAAAATAATTCAAAGATCTATTCCCTGCACCCCCTGGTTCTCCAAAAGGAAAGTCTCCAAAAGAACAATATCAAATATCTCTAGAATGAGAATTGGGCATTGCCAGGTAGCCTCACATTTATTCAGATTGAACTTAATAGATTCCTCAATGTGTGAGTGTGGTGCCGAGGAGGAAACCCTTGACCATTTCTTTTTTGCCTGTCCATTGCGGATCACAGGTTTTTTTACAGTAATCTCGTCAATGGTAATTTTCAACTCCCGGTTAACTTGTGTCATCTTCTTTCCCTTAACTCGCCACATTTAATCTATATAATAGCAAATTTTTTAAACGACAACGGTATTGACGTGTAATATAATATTACCTATTCTATTAAATCATTGTACTTTTTTCTATAAAATAAAGTTTAATAATAAAGGCACAAATCACTCTTGAAGGGTGGATTGCGTATTTAAAAGAAGAAGAAGAAATAAATATATCTGATTTGATTTTGTAAAGGCAGTGTTTTTATGCTAGTGAAAAAAATTGACACGGTCGTCTTATGAAATCTAGTAAAATAGCGTTGAATATATCTATTTTTGAAGTGAAATCATTTGCTAATCAAAAACTAAGAGTAACAATGAAATGTGTCCGATAGGTAGATAGGTTAAGAGCCGTCAATTATTTGTAAAATATAAAATGTTATTATATCTCTTTATTAGGTCGAGTGGCGAACACCGACACAGCACGGGTATCGTAAAATCATTAGAAATACCATTTTGCAAATGTATGCAGAATTAATGAATACACAATACATGTGTGTTTAGTATTTATAATGTAATACACAACGCTTCCATTTTGCACTCTCGTAATATTGTATCATGTTTGATCTCGGCGACTGCGTCATCACGTGGAATATTAATAAACTGTTAATAACATCATCGTAACACGTGACGTGTAGAGCGCGTGTAGGTATATATATGTGTGTGGGTGCATATTTATTAGCGTGTAGGTGTTCTATAAACGGAAATGCAGTAATCAAATGCCTAATCAGTATTCTTGCAGATTGTGGTGTACGTGGAGCTGTCTATGTAAATGTAAATTAATTAATATTCAATTTGTCTGTTTAATTTGATGCGAGTGTCTGGAAACATGTGTGGTGTGTGTGCTAAAATGAAGGCCTTCAAATAAAAATTATCACACGTGATAATGTTTTTTTTTTTTTTTCATATTACGTTAAGCTTGAGACGTGCGCAGTCTTAAATGCTGATTCATTGACGGGTGTGTGATCAGTAGCAACTTTTCACAAACGCCCGTAGTAAAAATCCTTTGCGGGTTGTTGATACATTCAATTTACTACTGTCATATCACAGATGGAGACGTGTATAGATGCGACAAATAATCATGAAATAATTATCTAATAATGTATATTAAACAACGAGATCATCGTCGGACGTACTGTCATCACTAAAATGGCGAGGTATTGAACGATTAATTGTCAATGTGTCGGATTAGTGTCAATGTGTCGGATGACTTTTGGAACGAACAGCTGTGAAAAGTCCGCCATATTTAATTATCGATTTTCGTTTTTACTATCGGATATCGGAGAGTAAAATGAGTTTACTGCAGGATGTGCTTTCGATATGTAAATATATTTTTACTATCATACAACCCGTTTTCGCAAAAAATTTTACTTTAGTAATTTTAATTTTAATTAGTAATGGACAGATTTTTCGAATAACTACAGGTAAATTTTGATAGAAAGACTACCTATTTATTATAGAGAGTCTCGTGACATTTCAGGAACATTTCAATACACCTTCCGTTAGTTATAATTATAATTAAAATTTATATATCCATCCATGTATGCCGAATGAAATATAACGGATTTTGTGGACACGACTTTTGCCATTATGATATTTTACCCTTTATCCCTTTTCTGCCATCTTGTTTTAAAATGACAACTGTTTAAAATCTTTAAAAATGTGTTGAGACAAAGCAAAAAGAACACCTTCATACACGCACGAAATCTATTTGATTATTGTGGCTGATCTCAGAAGAATTGTTCTCGTGCCATTGCCTAGCTGACTATGTATCTGTTTCATAATTTATAACATTTTATATTTTATCGACTCTTCGTATACCACTTAATTATTTAACAAACTATTATTAATAAATTATTATCAACTTATCCAAAATTATGTTGATGTGTAGTATCAAAATTCGCAAAGTAACTAGAGTTTTATACTGTTACTAGCGGGTAAGTCAGAGTCTTAGTATAATCTATATTTCAAAGCGGAAATCACTTATTATATATTGCTTTAACAATAATGTTTTCTGTAAGTGCTTCTGTATCGCTCCCCCCGGAATTGTACAAACGTGAAAAATACGAACAAAACATCCATGTCACGTTTGACAGCGACATTGATAAGTAAAAAAAAAACATAGAGTATGACGCGATATGACCATGAGGCATAGATGAGATAACAGGATGCTTTTCTTATTAATGACAGGAGTCTCGCAGACCTGGCCGTTTAAGTAAGTATTTTACAGCCTACCAGCAAATGACAGTAACACAGTCACCACGGCCGCCACATCCACAAAGTCATAGATATAGACGGGAAAGAGTAATATTATTATGGATATATAATATTTGCCCGACATTGTCAATTTTTGATGATTTAAAAAATGCTTCATTTTGGTAAAGCAGACTTTAAATAAGACATTGTTTAAATAATACACTCGCATCTTTAGGGATTAACCACTATTTAAAACGTAGTTTTGTTTCAAAAACACGACATATATTATAATGTATATATTACCTTACAATTAAAATATTGATATAGTTTATTTTTAAAATAAATAGACATGCATGCATATCACACACAAATAAAATAATACTAATTTGGTTTTTTTTTAATAATTCTAATTTGGCGTTCTCCAGGAAAGAGACTTGAACCTAGGGTTTCTGAAAACCCGGGGTTTTGAAACCCGCCTAGTCCGGGTCCAATATTTTGGAAACCCGGCGGGTTCGAGTCCGGGTTCGGGTCTAAAATCATTATAGTATAAATATAAGAATAAAAAAATAAAACTCTTTTACTGCAATTAATGTTACAGCAGCGAGAGATTTATCTCCTAATCCTGATCTAATTTTCGAGCAAAAATTAGTCTACACCGAGAATGTTCGCTCATTGTCAGTCGAAGTTGGTCTCACTGTGCAAAGTGCGTCGTAGAGCCTCTCAACATTGATGTACGCTTTTTATTGTTTTTAAACAGGGCAAATTCTTCCCTTAAACATTTAAAATTGTTTTTCCTGTTTCTCCGATGTTTCAGCATCTTTTAAAATGAGAACCAACTCTTCATCCATCTCATTTCCTTATTATCGATTAATATTGAATCTTTTATACTGTCCATAGAATTGACTTCTGAAACCTGCTCATCAGTTATGTAGCCAAACAGCTTTGTCTGAATTATTTAAATTTGGGTCCTCAAGGGCCTTAACAAATTGATCAAATTCGAATGCATTCGATTTTTTCCGATGTTTTGCAGCAATTCGCATGAAACCCGAACCCGGCGGGTTTCAAGCCCGGGTTTCGAATCCGGGTTTTAGGGTCATACCCGACCGGGTCCGGGTCGGGTCCAGTCCAGAACTTGGGTTATTTAACACAGCGTGTAATGTTTTCCAGGCGTTTCGACACTCATTACTGATTATGTCGGCGATGCCAAACACACGCGTCATAACGTTGCAAGAACTTCGTTCGTTTTTTTTCCGTAAAAAATACATTCATATTTATTGTTCATTCAGAACATTTCCGTGTCCTATTGTATGTTAAGTCCACACCTTTTTCCGTTCCTATTGTATAACTGGTAATTGCAATTTATATTAAAATGCTTGCTCAGTCAATGACCTGTAAAATTATTTTCCTCATTAAACAAAGACTGGAGAAATTAATAATCATTTCCTGAAACTAAGTATTAATTGAACGATAAAATGGTTTAAGCGCATGGGCGTAAATATACACAAGTTCACAGTCACGGTCTTTGGAAACAGTGGCGGGTGTTTTGACAGCGCAGACTGCGCCTGCCAGTAAAAACCAAAGATGTCCTCTCTCGCCCTCATCCTCAGATTGTAATGCCATATGTACGAAAAATCTCTAATTATTTAATGGGATGTATTTGAAGAATTGTTGTTCAAAAGGAAAAACTGTCAGTGCATGCTTTTATCAACTGAGACAAATTAGAAGTATTCGGAAACATCTTCCTCTTGAGGCAGCCCGCCTACTTATAAATGCATTTGTGGTGTCACGTATGGACTATTATAACATCATCTATGCTGGTCTGCCAATGTTTCAGATGGATAGATTACAATCCATTCTAAATGCGGCAGCACAGATAATCAGGCCTATTCTCAAAATTGCAATATTGAAATGAAGGTGATTGTTACACCAACCCTCAAAAATAGTGTTATATTTGAATGAGAGAGAGGGAGAGAGAGTGAGGGAGTGAAGGAGATAAACGTACCATAATCTGTCAAAACTATCTGTCTATTTTTGAGGGTTGGTGTAACAATCACCTTCATTTCAATATTGCAATTTTGAGAATAGGCCTGAATATATGGAGTTTCTAAACTCTCTCATATAACATCAGCTACATTGGCTCCGATTCCCTGAAAGAGTTGAATTTAAATTGTGCCGGTTGATGTACAAGGCGACACACAACATGGCACCTCTATATCTTCAAGAGCTTTGTATCCCAGACAATTTGAATGACAGACGTCAAACTCTCAGGTCAGCCTCTATTTCAGCCGCAGGAAGGGTTGTAGAACCGACCAACCGTTGCCAAAAGTCTAAATTTAGTGAACGGCTCAATATCGTAGAACACTTTCTCCCCCGTCATAAGAAACAGTGCATCAAAGACTTTATTTAAGAAGAAACTAAAAACGCACCTTTTCAAAAAATCATTTCCATATATGAAAATAACATTTTTTAATTTTACAAACAAAGATAATGTAACTATAAACAGTTTATGTGTAAAGAGCCCTCGAGGTGAAAGTTTTTACGAAAATAGCGCAATACAAATCATCCAATATTATTATTAATTCAAATTTAAACATTCGATCCGCATCGAAGATTTTGATTGGCACCTGATGTTATAATTTATTTTATAGCCAGTTACAATTTAGAGATGTTACCGAAAAAATAATACATGGTTTTTTTAACACAAATACCTTACACTTTTCCCTCATTCGTCATAAAATCTTCATCCACGATGAGGCGAGCAGAAATTTAAGTGCGTAATAATCATATACATGTGATTCTCTGTAAATAAAATCCATTAAACATAAGAAATATCATTTTATCACGTCCTTTTGATGGCTACCGCCGCCGCCGCCATTTTCTTTACAGTGGCCGTTTGTGTCGCAGTAGACGTAATATGATCGTTCTTTACAGTGGGCGTTATCATCTACCTTATTTTTACAGAATCTCAAATACCTTTGAGTAAACTGATAGCAGACGCCAGAATTATCAATTCATTTTTATTAAATTTTGGACACATTGATACAACTTTATTATTTAGGAGAACACATTCTTATTGTGAAGTTGTAATTATTTCAAAACATAGGTCTGTGATATTTTAAATATGACTTAAATATATTAATTATAAAATAAGGTAGATGGCTCTGTCAAATGATGGAACGATTAAATGTATTAATATCAAAAAGGTAACATATAGGGTCGAAAATTGTCGCTAAAAATAATGTCGCTGTAGCTTAGTTGGATAAAGCACCTTCCCCGGTTAGGAAAGAGATCCAGGTTCGAATCCCGGTGGCGCAACAACAATATTTTTCGATAGAATTGATTTTATATGTATATCTTTATAATTAATATATTTAATTCATATTTAAAATTATAATTTAATTAATTATACTTAGATTTTGAAATTGTTTTATTTCAATACGCATGCTCTATGACGGTATCGCGCGCGTTGCGAGTTATTTGTATATAAGTAGATATACGAAAATAGAAGTAGCCGAATTTACATTTATGTTACTTAAAAAAATAGAATGACGTTGAAATGTACGGACCGCGTTGCTGAGCCGTATCGATCCAATATAAATAAAATTCCAGCAATTCTCGGCGAAGTGTCCATTTCCTCTGAAAAAAACTTTTTAAATCAAAATATTGCAGTGGAAATGAGATTACTCAGGCGTATACGTGGCAAATCTATTTATGACACACTAAAGAATGAAGAAATAAGGAAATAATGTAAAGCTGATGTTAGTATAATGAGTAAGATTAAGAAACGATCACTTAGGTGGTTTGGTCATATGGAACGGATGAATGAGGAGAGATTGATAAGAAAGATTTATAACGCAAGTGTTAATGGCACCAGAAATAGAAGACGTCCGCGGAAAACCAGATACTGGAAGATGGTTCTGTTAGAAACCTCAACAATCGGCGAGCTTGTGTGAGAAGATGTATGAATGTGGATGAGGCGAGAATTGTGTGTCAGGACAGATGAGTGTGGCGCTCTATCCTCTCTGCCTACCCCCACGGCACGATGGTGAGTTAGTTAGTTAAATATTGTTCAATTTTGACACTTTCAAAATTTTAATTTATGTTTAATCGCGGAGGTTAAAATTTCATTGAATTATCAATATATCCGGCAAGGGTGAAAGAATAACAGCGAACCTACAAAAAGGGCAGCTTTTGGGAGGCATACAGCAATTCACGCAACATAAATTTATATTAATTAAAATCAAAATTATATCAAGACAAAACTAATCAGGTATAAAATTATATTTTAAATTGATTGCTCTGTTTTCACAGATTTAATTAACGACTGGACAGTTATACGTCCAGACTTGAGAAGATATGAAAAGATCTCGATATATATTTATTTAATATATTTAATTAATTATAGGAATTTTTACTGTATAATGACAGTATAATACATGAGACTTATTATAAAAATCCACAAAGCATTTAGGGCCGGTTGTGTGATCAGTAGTAACTTTTTAATAACGCCCGTGGTAAAAATCCTTTACGGGTTGTTGATACATTAAATTTACTACTATCAAAACATAGATGGAGACGTCTATAGGCGTGACAAATAATCATGAAATATGCTTTATTTTATGCATTGTCTATGGATTTTTTCGCCTAGCCATTCGAAATACGTAGTGAAATTTTTTCGTATTATGTGCTAATGTGTACGTTCATATATTAAACAACGAGATCATCATCGGACGAACTGTCATCACTAAAATAGCGGGATGTTGAATGATTCATTGTCGTATACTGCAACATTCGAAGCATCAATGTGTCAGATGGACTTTTGGAACAGCTGTGAAAAGTCTCCCATATTTAACTATTGATTCTCGTTTTTACTATGGATATCGCAGAGTAAAATGAAATTACTACGGCTGTACTTTCAAGAAGTTAATATTTTTTATTAACGATCAAATCCGTCTTTGCAAAAAAAATTACTTTAAATGGTCTGATGAAATGACAGCAGTCATTTTATAAAACTTCATGGTCTGGAAGGGCGTCTGTTCAATCAGGGTATTTGTTAATTTTATATATAGGCAGCGTGTTTTAAAATGATGAATCAAAACAATATAATGCCGATCAAAACATTCCACCCATTACTACCAGACTGAAGAATTTTTACGTTTATTTGAATCTCTTAATTTTGAATTGTGCTGATCTCGTGTTGCTCTCGCTGGTTCGCCGGTCCGCCGGCTCCGCTCCTCGGGCTTGTATTCAGTCAAGAGTGTAGTGCATTACTCCGAAGAGAGAGTTGACCGACTACCCAGCACAAGCCAGCCAGCCAACTCTTGACAGATGAAGAACGCAGTGCTCTGGCTCCGTTGCGCGGTGAATGATTTATAATTGGTGATTCAGTTTAGCTATAAATCGCATTTTATATTCTATCCTGGCAACTGCGGTTCGGTTCGACGATAATCAAGATGATAATATCAACGGAGAGTCAGTTAAGAAAGCCGATGTTGTTTTTTAATGAATTTTTAAACTATTTTTTTACCATTGAATTGAAAATACTAGTTATTACTACTTGTTTTATTAACCACTTAATGAATAATAGTGGTTAATAATTTAAAATAAACAAAGTCGATTTTGCTAATCTTAAAAATGTACTAATTGTATTAGGTGGGACTTACTTAATTTGATATTCATCGACACGAATTATCTAGTCGCAGTGCCTTACTACAAGATATTTTGAGTTGAATTCACAATTTGGTTAGGCTGACACAGAAATGCAGCGTGTCTGGTGTAACGTGGCACCTCGGTGCTCGGCCACCAGCGACAACTGTAAACCGGCGAGAAAGGGGGCCAGCCGCGGCCGAGCCGGAACACAGAACTGGTCCGGAACACGCAACAGTAAAAACAAGTCGTGAGTAAAAACTGAAATCATCAGCGCCTCCGACCAGGCTCCGGATTACGTGGATGAATGCATGGTTGGAGTCGAGCGTCCGACCGACTCTGGTGGTCCCGGACCAGAACGCGCCGCGGCGTGTCGGGTCAAGGCGAAGCGTCCTATTATACTCGCAGTCGGTAGTCGGCAGTCGGCAGTCAGGCTCGATAGATACCCACACTTGTACCGTCGAAGGTATGCTCACGATTACCAACAGTACGGTGTACCGCCTCGTATTTTTTGTAACCCCGTATTAGACTTGAAAATGTGAGCTGGCGTCACGACTTCTTTACTAGGAAAATTGTTCTTCGACTTCCATGATGCTTGAAGCTAAAATAAACATTATATTTTTTTACGTTTCATTACACACATTAAATAAATATATGTTTTCAATTGTTTCAATACCATACTTAGGATGGACAACGAATGAATTGAACACAAAAATAATGTACATTTATTTTAATATAATTATTTTGAAAGTTTCATGAAAACAATTTTTTACCCAATAGTGGTTTTCAACTTATTTCACGTCACATCATTCATAGGTTTTTTTTGCGACACACTTGAAGAATATCTACTCACGTATCTATAAATTTTTTACAAAGTTTCCGATTTTTTTATTCTAAAAAGACTGATCAGGTTCATAACATTTTAATTGTTGTTATTGTACTTCGCTTTATATGAATTATTATTTGCGGTCAATTATTTGTATTGGCGATACAAAAGATTAAGTATATAATATTTTTTATTTTTGGAACACTATTTTATATTATTTTGCAATATAAACATTTTTTAGAATATTTTTATACACGTACGAATGTGCCAATGGTCGCTTACGTATTAATATGTTTTCCTTTGACAAAGTTTATAATAAATATACATTAATAAAGTTAAATCATTTTTAAGGAAAACACATTATTGTGAAGTTGCAGTTTTTACAGAACATAGTTCTGTGTGGTATTTAATATAAATTAAATGTATCAATTAGAAAGATATCAAATATTTTGGTTGCTACCTGGATTCGAACCAGGATCTTTTCCTATCTGGGAAAAATGCGTTACCATTACACTACGGCAACCTAGTAAGTTGACAACAAATTTTCGAACCATTTTTAAAAAACCATCACCTTTTATTGCGAAAAATCTCAAATTCTTTTGAGTAATAGATTAAAAAACATCTTGGTTCGAATCTCGATAACAACCAAAATATTTTTTCAATAAATAGATTTTATCTGTATATCTAATTGATACATTTAATTTGTATTTAAATAATTTTAATATGGGTCTACATTTTTTTCTAAATCTTTCGTATTCGCCATTACGTGTTGCGACCCAAGGGTGATTTTTGCTTGTAATAACATTTTTAATGTTTGCGACCCAATCAATTGTTTGCAATCAGGGCATTCTCCGAAAAATATGTTTTTGCAAAAATCTGATCAGTTACGTTTAACCTATTTTACCTTTACCATACCATGATCAAATATACCCGAATGCAGCCATGCTGTCAACTAGTGTCACCGTAAATAAAAGTTATAAAAAATGTTTTTATTAGCTTAAATGGCTTTAATGGCCCGAATTTACTCTAAATATTGAACATTTAATTTTGAAAACATGATTAATAACATAATTTAGAGCATTCATTAAGTCTTATACAATGTGTCCTTACTTCTTATCTCTCTTCATTTAATTAGTGAGAAAGAAACAATTATATTTGTATGTTTGTTGTTCTTTTAACTGTGAAAATAGTGTGTGATCTCTGTCTTTCATATCACAAATTATTTTTTTACCAACGTATTAATTTTACAACGGATTGAATGGAAAAAATAATTGTTTTTGTACGATTCCCTTTTCATATTTGGTTTTTCACTAGTCATTCCTGAGCGCTAATTTTTTCTTCAGGATTATCTAAAATATTAATTTTATGTTGCATATATTTACAGAAATATTACAGGTTTTATTATGATGGTAGGACCCGTGTTACTGCATGGTTTGGGAAGGGTTAATGTAAACAATAAATGTCACATTTGTTTTGTCTTAATTATACCAATAATGCGTGGGCTTCAGTCAATCTACAGTAATTGAGTAATTGATCAAACGTCTCCCGCCTATTTATTACATCACAGAATATATGAAGGTGCTGGCAATCGTCGCATCCTTATTTGACATCGTACAAAACCTTCCATTTTGTTTGCTATTCCCACCTCGTGCGAGCTGGTCCGCTGGCGACGGTCGATTTCATATTTCACTCCACTCTTTTGCAACACGATGGTCTGGCCCCAACAATGATTGATCCACACGACGGCACACGATGGCGAAAGGGGCAAGGCCATTTTGGTGCTCAGTCGGCGGTGACTAATTTCCGTCCGTGGATTCCGCTCGTGACGTCGCCGCTCGCCAAACTGCAATGAACTTGTTTTGTCATTATAGTTTACGTAATTCGGCCACTTCAAAGCAACGCGGAAAGATAGTTTCGTAACGCGAAAAGATAGTTTCGTAACGCGAATTTTGCTCGATCATTGCCACCGCCGTCATCAATGTTTCACAAGCGGATTAAAACTTTTAAGGCTTCTCGTTTTATACACCCCCGCCCCTTGCAGAGAGCCTCGTATTACATTACTCACCGGTTGACAGTCTCCGAGTTGCGGTGGCTTTTTTATCCGATATTGTTTTGGTCGGATATTACGTGGGCCATTGCCGTTCAAACGTGTTTTTGTCTAGGTAAATAGTAAATCAAGCGAGATTTATTCAGTTTACTTGTGGCTCTGCGTTATCTATTCATTCTGTCTCTGATCTTAGACGTCTCGCTGGAACAATCGAGTCAATTGCTACGATGAATTATTTATTGAAAGGCTTTGTTGAATAAAAGAAATTTAGATTTGCCTTCGCGGCGAATAGGACGTAACCTCAACAGAGAGTTGAACAACGTTTGAAACGACCACATTTTTCATGAAAACTATCGGAGTAATCTCGAGTGTCGACCTGATCGCTCCGAGGTCCACGTCCGCAGCGCGCCCGCGGCATCTTATTCACGAGCGGGAGCGGGAGCGGGAGCGGGAGCGGGAGCGGGAGCATGGCGGTAGTGGCTCGTACTCGGTGTTGCCGCGTCTAAAAATAAGAGTCATATTAAAAATAATACAACACAATCGTCTCCGGCATTTGTATGCAGGGGCCCCTCGCGCTTGCGTCACCGGCCGACATCCGAGGCGGTTTGCAGCGGCGGCTAGCCCCGCACTCGTGCATAATGTATTTATGGCTTCTTTACTGTTAGCAGCGTATTTGAAAGTAAAATGCCGGACGCTCGGTCGCCGTTCTTGCACGCCAACTCTTTCGTTGCGACGAACAAATAGTACGCTATTTGCACCGCTGGGCTGTGCGGAAACTACCAGACAGCGTAGTCCAAATTCTGAAATACTGTTTCTCCTCATTTTAATGTTAATGTTCATCTATAATGTCAATTTTACCCATCGCTGTATTGCTTCTTATCATAACTTACTCGATTTTAACCAATTATTATACTTCCAAATGTTACTGCTTTCCCTTTCCCTTTCCCTCTTACCATAATTCCTATCTCCAGGCCTAATCCTGCTCACCTAATCTTACTATCCTTCATCTTATTCTGGATTCTAAAAACGATGAAGAACAGTAGATGTATTTGAAAGAAGGTGTCTTTCAGAGATATTAAATAACTTTAATAATTCTAAAGCCATTTCAATAGCGCTATGTTTCCAATGTTCTATTTTTAATATTCTCAGAGAGTCACTGTTAAAACATATTCTTTTTATTATTATTATTATTTCATTTCACATTAATTTAACAATACTCATAATAAATCAGCATTATATTCTTATACGACAATTTGGAATGGTAATCAATTATCGAAGTAATTAAAACGGTAGAGCATCTTAAGCACTCTCTTAAGTTGTGAGAGGTACCGGGATCGATATCCGGTGCCTACGAAATCTTTTTGAAATTAAAATTACAACGTAAAAGTGAGAGTAAAAATATTTTTTAAAAAATACACGTAATTATTTCTATTATATATTACATTTTAATAGCGTTGTTGCACTAGGATACAAAAGCATTCCTCATACAGAGGTGTGGATAGAAAAAAGAGATTCCAATAAATCCTGATAACAAGAACGCTGCATGAATTACGGTCAGACAACTCGTCAAAAATCACGTACAAACAGCATTTCATTATTCCGTGGAAGAACGAACGCTGTATTCAAATAGACACACATAGGTACACTAGTCCAACGGATGGAACAAGAAAGCGACACCCATCCACAGTCGAGTGACGTTCCGCATCCCAATGAGTAGCTGTCACGCAGACATGACGCCATCAGAGGATCGCGAGATGCATCCAAAAGCGCGCATTACATTATTAATATGCATCCATTGTAGCGCATCAGCAGTTGCGTTCCCACATTTGGGCGAGTGCATCCGACAGTGATTTGATATCAGAGACATTTCTGTCATCTCAAACTAGGATGAATTGAAGAAATGCCGAGATGAAGACAGAAAATAAAATGGAAAATGGGAGGTCTAGATTACCTTTATGTCGTTTAAATTAGAGGCATTAGAGATGGTTCTATTTTTTAAAGCAAAGTCAATGTCAAGGGGAGGTGAAATTTAAACAAAATTTAAGAATATTCTGATATAAAATACCTCGAATTTTTCACTATCGCTGTTATGAAAGGTTAGTCACGCAGAACAAGAAATCAGACCTGGTAAAACCTGGCATTATTTCTTCTTTCTAATAAAAGGTTAGTCAGGAAAGAATATAAGGCGGCACTGGTAAAACCTGGCGTTATCACACTTTTCTAAGAAGTAGTTGGTATGGCTATACCAATGGGTCGGACTTATCTATGTTTGCGATCACGTTGGCTATCGATCTTTGTTTACAGCTGCCCGGGAGATAGATTCGGGTGTCTGACCGGACTATTGTGTAAGGTTTTTGAGCCTCGCCTTAGGCTCAAACTTATGAAATACTTTAAGACAAGGTGCAGTGTCTCATAAATCTCAGCGTGTCTTAAGACATGTCCGTCAGTTTCCTTATCTCAATGATAGAGGTGATTTCATTGTCTTTCTTATTAATACGGTGTCATCTTACTCTTATCAGTTCAGGCTATTTTTGATATGCGTCTATAGACCGACTCGAAGCATTTGAGGTGTGGATCTACAGAGCAATGCTCAAAATAAGCTGGATGCATAGAGTTACGAGTGAAGATGCTATGGTTCGGATGAATAAAGAAAAATAAATATTTAAAATAATAATAATCCTAAAACTCAATATCTCGGATATGTTATGAGACATCTGGAGAAGTGCGGGATCTTGCATCGATGCCCAAGAATATATACAACGTTGTGGTACTCGTAACGCAGATCTACCCAAAACCGATGTACAGTGTTGTTGCAGGGGTGGTCTCATTTTTTGATATTCTTGAAGTGGTCCCAGCCCCCAAATAAGTCATTTGTTTCCCTCATTATATTTGTACTCGTTTATTTGAATTTGTTTATTATTATCATCATCATCAAAGATGTATATCTGACTTTTCTGACTGATGTTTCGGACAACATTGCAAGGTGGCAGAATATAACTGTACACAGAAGATCATCATCATTATCAGCCGTTTTTTATCCACTGCTGGATGAGGGTCTCCCCAAGTGTCTCCCAGTCTCCTCTGTCCATTGTTATTCGTTGTCCACGTTTTTCCGTAGAATTTGATGATTTCCACAATCCAGTGGGTTTTGGGACGGCCGGTTGATTGCATTCGTCCGACAAATTTGTTTTTTCTAACTAAACTATATTGACGAATCATATCTTTTGTGTTAGAAACGCCCGCAGTACCTATCCAAGTGTCGCGCGAGTTGCGCGTTTCGGTAAAACTCTCCCATTTTCTCGACGGCCCGTCACGTCAGGTCCGCTTCTCGAGCGAGCCACAAATAATATCGATGTATTTGAAAAATCGAATCTCAGCGCCGGCCATGTTGGATCGGCGCGCGGCGAGCTGCGCGGCCGGCGCGCTCCGCCCGCGCGGTGCGCGCCGAAGACCGGTCTAAAATTGTGACGTGGAAATTTCTCAACGGTCACGTAGCCCGCTTTCTTCAACGCGCGCCGCGGCGCGATGGCGGTCGGCCGCGACGGAAATAATCCACGCATCGTATATAATGTTTATTTTCCTTTCGTTTTGTGAACTGGCGAGGCCGCCATGTTGGCTCTCGAGCGCCACCCGGTCGGGCCGTCCGCGCCCGGCAGAACTTTCCGATACGTAACAACAAATCGCACAGTTCAGTCTTTGAGCGTGATTTATATTCAATACTTAAATACGTACCGAACGCTTTTGAAACATTTTTGAAAAAATAAATTTCATAAATAAGAAATTATTTACATTTTGGGTGTTAAAATGTTCACGCGGCATCAAAAGATTGACGAGTCGGTTGAAAAATTATTTTTTACCTATTTTTCGTAAAAACATATAATACAATTAAGCTTTAGTGACACTGCACAATGTTGACAGATTCCATCTACATAATACAATATGTACTTTATTACCGAGACATTTATTTTTTCTGGACTTGTAAGCAACACCCCCCCCCCCTCCACTCCTCGCCTTTGATGACATTGTTTCTCAAAAATCTATGATTATAACCCGGCGCCAGGACTTCCAGTCCATTTTATTAACATATAATATTTAACGTAAATTGTTATATTGTCAAAAAATTACATTTAAAAAAATGTTAACTTTGCTAATAAAATATGATTACATTAAAATTTACCGGTTTTTTTGAAATTGAAATCTCTTATAGTCAAGTTCATACATTTCGGATAATTTAATAATAATCGGAGTGAAACAATCTGTTATTCTCTATTACGGGAGCTAATTGTATTAGCGTTTCTTATTATTTTGAAAATACGTTTTAACCAAAAATAGAAGGAAAACTGGGAATGATGTCTTCTGGCAAGCGATCAATCAATCAATCAGTCAATCACCGGGCTGGACGGCGCGGCAGTCAAGATCAGAGTTCCTACTTGTGCTGAATAATAATCAAATTTCGAGATTAATATTTTGGATTAATTTTGGGGCGATAAAATTAGCATGCTGGATGCCTTCGCCATGTGGTACTGAAGGCGGATACTGCAATCCTGTGGACCGCGAGGTGCACAGCAGACGCGGTCGCTTCACACGTGCTTTGGATGCTCGGCATCCCTTATGTTCTAGAGTCACAAAGCTTTGGACTTTTTGTTTCTAACCGAAAACAGAACTGCTGCAATTAAGCCATAAGCCGAACGGAGTAAGTCGAAATACATATACATTTTCAACATTCGAACATTTATGAATCACGTAAGCACACAAATACCGGCAACAGTGGATTCTATCATTCATTCCGTATCCGCAAAGTTTGAAAGTATTCGAATATCACATTCAGTTCCGCCTGTCAAGGTCTTCGAATACTATATACGCATTCGTTAACAGCGTCCAACGAACATAAAACGACTTAACATACATATTACGAAGCGAACGGATTGTTTTGAGGAATTTGTTTGTGTGACGCATTTTTGAATGAAAACTACGTCATAGATATTTTATTTAATTTTCATTTATACGAATGATAGATTGATCTGTAATTGTTGTTGCGGAGCGCAAAGGATTTATAGAGTTAATCTTTGATAGTAGTTGTATCTTGTTCGTGACCTAATCTATAGATTTGTTATCATTCAGCATCGCTTCTACAAAACGTCACTGACCGCCACTGGTGCACAGATGCTCTTTGCTCAAAGAATTAGGTAATGATTATTGAAAGACTTTTGAGGGCATGTAGGAGAAGGATTCTTGTATAATTTAGACTAACTTAAACTCGTGACCCCAGGGACAGTTGAGAGAAAGCGAACGAGAGGACGATCTTCTATAAGATGGATAAACCAATTAAAGAAGTTAACAGGGTGCTCTTTAAACACCGAAATTAACATGGTTCAAAATCAGGAGGAAAGAAAACGTATCCTTAACAAACTTGTGGACTACGACGTTCTACAATGAGCCCACGATGCATTGCTACTGTTTTGAGTATATTATTCATAATACTAAAATTCTTTTACATTCAAATTATTATTGTATGTTTACGTTATTTTTACTCAAAGATTCCTTACATAAATTGTACTTTTTTTCAATCCTTTCTTTTACAAATGTAACAATAATGAGAAAATGGACATAAGATGACCCCGGGATCATCAAAATCGTATCTCGAAATTCGGGGATTGCAATTTTAGCTCGGATTCACTAATCACTAATTTCACGGCAGCTGAAAAACATTACCGTTTTCCAAAAGCGTTCCATTTCAGCGCGCCCGCTGCGTTGCCATGGCGCGAATGGATACCACTTCTAATAACAAATAAATAAGCAATCATTGGTCGGCAGTCACGGCACCAGAGCGTACTATATTTATATGGGTAACTACCCCACATACACGTCGTGTTTTCTGCTTTTTATATACATTAAAAATTGGAAGAAGAGAACAGCACAAAACTGAGATCGCTGCGGGAAAACTCTTGAAGACGCCAAGAATACATCAGGGGTTGACAAGCCAATAATAATGATGATGATGATGAATGTTAAATAATGATATCTATGGTTGACGTATGTGAGAGCTCGCGTGATCGTTTGGTACGATTGGGAGCGAGCGAAAGAGATAAAATGAGGTACGCCGCGGTAGGGCGCTCTCTCTCTGCTTTCAGCCGCGATCCGGCATAGATCTGTTTGTTAACTTGTAAATATATTATCTGTAAAGAAAAGTGTTGTGAACTGTATTGCTACCTGTTATTCCGACGACATGAAACCCGACAATCTTCTTCTAAAGACATACGAAGAGATTGTAGTGTATTACAATAGTAAATGCATCGGATTTGCTATTTTTCAACTTATAAAACAACCTTATTAGAAGTATCGCGTTAGCGAAGTAGGTATATCGTTAACGTGAGCAGTTCAAATGTCGTACGTAACACAAAATTGGATAAGCGCTCGGACTACTCACGTTAACGATCTGCCTCACTAGCGCGAAATTTGTAATGAAGCAATTTATCATTTTTGTAACAGCCTAGGGCGCTCCAGGTAGATCATTGAAAACTGACAAACGAAACGAAATTTTGTTAAAATTTGTGAATCAAACCTTTCACCAATCGGTCTACACGTCACACCCACGATACAACGTTACACGGTAGCACGCATTTATCGCTCGTGCCGATCGCACATTCGATGACGGAGTGACTACGAATATAACAGGCAAAAGTTTCATCGTATATAACTTTTTTATTTATAGTCCAATTTATATAAAATAAACTAAATTAAATTTGTCTAACTAAACTCTACGAGATATGTTAAAAAATACAGAAATGAAAATGTGAAAAATATTTTTAGATGCTGTCTTGATTTCTCACAACAGCCTACTCGGAACCATCAACCGCGACATGCTGCTCACTTTACTCTTTTGTATTCGTAGACGACATTGTCCTATTCCTCCCACGTCATATCAATCTGTCATGAGAACTGTGTCTCTATGGGAGATTTTTTTGTTTGTTTTTCTTCTGTTCTCCTCAATTCTATAAACGTTGCGGTATTCCTGTTGGTACCAGTGGCGGTCGGTCACTTTTTGTAGGAGGTATGCCGGATAATAAGTTTATACCTACTATCAAATATGCAATCTATAGACTAACCCAAATCAGTTCTTTAAATAGTTTACGTCAATTACAGATGATCCATAATGATCCAAATTGTTGCTTTTTAAATGATGAATTAAATAAATAATCGAAGCATATTTAATGTTTCAATAATTCGGCTTCAAGTATTCAAGCCAATCTGTAAAAAAGTTTCTCAAAACACAGTTTCGTAATATGTATGCTATTTCTGTGCATTATACCCATAAACATTAATGTCGTTTTTTGTACGTCGAATACTTTCAAACTTTGTGGATACGGAACGAATGATAGAATCCAGTGTTGCTGGTATCTGTATGTTTACGCGATTGTTGGAAAGTTGAGAATGTATACGTATCACGCCGTGTCGTAGCGTGTGTTACGACTGGTCTCTAAATGACAGGATGAATTTATTTGCAGCAATGCTGTTTTCGGCTGGAAACAAAATGTCCAAAACTTTTTGACTCTAGAACACAAGGGATGCGGAGCATCCAAAGCATGTATGAAGCGACCGCGCCTGGTAGGTACCAGAATATTACTCTTATTTTTTCGGGTGGTATCTTTTATACGGGTTTTATAATGTATCATGAATATGCATGAGTCCGATAGCCGGCTGATAAGCTCGGCCGCGCCTTGTCACACCCGTCAATAGATAAAAATTGATTTTTCAGCTGCATATCGCAAATGGAACGCCTTACGTAATGCCGAAACCACCTGTTCGATGTGTATATAAGAGATAAAAATATCATACATACATGTACATTCTATATAATACGTATCGAAGTATAGTAAGCTTTTATATCGACGCATTAGCAGGGCTGGATTGACCACAGGGCTAGACGGGCTGTAGCTCTGGGGCCCCAAGGTGTTAAGGAAAAATTGAAAAAACATTCTCCATGAATTTGGGTTATTATGACAATTTGAGTAGCGGTTTAGTTAGTTGGTCTAGTGGTTAAGACGCTGGCTTAGTGATCTAGTGGTCGGGTCAAGAGACCAGAAAGTTAATTCTATTTTTATAGCACAAGCATTTAGCTGAGTTTGAAAATAGTAAGAATATTGATGTGACATGTATTCTGCGTACGCATCTCTATTTTTAAAAAAAGGTATATATATATATACTAGCAGAAAAGCAATTGGCTATCGCTGATTGCTTGCCGTTAGGCCCTGCGGGTAACTATCATATTATGGCCGCTTCGCGGCCGATGGTAGGCACTACACGGCCAGAGATTTATTATAATGCTTTAACAATAGTGCAATGTGCAGTCTTATTATATTATTAAAGCTAATTCCGCATTGAAATATTGATACTACGGAAGCCCTGACCATGCAGCGACCACTATCGGCCGCGAAGCGTCCTAAATAGCCACCCGCAGGACTTACAACACATTTTTTTCTGCTAGTACATTCTGTATTATATATAATTTATTATTTTTCGCCATTCCACTTAATGACGAAGAATAATTAAAAAACTCAAACTCTAAAATAATCATGTTTACAATAAATAATTATTGAACAAATGTAAACATTACGAACATATATATATTTGACAGATGATTGACAATTGCTGTGATGCGAGTGGACGCGAGATGACAGATCATGCCAATCGGAAAAATATATACGATTTGACGAAATGAACACTTTCAAAATTTATAATTTTTTTTTCGCACTGTTATAGAATATATAAAAGAGAAAACATTTAAGTAATCTTAAACTAGAGTTATTAAAAACGCGTTCGATATATTTGCTACTTTGGTATTTTTCTTACTGGCAATGACACTAACAGTGATGGAGGTTGCGACGTAGAGCAATTTTATAATAAGATATTTGGTAGACCCCTCGCTTAGCGCGATCGAATGTAATGGCAAATATGGGCTTGCGCAATAACTGAGATGGGAAAAAGTGGAAGATCCGTCTCTAGGAATCTCCTACCCAGAGGATGCACCTGATCTTTTTGATTTCAATTTTTTTTGGTGCCTGATGTCGATCCCGGTACCGGTAAAGACGAAAAGAAAAGGGATAGTGTTGTTACGAAATTGTCTATTGCGTTTTTCTAAAGTAGTTTTTGTGGCAAAATTCACCGGGAACAGCTGAATAAAAAATATTCTACGTTAAATACTTTAATTTACATTATGCAATAATTTTTTTCCAATCTGCATTATTATTGATGCAATATTAAATGTCGTGTGTCGGCACAGCCGGACGCCGCGTAATGGCACGTCACGAGTCACAACGTCCGTTTGGCTGCCAGACACCAATTACCTGACACAATTATGGATTAGCCCTCTCGCTTCGTACGCTGGCAGTTTAGCCATTTCACGAACCGCTCCAGGCGAAGTCATTTGCGTTTGGCTCCATGTCAAATGTTTTGATTTGCCAAAAATGTATTTACCACCGGCCTGGCCGTGAACTCGTCGAGATCTGTTGTTTAGTTACGGAGCTAAACAGTCAATGTTTTTTTTTTGTTTATTTAAATTATCTTTATAATGTTCAATTTTCCTGTTTTATTCATCAGAAGAACATGAATAATGGAGGATGCTGGAGACGTTTTCGAAAAATATTTGAAACTGATGTGAAACTGTACGTGAAAGGAAATGATATTCTAGAATGTTCTACAACAACTTTCCACAGTATGTATTCTGTAACGTTCCAGCATGTTCCAGAATGTTATTTTTTCTATAGGACTAATATTAACGGCGTTAAGATGTTTTTTAATTACCTGATGACTTGCCGCCATTTTAAAATTTCGATTTTCGTATTTTATGAGTATAAGTGTGTTATTATTTTTATTCTATTTCTAATATTAATGGAGTTTTGAATGTTTTAAATATTTGAATGGACGCCACTGATGGCGGATCAAGCTAATTAACAAACTTAGCCGAGATATCTACCAGGTCAATTGTTGACGGAGAGTGGTTTCGAGGTCTCCTCGTGACGATGGAAGAAAGTGCATTGAAATTTTACAAAAGTTGTGTTATGTGACCCTCTGCAATCGGATTATTATATAAATAAATAGTTATTAATATAAACGTTCAAATAGATAGTTATTAAAAATATTAATATTGTAAAATCTGGAACAATTATTAAATTGAATGAACCTAGATTATATCAGGGAAGAATACCGAGCTGTTGGATAACTTCCAAAGAAAAATCTTGCACTATATCTATGGAAACATAATTGGTGGAAATGTGTAGAGAACTTGGTACAATAACGATATTTACAAGGAATCTAGAAGATGATTGCAACGAATTCATGATTCACGAATCCCAAAAAGGATACTCGATGGAAGTCCAGAGGGAAAAGATTAACTGGAAGACCAAGGCCTCCGCTGGGAAAACAATTTGAAGAAGAATGACAAAGAATGACCGCAAAAATTCCAAGTATCATGCAAGCGAAAAGTTATTTATGTATTATTCTATTATATTTTTAATGGACAGATTATCAGGATGTCATTAATGATCGGGCATTTCCGGGTATTTATTAGGGTGTGGGTCTCCCGCTGGGGGTTGCTGGGATGGACGATGCCGGGAAGAGCATTGGCTAGAGTTAGTTAGAGAGCAAGTCAATTAGTTAGTTGTGTCATTTTTAGTTTGAAATAATAAACATTCAAGTTTCTGGTTTACGTGAAAAACTACAAACATACGTACAACAACCGTCTCCGAATTCAGTACAACAACTCGCACAAAATACTGCTCGGGTTGGTGCGTTATTGTAGCGCTTCTACAATATCGTGTACATGGATTCGTTCCACTTCTGAGACATCGAGTTACTTGCTGGAGCTCAGCACCAACTCTTCAGTGCAAGCGGCGCTCTCATGAAAAGCTGGTTCCCTGACGAGAGAATAATAGCCGTGACTGAAATGCAATATTAATATTTTGTTTATACTTGTATATATGTGTGAACTTTTTTTGCTTTTCTGTTCATAACAAAAATATTATTTTGTAACTTAAATATATTATCTTTATGGCGAATCATAAAAGAAAACCCGATCGCGCTGGAACGAACGCATTATTATAATTATGTACTGAGATTCCTTTTGATAGAGTAAATTCCCCATCTCGGTGAAGAGGCACGGGGGACATGTTAAAAGAATGTCTGTCCTTCCTCGAGGGAACCGTCTGGTCACCGTTGTTGGGTGTTGAGCTTCAGCGTTTCCAGCGAGTACATGCCCGTTCCCATCGAGTACCTACGTACAAACCGGTGCTGGCGAGCGCCGAAGTCTGAATCGGCCGTTGGAATGCTGCCGGACCGGTCTCAGCTCTCAGCCCGTACGCGGCCCCGGCGGACTGCTCGCGGAGCGAGGAGTGAGGAGTGAGGAGTACCTGCCGCGGTGTACCTACCGCCTGCCGGCTCACTCGGCTAGTGGCACCTCCGGCTGTGGATACTCGCCGGCAACAGTTACGGTAATAGCTACTTGCGGCTGATCAAACCGCATCTCCGTATCGATCCGCGGTGTCTACCGTTGGAGAGAAAAAACTATCATCATATTGTAGGCGCACTGCCCACAAATAATATACACAGTTGTAATTTGTAATGATACTAACGGTTCAGCACCTCATATCGAAGGAAATTATGTTAGATAATGGCCTGAAATTGCGTTGGACGCACTGGCCTATTTAAAAAAATCACTCGAGGGTTCCTTTACCTTTGTTAATTTGTAAACCACTTTCACAATTTAAATCACGGCGCGTCTTTAAGTTTATTTTTCATGATATACACAGTCTGTTTTTTCAGAACCATCCCTTCTCCTTCTAGTGCTCGTCCGGTTATGGAACGTATGCGATCGCGTTGGCGATAATTATTCATTTGGAGAACACATTCTTATTGTGAACTTGTAATTATTCAGAACAGACGGTCTGTGATATTTTTAATACTAATTAAATGTATTCATTATAAATATAAAAAATTAACAAAACGTCATCAAAAGTACTGTCGCTGTAGCATAGTTAGACAATGCACCTTCCCCGGTTTGGAAAGAGATCCAGGTTCGAATCCCGGTAGCGCAACAATAATACATTTAATTAGTATATTCGGCATTCGTGAAAATCGCAATTCGTACAACCTCTCAGAACGAATTGTGTCCGAATAGCGGGGTTCCACTAAACAGTGGACTTCTCGAACTGTTGTCTTATATACTTCACCCAGGATCTTCTCCTGTCTTCCAGGGACTTTAAATCCAACAATTTTGCGATGAATGATGAGATGTAGTATCTGATATTTTTCTGGATGTTTCATGGTACGGCCAAAATATTTCAATTTTCAGTTTTTATGGATTTCTTTTTCCTTTCGCATCCGAAACATTAACGTTGTCATTAGTGACCCTATCGATTCAGCTTAGCTTTAAAAGTTGTTTGTAAATCCACATCTCAAATGCTCCAAGTAGCTTTAGCGCTGTTTCAGTGAGTGTCCATGATTTCAATCCATATTAAGAGCATCCACCATCCCCAGTTGTTGGAATATTCGATGGCAACTAACCGAAAGGCCCCGACAGAAATAGATCGACCAAATAATGAGCAAGGCGAAAGCAGACGACTACAGACAGCTTCTGAGTGGTGTCCAGGATAGAGACACGCGGCGAGCATTGCACCGACGAAAATACAATTCTGGAACATGAAAGGAGATCTATCTATTCTAATCGGCAATACAACTATTGTTTAACAAATAAGACAATGAATGACACGTCAATTGTCAAATTAATATATTATTATTAGCAATATTTGAATATGTCCAAGAGCACACAATTACTGGATTTTTACCTACAAAGGCACTGTTATTAAACAAATATCAGATATATCATAGAGACAAAGCTTTTTTTAAAAATTATATTATATTCCACATACTAACATATATACAACTTTCAAAAAATTTATAATTGTGGAGATTGAGGGGTGAGAATTGTTGAACACTTAAACCAACTGAAGACAGGTCGTAAGCCCTGTAATTACCCCATACTTCCATATATATATTTTCCATTAAATATAATAAAACCTTTGTCTCTATGAGATATCTAATATATTTTTATATAGATTATTTAATTTTGTTTTTAACCACTTAATGAGTTATATGAATACACCAACCGGTTTCGGAAAATACAATTTCCTTTGTCAGAATGTCAAACTAACTAACAAAGTTAAATAATCTATATACATTAAAAATGAACATAGACCACAAAGTTCAATTTGCAAATATTAAAAATACAATATATTTAAAAAAATTATAATCTCTATATTACTGTAAGCAATAATTTAATTACTACCTAACTTACCATCCCACCGTTTCTCCGCAAGAGTAGGCAGAAGGGTCACATCCTGACATACCATATTGGCTTCACTTATTTTATACATACATCGTTTCATTCAGGCTCGTCGATATAACCTTTAAACAGGATTTTCTTCGATTATCTGATCTATCTGATCGTGCCAGGTCTTGTCTCGTTGCTCTTAACACTCGTCTCAAGTATTTATTTAATTATTCTTAACCTTTACCATACCGTGATATAAAATACCCGAACGCGGCCATGCTGTCAACTCGTGTTACCGTAAATAACTGTTAGAAACAATGTTTTTATTAGGTTAAATGGCTTTAATGGCACGAATTTATTCTAAATATTGAGCATTTAATTTTGAAAAAATGATTAATAACATAATTTAGAGCATTCATTAAGTCGTATACAATGTGTCCTTCCTTCTTATCTATCTTCATTTAATTAGTGAGAAAGAGACAATTATATTTGTATGTTTGTTGTTCTTTACACTGTGAAAATAGTGTGTGATCTCTGTCTTTCACATCACATATCGTATTTTTACCAACGTATTAATTTTACAACGAATTGAATAGAAAAAATAATTGTTTTTGTACGATTCCCTTTTCATATTTGGTTTTCCACTAATCATTCCTAAGCGCTAATATTTTCTTCAGGATTATTTAAAATATTAATTTTATGTTGCATATATTTACCGAAATATTACAGGTTTAATTATGATGGTTGACCCGAGTTACAGCATGGTTTGGGAAGAGTTAATGTAATGCATATATAGTAAGTAAAGTATAAAGTATCTGGGTGTCGTAGTAGACAGACAATTAAAATGGAACGAACAAATACAAAATCTAGTCACCAGAATAAGAAAACTTATTTATATATTCATTAGATTGAGGAACATCCTACCATCTAGTATAATTAAAACAATTCACTACTCTTTTTCCCAATCTATCTTACAATACGGTATAATCGGTTGGGGGAGGGGGGACTTTCAAAACTAACCTGTAGAATAGGTTCATAGGCTGGTTTTGAAAGTCATCCTTCGAAAACCATCAATATTTCCAACTTCACAACTAGTTAACTCTCTAAAGGTTCTTAGTTTAAATAAAATCTTCAAAAAGAACGCACTGCTACAAATTCACAAAGACCATTTCAATTCAACAATTTCCACAAAAATAAGTAACCGACCAAAATCGCGTGGCAACTTAGAAATCCCCAAATTTAAAACTAGTGCTTCTCAACACCATTACGTGGTATAACATTTTTTAATTCCCTCCCATATAAAATCAAAACAGAAAAAAATATAAATCCTTCAAATCGCAAATCAAACATATATTAGAAAATTCCGACAGTTCTAATTTGATTATGTTAATGTATATGTATTTAATAATTTAATTCTATATTTATATCTTACTTCTATACCTACCTTTACATTATTTTAAAACTTAAATACTCACCAATTCAAACACGAGAATTGATTTCTCTATTGAGTTGGGTAATTTTTGTGTTAAAAAAAAAACTATATTATATATATTTTACTTTATACTATAACAGTTGCAAAAGTTACTTATATTGCATATATTTGCTTAGTTTAATTTTGAATCTGTGTAATTTCTCCTGCTTTCTTATATCATCTGGCATTTCATTGAAATTCTTCATCGCACTGTACATCACTAATTTTTGAGATTTAGCCTTCTTCTTGAATGGCAGTCTCATTCTATCTCTTGAATATATACATTCATTCGACTATCTACAGACATTCGCACCTAATTTCCACACATACGTCTATTCAAAATATTATTATGTATCGCTAGTCTTGCTAAAATCTAATAAAAAACCGATAATTCCAGACATTTTCGTATAACTTCCACACACGGAGTGATACGAAACGAACTCCCTTCATTACTCGCTAAAGGCGAAGTAAAACCCCGCAAAGGAATGAGACTACATAAATCTGAAACAAAAACAGGACTGGAGGAAAATAAATTGCAGCGCATCTGAGTAAGAGCAAATGAACGCAAACTGGTTGTGCAATTGTTATACGCGGGATCGTTCTCTCGAACGTTCCGTGGGCGAGAAATTCTCTGCCTTTGGATAGTGTCTGCTCTCCGAGTTGTGGAGCCAGGAACCAGTTTGTTTTATGTGCAAAACTCGACTCAATGATTGGTCGTTAGGGTGGCAACGCATTCAGCAGAATCTTGTCTTGAGGGTAGCCACGATTGCCAAACATTATTCGACTGTCAAGTCTGATGTATTTATTTTACAAAAAAAATCAAGGTTTTTTATTTCAAATATATTTACCAACAAGTTGTTGGGCAAAATTGGAAGCAAAACGGGTAACTCAAATCGGCAGAAGAAGAAGATTAAAAAGTGATAAACCTCAAGTGCAAAATATTGCAAAGTGAACGGCGCTTTGAATGGAACTACAGTTTATTAAGGAGAACACATTCTTATTGTGAAGTTGTAATTATTCAGAACATAGGTTTGTGATGTTTTTAATACTAATTAAATGTATTAATTAGAAAGATATACATATTAAATCAATTTTATCGAATTGGAAGAGATCCAGGTTCGAATCCCGATAACGACAACAATATTTTTCGGTAAAATTGATTTTATATGTATATCTTTTTAAATAATACATTTAATTTGTATTAAGAATTATTGCTAATAGAAACTTGTCAACCGAGGCAAAACTAGGGGTACACAATGGAGTCCTGGTACCAACACAGATGTATGGAAGTGAGGCTGGAGCTGGCAGATGAGGAACGAAAGTAAACTGAATGCAGTGTAAATGAGATCGTTTAGACGTATGTATGGTGGCAGATCCATTTATGATAGTGTAAAGAATGAAAAAATAAGGAAAGAATCAAAAGCTGATCTTAGTATAGTGAGTAAGATTAAGAAAGGATAACTAAGGTGGTTTGATCATATGAAACGGATGAATGAGGAGAGAACGGTAAGAAAGATATATGACGCAAGTGTTGATGGCACCACAAGTAGTAGACGTCCGCAGAAGACTTGGCACGACCAGGTGAATCAGATACTGGAAGATGGTCCTGTTAGAAGTCTCAATAATCGGCGAGCTTGTATTAGAAGATGTATGAATGTGGATGAGAAGTGAACTGTGTCAGGACAGAAGAGTGTGGCGCTGTATCCGGCGTGATGGTAAGTAAGTAAGCAAAATATTGCTTGCCTTATGTAATCTGACCATCGTGTCTCAGTACATGTAGGTATACATGCTTAGTTAAATCTTAAACAGGTTTGTTTGTCATAACGACACCTAATTGTTACGTCACATGCGCCTGCGTTTGATTTAGCCACTTTCTAAGTAGTTTTTTGTTCGAGGCACAGCGGATAGAACGCCACACTCTTCTGCATGCCACAACTCTCGCTTCATCCACATTTCATCCACACTCACGCTTCATCTACGTCCAGTGGTTTCTAACAGGACCGTCTTGCAGTCCAATGGTCATGCCAAGCCTCTCTTGTTGATAGTGCCATCAACGATCGCGTCATAAATCTTTTTTACATTTATTCGTTTCATAACATAAACATTGTCGTTAACATAAATATTTAAATTTTCCATAATCCATAAATAATAATATTCTTATAATTATGTGTATTTCTTCTTTTTATCTTATTTTTTATCCTCCTGTTTACGTAAGATTCTTTTTATCATTTATATGGTTATGATGATAAAGTTATTACGATGGAGACCTGCTTTGAGTCTGTCGATATTGTTTTTTCTCAAAACTATTTAATCTGCTCAATTAGGATCTGTGTCGAATTTAATTTAGCACCCAATAAATGATTGTCAAGATTGGAAATTTATTAGGGTGTGGGTCTCCCGTTGGGGGTTACTGGGATGGACGATGCCGGGAAAAGCAGTGGCTAGACAGACCTAACGGAGCATTCTACTAGCTCTCCCTCGCACTTATTGCGACCTGGACAGGGTGAATTTCTGCCGGACTGCGACCGAGTTCTGCGACTGCAACACATAAATGTGACGTCTACCCTCCCATTTTGGGGGTGTATGATTTCTATAGCTTCTCTCTGACTGCCTTCTTGAATGTAAAAATAATAAGTGAATGTAATATTGACGAATCGAAATGAAAGTAAACAACTCTCAAAACGATTCGGAATAGGGTGTAAATAATTTTTTTTAAATATATCAGGACTTCCTCTTTTAAAACTCAACCTTTATATTGACAGTTTTTTGTCTCTCCTGAAAAGTTTGATATTTTTGATATGTGCACAGCCTAATGACATTTTAACATGAATATTTCCCCTTTTTAAAACCTAACTATAACTTATGTCACACATTAACTTTTAATTTTGAATTCATATAAATAATTTCTACTCCTTTCTTATGTCCTCTGGCATTTCATTAAAAATATTTATCACACTATATTTAGATTTTTGGCCTTCTTCCTAAATGGCAATCTCATGCTATCTCTTCCCCTCGTTTAATGCTCGTGCACATCCTATTTTGCTTCAATATTTCTAAAAAATTCTACCGATATTTATTTAGTGAGGATTTAAAAATAAACATCATATAATCGAAATATATATTCTGTTTAAAGGTCATCATATTAAGGTCTTTCAGCATCGTGCTGATCCAAGTATATATAAGTTTCATGTGTACTAACAAACTTTTCATTGACAGAATAAAGCACGTTTTTTAAGTAAGTACCGTTACCGGATATTCTAGCATGCGCGATGGTTTCCTTCATCTGTTGACTCACCACATGCAACATTAGAGACATTCACATAATGTGACCATCTTGTAGTGAATGGCTGAAATGTTCAAGATAATAGATCAGCCCGCCGACTGGAAGGGACCCACCCTTTCCCGACTTCCTTATCGGTCCCACTCGACATGCTAAAATTTAACATGATTTCAATTTAATAATCACTAAGACCAAGTGAGGCAAGGTACTTGGGTTGCTATCAAATGAAAGCATAAATTACGAAAAAATCTGCCCGCCGACTGTGATACGGTCCGTGATTCGTTTCTTGAATGCACGATACACGAAACCAGCTGACATTCATCGCCAAGTGTGTCCTGAGTGGTGAGCGTTTTGATGACGATGATGGACTCAAAGACGGAGTACATACATGGTTTTCATCACAGGCGGCGTCGTTCTATGACGAAGGTGCACGAAAATTAGTGCCAAATGTCTTAAATAACGGTGGCAACTATGTTGAGAAGTAATAAAGTGCGGCGTCCGAAGAAAGTAAAGTGTTGTAAAAAATATGTTATGTTTCTTTAAAAATAAAATCCGGTACTTACTTAAAAAACGCGTCTCGTACTACTAAGCCTTTGCCAGTATTTGCCTGTAAAATATTATACATAATTATAAAACTGTAGAGTCTAAACAGTTTGTAAAAAAATCTACATTCGTCTTTGCTACCCGTGTCCCTCTCCATCTTGAATTCACAGAAACACTGAACATTGGACGAGTCGCATGCAACACGTGGAAAAAGTATCAGCCGGATATTTATGCAAATCTCTCATTCTCTTTGTAATGTTGATAACTACCTGCTGAGCATTAAATACATTTAACAATAAAATATAAGAAATTTGATAGATTTTGATAGAAATACCTATTAACTAAAAAACCTGCGGAAAATTTCAATGCATTTTATTTGATCGTTACCAAAAGATTCCGAAACTACCTTCCGTTATAAAGTGTATGAACTAACGAGGTGTAAGAATCTAATATCCGGAATACACCTTAAAAATTATACATGTGGCTACTGTCGCCTTCAAAGCACTACCCTGAGACGGCGTTCCCATTTCTGGAAGCAGACCAATATCAGACCAAAATCTTCGTTCCTTCAGCGCAGCTTTTAATTTTGAAAACTATCGCAAAATCACAGGAAGCTAAGTCAAGCGAATAGACGAGATGATCTAATTGGGTAATCGCTATTTTTGCCAGAAAGTCTCCGACAGTGAGCGCTCTGTGATTACTCTAAGTTTCGATCGCCCATTTCTACACCAAATTGCACACGCAGACATTTCTTACCTCCTAAATAGCTAACTAACAACTGGCTCTATCACCCTGAAATTTATGCACGTATTAGTTCAAACATCTCAAGTGATTTCGATACAATTACGTCACGGGTGATTCCGAAAATTGTCACTCGAGGTATTTATTTATTAGACTTTATTGATATACATGTTTTTGTTGTAAAACATAAGACACAATTATATTGTAGTTTATTGTGTAGGGTGGAGTAGACTCCACCTCTGATATACACAACATTGTTCTAGGTACTTTGCTAGACTGCCGTCTGTGGTAAAGTAGCCAGTTTTGTGGTGTTATTTAATTCAAGAAAGATAAAAATTCGATAGAAATAAAAATAAAAATAGAGAAAAAGAAAAAAAATGTAGTGAGAGTGTTGTAGAATTAGTTCATTATTAGTGTTGGCACCAGGCGCGGTCGCTTCATACATGCTTTGAATGCTCTGCATCCCTTGTGTTCTAGAGCTTTGGATTTTTTGTTTTTAGCCGAAAGCAGCACTGCTCCAAATAAATTCGCCCTGTCCCTTAGAGACCAGTCATAACACACTACGACACGGCACGCACACGGAGCGAGTTGAAATACATTTCAACTTTCGAACATCTGCGAATCGCGTAAAGGCTCGCTCCAGATTTCAGGGACCGGAGGATTCTCCCGTTGCATAGCATCCATAGCGTTCAAAAGTATTCGACTTTCGCGCATGCGCATTCAGTTCCGCCTGTCAAGGTCTTAAGAATAGTGTATACGCATTTGTTGACAGCATCCAACGTACAAAACACGACTTTAATGCTTATGGGTATAATGCACAGAATAGCATACATATTTACGAAACGATTGAAATTTGAGAAATTTGTTTGTGTATCGCATTTTTGACAGTCGAGCTTGAATACTGAATATCCTTCGATTATCTATTTAATTCTTAATTTAAATTTAAATTAAATGCAAAAAATAACGTGGCTACTTCACCAAAGTGTTTTAATGCTATAAACGAAAACAGCGAATTGTGCGAGTGTATAATTGAATCGCTAATGTGTAAAAGTTTTGTGTCTCGACCGTTTGCGGAAAAAAACCACATTCTGAATACCGGAAGACCGACTCCAATTTTGAACATGACGTCAAGAAATAAATCGACATTTTCAAAACTCAATTTATTAATTAACTAGGAGAAGACAACATTTCACGACCGTGTATGAATTCAGGTATAATTTTTATTTTATTTATTTTTCCTTTACACGAATGACACGTGAAATTTTGGATCTGTATTTGACAGACTATTTTTTTCAGTAATTACATCTTGTTCGTGGGCCAGTCTATAGATTTGTATATTTTATGGTAGGTATAAACTTATTATCCAGCATCCCTTCTACTAAAGGTCACCGACCGCCACTGGTAGGCACTGCATTTCGTTTCAATGTGTCGGCTATTCAAAAATATCAAATCAGCACCATTTTTATTCAAAACCGAGTATGTACTTTTTAATAATTTTTAATATAAATACGTATCCAAGGAGATTGATTAATATTTTTTTAAATATTAGTATTATATTTTTCTACATAGATTGTAGTATTGCTACTGAATCCTTTTATATTTGCGTGTGGTTTGTGACAGATCCCGTGCAATGGACCGCATATCGCATCGGTGATCGAACGCAATAGGAATAGTCGGAATATTTTTGCGATTCGGATAAAATCCGCCGCTGGATAAGCGATGACCTGAAACGATTGATATTCTTGAAAGATGCTTACCGTCAAGAATAATTTAATAAATTACTGAAGGAGTAGTGAAAACTACTAATGGTCGATTAAGAGCGCAAAGTGGATAACTGGTATTTTTGCCATTTTATTTTTTAATATCATATCAAAGTCAAAATGATAATTTTAATATATTAGATTTTCTACGGTTATTTTAACATTTTGGCTAACTGCAGTAGAGCATAGTTGAACTAATGTATTGTTGAATCAGCACTAGAGAGTCTAAATTTTAAATCTTAATTGCTAATAACCATATCGAATTTCTTTTCCTTTTTCGTTTTGCAATTGTAAAAATGTAATTGAATTAAAATCGCGTATTTTTATTAGTTTTGATAAGTGGAACCGACAAGGAAGCCCTGGCTTCTAAACCGGTCCCGGGAAAGGGTGGGTGCCCCCCCCCCGCTTCCTCCCGCAGCTGTCCTTAAAAAGAAAAAAAAAATTGAATCATTAGAAGTGTGGTATGGAATGAGAAAATAAAATAAATTACGATTTATTATGAAGAATATTATATTTATATATAAATGGCCAAAAAAATTACGTTGTGATAAAATATTCAAATCCTATGTATAAGAACGTAAAATTAAGGTGAGTAGAAAAAACTTTATTTTTATTTATTTCAAAATGATAAAATTACAGTTATTCGCTCTTAACCGATGTAATGCTTCAAATTTGTTTATCTACTAAAAAAACAATTTGTAGTCTGGTGGGACCGTCATCATCCTCAGCAATATCATCATCATTTTCTTCCCCTAATCCTAAAAAGATCGTGTGTGAATGCCGCACCACCGGCGTGCGTGTGTGCTATAAAGGGCGGCGCGCGGCAGGACGTGGCCTCTTCCTCTGCATGTTCATCGGCTTAATCGTTTGACATACACTATTGATATACCTCATACTAAATTGTATCGTATTGTAATAAAAGTATAATTGTTACAAAGTCTATTTCTTGAACCTTCACATAACATTTGATAATATTATATATTACAGATGCCATCCTGGAAAAAAATTACGTCATTATTTAATCCGGTAGACCGATATCGTTAAAAAAATATTTTATTATATAACATCGAAATACGTATTAAATCAGATAAGAATATATTCCGTGACAACTATATTAAAATACTAATCAGTCTTCAGACTTATCTGACTTCTCCTTATGTACGCAACCACCGCTGTTTCCACCAAAGATAAAACAGTAAATCAATATATAATATGTTATCAATAACTTTTGTGTTACGTTAACTTTTACAGGTGAGTGGGTTTCATTCTAGATAATAGAAGAGTACAGCAACATTACGCAACTACTAAAAGTACTAATAATTCATGGACAAAGTGTTAATATTTTTGCGTATCCAACAATAATTTCCACATAAATTTGAGTCCAAAAAGGGTACACACGTACCTTCGTATGTAACCTAATTAAAGCGATGAATACACAGGGTGTAACAGACTTAGTCCACAATATTTTATGGACGGAATACCTGACTGCGAATGTTCAAGGAGCATGTGCAAATTGTGTACCGTTACGGAAAATATTATCATGTGAGATTTTTACAGTTCGACATAAACTTTGAACTGTTCTCAAACTTCATAAGATTATGCTATGTCTTTGAAAGTTTGATAGAAGGATCATTGACCATTTCCTAATTTAAGTCTGTAAAAATCGTAATGTAATCTTTTAGGATAGCTGATATTGAAATCATTTTATGAAAATTGGACGAGTAGATGCACTTACCCCAAATTTGGGGTAAGTATATCTAGTTGTATTATTTCTAACAAATTGTTAAAATAATGAAAATATTTTTACTTATCTGCATTACAATATGAATTAGTTATTTTGGTCCTTAATCACGGGTAAAACGTGCCGAGTTCCAAAAAATTTAGTAAAATTGCTTAGACGGGCGAAGTGTGACATATCATAGTGATTGTTTTTGAAATTGGTTAATTATTTAAAAAAGATAATAGAACTGTCTACACATCACTAGTTGAGAAAGTTTCCATACAAAAATATATGGGGTAAGTGCAATCTACTCAGTGGTTGAACCTATCCCGCGGTGTAAAATTTATGGGGTAAACATATCTGGTCTTATAAATCGTAATCCGCGGAAATAATCACAAAACTAATATATACATCACAAAGTACAACTCAAAATAAAGGTACTCACCTAATATCAGCGTCCTGGCATAAAAGATTATCGAGATGTATGAATGATTGAAAAGGCCTACACAACTCGCAGGTTGACTTGAAACAACTGTCATAATTTGAAATGGTTTTACAAGCAAACTAATGTTTGAACTCGCACCATCTCTGGACTGTCTCTTCAAATAATGATTTATAACATTTATTAATAGATCGGATAACTGGAATTCAATTTCTAACGTAATTAGGAGACTTAGGTGCACTTCCCCCATAGATGCATTTACCCCGACTCGCCTTACTTCGAAATTAATATTTGTGAAATTACCCCATTATCAATCTATATCTTTGCTTCAGGCCCTAAATCGTGTAACAAAATATAATCTGGCCACTCGAAATTGGGTAAATTTTTTGTTTTTTGTATTCATATAATATGGAATAGATTTTTTTTAAATACCTACAAATATCTTTGACATGGTTGAAATGAATCACGTGCAGCTTGAAGATTTTAGACTCATATTTTAAATTTGTAATCTACCCCTAAAGTATTGTGCAGGCCCTGGTTCTCTTCGCTTGTTATATTCTGTTACTGATGCAATAATGATAATAGGATTATTATGATATAATCGATAAACTAAGTAAGAAAATGCGTTAATTAATTTTTCTCATAAAACTTTAATCATAGGTTATAGTACCTACCCGCCGATATTAACCTCTATGCTTGACGCGTCACAGCGCTAGCAACACCTGCCGCACGAAAATAAAGATTTATATGCATTTCCGTTGACGGACAGGGCGAAGGAGCGTGATTAGCGCCTCGTATAAAATAATTTGTTTTTAAAAATGTGATTCCATATTTATCAGGACAATCATATCTTGTATTATGCATCCGTGTCACGTATAGTGTATGTTATTTTCAATTGTTTTTGTAGGACGTAGTCGTTTCCTGACAATGGACTTCGGCGCTAGGAAGACACCATTTGGATCTCACCCGTTCAACATTATTTCCGTACGGAAAAAATAAATATGACTTCGACGCGTTGCACACAAGACACAAGTAACCCAATATTTCTGCAATAACCTACTCATCGTGTGGCTGAGTCACCAAGTGGAACTCGTCCTTGTGGTCTACAACACAGAGCTTTTATTAAGTTGTGGTTACTCAACGAGCGTTAGTTAGTTTCCACCTACCGGTGATAGTGATAAAATGTAGTATGAATTTCACTCGCATCGCTAAGGTCGATGCGGAATAATTTTATTCTTTTCTGCTTTATAGCTTTTCTGTATTTTAAATTGTAGTTTTAACAAAACGATCAGTTGTAAGATCATTGATGACACTAGCGTTCATTTCTAATTTATTTTAATCATGTTAACATTTATGTCAATTATAATTCTTTCTTTATTTTTTATTTATTTTCCCTTAAAAGTGACTGTTGAAGGCAGGTATATAATAGCCAATTCTATACATAGCACACTCCAATCTTATACTCTACCCTGGGTGAAGCCGGTGGACGCGCTGACGTAGGTCACGTACGTCACAATATGTACATCGCTAGTAAATGTATATCATCATCATCATTAGTCGTTTTCTATCCACCGATGATTGATCACTTTTCTTCATTCTATGTTATTCGTTGCTATGTATTTCCACGGAGGTAAGTAGAGAGGATAGAGCGCCATACTTATCTGTCCTGACACATATTTTCATGCAAGTTTGTCGATTATTGAGGCTTCTAACAGGATCATCTTCCAGTATCTAGTCTTCCGCGGACCTCCTCTATTTCTGGTGCCGTCAACACTTGCATCATATATCTTCCTTCCCATTCTCTCCTCATTCATCCGTTCCATATGACCGAACCATCTAAGTGATCCAAATTAGATGTGGCCAACACATCTAATCATTAATATCTCGTTGTAAATCTAATAGATTACATACATTTTATGAACGCAGATTAGGGTGTGAGTACCTACGTCACCAAAATGAATTTATCATTAGCCTTTAGAATATCATGTGTGAAGAAGAGATGCAAACAATGTACGATAAAAGATACAGACATTTGCCGACAGTACCTGCCGAACATCAGGTAAGCCGACAAATGCCGAAAATATGAGAGATAACGGAAAGCATTGAGATACGACAAGCCTATAAAACAAGGTAATCCGATGAGAGATAAGATAGATAAAATCAATAAAAATTGTTTGTTCATAAGAATAGTAGAGATAAACGGTAAAAGATTAACATTTTAAACAATAACATATTTTGTGGCCATTCCTTCGTCAGGTCAGAATAGGCATTTTTATAAATATTTCATATATTGGCTTATTATCAATTATTTCCTCCAGGTGTAACATTTGTTCACGAGTTTATTTTATTTTGAACCTCAACTTCATAGAATAGGTATGTATTCTTCGTCTTATACTATATATTATCTTTATATTTCCTTTCACTTGTGTCTAACACTTTATTTTTGTAGGCAAGGTGGATATGTAACCTTTTTGTTCTGAAAACAAACAACATCATCTCTATTGTCAGAAATTTCAAAATTAAAGTTTGTTTCAGTATCATACTCCATATTATTATGATCTCGTGTTATCTCTGTGAACTGAAATTTGTATATGACAAATTTTAGTTCATTGTATTGACAAGTACTGGACCGACTACTTTAATAATATAAACGACCAACTTTAGTATTGTGCGTCTGACAATGCGCAACTCTGAAAGATAGTCTAGACTACTTTTCGAATTTATTTAGCCTTAGGAAAATTATTTCATTGTTTAAACTGGATGGTCATACTACTTAGCCTCAAGTTCACACACTTATACCCGTCCTAAGACTAGCTGCTTTGAGCTACAAAAGTTTTGTTATTGTGCATTTAAAATCATTATAACGTAGCTTTTCACTTTTTAATATTTTTCTGTTGATCTGCGTCCAGTATGGTATACCCTTGTTTTGCCCTCCATAGCTCACCGTCCGTTGCGTTATATATTATTATTTATTTTTTATTTCTTTGACATTTTTACAATTTTTTTATAACATGAATCAAGTATTTTACATTATTAAAATTACATGTTTTTTTTTTCGCTTACCTCTCCAAAAAAGAGACTAGCTCTTGTGCTTGAAGAGGGAGTTACACTATAATAATTTTATATAGAGAGTTATACATTTATAGTCTATAATTATTTATCGTCTATTTGTGTGCTTCTGAAGTGTTCTATAATATTAATTATTTTCTAATTATGTGCTTCTGAAGTGTTCATTTAATTTCTTTCTAAACTCTTTTATGTCTTTCATTTCTTTAATTTGTGTAGGGAGGCTATTGTAATTTTTTATCCCTAAGTATATACAATTTTGCTGATAGTGTTTGGTGTTACATTTAGTGATTTTAAAGTTAATTTTAAACTTTACAGTGTTATTTTCTTTAATTAATTGAGATTTTTTTTGTAAATGTTTTCTATTTTGGGAACTGGGAATTTTGCAAAAAGTGTTTTGTGTTGAAAAAGTTGATCTTTCTTTTTTAATATTACTTTGATGATTGTTCTCTGTATTATTTTTACCGAGTTCATTATATTATTGTATACTCCTCCCCACTCAAGTATTCCATACTGGAATAGTGAGTGAACAATAGCAAAATATACCTTTTTTATATGAACTTCCAATTCTTCCCAACGACTTGTCTGATATAATGTCTGACATTTATATAACTTCATTTTCAAGGAACAGAATAAAGACATCGAATCAAATAACGTATTACAATTTTCGTAACCAGGAATGCCAATAATGATTCATTAATATTTACTTCTGTAACATGGTGAAGCCACTTTGAACTTTAAACAGCCAAAGTTCATGAATGGATGTGTTGGTACTTATTACGACTCGCCGACCGAAATCCGTCACCCGCATAGGACAGTAATTTAAGCACCCAGACGGCCGCAGTCAGCTGCAGACGGCTTCGTCACTCGTCACACTGCGCGGATGCCGGGGATAATCTTCCAATTGTTATTTGATAACCCTGAGACCAGCTGAAAATCTTTCTTCTGCCAAGCTCTAGTCAATACCACAAAAATATTGGTCGTAAGTCGTGCTAAAGAATCAGAAAATAGCAGGACGCGAGGTAGTTAAAGAGGCAATTTATTTGGGCGCGCTGATCACGAAGACTGGTGACACGAAATTCGAAGATGCATCCAACTAGCTAAAAATGCTATGAAATATATGTCTAAATAAATAAAATAAAATAAATAATTGATCTTGAAACATGTTCATTTGTCAATAAATAGTGGTCTAAACAAAGTTTTTTTTCTTATTATTTATAAAATTATATTGGTTCACCCTCTCGTCTTTCCAATCTTCGTGGATGCTGCGAGGACAAGCGCAAAATAAACGCCTTCGATATGTACTTCTACAGCGTGGCGCACAATTGTTTCAATCCTGGAACAAATCCAAATACGGCACACTCTATCTACAGTAGTATACAAAAGATTCTTCCAATTTTTCGGCCACAATATGTGTCAATATAACAGCCTAGAAAAGGAAGTATCCTGGGCACAGCAACAAGACGAAGGAGACCTGGATGAGTGCCATCATGGTGGATGTATACGTCTGGCTGGAGAGACCCTGGAATTAGCTAAGAATGCGACCCAGACCGAGACTTGTAGAGGTTACGAGCCGTATCTTATCTATTGATTGAAGCCACTATAGATATTGATCTTGACTGACATGAAAGAATAAAAAAGAAGATTAAATTAAATTCTGGATCTTCAATCTTAGTTCAAAAGGGCAAAATGAATATTAGCTACTGATAAAATACGCTATGAAGCATATGATTAACTTATAAAATCATGAGAAGTTACTTTTCTAAATATTAATTAGAAAGACATACATATAAAATCAATTTTATCGGAAAAATTGTTGTTGCGCCACCGGGATTCGAACCTGGATCTCTTTTCAAACCGGGGAAGGTGTATTATCCAAATATGCTACAGCGACATATTTAATGACGACAAATTTATCGGATCGTTCCATTATTTGAAAGAGCATCTATGATTAAAAATGTATTGATTAAAAAAAAAGGTAACATATAGGTTCGAAAATTTGTCACTGTAGCATATTTGGATAATGCACCTTCCCCAGTTTGAAAAGAGATCCAGGTTCGAATCCCGGTGGCGCAACAACAATTTTTCCGAAAAATTGATTTTATTTGTACATCTTTCTGATTAATATTTAAAATATCACAGACCGTCTGTTCTGAATAATTACAACTTCAATGAAGAATGTGTTCTCCTAATAATACGTTACTTTTCTGTTGGGATTATCCCACGACAGGTAATATCAAGAATTGCAACATTTATTTCTTGAATTAAATCTCATCACATATGATCTAATAAAACCAGTAAAACGTGAACGTCGTACTATTTCAGCCGTCTTAAAGCGCAGAAAAACAGCTTCTTTCAACGTGTGATCAAAGAACAACACTTTCAAGTGGCAATTAACCTGGTGACGTATCGCGGACCATTGTTACTTTTGTTTTAGTGCAAACGTAATAGACCGAGTCAGTTGCCAGCGGCCGCGTCTAGTACAGGCACCTCGCGTAGCCAGCATCCGACCGTTTAATCTAAGATTCCTAAATAAACATCTCATCACGGGCGGTGGTGTTTATTTTAAATCTGGTAGCACCAGATTACCAGGGCTAGTCTAGCTAGTGTCTTACTATCACGCGCGCACTCCACTCAACTTTTTGATAGTACATTTCCAGTACACTCTTAACCTCGAACTTGACGCTGGTGATCCTAAGATCTCGCAATCAGCCATTTGTCGGTTGGGCACTCATTGATTGGCTGCCGCAGCAAAGTGAATGGTACCTTGAACTCCATTATCGTGAGTAGGAATTTAAATGCTAATATAACAAAACAATACACAGAATGACCCTTTGACATTCGTATTGTTCAATTCAATGTTTACTTCCCAGACTGCGTAGGTAGGAATACGGTTTCTTCATAGTGACAATGCATATGAGTCACGTTTATTTATATACTGTCGTTTCCATTATTACGTAGTTATTTCGGAAAGGAATTCTAGAAGAAGAAAGAAGGTTAAGATTCTCAGAACTCGGAAGTCTTTCCATTCTTTCTGTATGGATCTGAGACAGCAAGATAGACCAGGGGTGCGCTGGACGGAGCTAACTGCAATTGCTGTAGATGGTTCAAATGTATTATGAAACATAACATAATCAACATTTCTCGTAAATTTATTTCGGGTCCATAAGCAATTTTTTGCCTATGGTCTAACAATGCTTAAAAACCCCGATGTTTAATATATATTGCTTCCAGATGTTCTTAGATGCTCAACGCGACAATTTTGTGAACGATGCTTTGAAAGATTATCCTTCATACTTCACACGTGCAATTTAAGGTGGGTGAGTACATTTTTCAGTTATTGATATGAATTATTTGACGGTATATTGTGTATTGTTACATGATATAAGTATATTAAGTAACATACGATTGCTTTAATAATTATCGCGTATAATTTTATGAGTGATAAAAAAATCCGCTCCTTCCCCGGAACACCGCGAATAGCTCTAAGATTAAGCGAGCCCTTTGTTAACATATTGTCAGCCCACCGCTGAGATAGACGCTTTAGAGGTGTGATTCATTTTATAATAAATAAATGTTGAACGTATATTTTCAATAACACAAGTGTGCATGACACAAGATGAACGGATGCAATGGAAAGACTGACGGTATAAGATAGAATTTAGGGATCTCGTTCCTGACATATCTAGTGAAATCTGCAACCAATGGATGACTTCAGGAATGCTACAGATCGGAACAGATGGCGCCGATAGTTTTGGCTGTATATAGTGTCGTCATTATCATAGCGACCTCGACCGCTCTGCCAAGAACATGACGAAGAAGGAGAATTTCCGAAGAAATACGTAATTATTTAACTAGCGCAATCGCTTTATTTTATAATGCATTTATTCAATACCGTTGATTATTAATCTATTTAAAAATAAAAAAACAGTCGTTAATAATTCCGTCATGCTCGTAATTTATCTGCATGACATCATACGCTACCTCGGACTAATGACGCCGGTAATATTTTATAAACATTATTTATACTATACCTACACGTACAAAAGCAGTAATTATCAAATCTAATGTGGGTTAAAACAGAATACTCAATACTTTGGTATTTGATGGGCGATCCTAAATAGTTCTGACCGGCATCCAAATGTAGAACCAATTATCTATGACCAATCTACGTTTGTTTCGATCGAACCCAATTTTATCGAAAGTAAAATATTGCCTGCCCCTGAAAACCAGCTCAGTTGGAAATAGGTCGTTTGGCATGTACCGCGATGACCTATCAAACGGAGAGACGACGTCACCGGGATCGCTGATGTTCAGGTGTTTCTGAGCCAACATTTGGGACAGTCCATTACTCCCGGGCTGAAGTTGCTGCGGGATAGATAATCCAGAAAGTTTACGGTAGAGCATCAACTCTGATGCGATATTATTTGCTGGCGGAGAAGCGCGATTCTAGGAAACTAAACAGCTGACACATTTTTTATGCTATTTTAAATTTTATTTATCTACAATAACGATATCAATTTCTTAACTGCGCCTCTCGATACAAATACTAATCACTTCTGTCCAGAGGCGTACTCGTGAGCTTTTTGAGAGTTAAAACCCGTATAAATTTGTCGATATATACACATTATTTAAAATAAAATATTTTCAAAGTTAGGTTATACGTTTTATTTAAAATACATATATAATATATACCTATATACAATAATGAAGTATAGGTATAATTATATTTTATGTTATGTATTACGTTACTGTTGTTTAATAATTATATACTTACAGTCCGCCCCGAGTTCCGATTTTGGTACATTGCACATCTCGAGTCTAAGATCTTTCCTAATTAAATGTATTAATTAGAAAGATATACATATGAAATCAATTTTATCGAAAAATATTGTTGTTACGCTACCGGGATTCGAACCTAGATCTCTTTTCCAATTCGGGGAAGATGCATTACCAACTATGCTACAGCGACACTACTTTTGACGACAAATTTTCGAACCTATATATGTTGTAACTTTGCAATACATTTAATTAGTTTTTATAATATCACAGATCTATGTTCTAAATAATTACAACTTCACAATAAGAATGTGTTCTCCTTAATAAGATCTTTCCATTAATACCTGATTTAAGCATCTTTAACCTAGTTTTTGAGTCCTCGAGTATGAAAGATTTTCATGTAATATGTTGGTGTGTTATCCGCTAAGCTTGACCGTTTTGTAGATATAGAATCTGGGTTACTATTGTGAAGATGTTGTATATTAGTTAATAATAATGAGTTACGTAATACAAATGTCACACTGTAATAATACAGATATTATACAATGACTTATTTATTTGAGTATTTTTCAATGATATAATCATTTTTTATAAGTGCAATATATTCAGCTACGGTATTGAAGCATTTCCTGGCTTAAAAACCATACAAATCCATTAGTATTGTATCGACCGAATTTTAATTCCGCAAATTAATTCAAGATTTTCGCTTATCGCCAGCGCGTAAATTGGTACCACGAAACTATTACCCTCTTCGAATCCTCGTAGTCTTTCTAAAGTATGGTCAATTCGGTGTACTCATCATCCCGAGATCGGCTATCTATAGACTCGCTGACATGATTATCCACCGCTGACTGACTGACGGCAGGATTCTGGCAAACTGATACAGAATTATGTGCTGCATCGCTCGAATTGCACTCCACGCCTTCAGATCTGGTTTGATCGCTGCTGGACGGTTGACTAGGCGGAGTTTTGATCTCCGATTGACGAGTCAACTGAAACAACAGCCCTTTGTACAGCGCCTGGTTTATGAGGTTCTCGGCGAAGAGTCTCTGGTCGTGGTACATCTTTCGGAGCTTGGCTGCGACAGTCACACCGACCGAATGGTATTCGTCGCCATCCTTCGGTGCCACGGCTTGTTGGTTGGCAGCCAGCGGGGCTGGGATTGGTTTCGGCGGGGTCTTCTTCCGTTTGCTAACCATCCGAGATTTTAACCAAGAGGGTGTCATAGTTGGATCTAGAATGTCCTGAAAGAAAATTAGTTATCGATAAGTATTCAGTAATTATCGTATTTTCTTTTCATTTATAATCATCTCATTGATCAATCAATATATTTTTACAACTTTTGATTATGTGAATTTTCATATTGTGTTTCCCCAGTTATGTTTAATATATATTTATATATAAAAATGAACATGTGTCGTCTGTCTGTTCTCTGTACAATCTTACCTTTAACCGAACAAAACCAAATTTTGTGTATTTACTCTTTGGGATTCTGCACAAAACATAGGAACCCTCTCCCTGTCTACCCCTAGGTACTTCATCCCATAATCAGCGGCGTGCAGTCAGTACTTTCAAATAAGCTGTATTTAACTAGAACTTTTGTGAAATAATTGGAAATAAAATATGTATTTTGTAATATTTCTATCACAATTATTATCATTTTATTCAAATTAATAATAATAATTCATTTTTATATCGTTAATATTCTGTCAGATAAATATTTAATTTAGATTTTGAACGAAAGCAAACACGTTGTGGCTTGATATTATAATAAAATAAAATAATGTTTTAGTTTTAAACCACTTTATTGTGCACATAGCAACTAGTTTCAGTTGGACCCAACCTTCATCAGGACAATATAGTATATAGACTAATCTAAGTACAGATATTTAAATATACGGTAAAGAAGAGAGAGCAACAGTATATCAGAGTGGGACAGAGTATCAGGCAGAGGGTGGGGTTTACATGGGAACAACTTTAATATCGGACTATTGGATATATTTACTTGGTGATTTAGTATCTGGCTATTATTATTAATTTATAATTAACCCTGAGGTGAAATTTTTCACATAAATGGCGCTATAAAAATTATTCAATATTATTACTATCACCTCATTCTACCCCCCGGATATCTTCCCCTCCCCCTGCCTGCACCGAATATTACATACATCGTTCCTCTTTAAGGCCCGCGTAAAATAATGACACCCCTTACCTACCCTTTCTCCATTTTTTTTTCAATATAACCATGTAAGTTTTACTCCCAGGGCAACACTAGGATAGACACAGTTAAACCTAGTCTGGACGCGAATCGCAAATTTTTTTTTTATATCTGTACAAAGTCTTTATCTCCCAGATTATTTATTTTTATAATATATGGAAAATAATTAAAATTGACAATTGAAAAATTAAATAAAAATTATATCATGGATTTAAAAAATAAAAATTCGTTTTTGTTATTTTTATTGTTATATATTTATCTTTTTAAATGTACACCGTCATCGCTTCGGCACTAGTCTTTAACAACAAAGTCAAATTTATGGTTTTCATACTATTTTTAAACATATGTTTATTTCACCAGTGCCAGTAGTAAGTTTTGCCAAATCTCTTCGTCGCTATCGGATCTGTGAATCACAACTTTTCTCAAATGCATTAGATAAATCATTTATCTGCCTCTCTTTCCAAATATAAACTTCACATTATATCAAACGGCATATAATTCTTAGATCACAGGCGCCGGAAATCTTCTACAAGACATCGGTCAAGGAGTTCACACGAGTGAGAATATCCAGAAAACGTTAACCAGAAGACTATCGAAGACATTCAAGAACGTCGGAGCTTTGATATTGGTCTACCATCATCTGAAGAATCTGAATCGTCTGATTCCGATGATAGGTTTCTTTTAATAGGCAGTACCCACGCCTCAGCTTCCGACGAATGAACCGTACTCTGATGCAGCTGATCTCTCGGTGGCTTTGACTGAGGTTCAGATTTTTGCTTCGGTGGATAGTACCCCGCGGGAAACTCCGTATTTCTGATTTCAGACAGCGAGGTTAACTGGAACAACAGACCTTTGTAAAGGGCTTGGTTGATTATGTTTTCGGCAAACAGTCTTTGGTCGTAGGACATCTTCCGCAGTTTGGCTTCTACTGTTATTCCTATCGCTGTATACTCGTCTTCTTCCTTGGGTGTGTGCGCCGGTTGCGGAGAAGGCGTACCAGAGGCTGGAGTTGATGGCTTTGGTGGTAGAGGGGGCATCGCTGTCTTTCTGTGTTTATGAGCCAGCATCCGCGACGTGGACCAAGGGGAATTGACTTTTCGTTCTACAGAATCCTGAAATACCAAGAAAAATGAATACCACTTTATTTCATTGATTGTTGACCATGACTAATAAAACTAACCATCCAACTAAATAGAAATATAGTGAAAGTCAAAACCAAAGAAATGGAGAAACAAGCCAGGTTGACTCCTACTACTTATAGACACATATAGAAAAATCTCAATTGAGCTGGCTTGGACACTACGTCTTGCGAATGTCTGAGGAAAGATTTTCTTCTTGATACATTGGGATAAATAGCAAGAAAATTTGTAAGAAGACTTTTCATTAAGAACTGAAACAGCGCAAGATCCACGGACTCCTGGATATAGAGGGATGAAAATATGTAAGACAAGCTTTTAAACATGGCTTTAGGATCTGAATCTAAATGTTCGCTATATCTACGTATAAATTTGTAAAACAAATAAAGGAAAATTATACTTACAACTTCGGGACCTCTTCCGAGGGGATCCTCGTCTTCATCGTCGAGTCCTCTGAGAAATTTGAAGGCGTTCCAAAACCGCCATTTTGGCGTTTGATAGTCGTCCGGGTTCCCCGTACCTCTGCTTTTTATCAACTTTACCTTTTCTCTTCTGTACGACGCAAAGAGAGAATCAAATTTCCTCTTGCATATCTCCGTGTGCACTCCTACTTCTGTAGCGATAGCTTTCCAAGCGTGCGCTTTACTCTTCCTGTCATTATAGCCGATTGACTTGTTGTTCCACAAGATGGGGTACATTTTAAATGTATTTATTAGTTTTATCGTTTCTGCATGCGTGAACTCCATGGCCACGTGAGCTTGTAAAAATGAGAGATCTGCCGTTCCGCGCGCTTTTGTTCCTTTGTTCGTCCAAATTCGAATACAGAACAGAAATGTTGAAGAACGGATGTTGAATTCGCGCGAACGAATTCGTTCTCTCGTATTATCGACTCGGCGTCACCGGTCGGACTGCTGGCTGCGGGCGAGCGAGCCCGAACATTTCCGACCGATCGTTCGGAAACATTCTCGGCGCTCGCTACCCGTTGCATGCACCTACATAGGCAGAATAATTCACAAGTTCGAACTTCGAACGCTCGGCCGTACGAACAGCGAACACGCACGTTATTCGTTTGTTTGATTCTACATATCGACCCCAGCTACGCAAAGTATCGTTAGTAAAAAATGACATTTATAATCATTCTAGTATTCGATGCATTTTTAAATAGCTGTAATTTTTTAAATATTGTACTATATATTAATCATTTTAAATCTGTCACGTAAATAAGTATCCAATACACGCGAAATACTAGAATGATTAAAAATGACATTTTTGTTTACGATACTTTATGCAGGAGGGGTCGATTTGTTTTGAAATTCTGTTCTCGATTTCTGTTTATACAGAAATTTGTTAAAATTGATACTGTTCGCAGATTTAAAGGATTAAATATAGTATATTTATGATTTTCTACCAGTAGCGGATTAAGAACTTCGGGCACTTCAAATGAACAGATTCAATGACAATAAAGAACGGGAGCACCATATTTGATACAATAGTTTTCATTATGAATTAATTGTATGTATGTTTTTATTTAGTTATTAAAATTATAAAATTCTTACATCTGGTATGCAACAGGAAAAAAATATATTACATTATATCGTATATCAATTAGCATTACGATAGGTTCGGTTAGGTTATGTAATGGAATCAAACGGGGTTTTTATTTTTATTGTCTATTGACATATCTATTAAAAAAGCGCGTCACATGTCTTAAGCACATACATCGTACCACCTTTGCATAGAATATGTTTTTCTGTTTTGGCCCGCCCCACCTCATACAGATCGTTGTATTTTGTATTGGTTTCTTTAACTGAATTTTATTTCAAGATCGACGTTCTTTTTTTAAAATTAATTTGTTTTATGCCAAATCTTTTACTTTTCTATAAAAGTAAAAGTATAAATAAATATTATATAAATAAGTATAAATGTATAAAATAAGTACATTATTTTTACATAAACAGTAATTAGGACTACTCTAATATTCTCACCTGCTCGGGTGCAGTTCCCAGGGGGTCGTCATCCGCATCATCGAGTCCTCTGAGGAACTTGAAAGCGTTCCAGTACCGCCATTTCGGATCATAGACGTCCTCCGGCCTACCGGAGGCCCTGCTCTTGATTATCTTTATTTTCTCCCTCCTACACGACGACATGAGCGATTTCATTTTCCGTTTACACACCTCCGGGTGGATTCCCGACTCTGCGGCCACTATCTTCCACGCTTCTTCTTTGTTTTCTCTGTTGTGGTAACCCTGCATGTGGGGATTCCAAAGAATCCCGTGCTTTTTGAAAGCGCATATCAAACGCATCGACTCTGTATATGTCAAATCCATGTTCAAATCTTCCATGATCGCCTTAAAGTACTATCAAATTTACTAAATTCGATTCGAAATTGATTTTCAATTTTTGAACAATAATTCAAAATCGTCCAACATGCGACAAGAGCTGACCCTGAAATACTGCTGCTAGCCCTTTTGCTTGCAAAATTATTGGAAATGGCTTTAAGAATTAACCGTTCGGCTTGCGAAGACTGCGAGTCTCATTAGAAACGATTCAGTCCAGTGAAAAGTAAAATTGCACGAACTGCAGGAAACACTCGAATTTTGAATAGTAAACAAACGGAGCATTTACGAACACACATACAAACAATCCCGGTAGAGGGCTGCGGGAAACTGAGGCGCAAACTAAATACCCGGCCCGAGTGCGCCGCTTCTGTCGCCGCGGAGACGTGCCTTTGTCTCTTTCATTCTCAGATAAAAAGCTGAGATGGAGATATGTCCGCGCTCCGACACGGCAGGTAAGAGCGTGCCTGAGCCGCATGCGGGTTCTGTCGTTCGTAGACTCGCGCTCAAACTTGCGATGCTGTAAATTCCATAACATTCGAAATTCAAATTTTCTCACTGACGTCAGACTGGATCGATTTATTACATTATTGAATTTTATATTAAATCAAACTTTTTTAAAATCATCCGATTGAATTGTGAGATAATGAGATTTTTTATAAATCAATTATTTTTTCTTTCTAATATAAGATAATCAATCGTCTTCTGTTTTATGTTGTTAAAATTTTTTGTCACACTTTTTAAACGAAAAGCAGCCAGAATATCGATTGAATCTGAATATGACTGTCTCACTTTTGATCCTTCGTTTGCGTTAGTAGAAACGAGAAGCACAACTTAAACTTTTAAATGAAGGAACATATTTTTTTAGTAACCTACATAAATATAATATATATGAAGAGAGGAATGTCGAATTTGACAATAAAATAAAAATTGTAATGAAAGGATTATTTTGTTTTAATCTATTTATATTTGTATCCTTCATAATATGTATGTACATTTAATTTACATACAGAATAAATTTTATATCTTAACTTATTTACAATTATTGCATCGTAATTTACGGATCAGGCTGGCTAACGAACATAGCCGAGATATTTATAAGGTTATTTTTTTAGAAATGTTTAAACGAAAATAAATCGCTGCGGAAGTTATCGTGTCAATAAAATCAATCGTACGCCAAAGGTAAACTTTTTAACGGAGGGTGGTTTAAGGATCTCCTGGTCATGATTAAAGATTGAATTGCATTTTTTTGGGAGTAGCGACATAAGAACTTCTGCGTTAAAAATATCTTAAAGAGGTGAACTATATTTTTTTTTAAATATTTTACAAGGATTACATTATTAGGATACAAAATTTCTTTCAATACTGTTACAGTTAACGGTGTTCTTTATTTCTCAACCGTTCTGGTTGGCTTTTCGAATACACGTTGTACAAGTCTGTCTTTATTTTGCATCACCAAGTCTCAATCACTCGCATGTTTGATAAAAATTCGACAAGCGCTAAGTGGGTTAAATATGATATCCGATGCGTATCCTTTGTCGTATCTATTCCGGCTGAATTGTGTTATCGGCCAACATTCTATACTTCCGGGATTCCTACCATCAAAAAATAAACCCATTCGCTAGCAAAACAAGCTTTATTACAAACCATTGTTATTGCAAATGCTCGGCCACCCATAATGTCCATGAGACATCTCTGAGATGGGAATTACGCTCTCATGAGATTCTTTGGGGACAACTCTCGGTTTTCGTAGTCCACCGTGTGCAGTTACCACTTTAATACCATTTATCCTCGGTTTCTTCTGTTCGGTTCCTGTCAAAGCATATTGATTTGTTTGAAATCATCCGCCGACTCTTGTCTCGGCTGGTGTTGCACGACGACCGGGAGCGTATTGGTCTTGGCGGCGTAGGATGCCGCCGCCGTGAAGGTGTGCGTCTGCCACTGCTCCGCCTGCTGGTGCTGCTGCTGAGCCTCCTGGGTATGTTGCGGAACCATCCTGTGTTGGTGGAACAATTCCGATTCAGACTGCGGAGTCAGCTGAAACAGCATCCCTTTGTACAATGTCTGGTTTATGATGTTCTCAGCGAAGAGTCTTTGGTTCTCCTCCATTTTGCGGAGTTTTGCAGCGACGGTGATGCCGAACGCGTCGTGCTCGTCTCCTTCTCGCTGGGCTTTTTGCGCTATCCACTGATTTTCCTCAAACTTTGAGGCGTCCTTTACTTTGCGACGCTTGCGCGGCGGCCTCCTGGCGGACGGTGACCACTGGGGCATGATGGGTTGTGATAGGTCCTGCAAAAAATATATTTCATTTATGGTGTTATCTTATATATTCAATTCCAATGTTTTTCTGTGTGTCACATGTGGATAATTTGTAACATTTCATCGGGGTGATGTGTTTTTTTCTTTGAAATTGATATATGCGACTTTTTTGTTCTGTACGTACATTTTTAAAAATAGTCTATTGTCAGAAATTTAAGAATCGGAACACCGTAAGTCGCTGTGGACAATTATTTAACTTAACAGTAATATTTTTGATACGAATATCATAAAGTCATTAGTTATTATTATTTAATAACGATAATTTTTCAAAGTTAAAACGTCAAACTATTTTTCTTAACATTTTAGCCATTAAAGTGTTTGTGATGTTTAATTATGTACCTACCTCCGAAGATCTAATTTAGAAAAAGCGACGGGTTTTAAACACTGATTTTGTATATAATATCCCAATGTTCTGTGCTACGCGTAAGGAAATTGATACATTAATATTGGAGTGAAATGTTAATTTTAAGTTGTCAGAAATTTTAAATTTGGAAAACTGTAATACTCCTGTGCTGTAGGTAGGGTAAGTAATTATTTAAATGAAGTCTTATATACGTATTTGTGCTCGTCCTAGGACAGGTTTGAAGCTCTAATCTTTCAAATAAAGCTGTACATTTCGATTCACGGTCACAAGAATAGAAACCTGAAATTTTGCAACAAGGCGCGGCTTACCTCCGGGTGTAGATGTCCAGATATTTGGTCAGGGGCGGTCTGAAGAATACGATTCATGGTCATTAGGAATCTGCTGGAAGGAAGTCAGGGTAAGGGAAATAAAGGTTCTCAATACCCAATAATTACATAAATTCTTTAACCCTTATTGTGACGTCACATTAAGAATAAAAAAATTATGAAAATAGAAAAAATGCGATTGAATTTAAATGAAATAAAACACATGATACCAGGATTCCGAAATACCGGTATATTTCGTGCACTTCTAATACCATATTTAACGGATTTTAGATATTAATGAATGTAATCCCTTAGAATTCATGTTATTATAATCATTTTTATCGGAGTGAAACAATGACAGAATTCTAGTATGATTATTTGCATGTTTAATACGTATTTAATGAATTAAATTGATTACAAATACAATTTTATTTTTCATATTGATAAATATCGAAATACTGATATTTGAAAAATGTATTAGTACCTAGCAGGCGAGGTCGCTGCACACACGCTATGGATGCTCGGCATCCCTTGTGTTATAGAGTCAAAGAGTCTTGGACTTTTTGTTTCTAGCCGAAAACAGCACTGCTGGAAATAAATACCCGAGTCGAAATACGTATACATTCTAAACTTTCGAACGTCTACGAATCGCGTAAACACGCAGATACCAGCAACAGTGGATTCTATCATTCGTTCCGTATTCACAAAATTTGAAAATATTCGACTTTCGCGCATACGCATTCAGTTCCGCTTGTAAAGATCTTCGAATACTGTATACGCATTCATTAACAGCATCCAACGTGCAAACAACGACTTTAATGCTTATGTGTATAATGCACATAATAGCATACCTAGTACTTTAATTTTATTCTCTAAAAAATATCGCAACGTGTTAAACGATGACCAATTGATATGTTAAAAATGTCAATTTATTTTTGCGATTTCAGTCAATTTCCCCGCTTAAGAGTTCGACGTCCGGCGATTGAGTAACATTTGCGAAAATTGTAAACACGTAACATACAGGTAAATGATGAATTATGCCGTCATGTGTTATCTTTTGACGTTGACTGACCTAACGTTACATACAATGTGTGAATAATGATGTAATACAGCAGTAAGAAGCCAATTATGGCGATGAGCCGTTCGCACACGCAAAAATTATACAATTTGTTACTTCCATTCTTCAGGGGCGTTTGCCAACCCCATTTACAATGTAAACTCAAGGTAGGTTAACTTGTGATTTAGATCTATTTATTTAAAATTGGTTTATAATACAAGAAAATTAAAATATGACATTTATATGACAAATGATGATGGTGACGTCATGAAATACGACTGTTGTGTGATCAGTAAAAAATTATTTACTTCTCGAAAGTAAAAACGAGAATCGTTAATTAAATATGGCGGATTCTTCACAGCTGTTCCAAAAGTCAGCTGACACATTGATACTTTGAAAGTTGCAGTATACGACAATTCAATATCACGCTATTTTAGTGATGACAGTTCGTCCGACGGTGATCTCGTTATTTAATATATTAATGTATACATTAGCACATAATCCGAAAAAATTTCACCACCAAAGTGACAGATTTCGAACGCAGAGGCTAAAAATCCATAAAGCATAAAATGAAGCATATTTCATGATTATCTGTCGCGCCTATAAACATCTCATCTATGCTTTGACAGTAATAAATTTAACGTTCAAACAACCCGCAAACGATTTTAACCACGGGCGTTAGTAAAAAGTTACTACTGATCACACAGCCTGTCTATTGCCTGCAACGTAACATTTCCTACAAAAATTTAATTTTCAAAAATAAATCACAAAAGGTAAACTTTCCCATTACGACTACACAAAAATACAATATGTCATTTTTGGAGATATAGAATTACTAAATTGACATGAATTAAAAAAAAAAAAAAACTACAAAAATGTGTAAAGTGCAACGAGCTCATATATTTTTTAAATACTTTGATTAACGTAATCTCAACTGTCATGTTATAAGTACATTATATTTATATTTTTCATATTTAAATTCTTATTTTTAACAGTTATATCACCTCAGCAATGTGATTAAACAATTATCGATACGATATGTTCTGATGTAACTGTTAAAACCCCTATTTAAAGTTATTAGCCTCTGCGAAACAAATGATATGTCCCCAGGAGTAACGTCTGCATAATTATTGCGCGATCATAACAATTTTTTTGTTGAGTAATCAAAAATCATCAAGACATTCAATGACCTTGAATTCTTCATCATCTCGCCCCATCGGTCGTGCAGAAGAAGCCATCAAATAAAATTAACTCTCGTGTCCCTTCATACATCACACACTTACACACGGCCGGGCCACTCGCATTCAAATATTAAATACATATACAATTTTATATTTCAAAGTCAACACGTTCACATCCAGTCATTCAAATAATACAATACGTGCACACACTCATTCACACCGTATCCTTATCATTCTCAAATAAAAACACGTTTTCTTTGTTCTTACTCCTCCCTCTCTCACCGCATCGTATTTCCCGTTATTTAATTTAATTAGATTGCAATTAAAAACTACTGTGTATATAAATAATAATGTACTGATTATGAACAGAGTTTATATGTATATTTTATTGTAATATAACTGCTTAAAACCCGTACTAGGATGGGCGCGAAAGACGTACGTAGGAAATACTAGTATTTTCAGAACAAAAAGCTCATATTTTAAAGGAAATTGACACATTGATCCAATGTAATGTATCACTAGGAGTTTCCTTTCGAATTTCCCTACGCGCGCCTCACAGAAGAACATTGGTTTATTATACATCTAATTCACATTTACTACCGGTATAAATTATGTCTATTTGAAAGTGGTACGCAATAAAAAGGTCCAACCAAAATACCTAACTTATTTTATGACAAGTTAAATAAAAGTTTAAAGTTCCTCATTTTTTGTTTGCGGAATCTTAATTTGAAAGTAGTTTGTACCTGCCTATGTATAAACCTGACATAAAGGTCTTACCAAATTGTCATCAAGCGCGTCACCCTCGTCATCCGGAACACCTCGCAAAAACTTGAATTCCTTCCAGTAGATCCATTTCGGCTCGTAGACAAACTCGGGCTCGTCCATGGACTTGCTCTTCATTATTTTGTTTTTTTCCCTCCTGCAAGAGGCCAGCAGCGATTCTACCCTTCTCTTGCAAATGTCTACCGGAATACCCGACTCCGTCTCCACCGTGCTCCAGGCGATCGCTTTCTTCTTCCTGTCCCTGTAGGACTTTGAGCGGGAGTTCCACAGTATCTCTTGCCGTTTCAGCGAGCGGATGAGCCGAACCGTTTGCTCGCGCGTCCATTCCATCGCCATATTGGCGCGTCACTAAAATGGCGGCCGTGTTCGTCGAACTCGCTGAGCGACGCCGCTAGCCGAATGCTTCCGGGCGCGCCCGAACGGCGAACATGCCCGCGTCAAGATCGTACAGAAACCCGAATGGCGGATCGCCGGCGTCGTCTTTGCACTCGAATATTGTACAAGCGAACGGCGCTCGGACCGAGTGTTTACCATTGTGCTAATTTCGCCATTTGGACACTGCGCTCGCTTTGCAGGTGATTCTTTCAGTACATTATGCACGTACACGTTCGTTCGCACGGTACGGCAGCGCAGCGCAAATTATTATTTTCGTTAAAAACAGTAATGGAATTATACTTACGTACATAATGTATTATTAAATATTTATATATTTTATCGCTACTTACTCTTAATTTATCGATTCAACTTTGATCCTACCTGCCCCCACTTTGAATGTTATTTTAGTTTTACTATGTTTTCTTGGCGCGTGTCACTTAAAAAAAGATAAGTATATAAATGTCACTTTAAATGAATATTTTTATACGTTTTAAATTATTACCTACTTCCTAAGTCGGAATTTAGAAGTTTCAAGTATTTATATATATAAAAAAAAAGATATAAAAATATGTTTAAACTATTCACAATATGTTTACGTATTCCTCCGATAATTTATGGTAAAAATAAAATTAATTTGTATAAATGTAAAATTTTACTAATACCAAGGTTTTTAAAAATACAGAATATATATATAGGTAGGTGCCAACATACTCATAATAATTATTAAGAATATTTTGCATACATTAATATTTTTATATGGAATTCTTACAACATTTTATTTTTTATTTATTTATTTTAGCGAAAATACAATGGCAAAATAGATTCAATTTTTAAATATACGATTACATACATACATGGTTTTTCTTTCACTTACCTCTCCAAAAAAGAGACCAGCTCTTGTGCTTGGAGAGGGAGTTACACTACAATAATTTTATATAATACCTTACATATTCTATTCATTGTCCATTTGTGTGCTTCTGAAGTATTCTGTAATATTGTTTATTGTCCAATTATGTGTTTTTGAAGTGTTCATTTAGTTTCTTTTTAAACTCTTTTATATCCTTTATTTCTTTAATTTGTGTAGGGAGGCTATTGAAATTTTTTATCCCTAAATATATTGAATTTTGCTGATAGTGTTTAGTGTTACATTTAGAGATTTAAAATTATTTTTAAACCTTAATGATGTGCTTGTTTCAAATTTTCAAGTGTAATTTTCTTTAATTAATTGATTAATTGAGATTTTTTTGTAAATGTTTTCTATTTTGGGAACTGGGAATTTTGCAAAAAGTTTATCCATAACATTCGTTAAAATTATGTAACATATTACCAGCTACAAGGCTTCGTTAAATTACCTTTATAGGTAATATCTATTTAGCATAATTATATGTATAAATAATAATAAAAGATTGTTTTAAGGAATGTGAAATAGTATCAAGAGACAATTTTGTTGGATGGAGGACCTCAATAGATGATGGTTGGAACAATATAAGGGCGGTCAATTTCATAATATATTATTTTATACGTGCAGTGTGTCCTTGTTCCAAAGTTGGTATTCCTTCAGTGGCGTAGCTAAGAGGGTTTAAGGGGAATCATATGTCCCCGGGCGCCAGACTAGGGAGCGGGGCGCTAAAACGGGATATTTAATTGGTCACCTGCGTAGTACTAAATATTCTTCTCATATTTTTGATGGGACGGGGGCGTCATTTGGATAGTTCGTCCCCGGGCGCTAAATACCCTAGCTACATATTTGTATTCCTTAGTGCTTTGCAGATTCCTTGTAGTTCGAAAACCTAATATGTTTTTAAAATTCAGGTGTCTGAGCAAGCAACGTTGTATATTGTACTCCACTCGCCTTATATTAATATTTTAAAATTAGGCTTGTGCGTTGACAATAGGATCTTGCGTGTTGAACTTTCGACCCTCGGACCCAAATATTTGTACACGTACTGTACATACTATGGGACAGCTATACAATTTATTAACATGTAACATTGAGTTAAAATTGTTCGATTGATAATGCTCTTGCAAGGCGAAACGCGTCTCAAATAAATGAAACGAGTAGAATCAAAAAACGGGTGTTTTATTTTCACATATGTGAACAAATCTAATAAAACCTTGTAATCTTGATCTAACAGTAAAGTGAAGCAACATGGGTAGCTTCACTATAAAAGAACACGTTTTCTTTAAAGCGTTTAATTATGAATGTCATCGTAACGCTCCTAGTGACCTAGGTCATAGCCATCAATCTAAAATTACAATCCCCAACTAATCATGATATTATATAAATATGCATGTAGGTTTCTACAGAGGTATGTATAATATTTCCCCTCATTACCGCGAGAGCATCAGCCGCGACAAGTCCACTTTCTTCATAATTGATACCATCAAGCGCTTACGTATAATTACATAAGCAACTCGCCGCTTCCAAAACGCTTTTAATTGAATACACAAAAGAAAAGCGATTGCAGCCGTTCCACATCCGCCGCCGGAATAGAAAGGTTTATAAATAATGTGCAATTGTTTTATGAGTCGTGTTTATATTTTGGTACGTGCGCTGCTGCGTTATTTTTATCGCGATAAAAGCTCCATGCAACCGCGCCGCCGCCCGACTTATCGCCGGTGACAGCGCGGACCTACCCATTTATTGGACTCGCCTCGGCCATCCGCGGCGTCTCCAGTTTTTGTAAACAACTCAAATGTGGTAACGCTCGTATACTACGTATAATGACGCGTGTATGGGAGAGCAGGGAGCCACCGACACTCCGACACTCCGCCGCTCACGCACACCGGCGCGCGCGTATTCGGGCCAAGTAACATTAACGGTAAAATTTAGGCGGATTGTTCCATTCCGGGCGGCGCGGGAGGAGCTATGGATCGGTCTGGCGGCGGGGGACCGGTGCGCGCGCAGCGCCGAGCATTCCACTATACGTGCCGCCGCCTGACGTGCTGTGACGTTGCGCCGTTCGCCGCTTCCCACCACACTATTCCACATCTCACTTCTAACGTGCGTTATAAACGCATTTCAAAAAATTAAAATAGCGATCTTTCAACTCAACTGTGATTTCACGGCAAACATTTACTATATCATTTTTATTGATTTACCTACACGTTAATAACACATACAAATATAAGTAATAAAAAACAAGAAATGTTTTTTTTTTAAATTAACACATACCTACTACATATTAAAAAATAGTGTCGGTTATGTAAGTGAGATTGTGACGATGATTTAAATGTCGAAGGTTAACTTTGTACAGTGTACCAGTCAATTACCAATCATCCTTACAATCAGTCACAATAACGGTTTGAATAACGATTTAAACATCTCTATTTGACAGGCCAATCACTATTATAAAACACAGTTTATGTTGCTATGCGACACGGATAGACTGACGGGCGGACGCAAGGAAATTATATATGTAGGAATAATAGTCGTAATACACATCTACATTTTTGATTAATTTAGGGATTATTATACTTTATTTTGGCTATGAATATGACAGTTAATATATGGTAAACTGAATGTGGATGGAAGAGATTTCTGTGATTTTCTTTCGGAAAGACGGCGAAATCTGTCACAATAATCCTCAGGAAGTAATTTCAGAAATTCGTAAAAACCGACAAGCGTGTGGATTAGGAATCAGGTTAAGATACAAATATTAAATGTTCTGTAATTTAAAAATAAGTCACAAGAGACCCACCTCACGTTGGGGTAGAGTCCATACGTTTTTATTCTTAACGCGAAGAATGTCGATATATGAAAAAGTTTTAAAAGATAGCCAAAAAGTAGGAATTATTTATTTATTTAAAAATTTATGATGAACGTTTAATATAATCGACACAAAAGAACATCGATATTCCATTAAAGATATTAGATATGAAAAAATTCGTCCATATCCACTTTTTAAGATTCCAGCAAAAAAGATAAATCAAATCTCCAATGATGCTTGTACACGGATGACCGAGCGTTGACAAAATATTCGTTGTCTGTTGCATGTAATATGTAAAGCAAAATGACCAATTAATGCATACCAACTATCAATCTTTAAGACGAGAGGGCAATGTCTCATCTGTCTACACGCACCATAATGGTAATAATAGATCTTAGTAATAAATAATTTCAGGAAGGTGTAAAGATTTACATTGACGTTCCAGCAAGGCTATACCGTTCGGCCACAGCACATGCGCGCCGCAGTTGGCTGACGTCACGCGATCAATAATGGCCGCCCGAGTGCCCCCACTCGCCGGGACGACCGACTCCTCGCAGTCGCCTTCTCAGTCATTCGGGAAACTTCGTTGAGTGAGTGCGCTTCCGACCGTCTACGCGTGCTGAGATTCGGTGTGACGAGTTCTGTCCGGGTGTAATATGTAGCCTAGTGAGTGTTTACTAAGGAAGTTTAACAAAGTGATAAAAAGACGATATCCGCCATGTCGGTGATGCAGATCCAGCAGGCCAAGCGGCAGCATTGCTACCTGTGCGACCTGCCCCGCATGCCCTGGGCCATGCTTCACGACTTTTCGGAGGCCGTGTGCCGCGGCTGCGTGAACTACGAGGGCGCCGACCGCATCGAGGTGGTGTTGGACGGCGCGCGGCAGATGAAGCGCGCGCACGGCTTCCAGGAGGGTCGTGCGGGCGCTCACGCCGCCAAGGGGCACCGGCTGGAGGGCCACCAGAATGGGGCGCAGCCCCCGGGCGCGCACCACCAGCTGGGGCTGCCGCTGCACCACGCGCGGTCGGGGCTGCTGGCCGAGTACGGGGGCGCGCGGGCGCATCCGCTCCACCACCGGCCGCCCGTGCCGTTGGGGCTCAAGCGGGGGGCGCCGGACGAAGAGGAGCACCACGAGCAGGGGGCGAAGCGCCTGGCCGAGGAGCAGCACCCCCGGCCCCCGCTCACGCGCGGAGAGTCTCTGCCTGCCGTGTCGCTGGCGGCCCCCTTCGCGCAGGAGCGCGCCTTCAAGCAGGAGAAGCACCCCATCCGCACCTCGTCCTTCGACACGGCCACAGGCTTTAAACCTAACGGTAAGTACTCCATTATTTTTCCGTTTTATTACCGGAGTTCATCGAGGCATTCGAGTTAATCTAAGGTACTTTATTTTAAAGTATCTATATTTAAAAAACTTGAAAAAAATATACACCATTGGCTCGGGTGTCTCGGTGACTGCCCAACTTGCATCAGAGCGCACCGCACTGGTGTGGCGCCTCCCCAGCTAAGTTTGAAGTTTTCTCTTATTGCACCTTCCGCAACTAATTTTCCGATCGATACTGTCGGGTTGCAACGACGTACAAGTCGTATTTTTTAGTATTTTATATTCGCACGAAATTCTTTTAAATATTAAAATTCAATCTTCAGGTAAAATTCTTCATCTACTTTACAAAAAAATGATGCGTGGTTAATTTCAGTGGTGCGTCGAGATGAGTTATTTTTCCGTGTACTTTCACCGTTAACTTCCCACCTTTTTAATCCCAGAGTTCTGTTATTTTATGGCTTGTAAATAATAGCGATTTTACTAGGGAGTCGTAAATATTCGAGCTAGAACATTTCCGTCAATTGCACCTCGTAAACTTTAGAAATTTTTACTTTCATTTTCAACATTTGAAACTATTTTACGATGTAGGTTCAGGCGAAACATTAGTAACCGTTATTTAGGGGTTTTAGGTATTTCGGTTTTTCTCTTAAGACATTGTAAAATTGGAATCTTGACCGTTAAGTCGGTTAACCAAAGTTCTTTGATTTTTGGTCAACCGGCATTTCACGATTTTCATTTGTGTATATATTATACATTAATAAACTTATTTAAAAATAACACATTAAGCAGTATTTGTTTTAATTTTAATAGCTTTGTAATTATAATTTATAACCAAAAACAACTGATTAAGTTTTGAGATATTAACAATTTCAGAAACTTTTTTTAAAATTATAAATGAATGTATATTTTTTTTCCGCCAGACCAACGATTTATTTGTTTTAATGGGGGAGCAACTCTTTTTCAAATGATAATATGACTTCTTTTTTCGTATTATATGTAATAAATAATGTGAGAAATCAAACTGGGAAGTTGCAATCATTTTATTATATTTATACATAATTCTATTTTTAGTACTTCATTAATTAAAATTCTATAATTTAAAAAAATATATATATACGAGAACGTTAGTTAGTAATTTTTATTGGTTAGATTAATTGGAGACAGTCGTATTTTTAGACTTAAATGTATAATTTGTTCTACTCCAGGTCAATCCAGATTATATTAAAAGATCCATTTTAGAATTACAAACCCGCAAACTATGCTTATTATTCACTTTTTTTTACTTGAAAAAAATGATAATTAAGATTTTGGAAGAAGTGCACCGTAAAGTTTTATTACCAAATTTCTGGATTATGAGGTCGGGAGTGTACTTTAATGTTCATTGCCTATTGATAGGTAATTTTTTTGTGCGAGTTATCTTTTTTTATTTAAAAAATCTAACTATCCATTTTCGTCGCTAGGTTGTGTAGAATTTAAAATAATTACTATCAAGCGGTAATTTTATATCAAATAATCATTAAAATTACATTATTTTATACAAATGAGAACTATGTATGTATATGATCCACTGAACTCGGTTTACAATTTTATGCAACTTTGGCACATTTACTATTTATGACAATTTATAGTTTTTTTCACCCACATAGTTATATTACTTGTACATGTATAATTTTTTTTTCATTTTATACATTTATTTTCATAAAAATAGTAGTTAATAAATTTCGGAAAGTTTCGGTAGTATTGTAGGTACACAAACAACTCGCAACATCGTTTGAAATTTTTACGGACAGATATTTTCACAATTTTGGAAATCCTACGATATCCCACAGAGGGCTTAACCGCCTATTTGTTACTTGTATATGTCAGACCACCTGTGTTATTCGCTTTGACTCATAGCCACGGACAATTATTACAGTTTTGTATTCATAGTATTACGTGCGATCACTGTAAACCATGCAACTAAAATATGTATATTATATATACTAAAGTTATTTATGTTTATTTTCATGTTCAAATGTTTTTTGACAGTAGCACGACTATGAAAAACCTACAAAAGACGTAGTATTTTATGGTGGCAACCCTCGTCGCCCGCGCCTCACTTCATTTGCATCCGGGGGTAGCGAGCGTCCCGGAATGTATTTTTCCGTTTGATAGCCATTGTCCCCCGTCTGCCTCACGTCTGCCAGAATATTTGACGTCATGTTGCATGCTAACGGTAGAAATGTCATAAAAAATGTAAACAGCGGGATACAGTGTATACGTGTACTTACATACTTTTTGTTATATCTTTAAATTTTCTACTATATCTGGTTAAAGATGGTCCTTAACTAATTTTTTTTTTTTCATATTTTAACGGGTGATTCGTGCCTATCGAGGCGCGAGGAAGAGTCAAACACCAATATATAATACATTTTTTTGACGTGATACCGTCTTTTATCAACTGTGTAATAGACCGCGTTATCTGTGAGCGTCTGCGACATCCTCTTATCAAAGTTTGAGCAGCTCGAGGAATAAAAATACAATTTCAAGTATGTATATTATATATCGGTTAGTACATGCTGGGTATGTATGTACGTACCTAGCAATATGCGTTCATTCATTCCGCCTCTTTGCCCTCGGCAGACTAACCGCAGGGCGCGATTATATTTTATTTACATGCATATCGCGTGTGAATAACTCGATAAGACTTCTTGCACGACGCAATAATAACCTTATCAATCCGCTTGCATACATTCAAACGTAGGTATAATACATACCAAGCGTACTGACTCAGTTTTGCGGTGCATAACAATAGTTAGAATATAACGTACATTATAAACATTCCGTAATTTGTTGCGCCTTTTCATTTATCGCGGTTTGCAGGCGGCCGGTATTATGTCATCCTAAATAAAAATTTCACGGAACATATCCATTTTTTAGCGTTGTTAATGATTTTTTACATCCAGCGCGAGGCGGTTTTTCACCCAGCTTGCCGATGTTCTCGGCTACAGATTTGGCAACGTAGCTTCATGACGACGTTTTGCCGCTGTTTCAACGACCGGTCGGGGGGAATGGTCGCCGCCGCATTTTGCTAAAAGTTGCATTCCTACGAAGTGCCGACCTAGGGATGGGGAGGCCTGATCGATATAAAGTCGAAGTTCGTTATGGTAGGCTTGAATTCAGCGATCATTGAATAGGTTATCACATTTATAGTGAATTTTGTTAGTATTTACACAATAAATTTTATAATATAATCCATTAAGGAAAACAATATTTACAAACCAAGTTAGTCCTATTTTCATTTTACAAGCGTTGTAACTTAGTAAGAATATTTATGTGACACGTATTCTGTGTACGCATTTCTATATATTTTTTTAAAATTAAAAAAACCCTTGCGTTAATCGTTTATGTATATTACAAGTACTTATCGACATTAATTGTTCGACATTAGGTTTTGGAATAATACAATTGAAACTAAAAAGCATAAGGGTACCACAAATAATTAAATGTATTTCACTCTTTGGTATAATAATAATAATATTGGATAATTTGTATAGCGCCATTTTAATAAAAAAATTCATGGTAAATTTCAGTAGTAAAATATTTTTATGGTGAGCATAATATACATACATTTAGATTAGAAGATATGTACTAAACATTGTAACTTGTAAAAATAGACGATATACACAAATGGTTAGTAGAGGGATTTTAGTAGAATTAAATATTTGTTTAGTTCAGAAATCAAGTTCATATTGATCTATCACATATTTACGTCGGCCCCGAGAAAGCTTGAATTAATATCGGGAGAAAAATAGTTCGTTCTTCTGTAAACCTGATACTCGAAAACGTTTTATTTTTATTTTGTGTATGTTTAATTTGAAGATCTATTTTTTCAAGACCATTCTGACTTTTTAAATATACAAACCGCTGGTTCATTCCCAGGTCCAGCTGGCGTCACGTGCTATCATTAATTTCCCCTAGCACGAGATAATACTAATAGTTTGTAGTAAATTTAGTTCTATTTTCATCCTTTGTGTTTTGTCAATCAGACGAACGAGTCTTCGCCAACGTACGACTCTGTTAAACTAAACAAATATATAACATTAAGTTGCTCAACAACCGAAAACTAGTTTGCGATGTTTATTTAATGTAGCGTAATAGGTTATTTGCGGATTTGATATAATTTTAGATTATTTAGAAAACGGACAAATATTTTAATATCTAGGTTAAGTAGTGGCATATTCTTATATTAGCTTAGAAACTGCACGCAACATCTCTATCCATAGTAATTTAAAAAAAAAATGGAAATGTAAATTAATAGAAATAGACCTAGCTCATTTTTTATGCCATAATAGTAAAACATGTTCTATTATCACATTAAAAACGATTCTATTTTTTGATATATATTTTATTGTCTGTAGGTTGATCTCTAAATAAATATAATCAGTCCTGGATTTTTTTATGTACTGGGTTTTATTATAATTTAGCGTAATATCTCTTAATTCAGTTTGTGATTTCAAGATAATCGTATTAGTGTTTCTATTAGATAAGTAAGTAAATAAGTTTTTGGGAATAAAAGCGTGATTTAACCACGTTTTAAAAAATTGTAGTCATGATCAAGTAGGTAGTGTCGTCAGCACGAAACGTGATGAAATCATCAATTTAAGAAATTAATTTGTTTTTGTATTTTTGCCGTAATTTTGTAGTTTAGATTGTGTGTGCGTTGTGTTTTAAAAACACTTGTGCGCCGCGCTAAAAAAATAATCATTCATACCTCGTTCTCTTCACGGGCCGGAGCACCACCCATGTTTCATATTGACCAAAAAAAACACGGAACCGGTTTTTATCGTCACGGCAGGGTGCAATAGCGGACGCGGCGCCGCGCTGTAGCCGTGACACGCTCACATCACTAGCGCTCTCTTTCGCGAGTAGGTACTTCACGCCCAGCACAAGTAAAAGGTCGCCGTGACGTCACGGGCCTTGGCGGATCACGTGGGTACCGGATGGCCTACAACGTCTCACCAGCCGCCGTGACGTCTACTATTATTATTATGATTGTGACTCGAGCCATCCTCTATCCCGAACGTATCAAACTATGTATCTCGGCGGTACTGTCAATAAACAAATAAAAAACTCGATTTGTATCATAGATTGGAATTCATCAATCAGCAAAATGTCTTAAGGTAGATCTGTAACGTATTACTATTTAGTTAGTAGCTGGGTTACATATAAGATATATATAAAATTTATATGAATATAATATACATATGTATTCTGTTTTTCTTCTGGCTGGGTGGGTCCTTGAAAACAAAAGTGAAAAATTCAATGTGTGCAGTAGATGACGTAATCGGTGATGTGCGAGAATGTATTTAGGGAACTAGGTTAGGTGCCAAAATTATAAATATTCTGGTGATTCTATTTACAGTTCGGTGTAAGATTTTTTTGAAAGAGTTTATGCATTGAATATGATTTATATGGTTTTATGTTATTTCTTGTATTAATTTAAATAAAAATAACGATTATTAATAGCAAAACTCTCTTCGATCACACGCTTGCGCGTGTGGGGCAAAACGCGCATGCGTCACAATTTCCTCTCGTTTATGTGTGTATGTGTGTGCGTGCCGCTAGACGTGCGTGATCGCATCGAATTCCATCGCGTCTGCCTGTAGTGGCTTGTCTCAGTGTTGGTGTACTCAGTAGGGCGGGTGTGTAGGCCTCTTCCCTGTGTTGGTGACTCGTCTGTGACGTCACGAACCGAGTCAATACACCCGAGTTTTTATTGTACAACACACTACTACGCAATCACGCGGAGCGAAGCGTACACCCGGCGACATCTAACGGCCATTGCGGGAAATTCAAATCTTTGTCATTAGTTATTTCGATCGAGACCTACTGTAATCAATTAAAATATGTTTCTTTAAATACATATTTCTTTTTTTATTTATTCACGAGAAAAACTATTATTGACAGTGTCATTTGCCCACATACCTTAGTTTGTATAACATTTTTTTTTTTTTAAAACAATTGTAATAGTTTACACATTCGGAAATAACACATGTTTGTATAGTTGAATTTTTGATTTTTCGTTCTTCAGTATATTTCTGAATATGTAGTAGCTTAGAAATAAGAGTATTGATTCCATAGATGACGAGTAGAATAGTTTATGACAATACATCCATATCATTCCTATTAATTAACATCTTTTAATTACAGCTAACTAGGTTCTTGAATAAACAAAATATAAATAAAAAATAATTGATTTTTCATTTAAGGAGAATAATACTTAATAATAAACAATATTGAAGATAAACTTTAATTGACTCAATAATAACTTTGAATACATTATTCTCATTAACTCACCGTTCCATTTATCATCTATACAAAAGACTTTTTTACAATTCTGCGTTTTCCTCTACAACTATTACTGGTTTTGAAAGAAAAAAAATACTGTTCATAACCATTTAAGTTGTATCATTTTTTTTTTGCGGTATATAAAGTTAAAATTGTTTTTTTTCTCTTTCTTTATTGTGATATTTATCATTAAAACTAAACTAGCGGTGACATTATACCAAAGACAATTAATTATAGGATGACGATTATATAGAATTAAATATTTCAATCTCAATACTAATTAGTATAAAAGGTTAACATGGACATATTACATTATCTAAATGATTTTATTATGTAGTTGTTGAATAAATGGCTTGAAATTAATAAATATATTTTGTACTTGGAAGGAATAGTATCATGTCATTATAAGACTACTGAGATGAGACAAAATGTCATCTCATTATCAAGGACACCCGACCCCAAAGGCTTATAAAGCCGACACAGTAGCTGTATTTTGTCTTCTTAACCTTTTAAATGCCATGAGTGTATTGACATGCCAAACTTTGTATGCCAGACCAAGCTATCAGCGCGTTAACACACACTTGTATCTTGCAAACTTGCAGAGATTAAAATCATTTTGCCATCTGGATGACAGGTCTCAACTTTTGATAGATAAATCAAGACCTTTAAAACCTAGTCTTGCCCTATGTGGTGTCTTCCATTTCAAATAGAGTTGGCAGTTAAAAGGTGAAGCGTATGAAAGATATTTTTAATGTTAGTAATGTTTTAATCAACAATATCATAATCGCCTTTTATTATTTTGTATTCAACACCAAGATTTAATACTAATTTAGATTTAGATTTACTAATTTAGATTTTAATACTATAAAATTTTGTAACTATATCCATTGACTCGCTTTAGATTAATTTTTTTATTGATTTCTTCCGCATTACTGAAATAGTAAAAACCTTGGTAGATTGCGTTGTTAGAACTAGTGAAATGAAAATATCTAACTTGCAACCTTTGTAACCAAGGCGGACATACTACATCCACATGAATAAAATATTATCTTCTAGTGTTTGTTTTGAAGATATTCTTATCTTTGCGGTTATCTTATGTTGCTAGGTGTTCAAACTGATGTGGTGTTTTTTTGTACGCTTAGCTTAAAGCGTGCTGGTGTGCCCTTATACAAACATTACTTCAAATTTCACCGGATTAACAATGAGTTAAGCGTCATTCATTATTAAAATTTTCTACCAAAAAAACAACATAAAATGTTAAATGAGTGCCTGAAAGTATTTTTTATTCCACATTGATTCACTTGCATCTCAAAGTGTATTTTTTTTGATAACGATAACAATAAATATTGATTTATTTAAATTTCAAATTATGAGGAGTTTTGAGAATTTGTTTATTATTACTATTCATTAATTTGGGTTCATAAAAATGCAAGCACTGATTTATCTTAATAAATTTTATTTATTAGATGTCGGTTTTCTGCTTCACTTGAATTCAAGTAGATTCAAAATAATTTCAAGTAAAATTAAATATTTCTAATCCTCGACACAATTTTCACACTGCAGATTTGATAGTTTTTACATTATTCTAAATGTCTAATTTATTAAATTTTTCAGGTTACTCCAATTCTGTAGGACTCCCCAACGGGCAATCAACCTCCCCACCAGGCGCCCCGCCTCAGGGCGCAGTGGGCGCCGGCCCCTCACCCATGGCCGCACTCATGTCTGTGACTGACACCCTGCCCCCCGGCAGCCCCCGCAGTGCCCCCTCCGCCTCTCCCCCGGGTGTGGCGCAAGGAGTGCAGCAGCGGTCAGCCAGCCGCTCTAGCCAGCACTCTCCCAACTCATCAGGTAAATTATAGGTATTTATTTTTATTTTTTTTAGTTTTTTTATTTCTCGTCCACGAATGCAATATGGTATGTACTCTTTCTTCCACTTTTAATCATTTTATAATCAGATCATTTTAATAATGATCCAAAGGTGGAATATTCCTTGCATATAATAGTTTCTTTTGGGCCCTAATTCAGTGCAGAATAGCCTTAGAGAACCATCCACAGTAGCTGTCAGAATTAATCAATCGTGAGATTTATATCTATTTTCACATCTAATGTCAAAAGCGTGCGATTACTTTATTTTATTGTTACATCATAATTTAATTATTCAACATAATCTTGAATGCTCTTTGAGCCAGCGCTCATATACATATTGTACAATTTCTGTCTCCAACAAATGGTAGTCTTTTTCAATGAACTATTCACCAAGAAAACCGCTCAGTGCCTTTCCTACACGATGAAATAAATGTAACCAATTTACATTAAAATAAGTTTATATCATATTATGTGGTTTAAAAAAGTATGTTGTACAGGCCAATTGCTCAGAAAGTTATGTAATGTTTTTTATTTAGTATATTTAAATAAATAATTATATAAGGTATCTACCATATGTATGCATACATATTGCTCCTGTATCTTTAGAGCTATCTTTTAAATATTCCCAAGTAGATGTTGGACTTGTTTTCATCGCCTCATCCATCAGACACGATTATGATTGCCAACACTCGCATACACAGTACAAAAATACAAAATACATTTCCAGATGAATAAATCCTATTTATGGAAATCGCAAACATAATAATTTATTTTGTTTGTGATTTATTTCTCTTGTCTTCAAATCTTATTGCACTAGATAATTGAATAAAATATTACTATTTATTGAATGCGTTGATTGAATACTTTCACGTCTTTTAATAATTATGTAGTCTTAACTGGTCATTAAGTTATCCAAGCTTTTTCTTAAAGAAATCTAAAGAACCGATTTTGTGCGCGTTAAACCCGTAAAGGGTAAATCTCGACATTGTACTTATATTACAACCTTATAGTGGTGGATCTATCCCTTAAGCAGTATTAAATTTGTGTGTTAGTTATATTAAGGATCAACAGGTTTACTCAAAATGTATGATTAATTTACAGATTATTGCTATCTTGAGGTTATTTGTTATTAACTCACAGAAAAATAATAAAATACATGCAATGTGTAACGTGGTGTATTTATCTGCATTGATTATTAAATTCAAGCTTGCTTTGTTTTCCGAGACAATAATTGTCTAATTAAGACTAATTGTATAATTATTAAATTTTTTTTTTCTTTGTTTCAGAACACTTCCCGACCTCCGGCACGACTAGTGGACGTCGTTCGTCCGGCTCGCGCCACGTGTCTTCGACTACGTCAGTGACGTCGTCCGAAGCGGCCGGCGCGGGCCCAGTCACGCCGGGGGAAGGCGGCGTACCGGGTGGCCCAGTGGGACCTGACGCCGTTCCGGCCCCTGCGCCGCCTGCCCCCGCACCCACCCTCAAGTGCACGCTGTGCCAGGAGCGTCTGGAGGACACACACTTTGTGCAGTGCCCCTCGCAGCCACACCACAAATTCTGCTTCCCGTGCAGCCGGGACAGTATCAAGAGGCAGGCTGGAACCGAAGTGAGTTGGATTTATTATCTCTTTTTTCCTTGCAGAGTTCTCTGCACAATATGCAAGAGGTCTTTCAGTGTTTTTCAAATGAGAATTCTGTCATTCTTTACACTTGGGATTGATTATGATGAAAAAATGTTTTCATTTAAAATTTGTTTTACGCATTACTTTTAATTATAGAGATTGTGAATTAATTTAATGAATAATGGTACATACATCCATTTTCATAAATTTCTCTATAATAAACCTGCTCTTTTTAGATATTTTTTCTTAACTTAACACCAACTTTGCACCTCAGCAATTTAGTGATGTTTTATTGAAACATGTTTTTAAGGGGGATTACGAATGAACTTAGAGTAGATTTGCTGATTTTTTGTTAATTATTTGTTTCAGGTGTACTGCCCGAGCGGTGAGAAGTGTCCCCTGGCCAACTCTAACGTGCCGTGGGCGTTCATGCAGGGGGAGATCGCCACCATCCTCGGGGAGGAGTTCAAGCCCAAGAAGGAGCGCGACACCTAGGCCCGCCCAGGGGCCGCCTCCTTCTATCTGTTGTCCCCCCTGGGGGGAGTCTCGGCACCCTGCCGAATCTGTTGTTAGGCCTCGAGCCCGGCGTGACAGACGCCGTTCGTCACTCGACGCGCGCCAGTCGGCCCATGATGAAGTCCATTGTCCACGGAAGCCGCCCTGTGACTGGCGGGCGGATGCGGAGTCGTTAGATTGTGCAAACGTATGGTCGTGTCATTATATAAGTAATAAGCATTTGTTGGAATATCTATACATTTTATTTCGCTCTCTCTGTGGTGTATGGTAACGAGACTTTGCCATTAGTAACACTTGTAGAGTTGTTATCCGTCATCTCTTATTCTGTTGGCGTGCATTAGGGCGCCATTATGGATCGGAAATAAGGGTTTTTGTTATATTTGAGCGTGATAGGTTTACAGCCGCGTTGGAATGAATTTTTTTTATTCAATTTTTCTTTTCAATTTACGCTGTTGGCAACGTTGAGTTTTTATATATCGTTAAAAATATCAATGGACGTCATATTAAAATACTTGGTTTTTAGTTTGACGTAGGTTTTTTTTAATAGTAAACATTTCATCGTGTTTGATCTGATTTATAAGGTTCTATTTCTTACTACTCTCCTTTTGAAGGGAATGCGCCGTGTCCCACAATATGTAAATATTTGTAAATAGATGTTAGAATTTTATTTGAAATTAATATTTAAATCACTTGTACAAATTTTATTATAACTTATCACATAGGACTACAGCATACAGTATACAGTAGGAATGTTATAATTTTACATTGTCACATTGTGTGACGATGATTGTCAGTTCGCAGGTCAGCAAACCATTCTTTTGTCATTGTTTAACCACTAAACCTATCTTGTATTATATTGACAATCAAGGTAAACTGTATTTTTCGCACCGAGAGTGTATCGAGACCGTGTTGTTTCGTTGTTGATTTTATATATAAAATTTGTTAAAACTCGATCAGTGTCAGTGTGTGTAGAGAGGGTTGTCTGTTTAGCCCGGGAACGTCCTGCTGTCGTATGATAAACTTAACCTAGTCACTTGAAATGTAATAACAGGTCGCAAGCCCATTTGCTGCGGCATATATAGGAACTCTAAAACTCGCTGGTATATATGTAAAAAGAACATAATTACCTTATAATGTCTACATTAGTATGTTAATTTTGTTTAAATATTTCTTGTTTTTAATGAAGCGGTTGCCGTTGCCGGCGTCCGTCTCGCTTGTTACTTGGAAAGTTTTCCGCAGACCGTTCATCTGTGGGTTGTATTGTTGCCGAGGTCATCTCTAGAATGTTTTATCTGTATTGTAAATTGTAAATAACTTTTCCGCATTAACAATATATATTTCAGTGAGTCTCCAGTGTTCTGTTTCCGATATCCATACTTTGTTTTGCAAAACCGTGTAATATTTTGGAAGAATTACATATGGATATCTGCTTTGAATCTAGTGCTAAGTATTAATGTTTATGAATAAATGTGATTGTACTGTAACAATACTTTTTATTTACATTCCTCGTACCTTTATCCCTGCCCTTTAATTATGGTCATTTCGGTCATACTTCTTCGCACGAAAATAGTTTTTCAAATAATAATCTGTTATCAAATGGTAATTTGTATCGTTTTATGATTGTGGACGATTATAACCAGACTTTGTAATGTTTTTGTTATAAAATGATTCAAAGTAAATTTTTAATAAGGGTACATGTTATTTTAACGATTCCATCAGATCTAAGAATTGTTTAGTTGCGAAAAATCTACTTTTAGGTACATAGTTTAACTATTAAGTCTATTAAGTTTTTACAAGTATCAGTCAAGGAGTGGTGATGCTATCCTGCAGCCTAAGTATTTGAATATTAGAAACAGAAATAAGATAGCTCCAAAGCAAATGCACACTACCCGAGACATAACTCGAGTTTGTAATTAATTGTGTAGGTATGTAATTTCTTAATGTCAGTGATGGGATATGGGAATGTTTTCATCCAAAATCAAGAGAAAGGCTTATTAACTATTATTAGTAAGCTTCTAGAATTTTCTTTAATGTTAAATTTATGGGGTTAAATATAATACATGCTCAAACAATATTGAGAACTATTTACTGATAAATAACAAAATAATGTTTTGACTCCTTACCTACCATCCATAAGGTTTTAAGATAATTCACAAGTTTATGCATGTTAACAGAACGATGCACTAAATAGTCTTGTACGAATATGCACAGACTTGTGAACTGACCTGAAACCTTGAGGATTCTCAAAGCTTTCTGTTTTTTTCTCTATACATATTCGAATGTGAATTTCACTGTGGTTTCTAAGTATTTTGCAAGACGAGTTTTGTGCAAATTCAGTGTCTGGATAGGAACTCTCGCTTTCTTCATCTGCTTAAATCAAATAATCCTGGGATACTTCATTCTATTATTCTACATTCATACTAATTCATGTCGCAGGACCATTATTTACATTTGAAACCTTGTTTGATAATATTTTTTTTAATAGATGAATATAAATAGGGTGTTATTGCCAACCGCTAGTCGGCAATGTTCCCTCTAAGGTGTGCGGGAGTGCGTGCGCACATGATTTGGCAATGTGCACACGAAAATATAACGTGCATTCAATTTTTACAAGACTTCTTCTTCATATGCTGCCTTCTATCGAAGGTTTGATGACCACGTTGCAGTGTAAGATAATTTTGGACATGAACTGCTGAGGTTCTGCAGCCATGATAACTTATTTCTACCTGCGCCTCTGCTGCCTTCTTCTCCTGCATAATGAGCTGTAAAATATCATATTTTTCATTGCGGAGAATGTGTCTCAAATATACAGCTTTCCTTGATAATTCTTTTGACTTATTTATGCATCTTCATTACTGATGTGGTTAGCTCAGGCCCTTTCAGTAGCCCTATACTTGGTAAAGTAATGTTTTCTTACTTTCTCCCCCAGTGCGCAAATAATAGCATCGGTTCATAAGATTGCGCACAACGTAATCCAAAATTAGAGAGAATGTTGCTAGTCAGATAATATGTATTTTGCAACTTGTAACATCTTTTCTACATTTTTATGTTCCTCCATTATGTCTTTCTCTACACTAAGAAATGAAATATAAAAGATGGTGTCGTCTATGCACTAATATGGAATATATATAATCCATACTATCTATGTAGTTGCACATCTTTTTCTATATAATACAATATAAATAAATAAATATTAATTGAAAAAAAAATCTAAACATGCTTCAAAATGCGACAAGAAACACGTGAAATATACAAGTTTATGCAAGATGGTTTTCCCACACACTAAAAATTAAAAAAAAGAATAAAAATTTTGTTACAAGACACCAATGGTATGGTATTTTTATAAAATTCAGTATTAAGGAGTAATAATAGAAATAAATAATAATATTTATTCCTGCAAAACAGATAGCTTTTGGTTTGTTTCTCATCTTATAGTTTTAAATATTCATTAAGCTGACATCTTTTAGTGATACATAATAAAATTGGATAAGTTTTGTAGTGACATTTTATGCAAAAATTTCACTTCGAGGACAAAGAATGACAAATATGTATATTTTACGATAAAAAAAATCTTGAGTGATGTCATTTATCCAAATCAAATCAAAACAAAATATAATGCGTATTTCATATATTCATCAATAAAAATGCGACTTCCTTAAAAATACATACACAAACATAGAAGTACTAGTCTCACTGCTTAGCAATGTTTTAAAAATTAGACATTTGCTTGACATTATATAGAAGCGCGTGCTTACATTATTATGAATTTTATTCACATTACTTATTTCAAGCCTGGTTCACCACCATATTTCTTAAAAAACTTATCACATTTGTGAACATGATGGTTATAATCTTCACTTCTATTTGTTCTCTCATTTGAAAAATGAATGCGAGTCAAATGAGTTACATAGTGAAAAGACAGCTGTAGCTATTGTGAAATACATGCGAATGTATAGCAAGTTTAAATAAATTGTTAATATTGTTAACCTCTTCTACCATTTTGTCAGCCATTTTTCGTCTACCGGTCTGAGCGGGCCGGTAGCAATTTGGTGAAACCCCAAAACGACCAAATGTAATCAAACAATCAATTTTGAGATTTTTAATTGAAATATGTATTTTTTGGTTACCATTTATTATATTTCTATTAAATAAAAGTGTTGTAATTAATTATTTATTTAAATAAACTCTTTATATTTTGGATTTACTGCAAAAAATAAAATCAATCAACTTTCTTCACATAACAAGGAATTTTAAAGGTTGTAAAAATAAAACTCTTGTTTCTTATTTGTTATTCATTAAAACATTTATCACAAATAATATAAACAGTGATTATTACAGGTGTTTTTAGTGCAATGTGTACTATATTGAAATATTATTTTTTCCGTTTCACGTAAATAACATTGTTTACGTTTCTTTTCTAATAGAGAAATTTTAAGGTATTATATAAATTGTAGCATTAAGACATTAATTTCCAATTGTGTGGTTTATAAAAGAATTATTTTCTCTCAAACCCTTACTACATAAATTTTAATGTTGTCGTCGCTGCTAATTCGGTGAAATCAGTGCTTCACTAACTTCCTAACTAAACGTCGGCCAGAAAGGTCAGATATACACGGCAGATTAGCCCAGTAAACAATACACGGAAGGTTCTAATGATGTTCTTTTGTTTTGTGGAAAATAATAACGAAATGGATATATTTGATTTTATTCATTGCATATTATTCTATATAATATTACGCATTTTAATAATTAACTTTTTAAAGCAGTTATCTTTTACCTGAAAGCCTCGAAAAAGACAATTTTTTTTATTAAATATTCAGTGTTTAAAGAATATTGTTATATTTTATTGAGTTTTGACTATTTTTCTAAATTTCACATTACAGTGTCATATATTTAGGGTAATATAATATTCTTTCTAGGACTTTTCGGTACCTACCTTTTAATTGCATTTGTTGTGATCACGGTTGCCATAGAAATGTTTAATCAAATTAATGGTAATTTTTTGGGGTAACTATAGGAAAGAGTTATCTAGTTCTGAAATATTCCTATTATCACTTTGACAATCATTCTATGAAATGTTTCATATATAAAATGACTGAAAATTTATAAAAGTAGTTTCTTTTAAAATAATAAAATATGTTTGTGACTTAGGTGTTATTAAATAAAATTTGGTGTCAATCTCAAATATTAATCAAAGTATCATATTTTATATGTATGTAAAGTATAATTGAGAGTTTTTTTCATTAAAACTTTGTTGTTAATTCAAAATGAATATCAAATTCACATCAATGTATACTGTTAGTGGGCAAATATAAATGGGCATAGCACATTTTATAAAGCCACAAAGCTTTGGTGGCTTTGAATTGGTTGGTTAAAATGTTGATTTTTTTGTGGTGTGGTGTGTATAAATTGTGAAGTTCATTTTAATATTGTTTTTTAAAAATAATGTTTATTTTTGTTCTTTGTTTCAGCAAGTATTCTAATGTTGTTTTCTCTCTCTTTTTTTTAGGCCCAATTCATCAGAAGCTAAGATGGCAGCCGAATATGTTGATCACCATTCAAAGACGGTAGAACCTCAGTACACGTATCCCCTGCAGAGATATTTGGTGAATATTATATTGATTCTTGACTTTTTATAAATGGTGTCATTTGACATTGCTAACTTTTTTACCATGCAATTGTTTGCTATAGATTATAAAAACTAAATTGTTTAAAGGTTTAAGTCAAAAGTGCCAATTTATTTTTAAAACGTTTAACATATTTTATACAGGTTATTTAATATTTTTTTGCTTGTTTTTTTTTTTCATATGTTTACCGTAGCTAATAATTTTATTTTACAATATCATTCTTTTTCGATTTGTAACAAGATTCTCAACATAAATGTTTTTTTAAATATTGATGTACATGTAATTTTTGGTATCATTATTTACATTGAATCTTTTAATATACAATGGAATGACTGGAAGATAATTTAAGCATTGTATGGAACAATAACTGACAAAAAATCTGAATGTGAGTTAATAATGTTCTATGAAGATCATATATAATATTATTCCATAGATAACTTGCATCTAGAGTTTTTGTCGGTTATAACATTGTTTCAGGTGATGCTTCAATAAATTTTTTTTTTGGCTCATTTAACTTTGTTGCATTCAGAAATTATAAACTATAAAAAGAAACCGTAAACAGAGTTTAAATAAAATAATTTTACAAAATATATAGAAATGATTATAATTATTAATAATAATTTATATATTTCCCTAAATTTAGCATGTATAATAAGTATATTTTAAGTATTTCTTTAGTAATTCATTTTTGGACCCATTTTTGCAAAATATATTTTTTCTACACTATGTCCTTCTCTGTGTATCGTTGAGTATTTTATTATTCATATATGATATTATAATAAAAATACATATTTTTTAATAACTTAATTAAGATTTAATTAAGTGATTTAGATTAAGAGAATTAATAAAGACTAAATTTTTTATTATTTTGTTACAGAAAACAAAACCAAGTGATTTTTCAAAAGTAGATCAATCAACAATGGGGGAAGAGAATATTGCAAAGCTTGAAATAATAAAAAATATTGTCAGGTCAGCTGAAATTGAGATTAATAATATAGCTTCAAATCTGACGAAGAAGAGAGAAATTAAAACAGTTCACCTGCAAGATCCTGCTTATTTTGACAAGGATTTCGATCAAAAACGTTATATACAAGATCTAGTCAGTGCAAATATCCAAGGGATGAAAATAGTGGAACAAGATAACCCCACTACTAAGATTCAAAAAATTATGATGCTCAAACGTGTACTGGAATCCGTCAGCGAGGACAAGAGCGATCATCTTGAAACTAAAAGATCCACAAAGTCTTCCCAAGGTACCGATGTTGAAAGCACTGTCAAATTTTCAAAAGATGTTAATTTTGAAAGTCATAATACCACCGCCAGACGAAATGAGTGTTTGAATATTAATGTGAAGCGTGAAAATCAATCAAAATTAAAGACCAACTTAAAAAATGAAAAAGTATTTGTTGAAATACCCACGTTTGACGTGCAACAAAGTAAATCGGAAGTACTTTCTGGAAAATTGTCTGCAAGAAATCATAGGCTGGTTGAAATCAAATCTCAAGTAGTAGAAGAAATTCCAAGTATTTCTGGTTCGACTAAAACAAAATTAACTGTTCAAGTTATGCCCAGTGTAAACATTAGAAGCCAGCTGATAGAACAAAAAATCCCTTCACTTGATATTTATCCCGGTGATGAAAGTAACATGCAACCCGAAAAGGCAAACAATGTTGCTTTGGTGCAGTCGGAGCATTTGGATAAAAAATTATCTGCAAAAAAGGTGAAAATAGACCTATCCCAAAATAAACAAGTCATAAATAATCAAGATAATAATATGACTCCGATACGCACTATTAAAAAAAATATAGAAGTATCCGAAGATAAAAATATTGATGATATTTTAAATACATTTGTTTCACAGGGAAGTCACAAGCATAATCTCATCGAAGAAACCAGGCACCAAGATGACCTATCAAAGTTTGATGAGTCGAGTCTTCAATCTTTTATATTTCTAAATAGATCCAAAAGCGATACTCATTTTAACAGTGTGCCAACTACATCAATGAATAGAAAGGTTTCAAAATTGAAAAAATATGCGCTTCCTGAATTACAGAAAATCTACAATCCAAAATCGAATATTAGGAAAAGTTTCCCTAAAAGAAGTGCTTCGACAAGTAGTTACCCACAGCACAGCAACCGTACTTCTATTATTAAAAAGCCACAAACATTTTATAGTAAGATATGTGATGTGCCAATATTAATAAGCAACGTGGATCGTCGCACCAGTTTTATGCCCAAAAGATCACACTCATCTGTAGAATATATACCATATTCTAAATTAACTGTTGGGGGGTATAATGTTAATGACATTCGTAAAAACTATAATGAGAATAAAGATAAACGAACAATGTCAACTAAATTCATTACCAAGGAATCTGGAATCACAGATCGAAGACGCGCAGAATTGGATATTGACTTAAATGATAACGGACCCGAGATAAATAAAATTATTTTAACTGATCAAGATATAAGCTCAGAAGTGCAATCGTCAGTAAAAAGTGATCAAAAGTCAAAAAGTGGTAAAATGTCTAATCAATCATCTGATGGAAAGACGAGTTCTGGCGATGAAAAGTCACCAAATGAGTATGCTGATGATGATTTTGATGAAGATTCTAAATCAAACGACTCTCAATCAAAGTCGAAGTCAGAAAATTTGGCCCCTAAAGACAATACAAAAAAGAATAAACCATATCTGATAAATACTTCCCAGGCAGAGAAAAGTAAACCAATTTCGCTGAAATTAAAGAAAAATATTGATGTTTTTGACTTTATTCATCATATTGAGACTAAAGATGATTCGACACAAAGCGGTTTTGAAACCCATTTAAACTTTAAAGAAACTCAGACAAGTCCAAGAGCATTAAGTGAAGAAAATAAAAATGAAATGAAAAATTCTAGTTTGGAAAGTTCCGGATTAAGGCTCGATATAGCCAACCTTACTCTGGGAGACATGATGCAGATACAAAAAAGTTTATCTTCGCTGAATCCAACCTTTTTTAGAAAGCAGTCAGGTGAAATCAGCTCCGATAATCCAGGCATACCTTCATGCAGTAAGCTTTATGAATCGAAATATAATGATGAATACAACGAAGCTTTATTAAAAATTCATAGTTCAAAAGTTTTTAATACTAGTAAGCCATCTAAACCAGAAAATACTCAAACCTCCCCACTAAAAACATGTCATGTCATGACATCTCCCACTGAGATGGTGAACAAAATATTATCTCCAATATTTAGGGACACAAAAGTAGATGCGGAAACAAGTCCGTTTGATATCAACATTTCTATAATAGAGGGGAATTCTGATGAATTAACACACAAAGATTTGGTTCTGCCAATACCACAGTCCGAAAGATTATACTCTCCGAAGCTCCTCCTATCTAATTTAGAAACTGCTTCAAATGTTAAGAACGATGACAAGAATTCTGGTTCAGAAAATAAATTATTGAATGAAAAATGTACTAAATCAAACTTACCAAATCGGACTCGGATATTGCGAGACTCAACAGATGCGTACACCGACATATCACATTCAGAATCTAGTGACACTCACAGCTTGGGTGAAATTAATTTGAAGATTCTTAGAAAGAAATCCTTTATTATTAGAAGACAACCCAAAGGTGAATCCAACAGTAATTCATTAATTACTAGTAGCAGCAGTGATATTCAGGTAGACACAACAATGTACATGAGAAAAAGCGACGGGGAATTAAGTGTAGGTCAAATTTTAGTGGAAAAATAAATAACATTTTTTCTGCAGATTTTATTAAGAGCGAGCTAATTGTGTATGTATCAATAAAATTATTGGATCTTCTGGTGAAGGGTATTTACCGGAGATCCTTGAGTAACTTATTCGTTTCAGGAACTGAAGGACTATCTGCAATCTTACTCTATTAAACTTGGCACGGTGATACAGTGGATTACAATCTGTTAACATGGGAACCGAGATAATTTTTCATGTTAAACAAATTTCATTAGCGTTAAAAGTTAAAAGAAATTTAATTTAAATTTAAAGTAAATAATTTATTTTATTCCCATAAAACGAGGCGCGTTTTTTAAGTAAGTACCGTTGCCGGATATTCTCGGTGTAGCGCTGCAGTTGTGATGTTGCGCATGCGCAATGGTTTCCTGCATCTGTTGACTCACCACGTGCAACGTTAGAGACATTCACATAGTATGGCCATTTGTATTGAGTGGTTGAAATGTTCAAGACAATAGATCAGCCTGCCGACTGTGAGATATTGTCCTTGATTCGTTTTTCGAATGCATGAAACCAGCTGACGTTCATCGCCAAGTATGTCCTGTTTTGGCACCAAGTGATTTCCATCTTTTCCTTCATCTGAAGCGGTTCCTTGGTGGCAAGCATTTTGATGACGATGATGAACTCAAAGACGGAGTACAGACATGGTTTTCATCCCAGGTGGTGTCATTCCATGACAATGGTATACAAAAATTGGTGTTGAAAAGTAGTTTAAGATGTGTAGTGTCCGAAGAAAAAAAAAGTGTAAAAATGAGGTTTCTTTAAAAAAAAATCCAGTACTTAAAAGCACGCCTCGTATACAAATTTACTATAACTTTTTCTTTCCTCTTTAATATAAAAAAAAAGAGTTACATATCTTGGATACACATATCGTACCATCTCTGCATAGAATTTTTTTCTGGTTTGCTCCACCCCACTCCATTCGTATTCGCATCATTGTATTTTGTCTTGGCCTCTTCAAACATTGTCTGAATTTTATTTCAAGTTCAGATTGTGTTCTTTTGTTTTGTGGAAAATATAATAAAAACATTATACATTTGTTTTACTTTATTCATTGAATATTATTCTGTTATGTGAATATTTTTATTTCTATATATATTATTTTTGATTTCGGTTTATCTTTTAGATTCCTACCACCGTTTTTGAATTGTTTAAACCAACGTTGGCATTTCCGAATGCTCAAAATTACCTCCGTAAGTTTCGCAAATGCTGTCAGTAGGTTCTTTGGGTTTTAATCCTTTGTCAACTAAATATATCAAAGTACATCGCTACTGCTTCTCCTCGATCTCTGGCCTTAACTTTTTATTATGGGTGAAAATGAAAACGGTAAGAGTATGAACAGAGCTACAAAATAATAACAATGCTGACATAATTACTTGACCGCAACTGAAAGCAAACTGACATCAAAACAACACAAAAAAAAACGATATTTCTTTTTGCTTTACCTAATATATTGTACATTTAACTTATATTTGTTTAAATTTTTATCTGTGTTCGTTCACTCGAGGTAGATGGTGAACTTACGATGAAACGGCTGCGGCTGGTTGTCAACTCTTTTCAAATATGTCTTGATGGAAGACTGCACAGTTATTAATTTTTTACATTAAAAATCTCATTATAACAAGTCAGCAAATCATAAACACTTTTCACTTTCGCGATTCTCTACATATTTGAGTCCTGTTCTTCAAACATTGCCAATCCTTCAGAAATTAACTTAAAGCTGCAGCCATTTTCTGCATCGTAAATGTTCTGGAATGTGAAAGTTTTTCTTGTTTAAATTTGCTTCTATTTTCAACAGTAATCCAACATCTTTTTTACATCAGCCGAGTCAAGTTAGAGTTCCATTTGATTACCCAGTTAAACAAATTTGTGCGTTACGTAAATAATAAAAAATCTTAAAATTGTGATGTTTGTTATAACGAATATTTGTAAATCGAGAACTGCCTGTATGCTTAAGATATGACTGCCGGTCACACCCGAGGGCGGACCATTGCAATCAATGGATTAAAAAGAAATCTTAATTAAAATTTATCTGTAATACGCGTAATAAATAAAATAGTACTTAAGTTGTAGACGTGCTTCCCACAAATGTGAACAAAATATCAATTTATTTAGGTATGTAATATAGTGTAGGGACGTAATATTATTAATAATATTGATTATTTAATTACCAAAGCAGAGAGTTAGCCGGACATCATTGTTTCTAACTCACAGGTTCATCAACCCAGATGTGCTGATTCCCCGTTAGCATTGGTTGGTACAGAAAGATAAAATAAAAACATAATAAAGGAGGTTAAGTTGACTATTATGTTAAACAGATACCGGTCATGGTAAAAATAAATAACAATATATTTTTTCCTTCATTCAATTTATAAATTTTGCATTAATATTAGTCATACAAAATTTTGATACCCACTCAATAATTAGTAATATCGATTGCATAAAGGCTCAAGTGAGCCGAGATATTTGTTTTAAGCTATGATTATGGAATGATGTGTTTCAATTCGGGGGCTTAGGGCCGATTGTGTGGTCAGGGATAAATTTTTACTATAGTAAAAAAGTTACTTTAGTAAAAAAAATTATGCGAAAACGGGTTATTCAATCGTTGGTAAAAAATATTTACTCATCAAAAGTACATTCAATAATAAATTAATTTTACCATCCAAAATTCGATGGTAAAAACTGTAAATCATTAGATAAAAATGGCGCACTCTTCACAGCTGATTCAAAAGTCAACTGTCACATTAATACTTTGAATGTTGCAGTATACGACAATGAATCATTCAAAATCCCGTTATTTTAACGATGAGCATTTGTCCGATGATGACCTCGTAGTTGAATTTATATTAGCACATAGACTGAAGATTTTTCACCAGCAAAGTGACAGATTGCAAATGCAGGGGTGAATAAAGCCATAAATAAAACAAAATTGTATGTAAAGTAATACCTTGTATAGTCCAGCCTTAATTACTCCGGTGAAATTTTCCAAAAAATGTTTTTTTTAAACGAAAAAAACAAAAAAACCTACCAAAAAGTTTTTCTTAAAAAAAATCTTAAAATTAAACATAATTAATACATACAATTATTTTTATTCACAAATTTACAGTTTTTTATGAAAACGTATATCGTCAATTGATTCTTGATTCTGACAATGTAATTAATTGCGTTCAATCAAACACAAACAAGCTCGATAATGAAACATTTGTTAACATAGACGAGCAACAAGCTATCAAGAAAGGGAGGATAACTTAGACAACGATTACTGTGTTGAAGAGACTGCACAAGGCGGCTGAAAAAACTTTCCAAAATTATTGAAATGGTTGAAAAAGTGTCAGATCATATTGAGTTGTAAGTATATAAGTTGATCCCAATATCGAACATAGCATCACAATTCACCAAATGATAAACAATGCAATTCGTCGCTACAAAGAAATGTATGAAGAGAAACAACCAAAAAAGAAAAAATAGCAAACATCGCTATTGCAATTATTTAGCAATAAAAAATGTATTTTTAAATAAAAACATTTGAATTCAAAGTATAAACCCCTGTTTTTTTTTCTTTAGTTATTTTTAATAAATTTGTACATACATATGTTTTATTTATTGAAAAACAGGAAAAAAATATGTTTGAAACCAATTATCATTTTTTGTATGTAGTTAGTTCCTCGATTAGAACAGTTTCAAATATTTTGGCTAGTTGGTGGAACCGATTAGCATTACCAATGGTGAATATTTAAAATAAAACAAATTCTCAGATATTTGATGATTATTCGCCTTTGCCACACTATTAGGCGAGATTATCTTTGACTATAGTAAATTTGATATACGAATCCGCGCAATGGTAAAAAGTTTACTATGGTCAAAATTTACTACTGATCACACAATCGGCCTTTAGGAACATAAGAGCGAAACTACAAAAATTGTGGTTTTGTATTAAGTAAAATTAATTCTATTAGTGATACAAAGATGAAACTCATAAGATAATTGGTTTTTAAGATAAGCCTGGGTGTAACTATAAATGAAATAAAACATTTAAAAACACAAATGAAACACCTTTTTTGCCACCTCATATTCTTCCTTCGGTGTAAAACGGTGTAAGGGTGACACTGACGAAAGGGAAGTTTCATATTTGTGTCTCTGAAACTACTGTTGTCTGTAGTAGATTAGTCATTTGAAATAAAAAGTGTTTTTGCGTTTTTATCAAAACTATTGTTTTGTAGTTTCACCCTAAGCCCCTCAATTCTAATAAGTTTTACCTAGCACTAGTTCAAAATGGAGAGAATTAAAATATCAAGTAAATCAAATAATTTATTTGCTGTACTTAAGATTATACTATTGCGAAAATAATAATTAAAATAAATTATTAATATATTCATAAATATGTCATGTTCCCATTTTAAACCAGTAGAGCGATATGCTAATGTTAACTGACCTAAAGTGACATCAGATCATTAAGTCCATATCACATATTCTATTCTACTAAACTGAAAAAATCAACGATATCAGCAGTATTGTTTAATGGTGGATGTACATGGATGAAACTTAAGGATGTCTCAAAAGTTGCGTAAATGCCAGTGGAGTGTGAAACAATGACAGTGCGCAGCGAGCTGTCAAAGCGATCTAAACGATTTAAATTATACTTTTTTTGTTGTACAATAAAATTCTATTTTGAAACAAATGAAACAAAAATTATGTACCTATAGGAAAATATATTGTACTGTATTGTTTTATGTATATTTATAAATAATCATTAATTTTGATTCACTTTACTCATTTGAATATAATTTTCTTCTAAACGAGACATCAACATTCACTAGCATTAACAGAATACATGTCTTTAGTAACAAAACAAATGAGGTCCAATGCAATGCAAATTCAGTAAATTGTGAATTCCTTATTGCAAAGAAATGGAGTGAAGCAATGACCCGTGCATGTATTATGCTCATATTGGAAGTTTCAATTGATTGAAGCGATAAAATATTTTTTTACAACGGCAAAATAAGTATAAAAAATTTATAACTTTCAATCTATTAGTTATAACTATTATTTTGAAATACACATTTGAAAGGAAAATTATTTTAAAGAATTTACAGACTCATAAATGACATTGGTGTCTGGAAAGATATAATGTAAGACATTACGACGCGTATGATGGAGATTCCAGATTTTTTAAATTAAGTCACCGGCAATGTTATTACATCTAATCACCTACTTTTAAAACTTAAATTTTTACATGGTAGAAAAAATTGAGTGAGAATACCAGAAATTAAAAAAGTGTTACATATCTCAGATACGTGTATTATATCACTCATACATAAAATATGTTTTTGTGGTTTGAAAAAATATTCATAAATAAATAAAATAAAAAATCAATACTAACATTAAAATTTAACATTAAGAATGTATAAAAAATAAAGTGAATTGAAATATAAATCAATGCATTAAATGTTAAAACAAAAAAAGTCCGCATTATACACTTGTATGATAATTTGACACCCAGTCAACAGGGGGAATAACAAGTTGGTAGAGAGATAGCGGGGTCGACACTAATGGCCTCCGAAATGTTTTTGATTTTGCCTGGTATCGCAAGGCAAAAGTGGAGGCAGATAAGTACATACGAAATTTTCTGCAGTTTTTATGCAGGTGACAAATTTTACTGGGGTATCCGCTGAATAAACATTTAAAACAAGTTAAAAATTACACCAATACGTAAGTCCATGCAAGTACACATCATTATTGGCAGCAATTGAAATTTTCATTATCAATTCTTCTAGATAAATCATGTTACCAATTTAGTGATGAAAAAATTTGTATCAAATGAAATGAAACTCCGTAACTCATTTAATGTGACTGCACATTATAGATGAAAATACTACATTGGGACTTATCATATAATTAAACTCGAATAACCATTACAAGGTGGGCAGCCAATCTTCCAGTTGAACGCTCATGCTACCACAATGGGATGAATACAAAATCTCTGATTAATCCAGAATGGCAATTCAGGAGTGGGCTTCAAATAATAGATACTATAAGAATTTCAACATTGCTAGTGAATGCAACACAGCTGTGTATATATATTAAATGTATTGCATTGTATTAGATTAACTTTTTTTTATAAATTTATTTCTAATTTTTTCTTTAAATAAATGATTCAATAAACTTTTGTTTTTATTTCATCGTATTCTAATATTCCAAAAAAGTTGCCTGTAATAAACCTATATTGTATTACATGATTCTTTCTAGGACATACATTTGTCTTTTCATTCTCAGCATATTGTCTGATCTGTTTCCATATTTTTTCAAGTAAAGATTTAAACAATTATACATTTAGAATCATGAGTTAAGTAGGTTTAACAAATACTAGCTACTATTAATAGGATGTTTAACATGGATGAAATTTTCCCCTAGAGATGTGGAGTACAGGCATTTTGTTCCAAGTGTTGTAACACTATAAATGATCTCAGTTAGTATAATACTTAGTCTTAATATACACTGTGATGAAAAGTGCCTATTATATATATTATACTACATTATTTTCAAGCCATAACGTATTATATCATTGTAACATTACAAACTTGAGACGGGTCTCATACTAAAATGTCAATTTTCCTTTATTTTTACTATTAGCAATCCAAAAAGTTTGTGCGGTTTTCGTTAGAGGGCAATATAATGAGATGTTTTGTTTTGGAGAGAATTGTGCACTCTGACTTGACAAGTGCTTCTTTTCATTAAAGTTGAACCATCTTAAAATGTCAATTAAATCTAACATAATTCTCGCTTGTTTACTACATGAAGTTAAACTTGATTTAAAAACTGGAGAATATGTGTGGCTTTTGGAAAAGATACAGATGTATTATATATGGGTCATTTCTATTCATATAATGATGCATATAAACATTGGCATTTAAATAAAACTCTAAAATACAGATAACAAAACATTAGATCACTGCAGAATTGAGAATTCACAAAATCTTACAAATGAATATAATATTGTCGGGTGTTATATCATAACTTCATTTAATGATAATAACGATGTTGAACTGGTGAGTTGGGTATATTATTACACTTAAAACACACTTGATAATCTTTATCAGTCTTGTCATCGTCTTAAAGATAAAACAATATTGAAGCAATGGCAAACAGACGTACAAACTTGGAAAATCCAACAACAAACATAACAAGATTTACTTCTCGCCATTAGAGACCTTCAAAATATAATCATAAAAATGCTTTTCGGTGAAAGAGTACATAAGTAGAGCAATTTTCCAACATTATTAGATTGTTGACTAAGAGAAACTTTTTAAATATGTAGGACTGTATTAATTAATTAATCTTGAAAATTAATAGCACAGTACGGATGCTAAAAATTGGGTCAGCGGGTACATATACTGTAGAGATATTCAGCTTTTAATGGGTTAATATGGAAACTGGCCTCATACAAAATTGCTGATTCTTTACAAATCACTCAATTAGCGAATTCACTAGAGCCTCTTGCTTGAGATTTTGATCAACTTGTTGGATTTTAACCATTAAATTCATTGTCTTATTACCACGTTGTATTATCATGCAGGCCTAGATTTACTTTAGGGCTAAAGGGGCTTATAGGTCCCTAAATTTGAATCTGAATGTTGAAACATTTAACATTTTCATGAAATAATAAGTGATTACGCGAACTAAAAGCAAGAATATTATTACATGTATATTTTTTAAATAAATTTTAATAGTTTGTTTTTTTGAAACCCCTATATGAATTAGCCCAGGCCCTCTTTCAGGGTAAGTCTGGCCATGCTCTCATGTGCACAATGCACAAAAAATTCTTGTAAAGGCAATTAAACAAAATAAAACAAATAAAGAATGCAGGTAGGCGACAGTTAATTAATTACTCAGCTGTGTTCACAACAATCCGATCACAGAAAATTTATATATTTAATGTAAAACTCTATTTGCTTAAAGAGAACAAAATTGCATAGTTTTACTGACATTTTGACACAATTTTATTTAAAGAAAATAATAGACAAAATAAATAATGCCCTTCTTAAGTTAATCTCCTTTTCCTCTGTGCTTTTATTTGTAACTCAATTAAGGATTGCTGTAAATGTAAGTATTAATTTTTGACGCTGTGTGCATGCGGTGCAGTGGTGAGTTTACAGTGACCATGCACTTTTAAAAATTGTGAAATAAATTTTAAAACTAATTATCATATGTCATGCCGATAAGTCAAATTTAAATTTTCACCTTTTAAATTATTATGCATATCAAAAAGCAAATGTTAACAACCATTCTAATGTTAAAGGAGGTTAAATTCAACCAAATTTATTCTCGGCATACTTTATTTCAGTTGGAAAAAGGAAAAAAAAATGTACCTAGATTTTTGCTGGTTTTTTGAACCTCTTGTTAAATTTGTATGGTTTATCTGAGCCTTTGTTAAATTTTTGTTGGAAATTGATAAAATCAGAATAAAAATAAATTGGGCTGTGCAGGCTATGTGTTGTGAACATATTATTATTGAGTTGTGCTGGTTTACATAAAGCATTATTTAAATGTTGTATTTAAAAATGTTTCGGCGGTCAAGGCCACTTTCTAAATATGGATAAACCACGTATAATCAATTTATTTAAGGTTTAAGTCGTTAGTATAAATAAAATCACAAGGGTAACTATATCAGCCATCTTTTATTTATTGTTATTGTGTTTAGTTTATAGAACTCCATGTTTAATTTTTATGAAATTTAAAAAATCTAATTTTAATTTGCTTATACATGGTTTATCCATACTTTGAAAATGGCTTTAACTGCTGAAACAGCTATAAAATTTAAATAATGCTTTACGCAACTAGCAGAACGCAATAATAATATTTATTAAAATTAGATTTTTTAAATTTCAAATCTATCAAGTACTGTGTGATATACAACGAATCACATTATTGACATATTTTTTTGCTCACTATATTTATTACATTCAGTTGTCATCAAATATTTGTTTTAGCTCACTTTAACCTCCGTACTACCCTTATTTTCACTGCCTGAATGTTCAATCAGTTGTATATTTTATATTATAAATCTTGATTCACTGTTTTATCAAAAAATAAATACGATAATATTCTGTTAACAAAAATAAATGAATGTTTCTTGTTGGCTTGACAGTTTTAAATGCCAGGCGTGAGATTTGGGAAATTGTCAAGTAGCTTCTCAAGCTGCATACCCATATTAATAATAATTTTTGGGGTTAGGACGGTGGTTAAATGTGATTGATGTGTGTTGAGGTTTATTATGACAATGAAAACAGATAGAGATGAATAAATGAATGAAGATGTTATGTAGAAGGTGCATGTGTGCGTGAAATGAAATGAATTGGCGGTCTTGCTCGGCAAGCGCGAGCCGGCAAGACCGCCGTTGTGAAACGCCGACACTGGAGACTGCTTGGCGGTGAATTGATCCAGACTTGTGGCAGCAGCCGGCAGCGCTGTCGCCAGCGTCGATGCCGACTGAGATGGCGGTAGATTTGAATTATGGTCGCTACATAATCATTAAATGCTTCGTATAAAATGTAATTCAACACGTTTTCAACCAAATATCTAGTGTTGTCAAAATCGGTTCAGCCATTTTCAAATCAAAATATTGTCTTGCAGAGTTAATATTTTAAGATTAAATAACGACCCTGTCCTTTTAATCATTTTTTGTTTCATTCAATTTATTTTACCTTGTGGTTTGGCGCCCGAAGTGACGAACGAGGGGCTGGTCCACATCCGGAAAAACTATTCAATAATCACCCCCTGGAAAATTTTATTCGATAGTCATGTCACCTTTTATTTGAACGATCTAATTTATTTTCGATAGATTTTCATATTATATATTTTGTTGACCCGACCCATGGGAAAAGTTTTTGTAATGTTTTTAATATCGTGCATTAAATCTTCATTGTATAAAGTACTTTCGATTAAATAACGCGAAATCAAGGTAGGGAGGAATTATACTTCGTTGAAAATTCCACAAAACCTGGCTAGGGAGGAACATCTATACTTTAATTATAAATAACGCGAAACTTATATAAGGAGGAATAATATTTGCATTTAAAATAACGCGAATTCTACGCGGGCAGGAAAGAAATTTTGAAAACAACACGAAACCTAGACAGGGAGGAACCAAAATGATAAAACAGAGCGTTCGTTAGTACGCACTTATGGATGTCCTTAGAACAAAACCGAAAACAAATGCTAACAAAAATAGCACTTTTTAATTATTACTTTATTAATCCATCGCCCCAATTAGTTTTTATTACGAGGCCATTAGAGAAATAAATTATAAAAAAAATATATTTTACTGATTTGACATCTTCAAAGTGTTTCCTAACAACAATTAACAGCACAATTAAATTAGATTAATCTGAATAGATATATGAAAATGTAAATAATTTTCTTTACTCGGCGTCTTTAAAATAAGAAAGGTGATGTATTTCTTGGGTATTTTTTAAAATAAAATTATTCACACAAAAATATATGGCGCCAATTAAATGATATGATTAGACACGTGTCAGTAATTTAATTGTGCAATATAAATCATCGGCGTGGCGCCTAGCGATGGCGTGGCGATAGATTTTGGGAAACAAATACTATCATTCTTAATAAAACGTCACAGCGGCATAATTATATGAATGTATGTATTGTTTGTAACCGAAATAAAACAGTGTACCTTGCAGGCGGGACCGCCATTCTCGATTGTGTCGCCGTAGTGTACCTATATTGAATATCTTTTGTGTTTCATTTCTTTCGATCTCATAATCGCCGGTTGAGAGAAGCGGAGATCGGCGAACCATCTTTGCTTACATTTTTTGTTTCCAATACGGAACATGGACTATAAAGTATTTTCAGATAATAACCTACAAAATTGCGCAGTATAAGACAGGACAACGCGTAGCACAAGACCTTATGTATTCGTATATTTTTTTGTTATTTGAGAATTTCCTATTTCATTTGAAAGTTACGCTAAAAATTCCCCCGCGAACCGAATCGATGGTCACTGAAAGCGAGAAGCTAGATAACTAGAATGAATTGCTGAGCGCCTCTCGCAAGCAGTTGTGTATACCGCGCGAAGGAGGCGAGCCGTGTCGCATCATTGAGCACCGAGCATGTGGCGAATAATACGGCTAAACGTTGCTCATATATATTTTTTCAAATTCGTTCTTTTATGTTGCCTGACAGAAAGTGTTGACAGCGATACAAACGGTAATAATTGCTTTAATTAATAAACTTGGTACTTGGCGAGGCGCAATTTGGAAAGGGAAAAAAGTATGGCACGCGACGTCGATGTTTCAATTGAAAAAATATAATAAAATAAAACAAACTAATACAAATAAATACGGGATTTCTATTGACTCCTTAAAAATTACATTAATTCATAAAAATAGATCAAATTTAAAAGTTTTAGAATATTACGAGTCTCTGAACTTACTAAACCTTCAAATCACATAAAGCATACGGATAAAAATAGCCGTCTCTAAACTTGTTATTTATTGGCCGAGTAGATGTCGGCCGTCGTTGCCGTTGTCCGCGAATGGCACTCCTCGATTAAATATCTTCGATCAGTATCGAAAGTTTTTCTGTTTATTTTCGTATCACGAATTTCCGATCAAAACGGTAATACTAATAATTTAATTTATTTAAAATATTAAAATAAAATGGTATGAACTTTTTTATTCCACATTATTATGGATGAAAGTAGACTGAAAACAGTGGAAATGAGGTCACTCAGGTTTATATGTGGTAAATCCATTAATGGTAGGTAAAAGATGAACAAATTAAGAGTGAATATAAAGCTAATCTCAGTTTAGTTATTAAGAAGATTAAGAAAAGATTGCTTATATAGTTTGGTCGTGTAAGAATTAGAATGATATATATATATATATATTTTAATACAGTACATATATAAGTATTTTTATATATGCTCTAATATTAACAAGATCAAAATCGTTCCTTTATTCTACGACTTATGTTTTAACATATTTGCTTAGTTTCATTTTGAATCTATGTAGTTTCACCTTCTTTCTTCTTTAATTTTATTAAAAATTAATGATCTGAATGTTGATGGCACCAGAAATAGAGGACATCCGCGGAAGACTTGGCGTAACTAGATAATCCAGATACTGGAAGATGGTCCTGTTAGATGCCTCAACAATCGACAAGAGAAGTTGTATGAATGTGGATAAGACCAGAGTTGTGTGAAGGCAGAAGAGATTTAAAAGAGAATAGTGTGGCACTTTATCCTCTTTGTCTACAGTGTAATAAATTAACTCTTCGTGCTTTTGGTCGAATTTTTCAAATTAGTGTGTTAAGTTAATTATGGACTTTATGAGATGTGTACATGGAGTACATGTCACATAAATATTCATACTATTTTCAAACTAAGCTAAATGCTTGTACTACGGCGTACTGTACTACTTGATGTGTGTTTTAACCATTAGATCAACAAGCGCTATAATTGATTGAACAGATAAAATGAACTATTGCTAATTAATTAAAGTTATTATTAAGGAGAACACATTTTTGTTGTAAAGTTGCATTTTCAGAACATAGTTCTGAGGTATTTTTATACAAATTAAATTAATCAACTAGAAAGATATACAGAAAAAATCAATTTATCGAAAAAATATTTAGTTGCTATTGTGATTCAAACCTGGACCTCTTCCTTTCCAGGGAAGCGCGATCTCCACTTTTGCTATAGCAATCGAATACATTTTCAACAAATTTTGAACTTATATTCTGTAATATTTCCAATTGATACATCTACTATTCCATTTTTAAAAGCAATCAATTTTATATTACGGTGATTTAGGAGATAAAATGAATTGTAGTTGATTAAAATTTTTCGAAAAATGTATCCTTGCACTTAATTTTCTATGAATATTTTTAACATGTGCAGAGTTCTGGAATGGCCTCGCAAGGGCCGAACTGGAGGAGGCTCTGACTGTGAAATGGAATACAGGCAGAGCCAAGAATGTGATACTTTTTGTAGGGGACGGTATGGGTCCCAACACAGCAACAGCAACTCGGATATACAAACGTGGAGAAAGTGGACATCTCTCCTTTGAAAAATTTCCACATATTGGTTTACTGAAGGTAATACAAATGTAATTTCTATGGAAAGATATTTAACCACTCTACGGCCTGCGACTGATATATCGGACACCAGACAACTTTCCACCATGGTCAGACTGATGTATCAGATGTATGACGCAGTGTTTATTTATCTTTATTCGAGATAAATAAGTGCGGCGCCTTCTGATACATCAGTCGCTGGCCGTGATGGAAAGTTGTCTGACTATTGATATATCAGTCACTGGCCGTAGAGGGGTAAGCTAAACTAAAACAAATTAAAAGAATCACATCATCACAATCACCGCAACTCGAACCCAGAACTTTGTATTGTCAGCAGACATGGTAAAATTATAGTGTCATTAGATTCCATCCACATTATGTTACCTTATATTAGTGAGATGCCCATTTTTCCTGTTGGAACCGACAATCCTCAATAATATTTCACTCCGTCGCTATCACTATTGTAAGTGTCCTTTAAAGTAATCTTTAAAAATACCAAAGTAGTCTTAAAAAATCCGCCAAATGGCAGTACAGATTAGCAAATAATGAATATTAATATTCATTTACAATAGATCACTCATGTCCAATATTTGTTAAAACTGCTGTGAATAATTCTTAGATATAATTACTTGATAATTTTTGCATCGCAGTTCAAAATGGTTCTATACAAAATATCGTATTCATTTGAGATTTTAAGTTAATTTTTTTACCTGTTATTTCACTTCTTTATGTTCACTATATCCTTTTTGTTTACGCTTTTAATAACATTCTGACGATAATCAGATCAATTTAAGATAGCTCCGGGTGCACATATTTCTATTATTTTGTTTTTTCTCACTGGAAATAAAGACAAAGTACACTACATAGTGCATGAGGGATTTTAACATTTAACATACCTAATTATATTAATTTTAATGAAATTAAGTATATTTTATTTGTAATCAAAATTAATAATTAACAAATGAACCACTTGGAAAGATTTTTTTTCGGTAAATAGATTTTACTGTCTTTTTAAAAATGTTACTGATCATTTCAAAGATAAATTAATCATTTAGAAAGATAAATGAATCTCTCAGATACCTAGATACTTTTTCAGTAAATATTTTTTTCTCTGATGTGATTTCATTAAAATTAAGAAATAAACTGCTTCTTTGACTGATTGATGTAAGTATTGTTGGTATTTGATGATATCAGTGATTAAAAACTTTGACTGATCACCAATTTTTAATTATCATATTCTATTTTTTTAAGACTTATTCTAATGACAAACAAGTACCCGATTCGGCTTGCACTGCAACAGCCTTATTTACGGGAGTCAAAGTCAACTATGAAACAGCTGGAGTTGACTCAAGTGTAAATCTGAATGATTGCGAAGGTTCACTACGAACAGAAGCCAGATTAAAGTCACTCATTATTTCAGCCAAAGAAGCCGGAATGAGCACAGGTTAATTAATTTATCTTAACCTTAATTAATAACCTTATTGTTTCTTTTACATTTATCGGTTAACAATGGTTACTAAAACAGATCTAATTAATTTCAGGGTTTGTGACGACGATGAGAGTAACACACGCTACACCCAGCGCGCTGTACGCTTACACAGCGAATAGAAGATGGGAATGCGAAAGCAGAATTCCTGTAGGATCGGAACGCTGCAAGGATATTGCTAGACAGTTAGTTGAAGATCTACCAGGAAAGGATATCAATGTAAATTATTAACTGTATAACTTTTGAAATCTTTTACACAGATTTTGATTTGAGCATTCATCATTTACATCAGTCCTTCATGACCAATGATTACAGTGTGCGCATAAAAAACCTTTTGTGTAATTTTAAGGACCCGTGCTATTATCTGTGCGCTGGGGAAGAAAATAAGAAAAACATTATCGTATCAGTGTAAGACTGCTGATAGGGTCTGGGTTGACCACATTACTAATGAAAATCTATTAAGACTCATAAATAAGTCAAGATTACTACTATCAAGGAAAGGTGCATACTTCGGACACATATTCCTCAATGAAAAATGTGATCTCATACATGATGACGGTGATCAAACACAACTCATTATACAGGGGAAGATAGAAGGTAGCAGAGACTTAGGTAGAAAAATACTATCTTGGCTGTATGATCTCAGGAAGTGGTTCAATGTCCAAAATGTTGGTGATCTTATAGAGGATAAATCAACATAGTGTATAGCCTGTTGCTTTTTCCGTTTAGTCAGTTTAACGAGTGGGGGATCTCCATCTTTCTCTCTGTCCTTTGACATGGCCCACCACAACAAGCTTCTCTAAGCTATCTTCTCTTCTTGCAAAATATCCAAAAATCTATGGATTCATCTTAGGCAAACGGTTGAGAGTCTAACCTTGATGTGTAGGAGTTCCTGTAGAATGGTGACATTTGTGCATCTCATCATGGTTTATATAGCAAGTGTCTCATCACCACATGTCTTCTAATAATACATAAATGATAGTGGTGTCTGGCAGTGGCGGTCGGTGACTTTTTGTAGAAGGGACGCTGGATAATAAGTTTATACCTGATTAATGATTAAATTACACAATTCATTATTTTCGTTTACAGCGTTAGAATACGTTGGTGAAGTATCCGTGTTATTTTCTGTATTCATTTGTTCAAACTGTCAAAAATATGTCATACAAACAATCTGCTTGCTTTATAGTATGTATGATATTCTGTGCATTATACCAATAAGCATTAAAGACGTATTTTGTATGTTATATGCTATTAACAAATGTGTATACAGTGTTCTAAGACTTTGACAGGCGGAACTAAATGCACATACGCGAAAGTCAAATTCTTTCAAACGTTATGGATACGGAACAAATGATAGAATCCACTGTTGTTGGTATTTGTGTGTTTACGCGATTCATAGATGTTCGAAAATTGTCAAAAGTGTCGTGTGTGTTATGACTGGTCTCTAAAGGACAGGGCAAATTTATTTGCAGCAGTGCTGTTTTCGGTTAGAAACAAAAAGTTCAAAGCTTTTAAGCAATAATGCGGAGCATCCAAAGCATGTATGAAGCGATTGCACCTGATGTCTGGAGGCTAAGTGGTCGAGCTGGTTTGATGGTTGTGAGTTATAAACTGAAAGAGGGTTGCCACAGATAGAAGAATATGGTGAAAAACCTACTGGCAGCCAAGTCTCCCCCTGACAATATTTAATTCTATTAAGTTGATGAGAAAATATTAGCATTTTTTCAAAATTAAATCCTTATCAACACTATAAACTTTACTCTGCAACACAATCTTGTAAAAAAGGTGATTATTTTCCCACCAATCCAATTCTACTTGAACCTTTTAGATTTATTTTGTAACAGGATATTTTTTCATAATAGACTATCCAAAAATGTATAATAAATAGTAATAGACAATTATAATAAAATAATAATACACAGACAAAATAAAATATCTATTTTTACACATACATACATATTACTACACAATATGAATACATTATCATCTATATATGTATACAACACAAAAAATAAGAAAAAATTACCCATATTGCAAATATTTTTGTTTTGAAAATATTATCTATTACTTCAGGTCGTAATGGGAGGTGGCAGACAGTGTATGGTGTATAATGTGACAGCTTTTGGAGGAGATCCTATCGATACCTGGGCTTGCACGAGGAAAGATGGAAGGGACTTGATTCAGACATGGGCCGAGGACAAGAAACAAAGGGGACTTAAGTACGCAGTAGCACAGAATAACGCCGAATTGAAAAACATTAAAACAGACACTACTGATTACCTACTAGGTAATTATTAAATTTAAATGATATGATTCTGTCTAAACCTGACGAATGAGCAACAACGTAGTGGTGTGTATATTTTTGTCATTTGTGTGCTGTTACATAGCAATTTGTAATGACTTATGATAGCACTCGAGTGACATGAGATAACTTATTACACCAAATGTTTTAAATACTCGATGTAAACCTACTGTGAAACACAACTCCAATACCGCCTAGTGGCAGATTAGTTATTTCGCTAAATAAAGTGAATTGTGTCTTTTCTAAATTAATTTTTTAAAAACCTGACCAGAGGGGGATTAAAAACAGTGACTCTGATTTCTAAATCTAACGTCTTAGCTCACTCAGCAGTAATATGAAATGCGTTGATATTATTGTATTTATAAACATCACACGTGACACACAACACTGGCACATTACTCGTATTTGTAGCACAATATGGTATAATACAGGATTAGTGACATTCTTCATTTATTGTGAATTAGCCAACATCGTAACAATAATTTGGTAACCAAATCCAAAACTATCTGCTTCTTAAATAAATAAAATCTGAGGTTAAAACACCTATTCATTATTTGGTTTGATTATGGAAATATTTTAAAACAGGATTTTAATTTAATTTAGCATTTATAAGTTTCTTTCAATTTTCCTTCCAGTAAATGAATGATTTTTGAATTATCAATAGGATACAAAAATATCATAGGCATTATAAAATTTATAACAAAACTATCCTCCAGTATCTGGTTTACCTGGTCATACCAAGTCTTCCGCGGACATCTTTTATTTCTGGTGCCATCAACACTTGCGTCATACATCTTTCTTGCCATTCTCTTCTCATTCATACATTCATTCCATATGACTAAACCATTTAAATAATACTTTCTTAATCTTACTCATTATACTAACATCAGCTTTACATTCTTTTCTTATTTCTTCATTCTTTACACTGTCATAAATAAGAAACATTAAAAATATATATATTATTTCTATCTGTAAATAGATGTCACAAAAAAAAACTCAATTTGAATAACAATGAAATACCTGAATTAAACCTTTCAGGAATATTCGCAAATAGCCATTTAAATATGGAGGATGAACGAAACAGAGGAGATGGAGGAATGCCGTCCATCACTAACATGACTGAGACAGCAATAAAAATACTTAAGAAGAATAAAAAAGGATTTTTTCTCATGGTAGATATACTTTGTATGTGTATGGAATACGAGTGAAAATTTTGAGAATCTTTGAAATACAATATTACATTTTCAATAAGGTAACACTCATATTTTTAAGAGAATACATATTAAAACAAAAATCATTAACAAAAGTACAATAAAATAATATTTTGTTATTAAAAAACTTGGTAGCTTTCTGTTAGAAAAATATAGACATGTTGTTGGTCTATGTCTATCCTCCACCGGTGAATGTCTCCACATTCTGCTCTAAAACTTTGACTTGCGGCGAATTTCAAATAAATAGGATTTTACTGTACATATTTAAACATAGCATAATTAATACATTTTTAAATGCATGCAGTGTAAGCTGGATTTAACAGAGGAAAGGGTTAAATCAATCAAATATAACCTAGGGCAGCCATTTTTATTACTTATAATGTGAAAAAACTTGATACAGTTATAATATTAATAAAATTAATTTAAAAAGTCGTGTCCCATACTATGAGCATGTTCAGCTGTTCAAGGGAATTATAATCGGAAAACAATGTCAGATCAGCTTTTAAGCAAACCGACTTTCACTCCTATTCCTATTTATCTACAAACCAATAACATATTCTATACTTTTAAAATTAGCAATATTAACTTTGTGGTTAAAATTCATATTTTTATTTAATATATAATAATCAGATATGAAAACACATGAATAGTAAAGTAAAATGTGATAGGAAACTTGTCATTTAAGTGTTTTCACAAGCAAAGATTAATTGACAATTTTGTCTTAATACAATAATGGAATTTCTTATTACCGTGTGAACATCAAAATCAACATATTATTATTTAAAAAGTAATAGTGAAATACAACACTTTGATTCACTGAATGTGAAAATCTTCACCTATTACAACAATTTTGAATTACCTGAGGAGTTTGTAAGGTTAAATTATAGCAAAAAATCATATTAAATAAATGTGATCAACACGATTAGCAAGTTATTAATTAAAATTTAAGAGATGAGAAAAAAATATGACTACAATACTTCGAATATCAACAATTCTCATCTAAATTTGTTTTACAACCATTGAAGCGTTACGTAATTTCGTTCATTGAGCAGTGATCCCCAGTCTCCGTCCAGATTTGATGTTCCAAAGCACCCGTAAATACTTGTATCTCCTTCCCATCAAAACGTCAGGAAGGCTGGGTCTTCCTTTTCCATTTTAACACACGTGGAATCTCTTGAAAACAAATTCAGCTGTCAAATTATGAAGCGGAGCAGACCAAATCGTATCGCCTTCCAGCTTTGTTCAAGAGGAATCCTTTATGAATTTAAAAGTATTGTCATCACATGACCAATGATGAAAGGAAAAGAAGGGATGCGTCCATCCTGGAATTACAAAAACTATTAACAAAAAAAATCTTACAATAAGGTGCAGGATAACAGCTGCCTAATATATTTGATTATTCTCACCCTTCCTTGATTCTATACGAAGTCAAATCTTTGTTATTTTTGCATCGGAACTACCTTCCGTGCTCGTCAATACTTGTCAAAAGAAAGAATGGTAGCCAGAAATCTTTTTCTTACGCGGTCAGTGTTGCCAATTGGTAAATGTCAACCATGTCATGGTAGGTACCAAATATAACGTAATAATGCTCTAATATAAACAAAATCAAAATTGTTTCTTTTTACTACAACTTATCTTTCATATATTTGCTTAGTTTCATTTTGAATTTATGTAGTTTCTCCTTTCTTATGTTTTCTGGCATTTCATTAAAAATCTTCATCGCACTGTAGATTATCGATTTCTGAGATTTAGCCTTCTTCCTGAATGGCAGTCTCAGTCTATCTTTTCCTCTTGTATGATGTTCGTGCTCATGTTGATTTGCATCAATTTTTCGTTTTTAGTCTGTAGCGAATGTGTTAAACTGTTGGTTCCATTAAATCTTAAATCTGTTACACCATAAACTGAGAGTTTACAATATTCTTAAATTTTCAATTACATCTGCTGTTTTGCAAGTGACATTTTATGAAAAAAGTCGGTTTACGGACGATAGTTTAACGTGACAATGTCATAAGAAAACTTTGATGAAATGATTGCATACTTTTATGAATAAAATGGAATCATTTTTATTGAATTATCATTATTTTGTATGGATACGAAGAAGGAGTGAAATGAAATCGCAGCTGTAGCTTGTGCAGAAGTTCTGGATGCTGCAATACGCTGCCTGTACTCACGTTGTCTCTGCGCGTTCGATTTTGGAGCAGCGATTGTTGGCCCAGCGAATGGCGTTGCAGACGTGGATGCGGTAGCATCTTGCACCTCCATGGGTACATTACTCCTTGACGATAGTGGGAGATCCGTGAGATTCACAGGTTCGTCAGGTTGGTCTGCCATGGTGTGACTTTAGGCGGTTCTGCGAAAGAAATCGTTGATAATTTATTGTTAAAAGTATATTTGTTATACGTTAATCAGATTTTTAATAAGCAAGAATTAATTACCTTTATTGCCGCAATTGTTGTTGTAATATAAACAATGAAAACCACATTGACATTTCACTTCACTTTATAAACAGTTGTAAACAGATCACGTGTAGGTACTGTAGGTGTATAAGTTGTGTGCTGCCGCTGTCTCTTTTCTACTCAGACGCATCGACCAATCGAGTGGAAGAGAGATAGATGCGGCACAATCCGAACGGTAGGCCGATCGTGCCTCTCTATCGCTTATCCGCGCTCTCGCTCGCACGCTTGCCTTCGGCGTAACGCGACAAACGGGACAATGAGTCATGTTTTTTCGTGCGTGCAGCGGGCGTTCATCGATTTATAAGACGTTGTCACGTCAAAAAAATATGCCTATTGTAAAAATACTCAAAATGTGAATGTTTTGTTAATTTACTAGGTTGAAGGAGGTAATATTGATATGGCTCATCACCGAGGTAAAGCTAAGAAAGCCATAAATGAGGCAGCCATGTTGGATGAAGCAGTTATCAAGGCTCTTCAGCTCACCGATTCTTCAGACACTCTCATAGTAGTAACAAGTGACCACAGTCATACACTTTCCATAAATGGATATGCTAAAAGGGGTGCAAACATATTTGGTCAGTTTTGTTAGGCATTTGAATTAAAATATTATTTTTTATATTCTGATACATGATATAAATGAAGTTTTGTTCTGAATAGATTTTGATTTAAGAACTGATGTTTGAATTTCTGTTTACATTTAATGAAATGAAATGCAGATCGGTATACATTTTATTTTGTTAGATACATGGACGTCTATAATAATGTTATATTGCAGGAATTGCATCAGCTTCCAAGATGGATTTGAGAAATTATACAACTCTAACATATGCAACAGGTGGCCCCGATTCATTTCAATATTTTGTGGCAATCAATAAGGAAGGAATGCCAGTGGTAGAGAGGAGAGATCCAAGTCTTGATAATGTAACAGATTTTGAATATGTATCGCAAGCAGCCATTTTGACAGATGAAAATGTACACGGAGGGAACGATGTTATTGTTTATGCAAAAGGTTTGAAATGGGGCATAATTAATATTATTAAGGAGAACACATTCTTATTGTGAAGCTGTAATTATTCAGAACATAGGTCTGTGATATTTTAAATACTAATTAAATAAAATATATTACTTATAAAGATTTACATAAAAAATCAATTTTATCGAAAAATGTAGATGGTTTTCAAATAATGGAACGATAGATGTATTAATTTGAAAAAGTGTAACATATGTGTTAAAATTTATCATCAAAAATACTGTCACTGTAGCATAGTTGGTAATGCATCTTCTCCGGATCGGAAAAGAGATCCAGGTTTGAATCACGGTAGCGCAACAACAATATTTTTTAATTTTATATATATATATATATCTTTATAATTAATACATTTAATTAGTATTCATAATTAATATTTTTAAACTAGTTTTAGGTCGTCGTTTAAACATCGCATTTTCTAAACTGGATTGTCTGCCATATTAATAAACACCACAAACACTTTTTAATAATTAATAATCTTGAAAAGTTACCATGTAACTTGTGTACTTTGAAAAATGTACCTTTAGAACAAAAATGACGTATCCACATATAAAAAGAAATTGACACTTCACTCCAATGAAATATATGTATAAGATAAGAATGTAGATATGTACACGATAAACACATGTCACATCTTAATATTTTTCAAACTAAACGCATGTGCTACGACAAAAGAACAAATGTGAGGTCCAGAGTCAAAAGCAGACATGTCCACTTTATCTGTTTTCGAGTAAAATGCAAAAAACCATTGTACCACAACTGTCACATTCGGAATCATATTGAAAATGACCTGTAACCACAGGTCATATGATCAAATATATTTGTCTTACTGGTTGAAAATATATTTGTCCTGGTTTGAATTAATTATATATTGGGCATGTCTGCGATTGAAGTGAAAAGCAAATTTTAATTGGGTTTTTATAGGAAATTCGGTGATATTTGTCTAATTCCGATAGGCTATTCTTTGAAGACATTAATTTTCTTTATATTTGTACATACTTAACTAAAAAAACCATAAAAATTGGACATGTCTGATTTTGATTCTATACATCACAAATGTGATAGTCTTTTAGAACAAGGACTGAGCCTCCGGTCTTTTGGTTATTAACAAGTTGACCGCCAATCATGCCCACGAGTGTTGGTATGTTGTCTTGCTGCCAACACCAAGGGTGGACCTTTTAAGTTATTAAAGGCTTGTAGATAGATAGTGAGGCAAAGTAATAAGTACAATGTAAAATTATACTTAAATGGTTTTTCCTATGGTTTTGGGGCTTCTTTTAGGGCAAGAATCACAAAATTAAATTGTCATTACACACTCAAGGTAAAATTTACTTCATTTCACTTCATAAATGTCACATCAATCACTTCACACTCAATAAATTTATTTTCTTGGAATTTTTGAGAAAACATTAAAATAAAAACATTTTATGTAAGCATGGCCTCAACAAGAACTAGCATCTGCGCACTAACTTAATTGGTTTAGAGGTGAGTTACTCTTTCTCTCTCTCAAGACAATTTGTTCCTTGTGGTAGTACTGGGTACTCAAAACATGGTCATTTTTCATAAATACGACCTCCCTCCATCGTTCACGCAAGCTTTTGGTTCCTCATTTATAAAAACCCAAAGTCTTTGACGTAAAATACTCAGTTAATGTCATTTTTATTTCACTAACGATATTAAATCTTCTTTCTAAATAATACTCCTAATCGGATTTGAGGGGTGATTACAATTTTTCATCCTAGTGTGTTAATTAAGCATTATTTTGTTTGACAATTGATGTAATTGATCCAGCTGTTCACATTACTTCTGGCCATGTTTGTTTCGCCCGGTTCGAGTAAATCAGAATGAATTATCCCCAAACAGACAATAGGACTTTTTTTTAAATAAGGCCAGGTTTTGTCGGTTAAGGCGGTTTTGTACTAACTACACATCTGCTTCTTCGATAGCCATCACATTTTGTGTCTTTTGTATTACACCAGACACTGTTGGACACTGGACCAAGCAAGTACATAATTGGATGTCACCAATTGTTGTTATTGGGTTTTCCGTATTGCTAATGACTATTCAGCAAAGAGAGCAGAGTATGTTGTATCTTTGGGGGTTAGGACGGTGGTTAAATGAAATAAATGTGGTTGGCGTGTGTTGAGGTTTATTATGACAATGACAATGAAAACAAGGAAGACATAGAATGAATGATGTAGAAAGTGTGTGTGTGCGTGAAATGAAATGATTTGGCAGTCTTGCTCGGCAAGCGCGAGCCGGCAAGACCGCCGTTGTGAAACGTTGAAACTGGAGAGAGTGCCTGGCGGTGAATTGAGCCAGACTTATGGCAGCAGCCGGCAGCGCTGTCGCTAGCGTCGATGCCGACTGAGATGGCGGTAGATTCGAATTACGATCGCTACATACCTTTATTCCTTATGTCTCTTGAAAAATTGGTGATTGAAGTAAACTATCGCTATTTATGTTGATACAGTTGAATATAAAATGTCACAGTAAACGGGAAGTTATGGTTCTTATTGATCTATGAATAGTGAGCCAAATTGCAATAGACATTTAGAATATAGAATTCATTGACATTATTTTATGAGAAATTACTTTATTCGAAAATCATGAATGTTGCCAATAAAGAAAAAAGAAATGGTGCGGAATATTTTCTACATTGTTTAAACTGTAAGGGTTAAAATTTATATCATAATTTAATGAAATAATAATTTCATTGTGCACTAGCTGTGCATAATGGAGTTCAAGCACTGTGTTATGGATGTGAAGCCTGGAATTAGCAAGAAAAGAACAAAAGTAGTCTGAATGCGGCGAAAATTACAATTAAATTAGACATGGTAAATTAGTTAAATATATCGCGGGAGACAATTATGCAACTATACTGAATGAAATCAACTATGACTTAAATAATACAGCAATATGGCTGAAGAAAAATAAACTTAAACTAAATTAATGAACATTGGAAATAAAATAATACCAATCACACCAGCAATTATCATAGATAGTGAAAGTCTGAAGGAAGTGATTGAAATAAAATATATTCAAAATTGAATTTATCGCAAAATACCAAGATACATGACAAAAAGATTGCTAAAAAAATCTCACTTCTGGAAAGGGACAGATTTGTTAGTATAGTAATAGTACACAACTCTGTTATTATTCCTCACAGCAACTACTGCAGCAGCATTTTGTTTTTGGCTAATGAAGAAGAAATGCAACAATTGTCAGTGTTGCAAAATAAAGCTTTGAAAATAATACTTATAAAAAATAGATATACTCGAATCAGTGCAATGCTGAAAGATCTGAATAAGCAGAAAATATATTTCAATGTGATGATATTTATTAACAAAATCCTCACTAAGAAAATATCGGCAGAATTTATAATAAAAATTGATGCAAATCAACACGAGTACGGACATCATACAAGAGGAAAAGATAGACTGAGACTGCCATTCAGGAAGAAGACTAAATCTCAGAAATCGATGATGTATAGTGGAATGAAGATTTTTAATGAAATGCCAGAAAACTACATAAATTCAAAATGAAACTAAGCAAATATGTGTAAGATAAGTTGTAGTAAAAATAAAAGATTTTGATTTTGTTTATATTAGAGCATATATAAAAATACTTGTGTATGCACTTATATTAGAATAAATAAACAAATACATTTTATGTAATATAATGAATGCAACGTAATTATAAATGCAACTAGATTGATTGAAAGATTATTTTAACATAGAATATGTTTAATGGCCAACATTCTGAGGAAATCTGTTACGTGTATAACTAGGGTTGAATATAACTATTTAATTAAAGTATCGCAAATGCCAGGTTTACAGTATTAGCAAAATGTTATATATTACATACACATTCGTGCTTGGCACACTAGGAGGAAGTTTTTATGAAGAAAAACAAGGATGATTAACTTATGAATAAGATGTAAGATGACACATAATGTATATGTGTAAATTTATTGTGGTTTTCTAATTAAGGGCATAGAAATTGATTATAAATACTATTTTGTTATCAAATCGCCAAGTACTGAAATACATTCACTCTGGTACTTGAAAAAAAAAAAACATCAGTACTGCAACCCCTTCACGTAACTGCGTGCATTTATTTATTGACATACATATTATTGTTATAACAGAGGTGAATATATTATAATATAACATGGTAATATGTTTATTGTGTGTGATGGAGTAGACTCCACCTCTGATATATACAGTGTTGTCCTGGCTACTTTGCTAGACTGAAGTCTGTGTTAAAGTAGCCAGTTTTATTTGTGCTGTTATTTAAGATTAGACAGGAATAAAAATAGAGATAAAAAATATATGTATATATAGAATGAAAGAAAATGAAGTGGGAGTGTTGTAAAATTAGTGAATTATTAGTGTAGGCATTGTATAATGGTTATGTTAGAATGTTAGATAGCCATGCTTCTGATTGATCTCTACCCGATTGGATCATATCTTGGGTCCATATTTGTGTAATCTTATTGGAGTTGAACAATTTCCAGTTGGTACTGAGTGTGTTGTACAGTTTCGGAGCTAAGAACATGTAGAATCTTTGATAAAATGTCGTTCTTGCTCTCGGAACTGACGTGTAGATGTTTGTTGTTTGTCTTGTGTTGTGTCTATGATTTATTGCTTGGGGTGAGTTGTTGTTAGCATGGAAAAATTGGACGAGTCTCAAAATAAAGATTTGTCTAATGTCTAGGGCATTGTACTCTTTAAATATAAGACCTGATGGATATCTAAAGGGACAACCATTTATTACCTTGAGAATTGTCTTTTGTGCTCTTTTAGCTGACTCTAATATTGTTTTTGCTGCTCCTCTTCAAACTAAAATAGCGTAATTAATGAAGGAGTAGCAGAGTGCAAAATACACCGATCTTAAAAGTTTTGTAGTCAATTATACATCATATTCCTTTAAAAAAGTAAATTAGTTTTCTTAAGCGTTTAGCTAGGTTCATATATGTTCTTTCCAGTTAAGATGATCATCGATCAGTACTCCCAGATGTCGAATAATATTAACTCGTGTCAATTTTTCACATTGGCATGAGGAAGCCGTGATTTTGAGCTCATCACTAATATAAATTATTAAATAATTTTGTTATTTTATTTCAGGTCCATTTGCTCATCTTTTCCACAACATACACGAGCAACATTACGTCAGTCACGTAATAAGATACGCGGCTGGAATTGGTGAACATAAAAAATATAGATCCACAAGTGGCTGCAGATGTACAGAAGCATATTTAATATATTTAACAGTATTGCTTTCACTAGTCAGAAATTTTCTATTTTAAATGTGAAATAAAATGATTTTAAAATAATATTTTTTTATATAAATAATGGGTAGATATAAGGAGAACACATTCTTATTGTGAAGTTGTAATTATTCAGAACATAGGTCTGTGATCTAGGTTCGAATCCCGGTAGCAACAACAATATTTTTCGATAAAATTGATTATATATGTATATCTTTCTAATTAATACATTTAATTAGTATTTAAGATATGTATCAAAATATTATATAAATAATGGTTAGGTACATATCAAAACACAAATTTACAATTTAAGTCAAATCTGGAATCCGGCAGAATCAAACTATACATACGAGGCGCGTTTTTTAAGTACCAATTTTTTTTTTAAAGAAACGCAACATCATTTTTACAGCACTTCACTACACACCTTAAACTACTTCTCAACATAGTCACCACCATTATTAATGAACTTGTCATAACGGGGCACAAATTTTTGTATACCTTTGTTATAGAACAACGCCACCTGGGATGAAAACCATGTCTGTACTCTGTCTTTGAGTTCATCATCGTCATCAAAATGCTTGCCACTAAGGAACCGCTTCAGATGAAGGAAAATATGGAAATCACTTGGTGCCAATTCAGGACACACTTGGCGATGAATGTTAGCTGATTTCATGTTTCGTGCTTTCAAGAAACAAACTACGGACCGTATCCCACAGTCAGTAGGTTGATCTATGGTCTTGAACATTTCAATCACTCACTACAAGATGACCAACTATGTGAATGTTTTTAACGTTGCATGTGGTGAGTCAACAAATGAAGGAAACCATTACGCATGCCCAACATCGTAACCGCAGCATACACCGGGAATATCCGGCAACAGTACTCACTTAAAAAACGCGCCTTGTACATATGACAATGCTGAAATCTAATGAAAAATTCTTCTTCGTTCAGAGTCCATCACTTTATTTGATCCTGTTAATAATATGATTTATCACCTCAATGTATAAACATTTTTTTAACATTATAATAGGCCACGAAGTCCAAATACTGTAGTGAAATACATTACAAAAACACCCAGGCTTGAGAAAGTCACATGGATTTATTATGTCCTAAATGGAAATCGAACCCGAAACCCCCAGTATAAGAAGCCAGCGTTATGCTCAATGGATTACGTGGGCTGCCTTTTTCTGAGCATTTGTTCCACTTTAATGATAGCCCACGAACATAAGCCGTACACAATTAAAATAAACTAATTCTATACTTTTAAAATTTTGTCAAGCTCGATGCATAAAGCCTAGTGTTTATGAATATTATTAACTAAAGAAGATACATTTCTTTAAAAAACGCTAGCCGGGTATAAATAAATTTGGCATTATTCGATATTTGCATGGATAGTACGGACATGTAAGTTATAGCCCCATATTGTCTAGCAACGTAGTAACCAGTTTGGAGTTGTCAACAATCTGTAAGAATGCAGAATTCATATTTGATTTACAGATGGCGCCACTGGTTGCTAATATTTCTAAAAGCGATAGTGCAATAAATGAAATAAGACATTTGGCCCAAGTAAGCGACTGCCCAAATTAACTGAAGTGAGTGGAAAATTAAAAAAAAAACAATATGGTAGATTTTGGTACACCCGTTATCTTAGTGAGCTGACGTTGACTTGTATTAAATGGATGGGTTTTAATTTTATCCAGCAAACTAATTTTACTTGAAAGTGTCAAATCATTTTTGGCATTTTGGAAAGAGTTACTAAGTTTAAATAAAGTTGACAAAAGGCAAGTTTACCCATTCGTTAAAATTGCTTAAAAAATATATTGCATACGCGAGGCGGTGTAAAATGCGCGTTAAACACTGAAGTTATGTGTATAATATGTATTGTGATCTTAAATTTATTGTCCCAATTAAGCGGTGTAAATTATTTTGGTTCGGTTTCCGTTCCTTTAAGATTTGGCTCAAATAAACAATCGACAGCTCAATTGAGCAGAATCTACTGTAAATGGTTTTAGGAGTTTATAAAAGCTTTGTGTAATTTTTAGATAGTTCTGAAGGGTTTTTGAAGTTAGAAATTTCTTCCCAGAAACACCAGGAGTATTATTGACTAGACTAATAGATTGTGATAATAGTTGTTGATAATTTGTAAAAATAATTATCAATATATATATATATATTTTTTTTTTCACTTTTACAAAAATCCTGGGATTTACTAGATGAAATTTATTGTCCTTTACAACATATTATTTTTTGTTTTTTAAAAAGTGTTGAAGCGATTGAAATAGGTGATAGTCGGAAAGCATAATGTTTGGTGAATATGGAAGATGTATCAAAAATTTCCCACCTGTATATCTATGCTACCAACATGCAGTGACTTGCCGATGGATGATCAATGAACGAATCAAATACTCCAGCGGTACCAACGGAGTAGAAAGAGACCACGCGGCACATCAAAGCTGGTTGATGATATTCAACACCATTTCGGAATGGCCTTACAGCAGGGACATGGTACAACATAACGTAGCTTACATGCACATTTTAATTTTCTTACCCTATTAAAGAATTATATTATGACAAATGTCAATTAAGCGATAAATTTAAAAAACAAAATGTCCTCATGCAATCAGCATAATGGCGTAGCGATAGTCACTGAGAAAGGTGACGGGGATATAAATTAATACGCGAATTATACAAATTTATAATTTATTGTATGTACATCTTAACTCTTCCAAAACCATGCAGTAACATAGATCTACCGCCTCAATTAAAACTGCAATATTTTGGTTAATATACGCAACAAAAAAATCTTATTTTAGTTAATTCTAAGGAAAATATTTATACTTAGAACTGACTAGTGAAAAACCAGTTGTGTAAAGCGAATCTAACAAAAATAATTATTTTTCAATTCAGTCAGTTGTAAAATTAATATTCTGGGGAAAATACCATTTGTGGTAAGACAAATAGAGGGGGAACATTAATTTCACAAAAAAATAATAACAAACATATGAATATATGATCTCTCTTTTTCGCTAATTTAATGAAGAGATATAAGAAAAAATGTAGTATTGTATAGGACTTGTTGAATGCTCCAAATTATATTAGGATATTGATATCATTTTGGTAATTAATGCTCAATATTTAGAGTAAGTTTATAGGATTAATAATTTTAAAGCCATTAAAAATGTATTACGGTAACACTAGTTGACAGCATGGTTGCATATGGGTTATGGGTATTTAATATCCCGGTATGGTAAGGTTAAGCGAGAAAAAATGAAGCAAAAAAGGAAATTTTTATAACTACTTGTCTAATCTTATCTAAGACGCGGACGTACTGAGTTTATACATATTATGGTTTTATTATCGTTGTACTCACTGTTCAGTCACTATCTTGTTCATTTTCTGCGTAGCCACGTGCGGTCTGTGAGCGCGCGACTAGCTGCGGATTGGAGTCTGCCCTTGGTTCAGGCGCCACGCCCGCGTCCAGTTATTTGGGGTCCGTTGGGCTCCATTCTCCTGGATGCGCGGCGGGGAAATATCCGCTGATTGCCCTATGTCCGAGGCGCAATCTACTAAATGCCTCTAAGAGACACTTGACAGCTTCATGTCAGAGACAATGGTGATTCTTCTTCCTCGGGAACAATGGCGGTCGGCTAAGAGATGCCCCGGGTAATTTGCCGCCGACTGGTGGCCTCTCAGAAGCAGATCTTGAGATCCGAGCCGTAGGACGGACAAAAACGAGAGCTCTCTAGGTTTGCGCGGCGGCCCACAACGGCCAACACGCAGGGGAGGGGGTAAGCTACCCTTTGCCCAGCCCTGAATGCTCGTTTTGAAGCGGAGTAACGGGGGGTTAGCGTTACCCGGCGCTCAGCATTCGACAAAATATTATAAATTTTTTTAAATGTCACACCAAACAATATTATAAACGCGATACGCAAACGTCACACATAAGACACGTCCATATCAAATTATGCATCAACCTAATATTTAAGAGAAAAAATGAACATTCTGACAGTCAGTCCAAACAATTGAAACAACCGAAATGACTAGCTATGTTATTCCTCTGGTCCTGAATATAAAGATCATTTTTACTTGACTACAAATAGACAAGGAATTATAAAGCTAATATTGCTAATATATAAACCATAGACAAGCATCTAAATCTCTCTTATTTATGATCTAAATCCAAAACATTTGGGATTCCTTTTATCCGTGGATATAATTCAGATAAAGGAAGACATAGTCGTGTGACTCACGATTTTACTCTTTTAATTTCTCTTATCCTCGACTGTTTGTTCGCACGCGCTGTGGCGGTTAACGTTTTATAATTTATCGAAAACTTGATAAAAGTGTCACCAACGCGCAAAATGGATTTTTTTTTTCTCGGACGGTATATCAAAGATGGTTTCTGTCGGCTGATGCGAGAAATTAACCAGTTAGACGACGTGCACCCAAAGGACTTGGAGAAAATCAATGATGACACATGGCTAAAATTTATTTTTGATCATCACAACGGTGATCCAGGCGCTACCGTTTTTTTCCTCATTAAATATTGCGAGCTGCGGAATCGATTTGGAGTCCATAACAAGAAATATAATGTCAAACAAGATAAAAAGTTTTCCAAGGCGATAATGCCTGTCGGGAAGGACAACGAAGGATTCAAGGTACTGTTTTTTGATTTGACAAAGTTTTCACACGTATTCGATGGTTTTGAATTTCTTAATCTCTTAATTTATTGGATGGAAAGACTATATCGCCAACAAGAAATCAAAAAAATCTCTTTACTTTTATACCATGGAACAGAAAAGAATATGGAGATATGCGTACCATTGATGGGGATGATTTGCGAGTTAACATCAATCTATCCCGACTTCGTCAAATCTTATTTTATAGTTGAGGATTTGTTGAGTCGAAATTCTCGCAGAGATCTTATTATACAATTCGGGAATCTTCTAACTTTAATTAAAGAATCTGCCATGAGTGACCACATCAAGCTGGATGAGAATTTTGAAATCAGCGAATCATCTCTCAAAATTCGAGTTCCGAAGAAGTCAAAAGAAGATCCGAAGTCCACCGACAGTCAGACGAGCCAACCTTGTGATGAGATAAAAGCGGACTTTGAATTTACCGTCGAAGATATTCAAGAAAAAGATGTTAATAATGATCAAAAAAAGTTAAAAAATATCCTAGCTGAGCTTCACGATGTGGAAAATGTGGTATTTAAGTTGATCCGCAATGTTCAGGATCTAATTTCAGAGAATTCTTACAAAAATCTGCATCACAAGTAGTTGCGGTAGTTTGTATTGCGACACTGTTCTATTTAATTATGCATTTTTGTATCTTGCGAATCTTTTTTTAAAATTATATCAATCGTTTGCTAAAATGCTTCATAGTAGCATTGTTCTATCATTTTAATTTGTAGGTACTATTCATTTTATATTCTTTAATTTTAATTAGTTTCTACTTTAAATTTTCTTGTTTGTTTTTTATATTTTATAGTTACTTTATGAGCAATTAAAGTTTGCTGACCATGGGCGAGCATTCAAATCACTCGACCGCACACATCACCAATATATTTTTAAATGATTAAAATACATGATCCCTAAAAAGGGTTGATGATTGTAGGTATTATCTAGGTTGTCATTAATTAACCCTGTTAATTAAAATAATTAAGAAAAAATATTTTTAATTGCCTTCATTGGGAATGTTTCGCTTCCGATATCGCGATTGGAACTCTGAAAGAGTGGGGGATTTTATTAGTGTTTAAAGAACTTCTATATTTTTTTACTTAGATTTTACTTATAATTTACATTAACGACTTTTAAAGACATTGTATGTTATATGCTTGGTTAAATTTTTATTTTTTTCCTTTCCACTTAGATATTCAAACAAATCAATGAGAAACTGTTAACTAACTAATTATGCTATGTTTACATTATTATATTTACTGTTTCCGAGGTAAGTTTGTAGAACTCCATAATCACATATTTGAAAATAAAACACTTGTTTTATTATTCTACTTGTTTAATTTATTATTATCAATCTAATAATTTTTACTCAACAATTTGTACTTGTACAATTATAATGGGGACAGCTATAAATTTATTTACATGAGATAGAAAGGGAAAACATTATTCAGAATGAACTCAGAATTCCAATGAATAATGTCCCTTTTCATCTCATGTAAATAAATTTTATAGCTGTCCCCATTATAGTTATAAGTACAAATTATTGAGTCAAAATTGCCCTTGCAAGGTGAAACACATCTCAAATAAATTAAACAAATAGAATAAAAAAAGTGTTTTATTTTCATATATGTGTTTATATTATTACTAATCATTAAGAAAATTGTTTGTCTTTTCTCAATAAATTGATAAAAAAAAACCTTTATTAAAATGAGTATAAATGATACAGTATTATATATGTAATTTCAATATTGTTAACCTTGTGATTAATTGCACAATAAAAAAATTAAAAAATGCACTTTTATAATTTAGACCCTACTTCATTCAGTTATTTAACCCTTAGGCCACTTTATAAATATGCATCAAGTGACATCTCTGCGCAGGACTGTTTTCGTAAATTCTGTTGTAGGACACTTTTAAAATGACATTTACTGATGGACAAAGGCACCTTGTGTCTAATTTATCACTTGAAAATACTTCTCAGTTAATGATGTTAATATAAACAGTCAATTGAGATCCTCAAATCATATTACATTGCATTCTTTCCTACTGCCATATTGTAGTGACTCACATGTGTATTGTTTATATGATATCGGCACTTATGGGGGGCCGTGTTGATTTTCAGGCCACTGTGTCGATATCTTAAACACGCACTTCCACAGCTCACACATTAGTATTCTTTGTTCCTTGTTATTTAATGAAAGATGATGCCATAAATATTGAAATGCAATATACTCAAAAGTTTTCTTTTTCATGGTAGGTTCTAAAGCACGGCCACACACACCATGTTACATTACACATTGGGCATTTATACTGGGACATTTTTCTTTTTTTGGAAGCAGCGCAAACTCGACAGGCTCTCTGTAGTTTTTTAGATTCATTGTTCATAATTGGTTCAGGCGTGTGTTTTGCTAACAGCCTAGCAGTAAGTCGTAATGGTGTATCGTGTGAAGAGTGAGAATGAGGCGCAGATCGGGGTGTTATGTGAAACATTTCTAATAATTGTTTTATTACTGCTAATTGATAATCTGCTAAACTAACATTTTTACTAGTTACCATTTTATAAGCAATATATGCATTTAATAAATATAAGTCATTTATATGTAAGGCCACTTTTTTATACCATTTAATTGTTTTTCGCAAGCAACTTAAACTGCTCAACATCATGTCCGCTTTATCTACAGAACCCATACACGTATTGTAGTCAATAACGCAATTAGGTTTTACAATTGGCTGACGCGTTTTCCAATGTATCTTTCCGGTCATTTCCATAGTCATCGTGTAAGGTCGTTAAAATGTGAACTTCTCTTTTATCGGACCACTTGAGTGCCAAAAGAGGTTTGCGATGTTGGGCGACCATTTCACCTTTTTTTAGTTTATTGAACTTTGCCATGCCTTTGCGTCTTGCTTGCACCGTACCACACGCATTTGTTTTATTTTTGTGGAGAAATTCATAGAGGATAGGACTGGTGTACCAGTTATCAGTATACAGGTTATGTCCTTTGCCAAAATAATCTTGAAGTAGTGTCTTTACTACCGCCCCCGAGATCCCGAGACATATAGCGTCAGTTGTCGTTTCTTTACCACAATAAATAATAAAGTCTAAAACAAAACCTGTCTTGACATTGCACAAAACAAACATTTTAATTCCAAACTGGTGACGTTTGAAAGGTATGTATTGTTTAAAAATTAAACGGCCTTTGAAAAGAATTATGCTTTTGTCTATGCATAAATTTTCAAAAGGCATCAAAGTTTTTTTAAATAATTTACGGGTATGGTCAATTAAAATGTTGAGTTTGTGAAGTTTGTCACCGGGAACTTGTGCGTCAATGTCTGAGAAGTGTAACATGCGAAGCAAAATTTCATAACGATCTCTGGCCATGATTTTGTCGAAAATAATACTGGCGAGCAATGGGTCGGTGGACCAGTGTTCCTCGATAGTTAAATGTCGGTTTCTGGTCATTAACATTAAAGTCGCAAAAAACACGTGCATTTCTTCGATGGATGTGTCTACCCATCTACGAAGTCTGGATTTTTGAGACGGTTCCTGTTTGGAAATAGTAGCTAAGTAATATTTATTAGTTTCCTCTACTATTTTTGTCATTATTTCTTTGTTCGAGAAATATGTGAAGAAATCAATTTCTAGTGAATTTTCAAAAAATGAAGTAGATGGGTCGAAACCAGACACAAACTCATCCAATTCATAAACTATTTGAATAAATGGACCCGAGGTCCAAGAAGAAAATATGTTGGAATTTTCGCATTCGTCTAAAATACTAAAATTTTCGGGTCCATCTGAAGTACTTGGTCTGTCTCGTTGACTCGTCCCAAGGGCGTCCATTTCATTTTCACCTGTTTCATCAGTAAATGGTACATGTTGATCAATGGGTTGACTCATCTCAGGGGCGTCCATTTCATTCTCACTTGCTTCATCAGTAAATGGTGCACCTTGATCTTCTTCACTCATTTCAAAATCTGAGTCCGTGTCTAAAAATGTTTCTATAATTTCATCCTCACCTAGACTGTGGCCCGCCATTTTGAAGGTTACACAATTTTTATATAGATTACGACAAAAATATACAACACAATACAAGTTTTTTATTCTTACCACAAACGACTTAGTCAAATCAAATTGTTTTTCACAAAAAATAACAAAGTTTAAAGATTAATACACAATATTTAAATAAAATTATGTTGTAATAATTATTATAACACTTTCCAAACAGATATTCACAAAAATAACAACTGTTTGTATTCTGGATGGATCACAGAATAAAAATTGGCGATCGACGCAAATCCGATAATATTCAGGCAACCCTGACAAATACGAACTAATACATAAGAGTTGTAGGGCGCGAAATTCAAACGACTGAACTGAGGTTTGAGACGTCTTGGCTTATAAACTGTTTTGTATAAATAAACAATAGGATTTCACTTGTGGCCACGAGATGTCAGAAATGGTACTGATTTAAACAAATTTTTCATATATGTTTCTATCAAACCTACCGCGTGGTTACAAAGTATTCAACAGTACAAGTTGAACGCATAAATATATGCGCGTAGCACTGGAGGGATGGCTCGCATGCGCATAGCGTTGTAAGGGTTAAATAAGTTTTAACACATTGAGTGCCGATCGCGCCCATGCGTGTTATTACGTTGTCTCGCTAGGTGCCGCTAATGTCCGTGGGCTGATCATTTCCATACATGTTTCTTCGCATCAATATGTTGCCGACATCCCCCGCGGCCATCATAAAAGAGACGACAGTCAATGGGTTAAGGTTGGGACAAAAAATTTATGTAAAACTTGACCAGCAATCTGCCAACGCTAGTGGAATGATTTTAGAAAAATACCAATCTCAATAATTGAGCAGAATAACTCCATTTGTGAATAGATTGAAGTAGCTGCACTCTTAAAACTCAGTTTGGGTTTGAATTTCCAGTTAGATTGAGTGTACTCATGTACCCTTTAAGGTACGTACAGTTTAGGTATCAGGGGCGTACAGTGCATACAAGCAAAAAAGCTGTGCATTACTAAAAATTCCGGGAAACAAATATAAATGAAATAATTGGATTAACATAAATGAAAACATTATTTTACAATCAGCGCCATCTGTGTATCGGTAGAGACTTTAATAGCTTAGTTCTATAAAATACCACGACAACTCACCGCTGTACCCATGGCACAAGTCATATGATTGGTTATTTACTGAATTGAAAATTTCTTTTGGTTGATCCGTTTGTGTGGAGTCATTACCTATGCTGTTTTTTTAACAGAATAACAAATCATTGAAGTTGTCTACTTCCTCTTTTACCAATTCGCGAATTTTACTATCTTACTGTTTTTAAAGTGTCGATTCCATGGCCGTTCTTTGCGTTCGAGGTGAATTTGGTGCATGTTTATTATTTAGTTTAGTTAGTAATAACATAGATAATAATGTAGAAGAACTTTAAGTGATTTATTATTTTTATTTAAAATATTAAATGGTATACTGGACATTATACAATCATGTATAATTTAACGGAACTGATTATATACCACGTTCCTGCGTGGAGTACCGGGTCGTCGGCGCTGTTCCATGTAAATTCATCATATACTAATTTTTATAGGAATGCATCCACACAAAGAAATGATTTTGGTCTTGTAGATATATTCTGATGTTCAAAGTTTAAATATAAGAGTGATGTTTTTGATGCTGTTTGAGTCAAGATACAATTGATTTTGATACTTAGCCATTCTGTGTCAAGCCTAAATTTTTTTTGTTTGTTTTGTTCACTTTTAATTTTTTATTTTTAAAGCTATATACATATATATATTTTATCAATTTCTATTTTTATATATACCAGGTATTTAAATATGAAACCGGACTTTTTGTATAGAAAATACACGTTTATTGTTTGAAAATGAAACAAAATATTTTATTTGAAGTATTGGCCATCGCTAGTTATACATTTTTCCCATCTCTCTGACAATTTGTGGATGCCACGCCAAAAAAACTGTTGCTCTTTTGACGCAAACCAATCATCGAGCCATTTTCGTAAGTGAAGCGCTGCTCAGCAAGTGCATGTCCCATCGATGCAAATAAGTAGTAATCAGACGGAGCCAAGTCTAGTGAGTAAGCCGCATGAGAAAGTATTTCCAAACTAGACGCCCCAATCGTTTCCTTGACCGGTTTTGCTGTGTGTGATGGTGCATTATCATGAAGCAAAATCACTTTTTGTTGCCTTTCTGGTCGTTTTTCACGTAAAGCTTGATTTAAATCGATCATTTGTTGTCGGTAGCGTTTAGTATTAACGGTTTTAGCAGATCATAATAGATCACACCCTTTTGGTCCCACCAAACACAGAGCATTGTCATCTTTTTGGCCTTGCAGTCGATGTCAATGGTTTGCCTGAAGTTACCCATGATTTTTTACGCTTAGAATTCCACTTTTCATCGCCAGTCCCAATTTGATGGAGAAATGACATTCTTTTGTACCTGGTGAGCAGCATTTCGCAAATGGTTTTTCAGTTTTCCTGCTGCCTTTCGTTTAGTTCATGTGGAACCCATTCTCTGGATCTTTCCCATGGCTTTCAAACGTGTGGAGATGGCTTCTCATATCACATCTAATTGATCCGCGAGTTGTTGCATTTGAGCGTCATCCTCATCTAACAGTGCTTGCAATTCGCTGTTTTTAAACTTTTTCTGTGGTCTCCCACATTCTTCATTTCTCACGTCAAAATCGTCACTTTTTAAATTTTTTAAACCACTCTAAGCACTGTGATTTACCAAGAGCATACGCACCGTAAGCTTCTACAAGCATTCCATGCGATTATGCAGCAGTTTTCTTCAAATGGTAACAGAAAATCAATGCTGTCCACAAATCGTAGTTTCCAGACACAAAATTCAACATGTTCAACGATATTATAAACTATGCTGTTGTATGAAACTTGTATTGTTACGAGTTGAAAATCTTTGTCAGATGTCAAAACAAAAAAATGGCACCAATGACGCGGTTTTACAGTAACTACATTGACAGCTAGGGCCGTATATGCACAAATTCCGGTTTCATATTTACATACCTGGTATATTCTATCAATTTCTATTTTTATATATATACTCCATGCTACTTGTGTAGTTGCTCATGTTTTTGTTTTTTTTTTTATACCTAACCAACTTTGTAAAAGTCCGTAAGGCCGTAAATAAATGAATAAATTAAATAAATAAATATTTTTGTTTGAGAATTTATTTTTCTTTAAATAATTCAATTAAATTTAAAGAAAATATATTCATTGTTTAATTTTACGTCCACTTTGGTTAATTGGGGCAGTCGCTTAATTGTCCAAATGTCCCAATTAAGCGGAATCCACTGTATTTTGAAAAAATATAAAAATGCATACATGGAATACATGTCACATCAATATTCTTGCTATTTTCAAACTAACTAAATACTTGTGTTATGTGAACAGGACTAACTTGCAGGTATGCTGGAACGAGGCTCGAACCTCAACCACTAGAACGCTAGGTGAGTGTCTTAACCAGGGCATGCAAATTTAGCAGAAAATAGCATTACCGGTAAATCAGTAAAATTATGAATTTAATACCAGTTTACCGGTAATTATGAAGATGTCAAAAAGTGAATATTATGAAATAAAACAACAAATTGAAAAAAAAAACATTTTAATAAAAACATATTGATATTTATTTTACACAAAGATTACTTATTATACATATGATTATATAGAAGTTAATACATTAATAATTATTGATGAAGTTGCAGTGACAAAATGTTGAAAGAGACAATGTATAGTGCAACTGGACTTCATGAAACTTCAGAGGACACTGAAAAGTATTTGTCGGAAGACAAAATAGCCGCCAAGGGATGAATCAATAAAGTCCCGTAAGCTTGTCTAGTGATTTTTGCGAACATTAGTCTCGGATCCACAATGCACAAATTCCAAATAAACGAATTATACAATAAAACAACTCAACGATACTGCTTTCTGCATATATCGTACTTTAAAAATATTATTATATAATACATTAAAAAGTGAAAAATAATTTACTATAATTACCAGTATTTAGAGATTTATTTATTGGTAATTCGGTAATGCAATTTAGTCATATTTACCGGTAAATCAGTTTACCGAAAACCGGTAATTACTTGAATGGCATTATTGTTAACTTATCTTAATTGATAAGTTCAAGTGATCCCGAAACACCGGCGGAAAAGTGTCAAAAAATGAGAAGGAAAAATAGATGACTTTTTCAAGCCGGAACATGCCTGACAATTAAAATTAAATTTGTTATTATTATTCTTAATTACTTCATCATCACTTAATTTAGTGTTATAGTTATTAGTTATTGTGTATTTTATTTAATGATTGTTTAATTTCCTGAGAACATTTTAAGGTAGGACCTTTACTTACTACAAGAAATAGATCTAATATTCACCCTAATTAGTTTCAGTAGTACATATAATAAATTACATCAGGATTTTGTATTAGTATAATAAATACTGCGTTTGCGAAATGATTTCCCTAAATATGCCAAAATATGTATGATTTTCACAAAATTAGCAACTTTTTTTAATGCGATATTTGTAAAATAATTTTTTTTTTGGTCCCTTGAATTTCTTATTAACGGGGTTCTACGTAATACGAATTCCCTTCGAGTCCCTTGAACTTCGATTAAACGTGGTTCTATTGTAATTGCCGGATACTCAGAATATAACAAAAGCTTTATTTATTATTTATCTATCTGGTTATTTAAGTTACTTAAGTATTTTGTCACAAAAAAAGTTTAATAAAAGAATATTCACTTCACTTGGCCCGCGGGAGCTACTGTAGCTAGTAAAGGGGAAGCCTTGGTAATGTAAAAAGAGCTGCAACAAGTTCTCATTAATTTGAAGCACGTTTGTATAAGTTTCATGGTTATTAAAAAATATTTTTTTGATGAAGATAATTTACTAGTGATGGTAAACCGTTACATGACTGTGATTGTGCCACTGATTGGTAACTGAGATTTAACGATGATTGGTAACTAACATTTGACTGTTAGAGGTTTACTTTTCAGTGTACCAGTCTGTTGCGTAATGGCATAGATGCCGGAAGAAACAGGATTCGGAAGGAAGTTCCACTCACCACAATCAGTTCTCCTGGCACCTCCAATGTGGACTGTGACTGTAAATTTTGACACTATCTCTGTTCAGAATCTTGAATGATTCAGATCGCAATAGATGGTCACGTAGACACACTTCTCACTCTATTTTACACGGCGAAATCTTTTGTAACCGTACCGGTTCAGGGTCGCCGATCGACTGGCCCGGTGGCAGGTGAGGAAGGGGGGGGAGGTGGAAGGCACAGTACATCATCAACAGTCAATGCTTGAAGAATTGTGTTAATCAATTATCAATCATCGTTACAATTTAACAAAATCATAGTCACAATCACGGTTAAAATAACGATTTTACTATCACTAATATTTACATGTATCTTTAATACCTCGCTGTCATTTCACCACTGGACTAATTTCTCTTCTTTGACTTGATAAGAATATTTTCGTACTCACATATTTATTTAAAAAAATACTTTTAAAGGGTTATTTGTATGATTCTTCATTTGTCGATCAAACTTTCCTACATTAATAGTTTAAAATAAATGTGCATAATTTCTCAAATAATAAAACAAAAATAAAATTTTCTAAAAATGTATTTATGTGATATTGTAAAATAATCTCTAATAAAAAAATAACATTAATAAAATAAAATTATTTGGCTTCGCAGGGTTTCATACTAAAAATAGTATCGTTTAATTGCAAATCCAATTATTACGCATACGCCGATAACAATATGAGGTATGAATCTGAAAAACAAAATTATAAAAAATTAACTCTCGGAAATAGTAGTTATTATTAACTTAAAAATTTAATAAAAAATTTATGTGTCTCGACACAATGGTAACAGATAAAGTGTTTTACTGATTTTTGATTATGAAAAACATGGATATAAAGGTGTTCAGCGGAAAATTTTCAAGTATAAATTTAAAAAAAACTACAATGTTATCCTCATATTTTATTTATACAAAATGGAGTTTAACGATGCGGATTTTACATTTTATAAACAATATCGTCTAAATGCCGTCCATTTTTCTCAAGACACTCTTACAATCGGACTCTTAAATTTGCAAACACGCGAGAGCAAAGCGTTGGTTCAATGGCAGTAACTTCACGGCGGATATTTTCTTGTAGGGCCTAAATTGTTTGAGGATTGTTGCTGTAAACTCTTGACTTAAGGTATCCCCACAAAAAAAAGTCGCACGGTGTAAAGTCCGGTGACCGAGGTGCCCAGGGTATGTCTCCGTACTTGCTGATTAATTTATTGGAAAAATTCCCTTCAGCTTCTCCATTGAAACTCTAGCTGTGTGTGTTGTTGAACCCGGGAAACAGCTGCAGTTGCGGTACCAAAAACTCGTTGATCATTTGGCAATACACGTCAGCAGTGACTGTCTCTCGCTGGTTAAAAAAATAAGGGCCAATTGTTATTCGGCAGAAATTGCACACCACACTGTCGTTTTTGGAAAATGCAAACGTTTTTGACGGCGTTTCCTCGGGTTGTCGGGGCACCAGCATCTCATGTTCTGTTTATTAACATTGTCATCGATATGAAAATGTGCTTCGTCAGTAAACAATGTTTCCAAGCGTTCATGCTGTTCCAAAATGTTCCAGCATCGTTCTCGCTAAGATTTCAAGTAAAGAATAGTCATTTTCATTGAGAAACTGCACGATTTGCAGTTTGTATGAGTGAAACTGTAGTTTATTTTTCAAAAAAACGTGCACTGATGATTTTTTTATTCCAGTAGAGGCTGCAATCTTCCTTATCGATTTACGCGGATTACACATAATTCCACGTCGAACTTGAGTCACATGTTCTGGCGTCGCGGCTGACATTGATGGTCCCGGAGGAGTTTGGTTAACCATTGTCCCTTCTTGTCTGAACTATTGAACCCAACACCAGATAAGTTGCGTGCTCGGCCCATCACTTAATCGTCGAATATTAAAGTGAGTACAAAAAGTTTGACGCGCACGAACCAATAAATCACCGCACTTTAAATATTACTCAACCGCGAATGCGCCGTGCGCTCCCGACCAGTGACTCATTACGACTGGCAAATCTGCAAATCATGCGCGTCGAACAATACCCCTCCCACTTACCTCACCCTGATGGTTTACGAACAATTACAATTTAATCTTGAAATTTTTCCGTTGAACACCCTATATAATTTAATTTTTATCTTTGTATTGCGCTTTTGTGTTTTTCTATTATATATAAAAAAAAATGTTAATAGGGTGTATACAATAAATAAATCTTCCATCTCATTATTTAGACTTGATGTTCTGATATGACGGGTTGCGAGCCAGTGGAGTAGATGGAGTCAAGGGTAAATTGCAGGGCTTGTATACATCACAGATGAAAAAATTATTTATACATAAATTTACTTAAAAATTGAAATTGTTATACATTGTAAGTAACATGTTAAACTGTGATGATGGAAGAGTAAAAAAAATTTCATTCACATTTTTGGATCAGTCAAGAAATGCTTCAGGGTTGAGCTGGGCTTAATAATGTTTTCAACTTTATGATAATGTTAAAAATTTCTTCCATTTAAGACAACACTACTAGGAGAATGTTATTAATACATTTATATTAAAACATATCGTGGTCCATATTTCAAAAACGCGTATCTCGTTTTTTGTTCAAATTGAGTTACAACTGGGGTTACATTGCCCAAAAACACATCCATTCAATCAGCCATATCTGAATTAGATTCCAATGAAGTAATATTAAATAAAAACATTTTGACATGACCACTCTTATTTTGATGCGTCATTCTTACAAATGACAGTAATAAGTAATATTTATGGAATAAATACACCTCACATTGTCTTTAAATCAAAAAATATTTGTGTCATTTTTCAATAGTGAAAAATTTCACACAGTTTGTTAATACAGTAAAACTCTGTTCATAACCCTATATTTCGTATTTTAACGGAATTCGCATATTTTTCAAAAATTTTTGCCTCAAAAATAACATTTCATACTAATTTCTACCAATAATTTGCAAAATCTGATTATTTGTAGTTCGTATGCGTTTTTGACACCCAAAGTAAATAATTTTTTCACGTAATTCGCATACATATTTGCAAATGTTTTTAAATCCCTACTCGCACGACTATGCATTTGACCTCCATCCTTTGAACATCTGCAACTAGCCCCGTCTACCAGCCAATCATGGCGCCGTTCCTTATCATAAAAACAGCACGCTGGCATGACAGGTGCCGAATTGAGTTTTGCCATGTGTTTATCAAATTCCATTGTTTATAAGATTTGTTGTTATTAAAATAATGTTTTCATCGAATCACTTGATCTAGTTTCTAAGTTTACGAAACGTTGCGATTTACATATGTAGATACTAAAGAAACTAAATCTTTCATATTTAAATACGTTGACATATTTTATTCATATTGTTCTTTCACGTTTCGTTCTCTATAATGGAACCAACACCTTGTAATTTGTATAAATCCTCGACCACTTGGAGAAATGGAGCTTATTTTGTAAACAGACAAAAAATTGATATCAACGATAAAATTGGCGAAAAAAATCGAATCCTGAATACCTCTCTGGGTTCAATCTTGAAAAATCGTGGGAAAATAATAAGCTTTAACCATCAAGGTAAAAGGTGAGTTCGATCGCCAATTAAATTAGTATGCGTGATTTTGTTACGTTAAGTGACTGGTCAAGTGGTGAATTGTTATTGAAATAATGGAATTATCATATTTCAGTGCACAAATTGCAATGTCAACAGCGGCAGCGCGCACAAAATTGCGTACGCAGTAAACTAACGCGTTTTAAATTTTTTTTATTTCAAGTTACCTTTTAAAAATTTTGTTCTCATTATTCGTAATTCAGATTTTTTTTTAAATTTCACTCATGTGAGTTACGAATTAACAAAGTTTTACTGTATATGTAAAATCAACAAATTCAAGATACGCCTCTTTGAAATATGTATACACATATTTATATGTGCACTATTTTAAGAATAATAAATAAAAATAAAAGTCTTAGTTCTGATTGTATTTTAAAACACAAAATAATCATTATTAACTAACAGAAAGTAATCGGCTTCGCCAATTGCTTTCAACTAGATGAACCCCCTATGAAAATATAATTGATCAAAAAAAAAGGGGAGTGGTCCACTTACGTGAAAAACATTGAGTTAAACATATTTTAAAAATTATTTAAATACTCAATTTACCGTTTCAACGATTCGCTTTCACAATCAATGGAATCATCGACATCTGAGACTATCCCTATTTTGAATGTCTCCAAGAGTTCTCTGAAAGAAGACAACTTGCACTATAATAATGTACATACTATATAACAAAAGTTTCAGTTAAACTTCTAGTTTAGTTCTGGTGCAAAATGTTTGCATTAATCAGAGAACTACATTATTTATAAGCAAAATTTAATTTGCTGGGGTTTGAAAGTTAAAAGGTTGATTACAATACAAAAAGATACAGTTGGACCAGTGGCGTGGCATAACTATAAAAATTGGGCCTCAAATATGCAAAATGGAAAAAAGGCCCACCCGATATATGTGCCCATTATTATTATGAAAGTGGTCTAAGTCATGTTTCTTTCATTTTCAGATATTTAAAGGTTTGCGTTTGAATTGATTAAAAAATATTTTTAACATTACACAACACAATGTTTCAAAATTTATTTAGTCTACTAGATTTATAATTTATTTTGACATATAAATGTTTCATGTAGCTTATAAGAAAATGAAAAATTTAAAGTTGAAATTATTTACTCTATTATTAAAATGAACACTACCAGAATCCCGTTAAACATTATAACAATACACTGAATATAACGCTTCAAATTTTTCACAATTGTTACAATTTGCATCACATTATATTAATTTAAAACAATGTGAAGTGAAATAATTTATAAACTCATTTTTTTCAACTTCTTGACTTACACCTCTCATAATAATGGGCACATATGTATTGTATATAAGAACTATGAATTTGAAGTACTAGGCCAGTGATGGCGAACTTATGACCTGCGGGTCAGACACTGACCCACGCGTTGATTTTAAGTTTTTTGATAGTGGAATGAATATTTATTCTTTCTTTAAAAAAAACAAAAGTATGTTTAAAATATTTATATGCATTTGCAACTGAAAAAATCATTGTTTTGCTTTATGCCTATTCTCACTTTGCGGTGGTGGTCTGATCCTTAACCCGACATATTAGCTGGGAGGTACTCTTGTATATAACGATAACCTTTTCACATATTTTCCTAATGCACGTGAGAAATAATTGATTAAATTTTATAGTTATATTTCTTACTGTGGTGTATTTTAAAAGTTATTAGTTCATATACTGGGAAAAGTATTAATACGAAAAATAGAACGCGAAGAGGCTTTTGGGCCCTTACCTAACATGAGCCCCAATGCACCGCATTGGCATAGTTATGCCACTGAGTTAGACACAGAGTGATAATGGTATATTCAAAATGATCCGATAGCAACGGTAAAGTTTGACCAGATAGCAAAGTTCACACATACTCAATTTCATATTCCATTTCTTAGAGTCGACACCTATTGAGCATTGTTTCCACAAGATGTATCATTCACTTATTTGCTTCCATCAAAGTTGAGTTACTTTTCCATTCCACGACTCATTTAACATAATGGAAAAAAATTGAATGTGTAAACGGACGACTGTTCATTTGTCACGGTGTGGATTGATGCGAGTTCACTACAAATACAATTAAATTAATTTTATCAGAAAAAAATTACAACAATTTCATACAAAATAAACAAAACTCAACCTGTCCAATGTACAGATCGCATCAGGCGAATTCACATTTACAGTTGATTCCGCTTAATTGGGACCAGGACATTTAGTCCAAATGACCGAAGTGAGTGTAAAATTAAGCAATGAATATTTTTATTTAAATATACATTATGTAGAGCTTCCTTCGTAAAATAACACTGTAACCCGGCTATAATTTTTTTTGCCTCCTGGTTACTAACAGGCACAGGTGGATCTTCATCATCTAATATTTAATGTTTCGATTTAATGACTTCAACAATTACATCCTCACAGTCTTCCTTTTCATTATAACATGATAAATTGATATCTATTGTCGAAAATGCTTGATGATTAACAACAGGAACTTCTAGCATGTTTTCATTTTCCTTGTTTCTCAAAATTTAAGAAATGTCCAAAGAATTTTGTATTATATTTTCATAGTTCGCCAACTGTCAGCTACAAACTGTATTGCTTGCAAAAGGGAAATGTTTACTGCCACCACACCGACGCAATGGTAAACATTGAAGTTAAGTCTGTAATATTGTGATCTTAAATTTACTGTTCCAATTAAGTGAGTAAATTACCGTTAGTTCCTTGGTTTGATTTTCGTTCCTTGAGATTTGGCCCAAATAAGCGGCTGCCCCAATTAAGCGGAATCAACTGTATTTTAGAGGTGTCCTTAAAGCGCCGGACGCGGTTTGTTCGTTTAATTCCGCTCTTTAAAACTTGTAAATGCAATATACTTGTATTCTTTTCTAAAGTGAAAAACATTGAACAGTAAATGTGTTAAATTATACAAAATAATGAATAAATTTAAATAAAAACGTATATCGCTCTGGATGACACATTTCAAATATGATTTACCTTAATATAGAAAGTATAGTTTACGTTCAATATGAAATGGAGACAAACGAATGGAATGTGAAATTGAATATGTTGGAATGATGCATAACATTGGTATTAAGTGTCAAAATAAATTGTTAAATGGATTTTTATATTCAAAATCATTGACTAATTGTTTTTTCAGAGGCTTCTCCAGCAAAATTTGTCACGGAAACTGCATTAAAAATTTGGTAATAATTGTATTCTTGTGTTTTACTTGATCCTGGTATCTCTCATATTCTAAGTTCTTCATTCTCTACCATTTCAGCACCCAATGTCTAATCTTTGTATAATAATATGATGCTGATTTTTTGTGTAAGAATTTAAAACACTGATTTATATTTTTGATATATGTAGAGAAAGTGGTTGTATAAATATGGGCAGTGGCCTAATTATGGGCTAGTAGGACTTTATGTTAATAAAATAATAGAACACTTAAAACATGTTTTCATGAAGATAGGTAATAGCCATGAGCGAGATAGACTGCTAACTTGCATGCTTGCGTGTTCAGTGTTGATAAATACTTTGTGTGATGACAATCGCGCCGTTTAAACATTTGAGGGAGTATGTTATGTTATTTATTCCAATTTAAAGCATGTTATACCTATTAATTATCATTACAAAGTAATTAATGAATGTAAAAACAATATTCTTTTGAAACATATTGAGGTTTATTTTATTTTGAAATATATTTTTTTGTCATTAAAAGTTCCCATGGCAGTTGGTCTAAATATGGGCTACTGTGTGCTGTTAGGTTCAATGTTTTCAGTGTTCAATGTGGGCATACAATGTATGTACATTTGTGATTTTTGTAAATAATTTTTTTTTCTTGTGTATTTCAGTAAATTTTTTTTTAATCAATATATAGGGTAAAATATGTCATAAAATAAGTGAACATTTATCAATAAAGTAATATAGTAAAGTATAAAATTTAGTTTTATTAGTATTAGTTATCAAATTCCAATAAAAGCTAATTTTTAAAATATTAAATTATCAAATAGGAACCAAATAGTGTTTGTTGACTTCTCTATATTTGAAGGAAAAAACTCTATATTAGAAGCGGTAGCTCATACTTAGACCACTTTTTCTACATACTTTATTATTTGTACATCCTTAACATCAATTTTAATTAATATTTTTTAAAAAATCGGTAATCCTAGTGAACTTTATAACAAGCCTGTAAATCTGCCAAGAGCTTAGTCTCTTTATAAACTGTTATTTTTACGTGTAGCATAATTCCTCAATAGTATAATGGTGAGTATCCCTGCCTGTCACGTGCGAGACCATGGTTTGGTTTTCGGTCTGGAAATTATTTTTGTTATTTTCACAATTTTAAATTGGAGTTACTTAAATGAATTTATGAGTATTTTTTCAATCCAAAAAAAAAAAAGGACATTCTATGCAGGGGTGGTATGATACATGTGTCTGAGATATGTAATGTGATTTTTTATAAATTAAAAATAGGTTCTATGTTTCGTTCAGTAGGTATGTAGATCAAGAGACATCGGAGCAACGCCAAGTACGCCTGGAATGAGATCGAATTTCGAATTAATCATGCCGAATGTAATAAACAAAAACATTTTTTTTTATGGGTACTTGTTATATACCTACTTTTTAGATTTTTAATCCAGTTTTTTTAAAAAAAAAATTGATTCTTTTTTTTCAACCGTGCAAAAAGATAATCAAGTGTATAATACAAAAATCTATAAGAATATGAAATCAATAAATAAATAAAAATTTGAGAAAATATTAATAATATACAGGAAGTAACAGACAAAGTCCACAATATTTAATGGGTGGATACATGATAAAATTACGAGTCGAAAATGTTCAAGGAATACCTTCAAATTCTCCACTGTTACAGAAAATATTATTGTTTGAAATTTTTACAAAATCATGTTAAGCTTTAAGTCTACATACTTCAAAATAAATATTTGCAAAATTTATATTTATTTATTATTGGTACAGCCTCAATTATTCTTTACAAGTATTCAATTCAAATTCAGTTTTTGATTTGTTTTCTTATCCAATATAAATATTATATAGTTTTAAAAATAATTTAATACAAACCTGGCATCATTGCTGTGTCCCACATCGTCAAAATCCACAGTTGCATCTTTTCCTGCAAACTCTAACAAAATATCCGAACCACCAGGGTGCTGGAATATACAGATAGTCATTTAAAGCGGGTAAAGAGTAAAAATGAAATTATACTTATAGGAATATCTCAAAAATTTTTTTTTTTATTATTCAAAACATTGCATTCGATCATGATTCATAACATGGCAAAAAAGTATCCCGCCGCTGTAACGATAAACCACACCTTCATGCATGTGTATTGCTCTGTATAGTACTCTGCTCTCGATTTCGCTTAAAATATTATGTAGGATTTCTCCTTCGGACAATGAATATTTAAAATATTTCATTAATAGTGCTCAAAAACATATATTTAAATAACTAGCTTTACCAATTACTATAGCCGACACAGAAAAAATTTAATTCAACATTTTGTTTAATACTGGTAATATTCTATCCAAAAAATGCAAACTCGCTCGCTTGACAGATAATGAATGAACACATATATATCTGCGGTATACTTGATATCTGTCAAACGAGTACATGTGGCGCGCTGAGTGACAGATGTCAAGTATAAGTGAGAAGACCGATCGGGTTGCCGGGCATGGGGTGCACCCAAAACGTTTAACTTCTCAGTTTTTTTTTTTCTTTCTTTATTTATACCCAATCCCGAATCGTTTTGAGAGTTGTTTACCCTCGTTTCGATTCGTCATAATTACATATTTATTTTATTACATTCAGTCATATCATCGTAACACTATCATTGGTATCCGGTATCGTCGTACCAGAACCATACCTGTACAATATGAGAGATTTGTTTTGTCACATTAATTTCAAAAGGCAGCCAGAAAGAAGCTATATAAATCACACACCCCCAAAAGGGGAGGGTAGACGTCACATTTATATGTTTCAGTTGCAGAACTCAGAAAATACAGTTCACAGTAGGTACAGCTAACTAGCTTATCATCACGCTGTTTCTCTGCAAGGTTAGACATAGAGGATATAGCGCCACACTCTTCTAACACACAACTCTCGCCTCATCCGCATTCATACATGTTTTCATCGCTCATCGATTATTGAGGCTTCTAACAGTACCACCTTCCGGTATCTGGTTTTCTTGGTTGTGCCAAGTCTTCCACGGATGTTCTCTATTTCTGGTGCCATCAATACTTGCATCATATCTTTCTTCATTCATTTGTTCCACATGACCAAACCACCTAGGCGATCCTTTTTTAATCCTATTTGTTATGCTAAGACCCATGTTACATTTCCTCCCTACCATTCCTGGATTTGCTACATATACATATACACCTAAGTGATCTCATTTCCACTACATTCATTCCTTTTCTGCCAGTGTCAGTAACAGGACTCCATTGTGTACCATTAGTCAGTCTTGCCATGGTTCACAAGTTCAATATTTTAATAAATTATTACATTCAAAGTGATTAGTATTTAAATATAGAGACTGTCTATTATTTCAGCTTTTTATGTGTCGAAATGTTAATCAAATAATTAATTTCTCTTGAATAATGAAGGTGTGTGGCGACATGGAGAGTCCAATATTAAAAACAGGCTTCTTCAAACGATTCATCAGTACTTGACGCAACAAAATTACGGACATTTTAATTTGATTAGCGGTCAAACTAGCTTTTTCATCAAAATTGGAATATTAAAAAGCGCGTGAAAAATAATGAAAAACTTTTGAATCTTCATACTTGTTTAATATACTTGCCTATTATTTAATGCGATTTTTCAAGTTTTAACTCAGAAAGGTATTCAGGATTGAAATTTTCCCGCTAATTTTATCTTTGACATCAATTTTTGTTGGTTTTTAAAATAAGTTCCATATTTTCAAATGGTCAAGAATTTACACGAATTATAAGATGTTCGTGCCATTTTAGAAAATGAAACACGGAAAAAAAGAAATGATTAAATAGATTGTGTATTTAAATGCAAAGGTTTCAGTTTCTTTATCACATCAAACAAATCACAACACTTCATAAATAAAAAACCGGATATAAAATCAATAGAACTGTTGTACCAATTAAGGGCGAGCTTTCATTTTTCGTGGTCTCTCTTATAATTAGAAATAACGGCGTTTTACTGTATATAGAATATTTGGCGAATACAGTAACTAGTAATTAAATGTATTAATTATAAAAATATACATATAAAATCAATTTTATCGAAAAATATTGTTATTGCACTGATTCGAACCTGGATTTCTTTTTCCAATCCAGGGAAGGTGCATTACCAACTATGCTACAGCGCTAGTAATTTTGATGACAAATTGGTAATGCACCTTCCCCGGATTGGAAAAATAGATCCAGGTTCGAATTCTGATAGCGCAATAACAATATTTTTCGATAAAATTGATTTTATATCTTTATAATTAATACATTTAATTATTATTTAAAACATCACAGACCTATGTTCTGAATAATTACAACATCACAATAAGAATGTGTTCTCGTTAATAATACAGTAACTGCACAAGATCTATTTTCCGGTAGAATTGAATGCGCAGATTCCAATACAATAAAAATTAGTCCAGGGTCATATATTTGTAAGTTACAGTTGCATGTAAACTGTAACATCTAAACCAGTTTGAATCACAAAATGAAACATACAGGTTTTGTTAAGTATCAGTACACGTATCCTTGGGCAAAAACTAAAATCTGTATCTGGTCCCCTATTTGAGATATTTGACCTTGAAATTAACAAAAATTGAAAATGTTGAAACTTTGATAACAAAAAAGGCAGGAAGGGTCCTTAACCCAAACTTTAATTCTTCATAGCTGGGAACTCTACTAGCCATTTATAATGAAATAAATCCATTTTGTGGTTCCAACCACCAGTCATCTTAAAAGGTCATCAAAACTGGTGATTATGCTTCCAAATTTGGCATATTTCAAGGTCATTTAAGTCATGGTTTATATATAATTTTCTATCATTTCTATAACTTTATTGTGTCTTTATGTTAGTGAAAACCAGAATCTTTTATGAGAGAACAATTTCATTTTTCAACCTCTGCAAAGCCCCGTTTTTGCCTGTCGCTACGAAGAAAATTGAGCATAGATCCAAGATGGTGGCAGATAAAAATAAAATATAAATTGTTTTGAGTTACATACTGATGGTAAAAAAATATCTGAAATGGTCAAGCAACCACACCTAGGTGATTTCACATGGAATGACCCGCATTCCAAACTTATGATACAAAACCACACGAGGCTATACACAATCCTAAGCTGATCTACATAAAGCTTCCGGTAGGCATAATCATGAAACAACCTTCATTTTTTGAAATCGGCGCATTCAATTCTATTGAAAAATATGCCTTATGCAAAAATCAGAGAAGTTGCCGTATTCACCAATTCAGCCCAATATTTATTAGATGTAGTTTTTTTGGAAACATTAAAAAAATACTTGAGTATGTAGTTAAGTCCGTAAGATTTCTTGAATTTAAAATAAAAAAATCTTCAAAATTCACAATCCGTACATAATTTGGAAGTTCATATCTGCAACCCCGCCCTTAATCTTTACATCCACAAAACAAGAAAATTAATGGTCAAACATGAAACTGAGTAGAATATTAAGTCATATTCACTCAAGAAAGCATTACCTCTTTCAGAAATGCAGACACATCGTACACGCAATCATTTATAATTATCCATAAACTTTTTGCACTGTTGTGCTTTTCAACTTGTTGCAATGTTATCTTTCTAGACATTTTAAGAAATTAAAAGTGAAATCTTTAAAATCCTGAAATCAAAGGATTATCACTTTTGACCATAGATAAGAGATATCGCACCCCCTGCTTTTGACCATAAATAAGATGACAGTTTAATCTGTCATAGATGACGGCAGTACTCTGAAAGCTAATAAATATAATAGTTTGTGTCTACTATGATTATTGGTAAAGAGTATTTTCCACCTAGTTTCATTCTAAACTTATATAGAAAAAACAATCTGTAGTGTGCAAAAACTTGGATCTAAAACACCAGTGTTTTATAATATGTATATTATGTGATATACACAGACGCATTAGTCATTGCGCAATCAACATAATTAGTAGCGATGGTCACTGAGGAGATGGTGGGGAGATAAATTAATTAAGCAAACTATACTTATCTACATAAAAACACATTTATTAGAAAAACGAACACATAAGAAAAAGAGATATTCTTATGACTATCAATATTTAATTTTATCTACAAAGTCGCGGACGCACTGATTTTATGTCTATTTATGGTTCTAATATTGTTCGCTCACTGTCATTATCTTGTCTTCATTGGAACTCACATCTTGTTAAACTTTTATTAAAAGAATTATATATTCAATTCTTAACACATATTTCAATTATTGTATTTAAAGCATATCCGACAAATTTTCTCAATTCCTATCCTTGCTGTTCGTCGAAAAAATGTGTCAGAACGCTGTATGATGGATTCTATGACAAAAAAGCATTAAGTCAAATAAAACTATCGAATTGGATTTATAATTACGCTATAAGGTAAATATATTATTCCAAATACTTTGGTGTAGGGAAATAAACGGCCAAAACGTGATTTAAAGACATATTATTACTATACAAAATTAAAAGTTAATTTGGACATAACCATGGCAGAAACTATTTAGAGAAATTATATTAAATCCGAGATATGCGTTCTATTATTATTGTCATCGTTACTGAATCAACATTTAACTAAGAAATTAATGAATTAGAAGAAATATGAGACTAGTGATGAAGTACAAAGTTTATATAGTTATTTCGATTTGTTTCTTTCATTATATATTAATTTTTTTTAATCAAATATTAAAATTAAACAAAATTTAAATATCATAGACATACATAAAAGATATTACTTATCTATAGATAATTACTGTCATAATAGACACCTATTTATCAGCTTCGCGAGAAAGCTGTAATCTCAAATCTGTCACTTTTAGTTTAGCCATTTATCTATGGGTTTAGCACATGTTTATGTTTAGTACTCAGCAAGTCGGCTAACCTCGTTAAAATGAGTGAATTTGATAATAATTTAAATGCCACCAAAAGAAAGATTATTGAAACAATAGTTAATTTAGGTGGCAAAAACGTGGATATACATGCAAAATCTATTATCAATTGGTTTAGCTCCGGCGATTATTTAAAAGGTAATATATGAATTAAAAACGGACGGTTATCGTTAAAAATGCTATCAGGTTTTTGCAGCTGTTCAGAGTTGTTTTGAGTTATTCTGCCATATGCCTCCGACAGGTCCTGATGATGGGATGCGAAACGTCGACCAGAGAGGTCAGAGCCACACGACAGAATAACAAGTGAAAGTTTTGATTCAACTTCTGCGATAATTTTAATGGATTATGTTTCAGATTTACAAAGACATACGAAATGCCAATCTGTAGAAAACGAGATGGATTCGGTCGTGGAGAAATTGCGAGAACTTTTGCCGTGGAACGCCATATTACCCACAGAAAAAATAAACATCCCAACTAAAGGTTCCAATTCTGATTGCAAAGATGAAATCACGCATCATTTAGATGGCTTTTTGTACAATGATTCGGAAATAGACAATATACTTGAAGAAAAGGGCATAAAACAAAGACATTGTGGGGATTGTGGATCAACTAATGTTAAGGTATCCTGTGCATTAATGTTAAACTGTATTTTAAGCACTTTTTCTCAAAGTTATATATTTTCATAATTTATTATAATATTTTTAAATTTATATCATAAATTAATGACCAACTCATTGATCTGTTCAACACAAGTTTTGAAAAATCTTACATTTTGCAACGGACTATAAGACGCGGGGGTACATATTTATGAGATAATATTTATAAAAAAATATTTTATTTAAAAAAAAAAGAGAAAAATGTACATTTCATTATCGAGCGAGACAAAGTTTACTCTGTTTTATTATACCAGTCTACACAGATTTATCAGTGATGTCAAACATGTATATTTGTTTTGTGCGCTAAATGAACTGTCAAATTAATTTGAAGATTATAGAAAAAATATGAAATGTAACAACTAAAATTAAGTGCAGGTATTAATATTAAATACGTGAAAAGGTATAAAAAGAACTACATGTATAATATTTATTGTAAAGTTCCTTGCACCGATTGTTTTCTTGTACTTTTTGTGTGCAGGAAATTAGGTAGTCAAGATAACTCGATGTAACAACAATACAGTTTATTACAGGTCTGACAATTATAAGTACAATATATTCAATGTATTCTGATCTATGATTCTGCCGTGAGAGAGTGCGCGCCCAAACGTGACGCTCTTTTATCCCTTCCATGCTGCCATTCTTGCCAACATGTGCACGTCACACATTCGCTACATCATGATACATTACATTTATTTTCGTATTTCAAATTGTTTTCTGCTGGGACCTATTATCATGATATCACCTACTTTCGAATCATAAGACACTCCAATTTTAAGTCGATTTTTCTAAATAAAAGGAGGGTCGAAAAATACATTGTTTCATGACTTAATTGACAATAACCAGGGTATTTCTCTTCAAAATTGGGTAAAATTTCTAACATTAATTTGATTATTCCACTTTAAGTATTTATATTAGGCATATAAATACTTCAAATGGGATATTCAAATTAATGCTAAGAAATGAAGAATCTTAAAATACTTATATTTTGTGATGTTTTCAGGAAATTATTTTAATATCTCATTCTTTATCAAGACAGAAATTGCAGTATGTTTTTAATGTAATGTTGCCAAAAGACTGTTCAAATAAAAAGATATTGGATGTCGGGTCACGGATTGGTGCTGTTCTTTACGGGGTTAGTACTAAATACATTTAAATGATTATTACATTAATTAATAGCCACATAGTTTTAAAAAAAAAAAATTGAGCATGAAAATATTTAAAATCAGTATTTTTACTATTTTCGAATGGATAGAATTCAGTTTAGTTCAATAATTTAATTTTCCAAAAACCATGATTTTACAGTTTTAAGTTCCAAACATAAAACATGGGCAAACAAGGAAGTTGGATAAAAAGGTGGAATGCCAAATTTTTTTGTCATTTGGGGATGGAATTAACTTAAGTGCAAACTCCAGACTGCTAAAAACCATATTTTTATTGTGTTTTAGATTAAGAACTTTAAAAAATGAAAAAAAATTATAGATATAACTGGCACTTCTCAGATTTTTACAAAAAAAAGATTGGGTCGCATATATTATATTTAAAAATTTATACTTTAAAGTTTCAACATTTTTGAAAAGCAAAATGTGCAGTCCTATAACGAACCTAACTTAAAAATCTGAGAAGTTATTATAATCGCCATTATGTATTGCGACCTAAGAATGATTTTTGCTTGTCAAAAACTCACTTGTCAAACTTTAAAGTACCACATTAACAATATTTTGACCAACAACTTATGTGAAGACTCTTTATATCAAATGTATATAATAAGTTGGGGTAGGGATTGCAAAACTTTTTTCCACAAATGGTTTCAAATATATTAACTACATGAATTAATATTCTATATTATCTCTTTCCCTGTCTGTACAGATCAGTGTCAAATTTTTATCTTGAAAAATTATACATTGTAAAGATGCTCACCCTCAATCATACTTTCAAAGATTAAAGCAGCGGTTCCCAAAATTACTAGCAACACGGTATACTATTTAAATCATAAAATTTACACAGCACACTGAAGAGTACTTATGTACCTATCACGTTTTTCAAATTCTTAAATTGACACATCTTGCGTATTGTAAAAAAAATAACTGTATAAAATTCTTTATAATAAAGGTTTTTCGTAATAGGTAGCATAATATAATATATGTAAATAAAAACCATAGAAACATGAAAATTATGTGTCAACGTGTTCAATAACATTGATGGAGATCAGTTTACTTTCGAAGTAAAGAAAAACATAATTTATTTTGAGCAGAATTGTCTACTCAGTAAACGTCAAAGGTCACAATAAAATACATTAAATAGAATTATTTAAAATTCAGTCTTATTATTTTTAAATTTTAATAAAAATCATTTTATTTGTCAAGTTACAATTTTTCAGAAAGTAATTCCTTGATAATTGAAACAAATTTAGATAAATCACATAAAAAATCTTTTTCAAAAAAATGTAGTCATATAATTTGATGAATTTCTGTACTGTCATTATAGCTTAATTGGTAAAAGTATCTACCAGCATGGGAAGTACTGATGACTATTGTTTTTCTGTATATTTTTCTAAATTAATACATATTATTTTTTTATCTTGCTCAGCATTTATTATTAAAATTGTGAAAAAATATAGGATGTCACAATATCACTTATATATATTGATTTATCTGTAATATTTCACACGGTTACTAATATGTTTTTTCATACTTTAAAATACCAAAAAAGCATATTAGTTTCGAAACTGCTCGGTATCAATGATCAAGCTGATTATAAAAAATATATTATCTGCTGTTTGTAATCAATTAATAATGATTTTGATTTCCAGGCGTATTTCTACACAGATTCACCACAAATCTTCGGCGTTGAGTTGAACAAAGACTTTTGTGATATACAAGATAAAATTATTTCTTCATACAATATGGAAAAAAGGATTAAAGTTATAAATGGAGATATTTCAGAGCAAGGCGACATTGTGACCACTAGCGATATTGTTATACTCAATAATGTTTTTGAATTTTTCATGAATCCGGAAGCACAAATAGATATTTGGAATTTTTTAAAAAAAACTTTAAAAAAGGGTTGTTTGTTGATCACCGTTCCTTCTATAGAAGAAAGTTTGGATGTCTTAGAAATATATGAAGAGTTTTCAAACTGGGTACAGAGGATTCCGTCTTTTCAAGATGATCATTTTGATTTTGATGATGAAACCATGAGTTCATTTCATGATATTTATTTCTATGCAGTTAAATAAAACCTTTAAAACTGATTTTTTCTATTTTATTTATGAATGTCCAACTAATCAGCTTTTACTAATAGTGATGTTAGGCTGTCATGTATAAATCGGGAAATTAAGGCTGTTTTGTTATTACTTAAGAAAATGAAACACAAAAATAATATATCTTAAGATAATTTATTCAGAACAATATTTCAGCTAGCGGGCAATATTTTTCTCTGTTCAAAAGTAATTAAAATGAGGAAGATTTCTTTCTTTACTGAAACAGTTCTAATGGATGGATATAAATGAAACAATATTATTACTCTACTTGAGTTTATTAGCACTAGTTGAGTTTCGAGAGGAACAGTAACTCTCATTGACAGGTGAAGTATTGAACTAACTGCACATAAATATAGGAGATGGCTTACGTGGTAGACATACAAGTAATTGAGTACTGGCAGATGGAGGGGGCCGAGTTACTGGTGGACGGTGGAAGGGTGGTTGTAATGCGAATATTGAGAGGAGAGGAGATGAGTTAGAAAATGTGTTATTGTTTTACAAATTAATTACCTGAGTTCAAATTCCTTTTTATTTCTCAACTTTAAAAATTATTGATTTTATTACATTTATACGTGACGAAATGGAGAAGTTTAATGGTACACGAATGAAAGGAATGATTATTATCCATGATGTGGCTCACGAATTCGGAAAAGTTATACTAGTTAGACAACGACGATGCTCTTTTAGTCTAATGTTGAGATTTCTAGAGGTTTGTCTGATACTATTGCAATCTCCGCATGAAATTTCGTAAACCCCACTTTTTTCTAAGTTATCTATTTTTGACTTTGAATTGAGAAGTAATGTGCCTAAGTTGTTGGTATAATATGAGGAGGGAGAAATTTTGTTATTTTATTGGAACCAGTATATAGTATTCCATGAAGTGTTATCAATAGTATTACTAATATTATCGCCGGAATATGAAAAAGGATCACTCAATTTCGCATGGATTTTTTTTATTTAGCATTTTTTCTATTGACGTGCTGTTGTAACTGTTATTATTGGCAATTTGCTTTATAGTATTTAATTCGCGGTTATAATGATGTTTAATGCAATATTTAGAACATAAATAAAATATAACTTGGTGTAGAGGTCAATGGTTTGGCCAGTCTATTATTGAGCTTTTCCGGGCCGTGGTAAACAGGATGATACGGATACGGATACGGTATAAAAAGAGGAAGGTGAGCACTTGTGGGGAGGAGACTAAATCCCACCAAGGAGAAATTAAATAGTTTATTGCATTTTTTTTATGACCACAATGTCTTTGCAGTAAATATTAAAAAAATAATCTTACTATTCATTTGCTTGTTTATGTTCCCCGATAGTAGATTTCTACAGTTCCAATCTTCTGTTTATTTGCAAGTCTTGCTGGTCTCCTGAAATGAGGTGCGGACCACCAACAACTAGATCACTAGGCCAGATCTATAAGACCGATGTCATCTAAAACTTGACTGATGCATAATAAATATTTTAATTTAATTAAGATTTATTTGCAATTTTTTAAAAATACTGGGGCTGTTGCAAACAATTTGAAAATATATAAATCTGTGTTCTTATTTAGAAAAGTCCACAATAATATTTTAGCACACTCCTTACCACCCATAATGATAAAAACAAACAATCACGTATTCTACATGATTGATTAAATTATAAAGTTTCGCTTTTCCCGCCAAAATTAGCACGGCGCAGATAAGAAAAATCAGGGATCAACAACTCTGCGGTTGATTACAACGAGTACCTATTCTACTCTGAAGAGAAAAGTTTTTTTTTGCAATTAACGAAATCATAGTACATATACGGTTTTAGATTCCACAAACGAGAGATGAGAGTCTCCCAAATATGATTTTAGGCATCAGGAAAAATGAACGAGACAAAATTATTTTAATTGTTTCTGAAAAAACAAAAATAATTTGTTTTTACCACCATAATATATGTTACGTTGTAATGGTGCGTGACCATGGATGAAATTTTTTCCTTGAGACATGTCTTAAGATTCATTATTAGTTGTATGAAGTTAAAACCTGGATCTTCAGGGAAAGTTATTAAGTATGTTTGAAATCTTCAAAATGTAGTGTTAGCATTCCAAGATACACACATTTTGTAGGTATTGCGAGACGAGAGTCCATTTTTCGGGAATAAGATTATACATATCTTTCAATAATATCCAGTATGATTGATGTCGCTCGACAGATTTGAAATGTAATATTATTTGTTTGGGGGTTAGGTCGGTGGTTAAATGAAAGAGTGGTGATTGGCGTGTTGATGTTTATTGAGTTGGAACAAGACAGATATTATCAATACAATGAAGAAATGCAGAAGGTGCGCGTGTATTATGAAGCTAGTCGGCGGTCTCGCTCGGCGCGCGTGGGCCGGCAAGACCACCGTTGCGGAGCGATGAAACAAGAGAGAGGTCGTCGGTGAGGAATCGGGCCAAACCTGTAGCGGCAGCTGACAGAGCTATGTCGCTAGCATCGATGGCCGTGAATTTGAATTCTGATCCCTACACACATATCCGCACGAACGTGAAGTTTTCATGAATTCGTAATAAAAATAAGGAAAGCGGGTATTGCTTAGCCAAAACAATCGGCAGAGCTGCAGTTTTCCTGAATTGTTAAACTGAAAAAATAAAAAAATATTAGATTAACTACCATTTGACAAAGTTAGAGATTTTGCCGCCCGACTTTTATCGGCAAGCACTGAATAAAGCGGTTTGTGTGTTGGCTAAATATATTTTTCTTCAACGGTCTTACGGAACTCGGAAGTTCATGACCGCAGTCACAACGACGCGTCATACATCCCAATTTGCCGAACACTCGCCTACTTCTTACAGATCTGTCTTTACATTATCCGCTCATCTACGTCTCGCTCTTACCCTCGTTCTCGATCCTATTAGCTTGTGTAGGAATGCTTTGTGCATATTATGGGACTCGGGATAGAATATGCTCTCGCTTCACATCCCGCAAACTGCAACCACCTTGTTTTCACCATCCTCGGGATATTTTGGTCGGTATATCGTTTCCGAAGTTCCAAGTTCTTTAATCTTCTCCATTCTCTGGTTATGTTATCACATATTGGACCGTATATCTTGCGCACTTTATGTTCGATGACTTGCAACCCATTTTCTAGGACTAAAGCATGACTAAAGTGAGAGACCAAACTTCACGCCCATATAGAATGACCAGTTATATCAGTGTTGCATATAGTTTAATCTTTAAATTTTGTAACAAAAATTTATATAACAGCAGTTTTCGTAACGCAAAGTATCAAATCACTAATTATTTATTTTTGAATATTATTATTCCTTGTCACATTTGTTCTCTGATGCTTAAACTCTTTAACCAATTTAAAACCTTGGTCTCTTACGATGAATGGCGATAATGATAATGGCGTCTGTCCTCTGTCTTTACTGTACTTTTTAAGGTTATCCGTGCGCGTTTTGACAGTCATTGGTTAATGACTAATGAAACATATATTAATGAGATATCTGCGCTCTCGTTAGTCGGTGTTTCCTCATCTCGTTCTCCAGAATTATATTAAAGACCAGTGGCGATAGTGATCTTGTCTAAAGCCACTGCTAATTTGGAAGGGATCCGACATTTTGTTAGCGATTCTCACTCTGCTGTGAATCTTATCGGCGCAGAATTTGCTGCCAATTTTTTTTGAAATCCCCAATTCAACTAGAATTTTTTTTTTAAATTAGAGATGTGTACACGGAATATATGTCACATCATCAATATTCATACTATTTTCAAACTAAGCTAAATACTTGTGCCATGAAAATAGGACTAACTAGATGGCCTTCTGGAACGAAGCTCGAACCCCCGACGACTTCGTTCCGCAACAGCAGCCTTGCCAGCCCACGCGCATCGAGCGAAACCGCCGACTCGCTTCATTTCATAATACACGCACACCTTCTGCATCTCTTCATTTCTTTAATTCTATCTGACTTCCTTGCTTTATCATACGGTCACAACAAACATCAACACGCCATCATCACTCATCCATTTAACCACCGACCTAACCCCCAAACTTGTTTCAATACCTTATACACATCCTTGAGAAGGTTCCTCGCTGTGTTTGTGTTGACAGTGATTTCATTGTCGGCTTTGTGCGCGTTGAGGAGCTCATCAAAATACTTATTTCATGTATGTCCGAAGAACACCTATTTCATGAGCTACAAAACTGTCCTAGGCATTACGACTTTAGTTTGTCCTTTATATCGTGTTCGTTGATGCGTTTTTATATTTTTAACCGAGCGATTTTAAGAAATTTTTTGAAACCTCGCTACATATTGTTTCTAACACCAGGACATGTAAAGGTAGGCATGAATCATGACGCTCAGATGCGAGCTCATCGACTAGAGAAAGATTCGGTTAATTAAATTAACAGCGAGTTTGGTATAGTGGCTCTCCTTTATTCTCGCCTTATCCTGTTCATCTAGAGTCGGCTACTCTAATCCTTCTGCTCCACTTTGTTCTGTCCTCGGCTACGTCTTTGGTTACAAAATCTTTAAGATCACGATTAGAAGCTTTTCATATACTTAACGCACTTCACAGTTGCTCACCAATTGATTTCTTTGTATTCGTTTATTATTATGCACTAAAAATAATGTTGCTCTTTTGTAGCCTCTGTACTGCCGTATGGACAGTGTCTTTAGAATTGGTACAACACTAAATAGAACAATCTGTGTTGTGTCCTATATTTCTTAAAAAAAGTAAGTGATGTTTAAAAGTTATTACAAATGTAGGGAATCGATGCTAGCGACATATCACTGCTGGCTGCCGCTACAGGTCTAGCCTGATTCCTCTCTCTTGTTTCATCGTTCCACAATGGCAGTCTTGCCGGCCCACGCGAGCCGAGCGAGACCGCCGATTTCACAATTCACAAACACCTTCTGCATCTCTTCATTCTATTCGTAATATCTGTCTTCCTTGTTCTATCCAACACAATAAACATCAAGACGCCAATCACCACTCTTTCATTTAACCACCGACCTAACCCCCAAATGTACATTGGAAATATTTTATTAATGCATTAAGTTCTAATAAAAAATCTGCATAATATATTTCATGACAATTTGACACTACGAAAGGGGATTAGATAAACTGTTAGAGCTCTAGCTTGGCATGTGAGAGGTACCGGGATCGATATTTATTGTCTAAAAAACCGCTAAAATGCTCGTCTGACGTCTAAAACGCTCGAACCCGGTCAAAAAGTCGAAAGTGATGGAATTCGAGAAGGAAGAAAGCAAGACACCGCGCTAAATACTTGTAGATAATGAATGTTTGGAACAAGTAGATGAGTTTGTGTATTTAGGAAACTTGTTTGATAGAAACGAAAAGGCTGAGAAAGATATCGAAAGGAGAGTGACTACAAGGAACAACGTGAACGGAGCTTTGAATGGAATTATATCTAATGGGAACTTGTCAACCGACGCAAGATTAGTAGTACACAATGGAGTTCTGGTACCGACACTGACGTATGAAAGTGAGGCCTGGAGCTGGCAGAAGAGGAACGAAAGTAGACTGAATGCAGTGAAAATGAGATCGCTTAGGCGTAAATACGACAGATCCATTTATGACAAAGTAAAAAATGAAGAAATAAGGAAAGAATATAAAGTTGATCTTAATATAGTGAGTAAGCTTAAGAAAGGATTACTTACGTGGTTTGGTTATATGGAGTGGATGAATGAGGAGAGAATGATAAAAGAGAATGACGCAAGTGTTGATGGCACCAGAAATAGAGAATGTCCGCGGAAGACTTGGCACTACCAGGTAAACCAGATTCTGGAGGATAGTCCTGTTAGAAACCTCAATAATCGGCGAGCTTGTATGAGAAGTAGCATGCATGTGGATGAGGCGAGAATTGTGTGTTTGGACAGAAGAGTGTGGTGCTCTATCCTCTTTGCCTACCTCCACGGGGAAACGTTGTGATGGTAAGTTAGTTAGTTCATTACCCACTGAATATGTATATTTAGTGATAAAATATTTTTTGTTAATAATTGGCTATTTGTTTGCAATTATAACAGAAGCATCCTTTATGATGAGTGAAAATAATAAATAGTCCTGATACGCAAATTTTAAAACTTAACTTAAAATATACATTTGTTATTTTACTTATTACGGCCCCAACGCGATTGAAAATAATATTTGATAAATAACAGAGCCGCGATACGTATAATTTTAGCCGAACTTTTGTCTGTGATCGATAAAAGTTTCGGTTCGTCATCCGATGGTTTACTACCTCTAAGAAATATATTGACAGGTCCCAAGAACGTAGTTTTTGCGTATTGCATCTTACATATACTAGATATTAATATTCCAAGACGTTATCACACAATCACAATATTTTTTATATTATAACATGTAGTGTGTTATCACCGAGCGGCTATCAAGATTAATGACTGGCATGCCAAGTCGCGCTATATATTTTCTGCCTCTGGTGTAATCAAGTGGCGGGCTCTGAATAGGTAAGATGTCTATTAAAATGGATAAGAAACTCGTGGTTGTTCTAGGTTCGTGCAGCGTCGACTTTACAACGTAAGTGTTAATTAACAATAATTTATTTTGACGTATTGAGTACTGTAGGTACTTTGCGCGTGTAAACCGGGTTTGCCATAACAACTGCCTGTAGTACATTAGAGAGCCCATAACTGCCTAACTTTTTTTACTCACACGTTTGGTAATAATTACTAATTAATAACAACAATGATGTGTATAAAATTGTTATAGATGATTAACTTTTTTTAAATAATGTCAACTTGTAAACTTTACGGAACAAATTTATAATACACTAATCAAATTTTATTTAAAATATTAATAATGTTTAGCAAATTTAATTTAATTAATTTTCTTTGTATGGTTAAAGATCGCGTCTAGCTGTATATATATGTATCATAGTACTGAAACTTATATAATTGTGCCAGCAAAACTTGGGACTTAGTTATTTTTATAGAAGGGTTTAAAGCACACTGAATGTAGTGCAAATGCAATGACTCGTAAAAATGTGTTGAAAAACTGTGGTTGTGAGACCTTTTTTTATAAAGTATTTACTTCAGCATTCAGATGTGCAAGTATAAAAAAACTGGTAACAAGCCCTTTAAAAAAATGGACTAGTAAAATACACAGATATTTTTAACCAAATTAATTGTGGTTTTTAATATAATTAAATATTTAATATTTCTCATTTGGTATAGCCAGTCAATTCTAAAAATGATTTAACTTATCACAATAAACAATAATAAACATAATCTGCAATGATCTTTGCATATAATGCAGAAAATCTTATCCTTAAATAAATTTATAGATTGCAATGTTTAATAAAATATTAGTGATCCAATAGTCAGGGGTTCGAGCCTCGTTACTCCTATTTTCATTGCACAAGCGTTTAGCTTAATTTGAAAATAGTAAGAATATTAATGACATACTTTTATGCATTTCTATTGTTTTAAAAAGGAAAACAAAATAACTTTTTTTTACAGTAGTTGCTGTTTAATTTTAGTGGTAATATATTTTTAACTCTTAAGATTAAATCTTTGTTATCACAAAAAAGCCAAACAATAACAAAATATGAAATCTCATTTGGGATTTTATTAAATCAAATTGAAAACTATAATTGATTTTTTGTTCCTATGGCACGATTGTAAAGAGGAATATTTTTTCTTGCAATATTTTTATTTTGAAAAATAAGTATCAAGAAATGCACAAGTGTTCATCCAATTCAGTAAGTGCGTTTGATTTTGGGTATGTTATCACTTTGTACTAAGTTTTTATTTTATTTAAGTCAGTATTTTATAAATTTTCCTCAATGCTAAATAATGCCAAGCCGTTTTGACTTGTCAGCACGTTTCTTATTCTATTTCTTACATTAGTACATCTTGAGCAATATTTTTGATCAAGTACACATCAAAAATACGTAAGGACATTTCAAAAGAATTTAGTGCAGACCAGGAAATAAACCAAAGTGATAAGTATGAAAGTAATTAGAGCGAAATCATAGAAGTAATAAAAGGTAATAATTAATTTTAACTGTTCTGTTTCTACATTCCAAAGGCTTCTTCAGTAAGAAAGTCCTTACTTCCTTTAATTTCTTTGCTGGTTGTGTGATGGTTTTGATATAATCCGGTAGTTTGTCGAAGAGTCGTAGAATGGTGATTTCTGCTGTTCTGTCTCCATAGAAGTTAAGTATTGGCACATTGAGTTGCCTATTTGTGATTTGACAAGTTCTGTGACTATGTACAAGTGTCTTTTCATCTTTGCAATTCTTCAGGATTTTTTTAATAGTATAATTGTTTGACAGGAAGAACTTCGCAGTATTTATAAGTACCAGGATCATTGCTTTGTGGAATACAGTTAGGTCCCGTGGATAGAATCCAACTGACCAGAGTCTAATAATGAGTGTGCAAAGTGCAAAAGATGAAATATGTGGGATTTTCCTTTTCATGCGTGTATAAAAGTCGTTTGAAAATGCTGTTTGCAATATTGATTTGTATTAATAACCAAAGCGTTTTACAGGTATGCTGAGCGACTGCCAATTCCCGGTGAAACATTGCATGGATACAAGTTCTCAACCAGCAATGGTGGGAAAGGTGCAAACCAATGTGTTGCAGCAGCCAAGTTGGGTGGAAGCACGGCCATGATAGCAAAGGTTAATGTTTTCTTAAGATATAATTTTTTATCTAACACTTTTTATATTATCTAATAAAATATAAAAAGAAAATAAATACCTATTAAAATTTAACGTTATTTGGGATGGTTTAAATTTATAAAAGTCTATAATATAAGGAAAACTCATCCAAGGATGTGCGAAAATAAAACTAAACACTTGTCAAAATGAATCAATCAGCTCTAGTAGCTCCATTAGCTCTATGATTTATGTCAGATTGTTCTTTTGCTTTTGTATTTGTTCATCAGTTATTTGAGATCTTCGACTCTCGTTTATTTGGTTCCTGGGTACTTTGCTCATCTGATAAATTTTGCCATCTTGATTATTGTCTCTGTTGCTCTTCAAACAATTCCCCCTCCCAGGCATTTTGTTACTTGAAAGACTTAACTAAATATTTATTTAACTGTTTTTTCACTGCGTATGTGATAAATAAATTATTTCAGTAATGCAAGTAGGCGCCTACTTAACTTCCACCAAGTTTTTACATTGACAGCATAATGTATTTTAAAATTAGAACACCTGCACGGTAGATCTGCTCATTTTTACAAAATTATATATATAGGATACAATTGAAATTTCCCATATACTAGTCGATAACAATCACACTATTTTTTATATGCTATGTACTCTTAATTAATTAATTATTAGTTATTATCATTTTAAGATTTATATTTATAATCTATAAGTAAATCTCGAATTTTGAAAGTACCAATTCATTTAAGAGCACATTGCCTAACATAGCTTTGAAGATATTCAATTTTTTAAATAAATTTCATATAATCTGTAGTCGACATACATATTCTACACCATGCATGGTGGAATGTATATAGGCTTTTATAAAAAAGTATGTAAAGTAAATTCAATATGATTTATAAAGGAATTTTTAAGCAATTCATAATGTATGTACATAACTTAATGTTTTTAATATTTGCAAATTGTACTTTAATATGTTCATTTTTTATGGATTGTTTAACTTTGTTTATTAAAACTACTTAATGAGTCATTTAAAACATTGTTTCCTTCTTCAGGATGTCAGATTAATTATATCTCTTATATTAATTTGCAGTGTAGCGCTTCACCTTTGCTTTGATTATTAATTGAGTTTAGCATATTTTTATGGCAACACTGTAATCTAAAGTAATAAAGGTGTATACATATTTATTACACAAAACATGCTATATACATATATGTACTAGTTTATGACTGATAATACATACTTTTATCACTTTCCTTTCATATTTATACATATATTGGTTTATTGACTGATATGACTTTTATGTCTCTTCTTCCTGTTCTACCCTGAGCCCTCTATTTTCCTGTTATTAGACAAGATTCTCATCAAACTTATCACATTGTTGCAGAACAAGTATTAAGTATTTTGTTCATTATATCATTGTTTTATACATGTATTTTTATTGAATATGTGTATTTATGATAATGCAATTATCATGCAAATTTTATTTAAGGTTGGTGATGACATTTGGGGTAAAAAATATATAGAACATTTGAGTGGCTATGGAATTGACACGAGCTTTATGTCTATAGCACCAAATGAATCTACTGGGATAGCACAGATTAATGTGAGCAAATCTGGCGAAAACCAAATAGTTATTGTGGCCGGATCCAACAACTTATTGTCTCTTAAGGATGTGGAAGATGCTAAAGAAATCATTACAAATGCAGCTGTACTTGTATGCCAATTGGAAACACCTACTGAATCCACCGAACGAGCATTTGAATTGTGCAAAGGGGTATACTACTTTGTTATTTTAAAAATTGACACTTATTTTTATTAATCAACTCACAGACCAGTAAATGAATAGACATTAAATAAAATGTACACATAGGAGAGGGGTTTGGAACATTAGTTGCGGGACGAGGGGCATTCTACACACATTCTTTGTGGAAATATAAATCCGATAGTTTGACATTTATGCAACAGTAAAAGTATTTACTCTTCAAAAATGAAATGTTTGTGTAAACAAGACGTATTTTTTACATTAATGCATATTATATTGTCAGCGTTTAAATTTTCGTTCCAATCGAGACATATATTTAAAAAAAGTCGCGGAGCTATTTGATTGTGTAAGTGGTACCAAAGTGATCATGTTGGTGACAAATTGTAGATATTGAAACAAGGAATTTGCGTTAGTTCATGTCTATATATTTGGTAGTCTGTGAATTAACTGAATTTTTTCCAATGGCCTTATTATCTTAATAACTCGTTAACCAGAAAAAAGATATGATAGCACAATTAGTTAAAGTCAAGTTTTCATTCATCAATTTTTAATTTTAAAATGTTATCAAATCTTGAGTATCTGGAATGCCGTGCTGTTTATTAATGGACTTGACAAATGACATTTTGCATAATTGGTATTTATCAGACTTTTCATAGGAAATCATCTGCAAACATTTTAAACCAATTGAGCTTAAGATTAGATTGTATGGGACGTGTTCAATATGCATATTATTACTCACGGTATACACTTTTTTTTTTATGATTATTTTATTGTAAATTTTTGATATGGGTGTCCAGCGGAAAAATTTCAAGATTAAATTGTAATTGCTCGTAAATCATCAGGGTGAGGTAACTGGGAGGGGTATTGTTTGACGTGTGTGATTTGCTGATTTGCCAGTCGTAATGAGTCACTGGTCGGGAGCGCACCGCGCGTTCGCGGTTGACTGGTGTGGTGATTTATTGGTTCGTGCGCGTCGCTCTTTTTGTACTCACTTTAATATTCGACGAGTAAGTGATGGGCCGAGCATGCAACTTATCTGGTGGTGTGTTTAAAAGTTCAGACAAGAAGAGACAATGGTTAACTAAACTCCTCCGGGACCATTATCGTCAGCAGCGACGCCAGAACATGTGGCTCACGTAAAATTATGTGTAATCTACGTAAATCGATAAGGAAGATTGCAGCCTTTAATGGAATAAAAAAATCAACAGTGCACGTTACTTTGAAAAATAAACTACAGTTTCACCCATACAAACTGCAAATCATGCAGTTTCTCAACGAAAATGACTATTCTTTACGTGAAACCTTAGCGAGAACGATGCTGGAAGATTTTGGAACAGCACGAACGCTTGGAAACATATTGATTACTGACGAAGCACATTTTCATATCGACGGCTATGTTAATAAACAGAACATGAGATAATAAATGTCAATAAATATGTTAATATAATAATGTTAATAAACAGAACATGAGAACATGGAACGCCATTAAAAACGTTTGCATTGTCCAAAAACGACTGTGTGGTGTACAATTTCTGCCCGAGGGATAATTGGCCATTATTTTATTAACCAGCGAGGGACAGTCACTGCTGATGTGCATTGCCGAATGATCAATGAGTTTTTGGTACCGCAGCTTCCCGGGTTCAACAGCAGAACACAATTTCAGCAAATCGGGGCCACTCGACATGCAGAGTTTCAATGGAGGGCCTCGGTTACCGGACCTTACACCGTGCGACTTTTTTTGTGGGGATACCTTAAGTCGAGAGTTTATAGCAACAATCCTCGAACAATTCAAGCCCTACAAGAAAATATCCGCCATGAAGTTGCTGCCATTGAATCAACGCTTTGCTCTCGCGTGTTCGCAAATTTAAGAGTCCGATTGCGAGAGTGTCCGATAAAATCCGCATTGTTAAACTCCATTTTGTATAAATAAAATATGAGAATAACGTTGTAGTTTTTTTTTATTTAATATTAAACTTGAAAATTTTCCGCTGGACAAAGTGAAATTATTTGCAATTTTATAGTCAAAATTATATCTATTACTTTTCATTGAAAACATAGTTATCAAAAGGAAATAATTAATATTATGGGCGCCATTGTATGAGTTTTGGCAATTTCACTGAGTAAAATGTGAAAAGGATTTTTATTTCTATGGAATAATTTTTTTTGAGAAACGAACAGTACTACAATAATAATTAACATAACATATAAAAATAATACCAGTGAAGTTTTTTCAGAATTAAATAAAAAAGAGTATCAGAGAGTTGAGAGTATTTTATGTCAGTGATGTTTTCTTCTAAAAGTAGGTGAAGTTAATTTAAATATAATATTTGTGTGATGAATGTTAAAACATTCAGCAAATCTAATCTAGTTTGAGATTAATCTAATTTGTTACGTTAAGTTTTTTATTTATTTCAGAAATATATTTGTTTTTAATAAAATATCCCACAATAGAATTTCTGTTCACGTGCATAAGAATTTCTGTATCTTATGCACATAAACAGGTTCTTTTTAAATTGAACCCACACTACATACTTTACAATCTGAACTGAATATATTAAGGCTTCCTCCAAATAATGACGTGTAGCACAAACACTTAAAAATGAAATGAATATTGATACGACATATATTCCGTGTACACATCTCTATTTAAAAAAAAATATGAGTTAAGTGAAACATACACGTTTGCATTTATACTGATTTTTCTAGATAAAAATTTTGAATGCGGCTCCTGCTTTACCGAACCTGAGTCATAAATTACTTTCCTTGACCACAATTTTGTGTGTAAACGAGTCAGAAGCAACAATTATTACAGGAAAGTCAACTGAATCACTAAGGTAAACACAAAATCACTACACTTTTTTAAAATAAATAGTATTTTTCTTACTTATCATAAAATAATTTTTATTTTAGTGATATTGCTGTAGCTATTGAGATTTTACTGAAATTCGGATGTGAAATAGTTATAATTACTCTCGGAGAAAATGGAGCAGCTTACGCATCTCAAGCGAATCCCACACCGCTCCATGTACTCTGCGAGAAGGTATTGCCTGTCGATACTACTGTAAGTTTTGTTTCAATTATATATTTCTAAAATTGTTTTTTTCATTTTATACCTTTGTACATTTATAAAATTGAAGCGTTAGACGTGATCATCACTAGTTACATATATTTACAAATTTTTTTTTTAAAGAATATGTTGCCTGGCATCTTGTGGAAATTTGTTATGTGCGTGCGTTGCATTTGAAGTTAAATTAGATGTCACATGTAGAATCAAATCAAATATTATGCAGGAAGAAATATCAAATAAAGTACAAATCAATATTGTTTTATTTTTTACAAAATTAAATAAAACCAGAGCCAGGCCATTACACATTCTATGCAAGAGTGATCTGATACATATAACGGATAGTGTTTTTAATATTCTTTCTCAACTGTGAAATGATTTGTATAATGCATTTCTAAATGCCTATTGAACTTGGCTAAAAAATTTCTTAAAAATAACTCAAATTATATTATCAATGCATAAATATTCTAATTACAAATTTTTTAAATATTGGTTGTAGTAATTTTGTATTATTAACTGCATTTAACCCCTCTATGGCCAACTACTGATATATCGGATGCCAGACAACTTTCCACCACGGTCAGCGACTGATATATCAGATGCGGTGCTGCGTTTATTAATCTCGAATATTACCATATTTTAATATGCGAGATAAACAAGCGTAGCTGTACGTCTGATATATCAGTCTGACCATGGTGGAAAGTTGTCTGGTGTCCGATATATCAGTCACTGGTCGTAGAGGGGTTAAAGATGCAAGTATCCTCCATATCATACATGTTTTTCTTACTGCTCTTTTACGTTTTTTTCTTTAAAGTAGGTATTCTGTAGAAGCGTAAATCAGGGGACTGTCCTGGTGCTTTCATACAAGGGGAGCTAATCCCAAATGAATGGGAAAGATGAAGAGAAGATCAATGCACCAGCGTGGTCTGAATATTGGAAGGGTTAAGTACTAACGCAGCATTCGTCTCTTCTAGGGAGCTGGTGATGCCTTTATTGGAGCTCTCGCTACGCTCATGGCAACGCGGGATATACCCTTGTCTAAAGTGGTTGGAGCATCGTGCAGGGTAGCCTCCATTTCTGTTACAAAGGAGGGAACTCAGGAGAGCTATCCATCACTCCATATAAATACTCTCGCGCAGCAGGATTATCAAATAAAAAAACTTTTGTAAAAATAAATCATTTTTTATGTATATAAATACTACAATTTTGCAATTATATACTGACATTTTTTCTTGTACACACCAATTAAATAGTTAAAATTTAACATTAAAAAAGAAATAAATTGATTATGTTTTTGTGTTATTTATGATAGTATTTGAAAAAAATTATATAACGCAATTATACTTTTTCCAAATTCAACTTTTACAAATAACATTAAAACTGTCTAGACTTACTTCGTCAACTATTTGTAGTAATATTTGTAGATCCTCTGTACTGGTCATATATTTAGGTGCTCCAAGCAATTCAACTTCTCTGTTATTTAATTTCACTGTGTATTCTAAATCTGATTGGAAGATAACCAATCTATCATAAGTTTGTTTATCTGCTGAAAATCTCCTGAACACCACACTTCTTATTGTTTCATCAGATTTTTTGGTAGTAATTTTGGGTACATCTAATTTTATATTTTTGTCTTCATTATTGTTTGCTACATCTACCATATTATCTTCGGTAGATATTTCGATATCCTGGGTTTGAGGTTGGTCAGGTATTTCGTGGAAACAGTCACCTGTTGGCTTAATTTCAGAATTATCGGAGAGGACATCTTTGACGGTTTCAACATTCTCATCTTCGGGCTTTTCTTCTGAACTTATTTCAATATTATTAGAAGATTCATTACCTAGTTCTTTCTGACTATCCTGTTCGCTTAATGGTTCTTCATTGAGAAGATCCATTATGGAAGGGAATTCTTCCTGAACCTTTTCGGTTTCTTCATCTATTTCTTCATTGGCTCCTTTTAAGATTGGATTGGGATTTTCGGTACTTTCACTTGTATAAGACTCTTTTTCCTTTTCATCCGATGCATCATTTATGTCTTCAGATGCCGTTTCTTCTTTTTTATCATCAGGAGCTATTTCTGACTCTATTTTTTCTATTTTCGTCGTATCCTCCTCCAATGTCTTTTTTGTTTCATTATCCTGATCTTCCATTTTATCCTGTATGTTTTCCTCCGGTGCTTCATTTTCATCTACATCAACTAAATCTTTTTTATCATCCTTAGATATATCTTCTTCTACAATGTCCATTTTCTCTTCTTTAACAATGTCCATTCTTTCTTCTTCAACAGCATCTATTTTGTCTTCTTTTGTTGTATCCATTTTACAATTTTCTATCAATTTTATTTCTTCAACATCTGCAGATTCTTTTTCGTCTTCTAATGGTTCTTTTGTATTTTCTTTGGTTGATTCAATTGGATCTTCCAATGTTTCTTCTTTAGTCAAATCGATATTGTTTTCTTCCATTGAATCAGTAATAATTTTCTCTATTGTATTATTTTGATCAATGTCGGGCATATTGCTTATTATTTCTTCAGGTGCTTTTTTGTCCTTCATCACATTATCATCCCCATTTGATTTTATTTTCATTACTTCATCTTCATCAGTGTCAACTTCCATAATGTGTTCAGAAGAATTAGAATGGTTATTATCTGCCATAAGAGCATCCAACTCTGCGGCAATGGTGTTGTAAGTGATATCAGATTTAGTTTTGAACAGTATAGGAGGAACTCTTTCAACCTCCCAAAGCTTAGAAGGCAATTTATCTGTATTCAGAAGATCCGATAATGACATCATTTTGACATCTGTATTAGGCTTTTTACCGTTTATATTAATCGGGTCGATGAAAACTAAGTGATATTCTTTATCATTATTATGCCCGCCTTTCAGCCCATTGGGTTTAGTTTTTTGTCTCGTGGGTTTGGTTTTGGGGGTTTTGCTAAATGAGGGCTTTCCAGCTTTAAGTTGGTTTGGCCGATTTTCCCTTTGTTTTCGACCTAAAGGCTCATTTTCCTTTTGTACTGTTGAAGAATTGTTCCTGGAACGTACAGTTTTGTTGTTTTGGGCTGGAGTTCCATTTTTGTGGACACTTTTGACTGGTGTTGCTTCTTTTTTACGTGAAGGGGTGTTTTTCTTTTCATGAGTTGAACTTTTAGATCTTGTGGTTCTAAGATTATCCAAAACTTTTTTTGCCGGATGTTCGTTGTAGAATGACCTTGGCAATAACACCATTCCATTTTCTTTCTTCCTTAACCGACTTTCAACTTGACTGCTTAGCGGTTTGTGAGACACTTTTGAGGCATCTGTGTCATCAGAATGACACTCTAATATATTTGCGACTTCCTTATCTGAAAGAGCTCTTGCCTTTTCCAACAATACTTTATCAAAAGGTGTGATGTCTATTGAGAGATCTCTGCATTTTGATTTTTGATATATCTCCAAAATCTTCCTGTTGTACGGAAAGGCTTTTCGCGTTCTTTTTCGTGTTTCCATAGCGCAAGTAAAATAGTTTTAAAATAAGATGATGAATTGTTTGTAATATTCCATAACGCGATAGTTGTCAATCTCCCAATCTTGTTATCTATCGTCCAAATAGATTTTTTTCAAACTGCAAAGTTAAAACATAAATGAGATATGTAATTAATATTTAAAAATACATATAATAAGAATTCAAAGGTTAATTAGACCAATATACTCAAAATGTTTGTCATTACGTCAATACGTTGTTTGGTATAAATGTTGACGCCACCTTTCCCGCGCACAAATTTTATGAGATCAAGTCAGTAGAAATGTTTGAACATTTAATGCACAGTTATTGATAGTGATAATTTACGGAAAATAATGGTGTATTAAGTGCTTACATTACCGAAAAAATCAAATAGAGATTGATAAAGAATATCAAGTACTGTCAACATCCATCAGCGAAGCATCTGCATCACAGACAAATCACAATATTATATTTGCCATAGACATTAGACATGCTATATTTTCTAGCATGTCTATGACTACAGATATTTTTTAAAAGACTCTATTCGTTTAATAAATTAATTTGGGGTGTGTTGCACTTTTATATAGCGATGATATAGGCGATTCTAGACAATATATCCGAGGACTGCTCCGTGATCTTTAGAATGAGATATAACTATTATTAAATTATTTTAGTTAAAATTGAGAATTATGTCAATTAGCTAAAATAATCAATGTGATGGCGCCTCCCGAATAGGACTGGAAAGATATTGTTTTATAAGCTCATGATTCAGAATCTTTCCTTCAACGCTTGACATATTTCTCCTTCATAGACGTGTCCATAACTTTGTTTTAAAAAGTGTCTGTAATTTATGCATGATCCGTACCCATATTAATGAAGAGTGATGTCGGATGTTTGGAGATCAGCTAAGCTCTAATTATTAATAAGAAATAATAGTATGCCATATTCTGAAGTTGCTTTAAATATTTGTTAGTCATAACTGCATATAAGAATGTATTTGCATGTGTGGTCCATCTGAAGTGTTTGATCATGGACAAAAAATTCATTACAAACAAAAACCATAGACTGTAATTAGTATATCTTTTATCTATGCTGTAATTTGCGTTCGTTCTCGGGTTATGGCATGGATTTGTGGCGCTGTTATTCGTTATTTCTTCGATGAAATTATTTGATGCTACGCGAACTAGTACCAGATCCTAACTGATTAAAACGTTGCTACGTCGACTATTGCTTTGACTGTGTAGTTTTTTTAACCATTCCAACGGTTAGTTTTGTATTGTTTTCGACTCTACCATTTGACAATTCTTCGCTTTTTGTATGTGTTTTGACAACGGCAGTCATTTGGACTCTTGTGTTTTTAATATTCAGTTGCCGGTGCCGATAACTGTGGTGTGTTTTATGCATTTTCAGTCGCTCGTTCCATCAAGATGTCGTGGCCGGTATGGAATCAACCGGTTGTACAGCCAGATATGATGGGGCTCAGTGGATATACTCCGGAACAGTGGGCACTTATGCAGCAGCAAAACTGGCAACAATGGTCTCAATGGCAACAGCAATATTCTCAGTGGCAAACGCAATATGGAGAGAAGGTTAATATTACATTTATTCGGATGCATATCCTCTTTAGTTAAAAGTTTTTAGTAGGGTTAATTTTTTTGAGTGAGTATGCACGAAGCGTAGGGTTCATTTTTTAAAATTCGGTTGTCAAAAGGGGCACATTTTGAACTGGAGAGGGGTCACATTATTTGTAATAGCAGTTCTGATCTCTTTTGAGTGCATGCGCGAGGTTATACAAAATAATGCGAAATGGAACGCCATGCTGAACATTTCACAATAAATTTTATGAGGATGGGCCTCTGCCTCCCATCCTTATTTCGACTATATCTGACATTATTGAACATGCTTTAATTTCTGTAGCACAGAATGCTGTACGAGGTTTTACTTTAGTGGCATTTCTATGTATGATTTTACAAGGTTTCTAATTGCACATTATCTTATTTTAATCTACGGCATCGCAAACACTCACTATTCATTTTTGTATATACACCTATATCTTAAATATTAAAACATTAGTAGCGTCTGTAAAATCCAACCTGCATGTATGAAAATAATTTTGGCTATGTCGGTGACGACATCAGTCCTGATGATGAACTCAGCAATGTTATCTATAACATCAGGCACACAGCAGAATGGCAAATATCTGGAAACTTGAGGATATTTGAACATCTATATATGTCTGAATATCATTAATTGACATGGTGGTTAGTTTGTGGTGTAACATGATTATTTTAATTTTTACAACAAAACTTTGTATTACACACACATTGGGTTATTTTCACTACTAGTTTCGAGAGGTGCAGACCCTCTCATCATCAGGTGATAACTAAACTAAAGTACAGTATTGTGTCTACTCTGACAATGGGGCTGGACTTAAGAAGGGGGAGGTTTCGATCGTTAACGGGAATATGGATAGTAAAGGTGGAGTGTTAGAGAATGTTATGTTGTTAATCAGTGTTTTCTCTGAATTTAATTTCTTTTGTATTTCAACAGTTTCCAAATTGTTCATTATTAATCCATTATAAGGTACCGAGTGGAGAAGTTTTAGTCTATAACTATTGAAAGAGTGGTTTGTTTCAATTATGTGGTTAGAAATTCTGAGAAGTTGTTATTTTTTAAACAGCGGCGATGTTCCTTTATTCTCATAATTAGATTTTACGCGGTTCGACCTATTTTGTATCGCAATCTCCACAAGTTGTTTCGTATTCCGCTCTTTTCTAATATGTTAATATGTAATTGAGTAGAATTTTGCCGATGTTGTCGGTGTAAAACGCGGGTTTTATATGCAAAGGGAAATTATTAGTAATTTTATATGAAATTGGACCAGTATATAATATTTTCCGCCAATAAGTATTTTTAAGGTTAATACATTAGGTATAATAGGTTTAAATGGTTCTATATTTTGTGCATTAATGAAAACTGAAGATCTCATTCTTTCATTAAACCGGGTTGGATGTGCCGAAGAATTTCTCGATTTTGAAGAAAATCATGAAGAATAAGTGTCACAAAATTTGCGACGAATTGTCGGGTGCGTGATGTTGATGAGCAATCGGCACATGATTGGCTTTAATTAGACCAAAGTGTAACGGAGTATTAAATGATACATATATTTTAAAACGTGTGACGAATGATACCGTGCATCCTAATGATGACGAAGAGGAAGATAAGTTGATTTCTTTATCAAAAAATGTCACACGCTGTCCGTGAAATTTAAACTACAGAATCATTTCTTAACTACTTTGAGCAGTAGGATGGCAGCAATCTTGCTGAAAAATTGATACAGAGAAATATTTGAAATATATTGTCAAAAACAAGCGAGGGGCAAAAAACAATCCTCTTTACTTTCTTATTCTTTTTTGTTAACTTTTTTGAGTGAAATAAATAATAATTATGTAAAAAAGTATTTATGGTAAAAGTTATTTGACAACCCTACAACATCCTGGACAGCATTAGCGATTGCACAAACGTACACGTGCGCAACTGTCGGCCAGTAGGCGCACGTTATGAGTGATTTTTGTAACTTTTGAACATTTTTTCAATGCTTTTTGGATTAACCGGGAAATCCGATTATTCAGGATTTTTTTCATCATCCATCCGGGATAATCGGGAGTCTACTGTATTAGTTAGTAAAGGATTACTGTATATGAAAATTTGTCAATAATAAATTGTTGTTCTTAATATATTTAATTCATTTAAGTTATTTCAGTTAAAAATGCATTCAATAAATACTCAAAAATAATTACTTGTGAAAATTTTAAATTACGCTCTGCTTGCACTCCTTGCGACTAAGCACCGATTTCCACTCTGCATTCCAAAGTATAAGTGCTGTCCATTCTATCACCCGCCATACCAAATGCAAATATTTTTCATCTTGACGAATTTTTATCATTTCTTATTTTTCTTGTCTTTTCAGTACACTGAACAGATGAAGAACATGACTCCTGTGGGTGCACAGCCTCCCCTACCTTCTGTGATGCCTTCCCAACCGCCCCCTCCACCTCCTGATGGTCCACCACCACCACCGCCGCAGTCATCATCGGGAAATGATAAAAAAGAAGCCTCCACTGTTCGAGACTCGCATGGAAAGTCTCACCACCAACCCAACACCTATACCACCAATAATTCTACACAACCGACATTTGATTCTCATGTACCTCCTCCAAATTTCAATCAATCTAATACATCCCAAAATTATGGATATCAAAATACTGCTAGAGAAACAGGACCTCAAAACCCTAAAAGCTATGAAAGTAACTCAAACAGATTTGGAGCCAACAAAGTACCTGAAAATGTCGGCAGTAAGGGTTCTCGCGATAATTACAATTCTTCCCAAAGCGAACAGTGGAAGAACGACAATAGACATAAAGAAAATTTTAATAAGCCTGACTCTTGGAATGAAAACAATCGATTAGGAAATGAAAATGCCGGTAATTATGGCAGAACTGATTTTTCTCAAAAAAACAATTCCTCATCAAATTTTGTTGATATAAAAAAGCAAGCACCTGAAGCGGAAGTTGCACCCACCGCCATTTCCCAAGATCACATTACTACAGAGGAAGAGAAACAGTTTGATAACCAATTCAAGAAATGGGAAGAGGACTTTTTCAAGTGGAAGGAACAGAATGTTAACCACCCTGACAAGGTTGCGTACAGAGAATATGAAATGAAATTCGAAGCTTGCCGAGAACAACTTATTCAAAGGAAAGAGCAGATGAGGGCAAGGAGAATGGCCTCTGCGAAGCCGGAAGTTACGAAACCTGTCAGTAAAACTGTGCAAGATGAAGATTTTTCTTATAATGATTCTAATTCTCTGAGCCATGATAATGCTTTTCAAGAAGACTATTCAACAAATAACTATGACGATAGAAATTATGATAAAGATAATTATTACGATGATAGTGGCAATAATACTGCGGATAACATTCCTGAAGATGGGTCTAATTTTCTACCCAACACCCAACATGGCGAAGGCATACCCGGTTTGGATTTAGTAGAAGAAGACAATTCGAATGTTGTTAACCTAGATGAAGATGATCCTGAAATTTCTCAAACCTCAAGTGTTGACATTTCCTCAAAAAAACCTGATCTTTCTGCTATATCCCAAGGTATAAATAACATTCTCGGAGATACAAAACTACTCCACATGTTGTCTTTGGTTAGGCAAAGTAACATAAATAAAGATTATTCTAATCAGCTAACAAATGCAATGAGCGATTCAAACAAGGATGGCGGGAGAGGTTCAAGATGGTCAGCACAGCCATCAATTCCAAACTTGCCTTCTAGCATTACAGAAAATAACAACAGTCCATCAAATGCAACTTCTGTGCCGGGACACACCGTCGGAACTAATTATTTAAATGCGAATCAGGGACAACTAAAACATTTACCTTATTCTTTAAATCTTCAAGCTAATAATAATCAAATGCCTAGTATGGTTCCTATGGTGCCTAGCTTGTCACAAGCAACGGGAAACATGGTACAGGGATTGGCGAATATGCCTGTAGCTAATCAAGGAATGTGGAATACGGGTATACAACGCATGGAGAGTGTTCCCCAGCTAATGCCTAATATTCTACCAGGCATGGCTGGTATGCCGCCGGCAATGAGTAGCATGCCACCAGGAATAGGTAATATGCGACAAGGTTTGGGTAATATGCAACAAGGAATAAATATGCAACAAGGAATGAATATGCAGCAAGGGATGGGTAATATGCAACAAGGCAGGGGTAATATGCAACAAAGCATGGGTAATGCGCAACAAGGCGTGAGTAATATACTACAAGGTATGGGTAATATGCAACATGGTATGGGAAGTGCGGTACATGGAATGGGAAATATACAACGCAGAATAGATAATGCGCCACCGGGACATATTCCTCCGCTCATGAGAAGTATGCCTCAAGCAGTGAGGAACATGCCACAAGAAATGGAATTCCAGGGAAGAAATCCAATGAATGATACGTCCCAACTCCACAACCATACCTCGATGCTCTTAGGTACGCACAATAGGAATATTAATGATAAAAATGTGATGAGAAACAGTTTCCAAAATAGTCCAATGAACATAGACACACCTTATATGAAAGCTGATCAAGAAAATTATATGGGTCAAAGATTTACAAACAATCTGCAGCAAATGCCACCGATACAACCTGTAGAAAGTGTTGAGAAACCAAAGCCAAAGTGGTTGGATGTCCCCCTGTTAGAACCTGTAACCATATTAGATTATCAGCACAAGACAATCAAACCCGGTAAGTAATAAGGGTAATACCCGACCATTAGCATTTAAACACACAGCCATAACCATTTATCAAGTCTTCTGTCAGATGTAAAATGCACATACAGTACATGTACATTTATAAATTAAATTTTCTTTGCATAATTCTATTTCAAATACAGTAGATTCTCGATTAATTAACCAGGTTGCGGATTAACCGGGGCAGTAAAAAAATGTGAAATTTTTTGATAATACAGTAAAACTTCGTTCATTTGTGTATATATCTATATTTCGTATTTTCACGTAAATTGCACTTTTTTCAAAAATTTTAGCCCCGAAAATAACATTTTATAGTAATTTCTACCTATAATTCGTAAAACATTATTATTTGTATTAATTTTTTATACCCAAAGTAAATAATTTGTTCACGTAATTCGCACATTCACGTGTTTTTAAATCCAAACTCGCGGGACTATTCATCATCCCTTCGTAAACATCTGTAGCTAGCTCCACTCTCTAGCCAATCACGGCACTGTTCCTTATCGCAATAGATCGGCACTCTTAGAGCTCGCAACTCGCAAGACCGTGGCCGAACTGAGTAATACCATATTTATGTATACCGAATTCCGCAGTGCATTTTATAAGATTTATTGTTATTTCTACAATAATTGTCAGTGCTTTGTGAATTTTATATTTCTACTCACCCTTGTAACCTCTAATTAAAATAATTTGAATAATTTTCATTGAATCTCGTAATTTATAAATGAATTATGTGCAACAGTTCTATTTGCTTTTATATCCGGTTTTTTTGTTTATGAAATATTGCGATTTGTTTAATTTAATAAAGAAACTGAAACCTTTGTATTCAAATACACAACCTATCTTATAATTAAATTTTTTTTGTTTCGTTTTCTAAAATGGCACAAACATCTCGTAATTCGTGTAAATCCTTGACCATTTGAAAAATTGAACTTATTTTAAAACTGTCAAAGATAAAATTAGCGGGAAAATTTCAATCCTGAATACCTCTAAGTTAAAACTTGAAAAATCGCAGAAAAAAACTTATGCTTCAACGAAGTATAATATTCCAATTTCTTGCCTAATTTTGATGGAAAAGGCGAGTTCGACCACTAATCAAATTAAATTGTTGCATTAAGCACTGGTGAATCGTTTGAAGAAGCCAGTTTTTAATATTGGACTCGCCATGTCGCCACACACCTTCATTATTCAGGAGAAATGTATTATTTGTTAAACATTTCGACAAGCTGATATAATAGACAGTCACCATGTTTTCAGTACGAAAATAACGATGTTGACAGCGGCGGCACGCGCAAACGAAACTATGACGCATTTAAAAAAATTTCTAAGAAATTGTTCTCATTATTCATAATTTGGATTTTTTTTTTTTTAATTTTGGTCCCGTGAGTTACGTATTAACGGAGTTTTACTGTATTTCGAAATATTATTTAAAATGTAAAAATAGTTTTTCATTCCACTATATATGTACCAGAAAATTAAACTAACGTAATGGCTGAAAATCCTGATCAATAACGTGTTTGCAAATTATTATTTGAATGCGTTTAAATTTAGTATTTACTTATGATGCAAGCCGGCAGACGCATCATGACAAGCTTTTGTTTTAAAAAATTTTTTGCAGCGATTTTTTTCCCTACCACCCCGGATAATCGAGTGTATTGCACGTGTTCATATTTATTTTGTTTTAAATTTACATCATGTTCATAATTGATTATAAATTGGATTTAGTAAAAAATTCAAATTGTATTTGCATGATTAAATTTTCTTGGGTTCTTTTAAAATTCTAAACCGGCTGGTTTTTTCTTTTTATCATTTTTATTTAATTTTATTTCACATTGATAGAACGCCAATAAATTAGTCGTCTGCTTAACTCCTTAACCGAGGAATTACGTTTTGCTTATGTATATATACAGCGAGTATTATTTCTATAGGATTATGGGTTATTTCGTCATGCTCACAATAATAATCGCGATGATGAAATATGTAGTCTCGCCCATATTAAACATGTAATGCACATGTTGGGCCTTTGTGTAGATTATTTTTTACTTATTGATTGAAATACAAACAAAAAGCATGTATCTAACCCGCACAAAATTCCATGCGACACTAAAGAGAGAATGACAAAATTTGAAGTCAAACGCAATAAAAACACACGGAAGTCCGTGCAACTCGATGCCTAGATGTATTTTGTATACGATATGCAAACAAAATAAGGCATAGATCGTCATGCCCATTAGAGGGTAGTTTTAGAAAGGTCTTGATGGAATATTTCGTCATACCCGCTACAGTTGCTTTTAGGAACGATGGAATATTTCGTCAAACCCGGTTAAGGGGTTAAACATATTTTACGATCATTACCTTGTGGATTTTGGATATATTATGATATAGTTGTCATAATGACATTGATTAATGGTCACAATAGACGTTTCCTTCCTTACTTGCCAATCTTGGATTCTAAGGGACGGTTGTGTGATCAGTAGTAAATTTTTACTTTACTAATGCCCGTGGTTAAAATCGTTTGCGGGTTGTTCGAATGTCAAATTTACTATTGTCAAAACATAAATGACATGTCTATAAGTGTGACTAATTCATGAAAAATGCTTTATTTTATGCTTTATCTATGATTTTTTCGCCTCTGCGTTTGAAATCTGTCACTTTGATGGTGAAATTTTTTGGATTGTGTGCTAATGTATAATAAACAATGAGATCATCATCGTACGAATTCTCATCAATAAAATAGTGGTATATTGAATGATTGATTGTTGTATACTGCAACTTTCAAAGTATCAATGTGTTAGATGTCTTTTGGAACAGCTGTGAAGAGTCCGTTATATTTAACTATCGATTCTCGTTTTTACTATCGGAGAGTAAAATGAGTTTACTACGGGATGTACTTTTGAGAAGTAAATATTTTTTTACCAACGATCAAACAACCTGTTTTTGGAATTTTTTTAACTCCAGTAACTATTACACAACAAGTTTAAAAATTACAGTTGTAGCCATTATTAAATACCACATCATTATTGAATTTTTTTATAAAATATTTAATGATTTTTTGTAATTATCTCAAGATTACAGTAATCCATGCCTTGCTATGCTTATATAATTTTTTTTATGTGATGTTCCAGGTACTTATTGAAAAAAATGATTTTTCATGCATAATTACATGATTTTAAATCTTTGCAGGGGTAGATTTCTTAGAGCCTGTCCAAACTTTTGATTATAATCACATTTCAAGTAAAAAATCTGGAAAAGCGGACATTATTGATCTTACTTGGGCAGAAATGGATAATTATTCCAAAAAGTCCGGAGCCAAGGTTATCGATTATCAGAATAAACCTGTAGAAAATTTGAGAAGGGAAAATTGGGGAGATAGAAATACAGATTATCACTCTTCAACAGGTTCAAGGTATGACGACAGGTACAAAGATGATAGAAACAGTGAGAGGTATAGAAGGAATGATAAGCATGACAGGGAACGAGATATGATCAGAAGAGATGAAAGGAATAGGAACTGGAATGAGGACCGTAACTGGAGGGATAGAAGCCGGGAGAGGCGAGGCCGAAATGATAGAAGTCACTCGAGAGAAAGAAAAACTGGAAGAAGGTATTCAGAGACGAGAGATGCTGAACCAAATTCTAGAAGAAGTGAAGAGCGTGATCAACAGCAAGATGAAAAGCAGACAGTGGAAGATATTGCTAAAAATATTGTCATGATTGATGATCTTCTCGAGACACCCGGAAGGGAAGTGAGGCCAGCCAAAATTGCTATTATTTTACGAGGTAATTATTCTACTGTGCCCTTTCTCGCCATTAACAAATTTAAGTTATTTTAACTTATAACATCTGTGAAATGTAGGAAGACTGTATGATAAGTACTCGTGTTAGGGAAGGAAATCTAGGGAGTCTCCTTTCAGCTGGATACATTTAGTCCAGCGATATTTCAACTTTTTTAATACATATAGATGGTGGAAAGGTAAAACATTGTATCCCACAAGGGATATTTCCTACCAGGAGAATGGCACCTTTCCACCGTCGATAGTATTATCTTAATGGTGAATCGGGTCTTCATAAAAATAAAACCCGATCACGCTGGAATAAACACATTATTATTATTAAGTCACCCGAAAAAGATGTTTTGTTGAACTTAGCAAAATAGGCCTCTGTTTCGGCGATGACTTTCTCGTGAATTGATTTACGCAGAGACATTTTTTCATGTTTAGAAACAAAAATAAATTGTATGGGGCCAAATCTGTAGAATTGGGTGGATGAGACAGCAATTCGTAGTGTGATTCAACCAGTTTTGCTGCGGCGATTGCAAAAGAGTGAGCTGATGCGTTTTCATGGTGGAAGAGCACTTTTTTCTTTTTTAAATGGGGTCATTTTTTCATCAATTCAGTATCAAATCAATCCTATAAATCAACACAGTACTGTACTGACCCGTGATTGTCCTTCCCTTCTCCAGATTGTCGGTTAAGGTGATACCGCGTGAATCCCAAAAAACGGTGGCCATGACCTTTCGCCGTTTTCGCCTTCTTTAGAGCAAGTTCGCCAAGTGAAGTCCACTGTATTGACTGTTCTTTCATTTCTGGCGTGTAGTGATGGATCCATATTTTGTCAACAGTCACGAAACGCCGCAGAAACTCTTTCTGATTGCGCTTATACATATCCAAACAGTGCTCCGAAGTTGTCATGCAATTCTGTTTTTGTTCCACTGTGAGCAAACGTGGCACCTATCTCGCCGATAGTTTTCTCATGCCCAAATTTTCGTATAGGATATTTTGTATTATATTTTTTACAATGTTAGTAATCTCTCTGAACTTCACCTGGTGGTCTGCTAACACGATAACATATCCTTCGTAGTCACTTCTATCGGACGGCCTGGGCGCTCTTCATCAACAACGGATGTTCGGCCATACTTGAATTCATTAAACCAATATCTGATGATAGTTATCGAAGGTGCATGGTCCTTATAAATGGGGTGCAACTTCACTTTGATTTTCTCACACGTTTATCGATCCTGAAAAAGGAATCGACTCATTGACCGATATTGCTCTTGGTTGCAAACACAAACTTTCCCACTTTCAGCAGCTATCAATATAAAACTACTCGATAATTCCGTCTAAAATTTTGACAGGTGTCGTTCGAAAGATGGCATTAAACAATGGTATACAGATTTTGCATCAGTGTATCAGTCGTTAAACACGGTTACTTATCATACAGGCCTTGTATACATTTTTTTTTTTAAATTATGGTTTATTTATATAACATGTTATCATATTATGTTTTATAATTGACAGCAATGATAAATGCTGATTGTTTTTGGCTTAAAGGTTTACCTGGTAGTGGAAAATCATATTTAGCTAAATTGATCAAGGATCGTGAACTAGAAAATGGTGGTTCCCCCCTTCGAATTTTGTCAGTTGATGATTATTTTATGTCGGAAATTGAAACTGATATTAGTAACGCTGACACAGGACGCAAGGTAATTATTATATTTTTGTAGAAAAATTACTGATCTTAATGTTTATTTTTGTTAGATCCTGTAGGTGACTAATGTAGAATTCTTGCATACTTACTAGGTACTTTGTGGTCATTGTTTGGGCATTGTTTATTACGATATCCCATACCTTCTTTGACCCCACCCTTTAGCCTGACTAAACTTATCTCTTGCCAACTTCATTCTTCAATACTGAACCTTATTGCTACTCACTTAGACCATAATTTGAATAGGTCTAATTAGATATTACTTCATCACCTCTTTCTTCTCAAACTGTACATACTAGGGATTCTGTATTCTCAACTGTTTTCAATTCCCGGGACTCGAGAGTCAACATTTTCAAGTCCCAGGAATTCTCGGGAATCAAGAATGAATTTAATTTAATTAAAAGGAAAGATATTTTAATAAATATTCATATGTATGATTTATAGTAGCTATTAACCTGTTAGCTGCCCAGAAAAATCGTAGGTGAAACAGCATTATGCCACCATATTGGCGCCAAAATTCTTAAAATTCACAGGCTAGCTTTTTCTAATTTTATGAAAAAACCATGGAAACGTTGGTATAATTAAAAAAAAAAATACATGGGTACTATTTCACCATAAGCGTCCATCGACCGTGATATCGTACGGTTTTGAGATGAAAAAAAATTGTAAAACAAAAAATAAGGGTTGATAGTGTTGTCAGGCCATAACTTATTATTATTATTTTATTTATTTTTGTTTTTTGGGAGGACAACATCAGGTTTTATTAATGTTATTGTGTTTAATGTGAAGCTTAAAACAAAAAATATTAGCACTTCACAACTACGTACACATTACATATTGCACTTATATAGCACTAACAACATGCATAAAATGATGCTGCCGGCCGCGGAAATGGCCAATGTTGCCTAACGGCGCACTCACTGTATTTATAGTAAAACGCTCATATATTAATTTTAATTAATATCTATAAAATAATATCTTATTCACCCAAATTACTTGGTAACAAAAACAAAAAATATCGCGAATGTAAGTCAAAATTTAGCTTTGATTTAAATTGGAACGTTCTAGATACTTTTCAACTTATTGCGTCCTTCTCATTAACGGACTCTGCGGTAGTAACAAGCATATCGGGAATGTCTAAAAAGTTGGCAGTCTCCACTAATGAAATAAGTCACCCTCCGCCATTTTGTAAAGTAAAAATAAAATCAAAAAAGTTTTAGAAAATTCGATAACTATAAAAATATCAGCTCTTTGACGTTGACCTGTGTGTAAAATTTTCTAATTTAATAAAATTGAGATCTGGCAATGTAAAAGTAAGCGCCAACTGTCCATTTTGTATGACGATTTTTACACTCGATTTCAAACGTTATTCATTGTGTTCTTGAATTGAAACAGATTTCTATGGGGTGTCGTACGATATCAGTACTGGAAATAATAATTTGGTTAAAGATTCTATCCGCGGCGCCAGTGATATCATGCGTTATTTGATGGTCATTTCTGTGGAGAAATAGATGCCGCGGAATGTTACGTGGTTGTCCGCTGTACTCACGATAGCCTACTTAAATTCTGACAGTTTTTATTCCATCCTTTTCTCCATTGGAAACTTGCGACGTGGGCGGCCAGAGAGTTAAGGATATATTATTATCTATGTGAGAAAACATACTATAATATTAATTTAATAAAACAACTTAAAATTAAATAAATAAAATAGATAAATAGATAAAATACTTATTGATTCATAATGTGATTGAAGTTTTTAAAATGAAATTATGTTTACATCGTTAACATATATTTATTAAATTTAAAAACACATATGTCTATAAAAATTACTAAATACAAACAATTAAATAAAATCAAAAAAGAAAATAAAAATCATACAAAAAAATAATAATTAATAAAGAAACACACTGGAAGACAATAACGTACGTATTTAGCCAAAGTCAACTGATGCCTCCTAATAAAAGTTTTTCAAATAATTTCATTCTATCCTAATTTTGTTTTGAAGGATGACATAGTTTTTTTTTTTATCATATTTTACAAGGAAATATAATTCAAACTGATAAAACCATTTACTTCAGTTTTTTTTTTGTAAGTAAAGTAGTAAATATCGGAGCACTAATTTCTCCTTTATAAATTTTTATGACTGACTATATAAACTATGGAAACATTCAATTTTTTAAATATAGGTACAATAAAACTTTGTTAATTCGTAACCCTATATTTCGTATTTTCACAGAATTCACACTTTTTTCAAAAAAAATTGCCCCGAAAATAACATTCTAATTTCTTTCGATATTTTGCAAAATCTGATTATTTGCAGTTCGTATGCGTTTTTGACACCCAAAGTAAATAATTTGTTCACGTAATTCGCACACATATTTACAAATGTTTTTAAATCCCTACTCGCGGGACTACCCATTTGACCTTCATCCCTTCGTGAACATCTGCAACTAGCCCCGCCTACCAGCTAATCATGATGCCGTTCCTTATCGTAAAAACGGCGCGCTGGCATGACTGGTACCGAACTGAATTTTGCCATATGTACATCAAATTCCATAGTGCATTTTATAAGATTTGTTATTAAAATAATATTTTCATTGAATCACTTGATCTAGTTTCTATGTTTATGAAACGTTGTGATTTGCGTATGTACTAAAGAAACTAAATAAAAAATCTTTTGTAATTAAACACGTTGACATATTTTATTCATATATTTTTTCACATTTCGTTCTCTAAAATGGCACCAAAACCTTGTAATTCGTATAAATCCTTAACCACTTGGAAAAATGGAGCTTATTTTGAAAACCGACAAAAAATTGATATCAAAGATAAAATTGGCGGAAAAAATCAAATCCTGAATACCCCTCTGGGTTTGAACTTGAAAAATCATGGGAAAATAATAATATTCAACTATCAAGGTCAGCGAGACATACAGATTTAAAAGTTTTTAATTATTTTTCTCGCACATTTTAAATATTCCAATTCTGATGGAAAAGGTGAGTTCAATCGCAGCATCACCACACACCTTTCTTATTAAGGAGAAATAGGTTATTTGATGAACATGTCGACACATAAGAAGCTGAAATAATGGAGTCATCATGTTTCAGTACGCGAATCACGATGTCAACAGCGGCGGCATGCACAAAATCGCGGACACAGTAAACTAACACGTTTTTAAAATAAAATTTCATGTGCCCTTTAAAAAACTTTGTTCTCATTATTCATAATTTGGATTTTTTTTTTAATTTCGATCCTACGAGTTACAAATTAACGGAGTTTTACTGTATTGTATTACGATGGTCAGATGGGATTAACACAAATAACTAGTCTCGAGTCTAGGGTTATTTTTGCTAAAAGTCCCGGGACCCAAGATAGCAAAAAACTGTGGAATTCCCGGGTTATCTCGACACAGAATCCCTAGTACTTACACACCATCTTATGTTTATTTCTCCAACAGCAAAGTAATGACTCTTTCCTGCATATATTTTCCTTTAATTCATAAATAATACTATTAAAATAAAATCATATACATGTGAACCTAGAGATAAGAGTGAATAATCTGTTAATTGTTAATTAATAATGTCCTATCCTATAAAATAAATTTATACATATTAATTATTTCAGGAAAAGGTGCGAGAGCTGAAATATGAATATGAAAGTTCAATGGAAGAAGTGTATATTGCTTCACTTATAAAATCTTTCAAACGAACGCTTGCAGATGGATTTTTTTCATTTATCATTGTTGATGGTATCAATAACCAACATCACCACTTTAAGGACATGTTAGTTCAAGCCAAACAACATGGTTTCATGGTAATTATTATTTACACTTACCTCCATTTCTTACGGCCGCATTCTGGCCAAGTTGTGTCCTGGAGTTAGCCTGGAAAACTTAACATAAGATTCTTATCGACCGTGAAACTGAATATGTTTCAGACGTACATTTGCGAGATGGACATGGACGTGCAAACATGCTTCCGACGCAATGTGCACGGAAGAAAACTAGAAGACATCCAGTCTTTGGCTTCCAAGTGGTTCCCGACGCCGCCGAGTCAGACTATCCTCGATCCCATAACTTTGCTGCAGAGCGCGGCTATTGATCATGTGCCGATGGAAGATGTATCTTGCGACGAGGACACCGTGGAGATGGAGCAAGCGGAAAAGAACGACGAAGACGAGGTAGGTCAAAGGCAAATTTAGGAAATGCACACAGCGTAAGTATTCAGCCAAGGAGGAATCATCAAATTATTATTACTTTGTTTTATGCGTTTCTCCACTAGTAATAATTTGGAACAGGTGACAAATACGCAATTAGAGATCATGCTTCAAATCTGGACCAATAATCATTGTGCGCATGTATTACATTACAATTATTTACGTGCGATTATACAAGTGCAACAATGGATGAGTTTGCTGGACCAACAGGTTTCATTTTATTCTTATATCTTATATTCCAATAGTCTGATCAATATAAACTTGTATATTTATGTCTTTAATGTGTTACTAACATTTAATTTCAATGCATTTATTTGATAGCTATCGTATAAATCTTTGAAGATTGTTTTGACTGCAATAATAAAACTTATTTATTTTTAATTGATTGTTTGAAAATATGAAAAATGAATGTCTGAAAAAAAAAAAAAAGGATTTTGTTCAATAAATATTATAATATAAGACCAATGTAATTATTGTGTATGGTTTTGATAATATGTATTCCATATGTTTTATATATATATAGTGTTACAGAATAAGTGTTTCCTGTAAAGTTTCTGTTTTGTATTTTAAATCTATGGTAACAACAATCAGATCAGATAATATAGATCAGGTTGGAGAATATTTTTAGCATGGGAGGAAATATAAATTTGTGCTAATTTCTGTAATACCCTTCTTCTTTTCAGATTGAATGTTTTTATAATATAGTTGTCACAATCCCTACACATTTATACTGAGAGTATTGTCCATTGACGGGACATGTTGCACACGTGTAGAGAAATTAACTCTGCGGAATGTTGGTTTATTTTGGGCATCTTTTAGCAGCTCCATCTGATTGATATATTTGTGTACAATATTAAATCCCTTTTGAGTATTTAGCTATCTAACATAAAGCTAAAGATGACAGATGTCGCAGGTGCAGGCTCCTTTTTCATCCAAGTGGGACCGTATGGATGATACTGACAAACTAGGTACGTTCATAAATGTGAAGAATTTCCTTAACAGATATGTTATGTCGTTTCATGAATACCATGTAATTATTATATTTAATATAAATGTACATTTTATATGAGCCGATAATTCTAAATATACTAGTGAGCCCCATTATTGAGCAGTTGTTGGAGTCTAAAAAATGTCATTGCGTAAAATACAGGATCGGGGTTCAAGAAAATCAGTGTACACTGACTCGATGTTTATCTTTACCTAACATTCTTAAACACCTGTATTTTTTTGATCTTTTTAACCCGTTTTTTTAATCTCCAAGTGTGAGTTTTTGTCATGAAAGAGTAAGTTTGACTATTTAAATACTAAAGGTTTTCTAGTATGTCATTTAGATGGCGATGTAACGTTCGTGTTATGGCTAAATTCATGTACTCTGTAATGAGAGCCGCGAACGCATCGTGTACAGCCATTTGGAGGTTAATTTAAAACACAAATTCATTTTTAGTAAAGCTTTTTAATAAACAAAACACTAAATAAGAGTATTTAATATACAATATTAGCAATCATCATTTATAGTTGATTTCTTAATAATTGATCGAGTGTTGCTTGCTTGCGTGTCACTGGCTGCGAGCGAAATCTAGAATGCTTCTGAGTTGGAGGATTTTTAAACGGTCCATTTTCCGGGTCTTTTAAAAAAAGGGTCAATGATTCATAGTGTTACATCCTAATTTACAGTATAACGGGGCTCCACTTATCATATAATGAATTAACGTGATTATGTTTGTATACTTAAGTATTACTTAATTTCATCCATTTGTATTTATGGTGACAAGTTGATTGTCGGCCATGTTACGTCACTGTGAAATGATGTTCGTATACCCACACACTTTAAAAAGAAACAGAGAATATTACCAAGCTATAAAGACATGTACATTCCATAGGATCAAATGTTTATTAATTTTTGATAATGTATAATATTCTTATTAATCTGTTACATTTATGTTGACTTGAAAATACCCCATGAGTTAAAATATTGATGTGATCCTGTTGATTCTATCTTAAATAATATAATGTTTTATAAAATGACCTCCACCGGTAAAGCATATTAAATACAAAATAATTTTTTAATTACACAATGAGGTGTTTTGTTTTCTTGTTTTACATCATTCGCTTTTGAAACTTCATAAAAGATAAATATGTAACGGTAATAGATGTATCAATGGTAAATTAATTATCCTTGCTATTAAAAATTAATAAAAATGATTTGTGGTTCAGATTGTTATTAATCTAATAATTATTCTTATATTAATGTAAACTATAAATAAAATGTTATAGATGTGTGCTTATTTTACGATTTAATACATACGTATGTAAATTTTCTCTTGGTATATTATAATGTACAACTGCACATTGCAATGAAAACTTTTATTTTATCTCATCCTTTCACGTAAGTCAACATGTTTGATTGTGGTCTACCGTTGAGTCTTCGTTTTCTTAAATTCGATTTCTTTCGAGTCTTTTAGGATTAGTAGTTTCAAGTATGAAAACTGAGTGGGAAGCATTATTGTTTCAGCGAGGCTCGACGGAACAAGTAAACCCCTCCGGCACGCAGCCGGCACAATGGAAGATTTCCTACAGCTAGACGAATGGACAGCTAAGAAAAATGTTGAACCCGGGAAGAAAACTGTAAGTATGATGTTGTTGATGTTCAAATGTGTCTGTGTTAAAATACAATCATACCTGATTGTACATTGACATTTTGGCATTTCCATATCTTTATATTCTCATTTTAGCCCTTCGAGGGATTCATTGCGATTGAAAAAATATAACAAATATTCAGTTATAATAAAATCTCATTTATTTGAAGTTGAGGGGACCGAAAATCATGAAAATAGTTTGAATAGCGACTTACGATAATGAAAATAAAAGTTTCAAAAATTCAATTTTTTTTACTACTATATTAACTTTTTTCATTACAACTCGACGTAATTATATATACCTATTATCCATACATTTTAAAATAACAAACAAGTTGTCAAAGTACAACGTAAACAAATCACATTATTAAAAAAACCCAATTATATTTGACTATCTTTTCGCGCCATTTTTAATATTCACATAATCGTCGAAATTGTCAACATCGTCATTTCTCTATTGTATCACATTTGTGTATTGAAGTTAGCAACAAACGTCTCCAGCGCTTTTAAAACTTTTTATTTATTTCGCACTCGCCTGTGACGTCTTATTCTTTTTCACTCTCGGCTTCCGTACTCCTTTTCTCTCTTGTAAGATTTCTCGGCTTTCAATGCTTAAGTTCTATCTGTCATGTTTAATATTATTGACAACGTCATGGGGTCGTATATTCTTCTGTTAATTTTGTTTTGATTAATATTTTTTGTCAATCTCTTATATTAATTTGATTTTTAGCAACTGTTGGCGTCCAATATGAGTTTTATATTGATGTCATTTTCGAGAATATAAAATTATCAGTCAAAATCATAAAAATGTTTTAATTTCAAATTAATGAAATATGGAAAAATCTGAGGAACGCAAAACATGCATTCGCGAATATCAAAATGTCACTATTAGAGAAATATAAATAATTGTCTTTACATATAAAACAATGGCAATAAAATAACTAACGAGATACGAGAAAATCTGAGAAATACCAACCACATTCTTCAAAATGCCTTGACACTTAACTTAAATAGAAAGAAATGACTATTAAAATGAATACAAATTAAATAATTTATAAAACACGGAAAAGTCTGAGGAACTCAACCGCGTACTAGCGTTTGTACAACAAATTATACAAACGCTACATGAACAAAAATAAGTAAGGTAATAATACGGAACAGAAGATTGGCAAGCACGGACATTTTCAGACCAGCAACTGGGGGAACCGCGTTACCTATAAGGGCGCAAAGATAATATTTGCTATCTTTTTCTAATATAAAGAAAACTAGCGAGAGAAAAAAGCATACGAGCTGAATTAATGCGTTGCGGTAAGGAAGGTAAAGATTTAAAAATCGAAGACACAAGACATATTTATTATCTTTTTTTAACATACTGAAAATGAAAACTGAAAACAAACAATGCGAATTAACTTTATGCATCGTGAATCGATAGGGCAGATTCTACTCATAGGAGCAGATTCTACCCATTTAGATGAGCTTTGACATTTGACAGGTACATCGCATGTATTTGCGGACATTTGACAAAAAAATCGAATTAGGTGAAAAATAGATCGACAAACTCATCTGATAGGGTCCAAAAATAGCTTCGAATAACGAAATTCGATTTATAAGTACAATTTAGTATGAAAACTTTCCAGAGTGACCACATTCTGCTCCAAAACTTCGACTTGCGGTGAATTTCGAATAAACGGGATTTTACTGTATTTTGTGATGTGACATGATTATTTAATTTATTTTAATAAACTAAACTTTGTACTATACACACAATCAAGTTTTATTTTTATCACTACTATAGTTTCAAGATGTGCAGTCCCTCTCATCAACAATGTTGTTATTTATGCCTGCGCCTCTTGAAACAATATATTATATGTATAGTCGTGATAAGAATTAAACTGTTGGTTTAACAAATATTCCCCCGAGTGGGTTATAATTATCACTTTTCAGATAAAATTTTCAATAAAAAAAATTACTAAAAATGTTTAGGTGATGTGTGACGTGAATAATTAGGTGTGTCCTTTTTTAGTATTTTGATTGATTGGCTATTCTCATTCGATAAAACGGATGATACTCTATTTTTATTTAGGTGGGCTTACATTTAAAAATGATGTGTCAGTGATGAACACTGGGCGTAGAGACATTTCTCTGTGACCTTTAATGAGATTTAAAAAAAATATTAATAAGGATGTTTGGTGGCAAAACACATAATATTTTTTATTACTTCACAGTTTGTTTAATTTGTTATTTATAGATCTCGTACGATGATTTAAATTGATAATATTTTAGGTTCGTTGGGCTGATATCGAAGAAAGAAGGGAGCAAGAGAAAATGAGAGCCATCGGATTTGTTGTCGGACAGACAGATTGGCAGCGCATGACGGACCCGACAAAGGGGTCGGCCGCCCTAACACAAACTAAGTACATTGAGAGAGTTAAGAAGTACTAGAAGTTAAATTATTAATGTTAATTAAAAAAAAAATATTACAGATAATATAATGTGTCAGCACTTTTATTATTATCCTAGTTACAAATTGATAATTTAGAAAAGTTTGCTAGGAGTCTGGGATAAGATGAACAACAGCAACAAATAATGCAGTGTCTGTGGATGATGCATGAATACTCTCGTTTTGTATGCAATCGTGGTTTATTTATTTGGAAGCGGGTCTCCCTAAATTAAAAAAAAAAATTTAAATGACCAACACAACAATTTAATAAATCAATTAGACTTTTGATGTTTATTTTAATTTATTATTTCAAAAACTGTACAAGCGTCACATTCACGGTAAGCATATAACTGTCAGATGATGATTCTTTCGGTTTATTATTAACAACAAACTCTGGAAAAACATGAATTATTCTTATTTATAAATTTAAAATTTTCATTGTTAATTCTGATTGTGTATTTGTAACTTATCGCCGACTCAACTGTGACAATTACATTCTATTATTTCAGAATGAATACTGTGAAAATAACGAGGTATTGGTAATTTTATTGTGTACATGACGTTCTTTTGTTAATATATTTTTATTTATAAAATATGAATTGAAAATCATTAGTAATGTGGAGAAATGGTGAATTCTATATATTATTTAGAATATTTATCACCAGCCTTTAATGTGGCGTCGCTGCTGTTTGTACAATTGAACTGGTAAATCATCAATGAATTGTGAAACTTATGAATATTAAAACTATTTGCCAGTACTGAAACCATTATTTATTGTCAAACAAAAATATTCATCTACCACAGTGCAACCCGACTTTTCCAATTTCAGTAAAAAATGTTTTTATTTTTTAAATCCCCGAAGAAGGGTGGGGGGGTATGCTGATGAGTAGATATAAAAACTTGTTAGTTGGAAATCAAGTTTGCGACGGTGTTATAATCAATTAACACAAAAAATACAGTGGAAATTAGTTAACATGAAACTATGGGAACTGAAATATTTTATCATGCTAAAAGAAATAAAATAAAATAATGTTTTTAATGTGTAATAATCAAAATGGTTATGCAAACACACATATTTTATTTTAAATCCTTAACATGTGCATTTACTACAACATATATTAGAATACACGCAATACATATTAGTAAGTAAGAATTCTAAATTAAATAAAAATTTATTGTATATTTAATTTTTCTGAAATTATTTTGAACACTTTTTATTTTTTGATTTTTTTATCTTATCATTTATTGACATATGTCGGCCTAGTCAATATAAAGTTGAATCATAAAGTCATAAATAGTTAACAATTTGGCGGTGACGCAGTGGCTGGTGTATATTTTTGTTCGTCTGAAAAATATTTTTATGTTGAAAGAAAATATACATTTCACATGGCATTTTGTCAGGACTAGAATATTTTTTTCATGTTAACCGATTTTTAATGTTGTGAGTGTTCCACTGTTCGTAATTAAATGTATTCACAAAATAAATAGAAAAATATTTATTCCTTTTTTCTGTGATATTTTTAATTCAACATTCAACTAAACATCAAATTAATCAAAATGAATTAAAAGTGGATGCCAATTTTAATCATGTAAAAATTTGCTATCACAAATAATCAAGCTGCCGATGGTATGTCAAACAAGGATTGAGCATGTTACCCAGCTAACTCCTGAATCATAGTACAGTAAAACCTCGTTATTGCGAAATCCAAGGGACCAAAAAATAAAATTTCGTAATATCGAATTCCCACATAAAGCGAAATAATATTTTTTTTCCTAATATATGAATATTCCACACGCGCCGTAGAAATAAATGTAGCGCGGTTTTAAAAATGTTTGTAAGTTCCAGAAACAAGACACCCATTGTCAGTTTAATATAACATATAAGGCATTCTGCAAACAAAGGAAGAATTTCTGTATAAAGAAAACTCTGAATAATCTATTTAGTTGTGTTGTTTCAACAGATAAGCAAATGGATAATAATTAAGAAATCAAATTTAAAACATTTTACGAAACAATATACGATAACCTAAAATTCGGTAATATTTTTGAAAATTCTAAAATGTCATGTAAATATAAAACAACATTCAATTTTAACTGTGTTCAATTGTAGAGCCGCTACAAGCATCGAGAGTTTCGCATCGGTCAATCGATCTTCATATTTTTTTCTAATCGCAGAGAGACGAATTCGGAATCATAGTTTTTTGTCGAGGGTTGAAATTTTGCAGGAATTATCACAACCTAAAGACATTTTAGGGTTCCACAAAATATTAAAAAATGTTTTTGAAGAATAAATTACGGAATACTAGTACATATAAATTTCGGTAAACAAACACACGAAAAAAAAAAACAAAAATGTCATACGAAATATTACCGTTCATTGGAATCGATGTAAATGTTCAGTTATAATGTAAAAAGTGACATAAGTTGACGATGATAATGCGCAGAATTGTAGGCTATGCATCTCAAGCTTTGCGGGCGATACCATACACAAAGCTGGCGCGCGCTTGCCCTAAAGTGTGATGTGCCGATCGCGATTTTGGGGGTTTTTATTTTCTTTAGCTGGTCTAGATAATACCCGTTTTTAGAGGCGTGAACACGTGTACACTGTACACTTCAGAGTGTGGGAAGGGTGCCATTCTAACCTATTTTGACAATGGGCAATAAATCCAACCTTGGACAACTGGAGATTATGCCAAATAGCTTTGTATGAGCCTATTATGATCCCAAGGAGAAGTGACCGCCCGCTGCGCCAAAGCAATAAAACAATTAACAAACATGATCGTAAACGGCTGAAATATATTTTGAAATATTTTCATTGTAAAATTTTTTTTTTTCGTTATATATTTACGTAAATGATTGGTATTTTTTCGTACGGTACAAAAATAATATCGTCATACGTATTAACGAAATTTCGTTATATAAATTCATTTTTTTTATGAAAAATTGATTGTAGGAATTAATTTTGAAAAAAAATTTGATGTATGTCATTTTTCGGTATAGCGGGGTTCGTTTTAACGAGGTTTTACTGTAGTTACTAGCTCCAATGGAGTGATGCGGACATTTTAATTTAACATCACCGAATATATATGATGATGCATATGATAATTATTAACAAACAATGAAATATTATTAATTATCTGGATGTACATGGTAATGGTCCGTAGGACTTGAAGGTACAAATCTAAATTCAAACATTGAACATATTATGTATGTACATGTTCTTAAAGCTCATCATTAAATGTAATAAAATAATTTTAAAAAGCAATGGCCATTATTTTCCTAAAGTGTGCATTAGAAATGTTTGACTCGTCAAGATTACATTTTTCATTTTACAACCCGCCTTTGAAAACATTTTGTGATAGGAATCTAGTGGCATCTGTACGCATAAAATCAATGTTGTGCAAATTATTCTAAAACTGAGCACACTGGAAAACCTATTTGTTTTTTTTTTTTTTGTAATATGTATGGTAGAAATTGTGTAAAGATTAACAGTAATGAATATAAACAATTTAAATGTTTTTGGGCAGAGTAAAGTTAGGTATTTTCTATCTGAAAAAGTAATTGAAGAATAAGATTTTTTTTCTTTAAAATATAAGGTAAATTAATGCATTTCTCGTAAGTCTTTGATGTAAAAGCCAGAATTGAAAAATAGCAACATACATTATATCAATAATTGTTAAGAATGCGATTGTTGTCCAAACCAGACTGAGGTTGTAGACTGTTCCCTCTAAGTTGTTGATGTGCTTTAAAGACACTCGTCAACTTCAGCATCTTTGCTCCAATATCACGGATCCACTGTCTGCTCGTATCTCAAACCGGTTTAGCGGGTTTTTGACCTACCCACACTGAGACCTGGTACGAACGAGGTCTCGGTCCGCTCCTGTACTCTTCTTTTCTCATTAGATGTCTTGCCCGCTGTCATTTCAGTTTAGCCACCCAGTGTTCTATGCATTTGAGTATGGTTTGGTTATGTATCAACTCATTTGTTTTTTCTTCACGTGGCGAAATCTCTTGCATAGATATCTCCACGGCTCTTTGGGTCATGTTAAACATTGTCATCGTGGTATCCGTGAGTATTTGTGTTTCACTCACACATGCATTGCTGAAAGGGCTTTCTAAGGTATTGTGGCATATATGATTTGAAGACAATTTTGAGGTTTCCAAAGCTTGCCCGGCCGAGTGATTCAAGACACTGACTTCTTTATTAATACTTTGTATATATACAAACTCAGATAAATAGCCTTATATTCTTAAGGTACTGTTTTTCTTCATTTCAGTACATAAATTATTGGACTTTAGAATTATAATTTTTTAAATTAATGGTTTATTTACTTTGTTTTTAAAAACCACTATGAGTTATTTATATTCACCGACATGATGATTAAAATATCTTAATCATAAAAACTCAGTTTTTTTTAATTATCTGATAAAGGAAAAGGTTTTTTCTGAAACCGGTTGTGTGAATATATGAGGGCTGTATGATAATAATGATAGTAATACCTACCCGTGTTAGAAAAGGAAACACATTTTTAAATTTATTTCTCAACATAATCTCTCTTCAGCTCGATACACTTAGTTCAGACCTTAACTTTATGGCTGCCCACGTCGCAAGTTTCCGACAGAGAAAGAAATGACACGAGAACTGTCCGAATTTAAGTTGGAGTATAGTGGACAGTCCGCGGCGTCTATTTCTCACGTCAAATAATGTATGATATCACCGGCGCCGCGGATCAGATCTTTAACCAAATTATTATTTCCAGTAGTCATATTGTACAGCACCCCATAGAAATCTGTTTCAACTCAAGAACACAACAAATTACGTCTGAAATCGAGTGTAAAAATCGTCATTTTTCCTCCATATAATTGACAGTTGGCGCTCACTTTTGCATTGCCAGATCGCAATTTTATTAAAATTGAAAATTTAACACACATACTCTCATGTCGACGACATCAAAGTGCTGATATTTTTATAGTTATCAACTTTATTGATTTTATTTTAAAATGACGGAGGGTGACTTATTTCGTTAGTCGACTTTTTAGACATTCCCGATATACTTGTTACTACCGCAGAGTCCGATGATGAGAAGGATGCAATAAGTTGGAAAGTATCTGGAACGTTCCAATTTGAGTAAATTGTCAGCTAGATTTTGACGTACGTTTGCGATATTTATCATTTTTGTTGCCAAGTAATTCAAGTGAATAAGATATTTTTTTTTTAGTTATTAATTAAAATGAATATACAAGTGTTTTACTATAAATACAGTGAGTGCGCTGTTAGGCAGCATTGGCCGTTGCTGCGGCATCATTTTATGTGTGTTGTTAGTGCTATATGTAATGTGTACTTAGTTGTGATGTGAAGTGCTAATATTTTTTTTGTTTTAAGCATCACATTAAACAATAATGTTAATAAAATCTGATGTCCTTCCAAAAAACAAATATAAAATATATAATAATCTTTTTAGTGTTATGGCCTGACAACACTATCAACTTTTATTTTTTCTTTTTTTATCTCAAAATCGTACCAAATCGCGGTTAATGAACGCTTATGGTGAAATAGTACCAAAGTATATATATTTTTTAGTTATACCAACGTTTTCATGGTTTTTTCGTAAAAATAAAATTCAAAAAAGCTAACCTGTGAATTTGAAGAATTTTGGCATGATGCTGTTTCACCTATGATTTTTCTAGGCATCTAACAGGTTAAACAATGGTATACAGATTTTGTGTCAGTGGCACCATCAGTAGTTAAACACGGGTACTTATTATATAGCCCATGTAAATAACTTGGTTGGTGCATATAAATAACTCACAGTGGTTTTTAAAAACAAAGTTAATAACTAATAATTATTAAAATGAACCACAACATTTTTGCATCACATATTAAAAATATAATTTTTTATGCATACCATTGATTAAAAAATTAGAGAGAACATTGGACATATACCATTACGTCCATGTAAAGTTTTTATTTGAATATTTCAAAACAGATCATTTTTTGTCAGTGTCAATATATATTTATTAAAAAAATCACAGTACAGTGGAACTTCTATATTTGTCATTAATCCGTTCCTGAGGGCCTGACGAATATAGATACAGTTTTTCCCATAACAAATAACTGAAATTGAATTAATTGAAAATAGTACACAAATGAATAAATTTTATGTCAAAACTTTACCTATATTGTGCTGAGGAGACATGATGGTAGAAGCAGAAGAGGAGGAAAGTTACTAATATTTAGAATAAGACAATTTAAACATCAGGTAACTCTAATTCTGGTGATGGTTTTTGTTTGCCGATGATTCAGTAGCACTCGATTTAAGAAAGAACTTGCCCAATGTTACCTGTTTCTGTCTGTTTTTTAAAATCTTCACGAAGTAGTTAATCACATTACCTTTGAATTCATTTATGCTTTGGTTGACTGGCAACATTTGGATGCCACTTTTCGACCATATTCTGCATTTTGGCCCAGTTAGACAGCATTGCCGGACGGTGGAAGTTACAAATATAGAAAATATTAATGAATATGGAAACATTTGTTTGTTATCAAAATGTGACGAATATCGTATATAGAGGTTCCACTGTATTAGCATTTTGGTACCTTAGAAGCTTAGATCTTTTTTATCCTTATAATTCAGTTCCTACAGGAAACCTTTGTCTGTGATAAAGGTTTAACATCCAATTAATCAGTATATTTTGTAATTATCTCAATATTTCAGGCAAAATTACCGTTTGTGGATGTTATCAAGCTCGAATTGATTATATGATACCGATTGTAATATCTTTTAATTAGAGATTTTCACGGTCATTGCGTAATTTAGTATTGAAGAATATAACGAAAATGCAACACTTTCTTTTCTGAAGAAATGAATGCCATGTATTATAATATAGAATAACTTGATTGTTATTAGTGAGCCGATTTCTATCATCTATAATTACAAAATATCCTAATTTTAATGTAGATGATAGTTTTATATTGTTTCCAATTTGGTATCCCGTAATGAAAAAAAAAAGTAATAACGTAGCATTGTGTAATTTATCTTTTACAACTCTTTAACTTGCTGTAGCAAACACGTTCCAGGAGATGACACACGAAACAGCTCAGAGCATTGAGAAATTCTCAAATAAGCCTTTCTTCACTATTCTTGTCTTGAAAATTATTAATTGTTTTTAGTGTATTTTAAATTACCAGTTTAATAATACAAAAAGAAACAGACTTGTTAATCATACTGGCTATGTATGATTTTTAAGATTTTACTCACTTTTATTTCCCTTGAACACGCTTTAATAATATCTATTAATATTAATATTTTGCTTCGTAAAAGTGGGATTATTTTTTTATCTGCAATTTCAATTTTTTTTTTCAAGGGATTGAAAATATTTTTTTCAATTAACATTATGTGTAAATAACATTAAGTATAATTAAGTAAATAATGTTTTGCGGTTAGTTTTAAAATGATGTCTTGACCTGTATGTTTTTTGACGTATCGTTTATAATTAGTTGAGTTTGAATGTCTCTCCACGTTCCACTGTGGACAAGCACAGGAGATATATTGTAGTATTACTAAATTTTTAATTTTTTAAAAGTCTAACACCATTTCTTTATCTCTATTTCATCAAAATTCAGTGGACATCTTTTTGTACATTTAAATATCGAATTAATGTTTGAATTATGAATGATAACTTTGTTTTAAGTGAATCGCTATTAAATAAAACATTTGAATCATGTCGTACATAAAAAACAAACATATTTTTTTCATCACTACTGCTCCCATAATTACATTATAATACTTAAAAGAAACATTGCAGCAGTAATATAATTAAATGTTATGTTTATCATTCAGATAAATTTTTTATTTTTTAGGTAACACAAAGAATGTTTTTTTTTTTTGCCATTTGTAATCAAATTAGAAAAGAAATAATTGTTTGATTCAACCAAAATTCTGCACAATTACGGAGGTTTCTGTTTTAAAATAACTTTCTTATTGTCGTCTTTAATAATTTTAAGGTAAAATGTATTGATGAGATAAACTGTGATTTAAAGGTTACGAGATTTAGTTTTTAGTATACCGGTGATTGCTTGTGAATTAAAAATAATTACAACTACCAATCTTCATTACGATCGAACACCAATCGCGCTATCACAGTTTACCTCATCACAAAGAAAAAGTGATAAAACAGATCAAAATTTATTCTCAAACTATTTCGAAGGTTTGTTTCACAAAAAACGCTTGAGAAAATTGAGAACTCGCTGAGATAATTTTTTTATCTCTTTTCGAATGTGTTACAAACTACCTCATTGAATAATTTCTCTTTGTTGAAATTGTTCCACTGTGATTAAAATAATGTGTAAAAATAAAATTGTGCTATTTTTTACTACTTATCGTGTTATTAACTCAGATTGAACCAATGATGTGTAAAACAATCTTTAAATCTTAGTGCCGAAGTAACACGCGGGTCATTATGTGCACAGTGAAGGGTTAATTGTTCGGCAATCTTTGTTTCATGCAAAAAAAATCTTTCTTTTCAATTAATCATTTGCTCAAAACAATTTTTTAGTACTGCTGACTTGTTCTTTATAATATGTGTAATAAATGACGGAACAGCACCCTTGCTTTTTTTTCATCTCTCAAAAACTGTAATTTCTCCAATTTGGCATTTCTATTATGCATATTCCTTTTCCCTTCTGTTATTTATTATTTTTATAATTTTTTTTTATCTTTTAGCAATATTTTTCCTTACTTCCACATTTTTACCATGTTAACTAGATATTAAATTTTTCACTTCCTTTTTAGAATGCATTGACTTTCTTCCTCTAAATAATAAAAAACATGTTGGGTTGGGTCTAGTGATGAGGTAAACTGTGATTGGTGTTCAGTTTTAACGTTGATCAGTGAACATGATCTAAATGTTAGTTGTTTAGTTTCTAGTGTATCAGTGATTGCCCGCCAAATTACAATTAATTACAATTACAAATCATCGTTACAATTGAACTCAATTATTTAATCACAGTCACATTCATAGTTTATCTCTTCACTGGTTAGGTCTACATTATACAATTAGTATATTGATTACATTTTATCAATACCTGATAATGTATTTAAAGTCATTGTCACTCCTATTAAAAGAAAAAAAATACTGCATTAAAATGAATCATTAAACATTTATTTCTCTTCATTTATAATTTCTCCTATTCCATCGCCCATGGCGCTAACAAACTCGGGATTCTTCGTTTGTTGTACATAAACATTTTCACGCCTTTCCTCTTCCGAAACATCTTTTGCATGGGCTCGACCTACTCCTTCGATCAAAGTGTAAGTTTTGTCATTCTGGATTACCTTGATCTTGGCTTGTTTCTCCTGGATTGTTGTCCCTTGGTGAGGTTCTTCTCTTGATGAAGACATGACCATCACCTGCGGGGTCATGGATACCATCTGATCCTTGAGACATTGCTGCAGAATGTTCAGGAAGAAAAGGAATGATAGCAGAGTGAGGGCAGACAAGGCAGCACCTCCGCCCTTGCTACCATTGCCTCCGTGCGAATGGCTAAAGCTGTAACTGGAGAGTAGTACTCACAATTTTTTAAGAAAGATTTAAGATGCCAAATAATATCTAAAAATGTTTATTTTCATAACCTTACTTAATTTAAGTTTTGAGCATAGTAATGAGATAATAAACTGATTATAATAATTGTGATTAGTGTTAAATCGTGTGATTTAATAATTGTATGTTTGGGTTCTAGTATTTCAGTGATTGCTCTCCGAATTATGAATAGTTACAGTTACCGATTGAACACCAATCATAGTCACGGTTTATCTCATTACTATCTGAATATATTGGATATTTGTAATTTTTTATTGATGGTTAAATTGTTATTTAAACCGTTAATTATAACTGTGATTGCGTTTGATTGTAACAATGATTGGTAATTGATTGTTCATAATTCTTTCAGCAATGATTGGTAATTGATTGTTCATTATTCTTTCAGCAATGACTGGTACACTAGAAAGTAAACCTCCAACAGTTAAATCTTACCAGTCATTGTTACAGTTATAATTACAACAGTTACAAAACGGTTTATGATCACTATAATTTGATTACATATATAGATATTTTTTATAGAAACAATACAAAACTAGTTGACTGCTCATGGATGTAAATATACAAACTAATAACATTGTTCAATACTAGCTACTTCTATTTAACTTTAAGAAAATACTTTCTGAGTATTTAAAATAGCTTGGTTTGTGTATCCAACTATTTACAAGTTTTGAAAGAGCAGAATTGAGTACATTGTGCCAGATGCGATGAGGATCCTATAAAATATGTATGAATGGTGCCTGATGCAGTCCGTACCCTGAATGGGTTAAGTCTAATTAAGAAAATGAATATAACCTACATCAGCAATTTTCTATCTACATAAATATTAAGAGTAAACTTACTGTTTGTATATGTGTCCACTCGGAGGGGGAGCGTGGTATGCTGGTGATGGATAATTATTATACCTTCCGCCATAGTAGCTGTCTTGGCCAGACGGGCTACTGTGATGGAACCTTCAACAATCATAATTCTTATTTTTTTTTATTTAAATTTATTTTACACAAAATAGAGAAAACAATTCTCGTATTTGAATTGGGGAGTATTTAAGTTTTAAAATAATGTAAAGGTAGGTATAGAAGTAAGATAAAAATATATAATTAAATTATTAGATACATAATCGAATTAGAACTTGTAATTGCTGTTGGAGTTTTCTAATATTTGTTGGATTTGCGATTTGAAGGCTTTATAATTTTTTTCTGTTTTGATTTTATATGGGAGGGCATTAAATTTTTTTATACCTTGATAGGCGTAATGGTGTTGAGAAGCACTAGTTTTAAATTTGGGGATTTCTAAGTTGCCACGCTTGAGTTGATCTTGGTCGGTTACTTATTTTTGTGGAAATTCTTGAATTGAAATGGTCTTTATAAATTTGTAGCAGTGCGTTCTTTTTGAAGATTTTATTTAAACTGAGAACCTTTAGAGAGTTAACTAGTTGTGAAGTTGGAAATATTGATGGTTTTCGATTATATATACTATAATACATAGTAAAGTAGCCAGAATATGGCTGAATAACTAATCAGAGATGATACGTACTGCATCCCGTACAAGAAAGTAATATATGATCTAAAATGGCAAATTATTTCTAATTGATATTGTAGTTCAACTCAACTAAAAAATTAATAGTAAAATTTTATCTTACAATCCAAGTAACGCTATCATCAAATACGAAAGCAGTAAGGAATGGATTAGTAAGGTATAGGGGAGTAACTTTTGTGACCCATAACAACGGAGGAGAGCAGTCTTTGCTATGGATGAAAACAATTTTTTTTCAGCATGTTTTGGAGACTAATCTACCGACTAAACTTATCAAATAGATATTAAGTATACATATTATTTGTATGTTACGAAAAAAAATTCCACCTGTTTTTAAGAAACCTTTTAATTGAACATTACAGAAGTGAAATAATAGTACCTTGAGAATATGACTATTCAGAACAAGGTATCAGAAATTTCATATACTTGTTCCGGGTATACCAGTACAAGTCAGAATAAACAATCGCCCCGCATCATTTGTACAGAATTGTCTGGACCCTGAAGGAGCTATCGAAGATAAAAAAGGTAAAAAGTATTGAACCCTTTTCATTTTTACTTTTATCTATTTTATGTATTGTTTTTCCCGGACTCTTGTTGTCCTGTGTTGTATAAATAAGAAAATATTTTCACAACTTAGAAAGGACAACAGAAAATAGTACAAAGATTGTACATGTGACAAGTTAAATATTTCCTACTTGCGTGTTTTTAAAATTTTATTCAGTAATTCAATATTTTTGTTATTTTTAACAAATAATCATAATATAGATATATCATTATAACTTGTATCCTACATATAGTATATAAATTAAATAAATGTGGCAGAGGTATTTTTTCTTTCAAAATATCATCCACATGTGTTTTAAATCAATTGAGTATTTTTGCATGAGGTTCATCATTATTTTCACCCCTTTATCCGAGGGTCAGGGGACCCTGTCTTACACTGATTCAATACGAAGGTCAAACATGTGAAATCTATATAATAATAATTTTATTATTACTCAAGAAATGTACTTTGTTCAGATATTTTTTTCTCAATTTTTTAAGATAAATTACACTATTGCAAAATAAACCGAAACCTACAATTTCAGGGATGGCAATATGTATGCAAATGGTGTGATGTTGAGTTGAGACAAAATATGGAAAAACAACATATTCAGAAATCAAAATGTGTTTAGTCAAATCCTTGGTCTTCTTAATAACTTTGTATATATGGAAACCTGTACAATGAATTCTCAAGATAGGTGAAGGATATCAAGCAATCGAAATGTGGTTTTGAAGGATGTTGAGAATACCATAGACAGCTACATGCACTAACGTATCAGTTGCCCAGAAACTCGGTACATGCGAAAAGAGCGCCTGTGGTTTGTCTTACAAACTCCCATTTAATGGACAGACTGAGTGAACAGTGCCTCCTGACAGATTCGTTTTGCTCTGTGGAATGTTGTGTGAAATCATCAATGCAATTGTCTTATACGATTCACCACCCTCAACTGAGGAAACAACAAAGGAAAAGATACACAAATTAAAGAAATAAAGGATATAAAAGAGTTTAAAAAGAAACTAAATGAACACTTCAAAAACACATAATTGGACAATAAACAATATTACAGAATACTTCAGAAGCACACAAATGGACAATGAATAGAATATGTAAGGTATTATATAAAATTATTGTAGTGTAACTCCCTCTCCAAGCACAAGAGCTGGTCTCTTTTTTGGAGAGGTGTGCGAAAGAAAAATCATGTAATTTAAAAAAAATGTAAAATACTTTATTCACGCGATAAAAAAATTGTAAAAAATGTCAAATAAATAAAAAAATATGAATTAATATGACATGTTTTTTTTTGTATGCTAGTGAAATCTTATTTGGCGTCCTTGTACTATTTATTATGAATATTCCTACCCCCGCACCCACTTCATATCAAGTTTGTATTATCTCCTGAATAATGTGATACATTATAATTACCTATCAAACGCTGGTTTGCCTCCCAATCCGGCGTCCTCAGAAATTGGCTTCAATGACATTTTGAAGGACGATTTTCGAGATGCCGCGCTTTTGTTTTCCACTGATGGTGATGGTGTTGCCAGACTTGAGTATCGACACTAAATGAATATCTCGGAAGTGGCGCTGAGAATTTTAGTGTCAATCGAGTTCACTGTCATGAGCGTATTTTGCCGGAACTGATTGCTTTGATCTCATCTCGGTGCGCGCATCTTCCGTGATGACTTTTCGTCGTTAAACATGCGTGAATTTTGCGGTCGTTGCATTTTTGCAGAATCGTGTGCTTTTGATGCCTACCCGGTATCGTGTTTAGGCATAGGCGGCCGCCTTGGGTCCCCTATACTCAGGAGCCACAAAGATCTTTATTTAAAAAAATGCAGGGTCACGTGATAGTTATATATTATGTACAAATAGTAGGGGAGAGGACTGTACCTTGGTCAATCAGTTCCCTGCGCTCATCTATCGAAAAATTCGCCACGTTTTTCATAAATGTCTTGTTTTCATTAGACAGAAAGACAAGAAATGTTTTTGTTAAAAATGAAAAACGAAAAGTAAAATTTTTAAGGTGAGCGATTTATCGTAGTATATATTTGTGCTTCTGTTTACTGATTATATTGAATTTTTAAAAAACATATTATTATCCAAGAAAAAAATTATATCAAAAATGTTATTGTCATTTTATTCGTCTTACTGTATGTACCGTACCTTGGGCATTACGCAGGTATAATTATACTGTCATAATGATGTCGATGAGTAAAAATAATATTAAAAGAACCAAACTAGATCCTGCTGCTAATGCAAATCGTGTTCTTCAGGATAATCGGCAGTTAATGCAATGTCGTAGACAGAAAAATTAACACCTAGTTTGATTTATAATGTTGACGAAACTAGTGTTTCTACCGTGCATAACCCACCCAACATTAAAAACGAGTAGGAAGCTGGAGAAAGATAAGTCAATATCGCAGACATTTTCAAAAGCTGCACCAAACAATCTATTCGAGTAGGACCTACTGACACATAAGACACATAAAAAAAATGATAAACAAGAACAGTCGCAAAAAAATAAAACCAACAGCACAGAAACTACTAAAAAACATACAGTAAAAAAAATATCAATCGTGTTTTATTGATAAATATTGATACCAGCTCTTCAGAAGAGACATCGAGTGATTCTTTGTAAAATATCAATTTTGGCAGCGAAGAAGAACTCACATAAAGATGACCAATTATTAGTAAATGATTTTGTTTACATAAAATACAATCACTTTGTGTGATAAATGATTTTGTTTGGTGCGAATTATAAAGAAGAATAAAGAGCATTATTTTGTAGCCTAAGTGTTAAGGCACAACTTCTACTTTACTAAATTTTTGAAGAAATCCAATTTTATCTCTAAAAACAAATTTATATGTAGTTATATGCTTCATATGAAAAATATTGCTTTTAAACTGCCCAAAAAATAAAATTTACTGGGTCAGTTAAGCAAAGTCAGTTTTTATTGTTGATTTTGGCCACTATAACGTAGAATAGAATATGGTTTGCCAAGTGCATATTTTAAATATTAGATATGTTTCTATTTGCTAATTCTATTCTTTTGATATTAATTCATATTTATGTAAAAAAAATATTTTTTTAAATTAATTATATTTTATTTCACCTTTGTATAGAATATGTGCTTCTCTATCACAAGTGTTAGTTTTTTTCACCTTTTTTATGCTTCATTTAATACACTCGAAATATACAACTTTATCAACAATATAAATAGTTTTATTGAACAATTAATTTGTATGACCGTGTGGCCCAAGGTGCGGTACCGTGCCGTACCTTGGGCCATAATAAGAGTGTTCGTAAAATGTCATTCCTATATTTATTATCAATGATAATCATATTATCACTTCTAACAATTTGAACATAAATAATTGATCTAATTGATAGTGAAAAACAACTAAACATTATTTGTTAATTAAACATTTTACGAGACTTTAAAAAAAAACGGCCCAAGGTACGAACCCTTCCCCTGCATAGCAATTTGATTGAAATTATCAATGTACGTATTTACATTAAAGATTATTCTTTTGTCAGAAAGATTAAGCTTAATTGGAGGTTATTAAACAAATAAGAGTAATTTTAATTGATCCACAATTTTTCTGAACTTCTGTTAAAAAAAAAACGATTTGCTTATTGCGCTGAAGACGCTTACAATAAATTAATAATTCGATATAAAACGTAGATTTTTTCATTTCTGTATTTAATTTTATGCTTACACAGAACATTATTAAACATTTTCTATCTAATCCTACAGCGCTTTGCATTTCTACTATAGAAGCAGAAACTTTTTAATGGTGGGTATTAATTAGTTTACTCGACCCAAAGGAAAATGATTGAACGGATTCTAAGAAATTCTCGACCAAGTGAAAACTTCTCGTATGTTCGCTCATCCGTTTACTAACGGGTACGAGCAGTTTTGTCTCCAATCGGGATTCGCAATTCTTTGCCGTTGATTTTGGTAGAGGCCTCGAATATCTTTTGTGTAATTGTTCCGTACAGGAAACTAGAATGTAGACAAGGGTGGTTCGCCGATCTCAATTTCTCTCAATCGGCGATGATGATGATGATGATGATTATGGGGTCGAAAGAAATGAAACACAAAAGATGTTCAATATAGGCACACTACGCGGCAAAATCGAGAATGCTTCCGCCAGCAGAATACTCTGTTTTTATTCAAATTAATAACAATACATGTAGTAATATTTGCAAGTACCTACACGGCGACAGGCCGCCGCTTGTGACGTTTTACTAAGACGTCTTTGTTTTCCTAAAATATATTCCACGGGTTTTTTAGCGCCACGCCGATGATTACACCTTTAAATTATTAACACGTGTCTTATCATATTAATTATATGGCGCCTCCTTGGCGAGTAATTCTGTGCGTCTATATCTGTCACATCGTATAAGTATGATAGAAAAAAAAATATCGACACGACAAAAACTGACCCACAAACAGAATAACCCAATTATCATTATTAGTCATCTGACTGCCGTGAAAACCGGGGGAAAAGGACAATTTTTTTTTGTTATTATTAAGATTATTACTTATTTATTTTTAGTCATGACATTTCAATAATGTGTTGTATACCGATACGCGCCAATGTATGCGTGCGCGTTATCTAAGTGAGAAAAAGACAAAGTTATATGACTGCTCCACGCAAAACAGTAATGCAACAACACACTTGTATCGGTTGTGTACATCGCGCGCAGTGTGTTGTATATTATATATATATACAGAATAAAAGTAAATTTATCACATTAGAATGTAATTTATTATTTCCGGGGTAAGTTTGTAAAAACATTTGTTTTTTAAAAATCTACTCGTTTAATTTACTTGAGACGCTTTTCGCCTTGCAAGGGCATTATCAATCTGATCCAGACAGCCCGAGTAAACAGCGTCTCAAGTTTTTGTCACATTAAACCCAAAAGTTACTACGAACGACTCTTATAAAAGAAGCATTGGAAATTTAGAAACATTCAGATAACGTTAATATAGATGGCGACCTGAAGTTGATACGATCGCGGGTACAGCGTTACGGCTCTGCAACTTTATTCGAATCTCACGAGTTGCAGGGTTACCTGCCGGTCAGTAGACCCCGCGCTCTTTCAGAATGATGTAAGTTAAGAGACGATTTGATAAGTTTTGATTGAGTGACGCATGTTGAAAACTAAAATTAACTATGAAATTGGGACAGTGGCCTACTCGCTATGGAGGACCATTTTAGGTGTTTTGTATTTTGAGTGTCTCTTGTTTTCAATCAATGCATTCTTTCAGTGCGAAACGTGGAGTCTCAACAATAGATGTAAAAAAATAACGTGTGAATATATGCCAATAAAATGAAATGACAATAGGCCAGCGACATCGCTCGGAGGACGGACAAACGTAGTCATCCAGTGGTGCCCGATGGGAATCAAGACGAGGCTGGTTTTGTTGTAATTGATTGTCAAAATTCTAATTTTTTTATTAATAAAGTGAATAATTTGCCGAGAACCGTGTGTTTGAATTTAAACATCATAAACCGCAATTATTTTCCTACCTAATATAAAACAAATGGATGGATGTGAGCTAAAATAAAATGCTTGTTTTTTTTAAAATTATATTTTTATTTAACAATAAACATACCATTTCTTTCATCCGTCATCACTCAGCTCGTCACACAAATTACAATAATATACATATCAGTCATTCAGAATACAATGTCTTGTAATAATAATTTATTTATTTTATATTCGGCTGGCCCGGCAACGCTGCTTAGCTAAAGACACGTCGTCATGACAACGAATGGTGAGGGTGCAAAACCTCACGAATCCAGATTTTATTAAAAAAATCATCGCGACGAAGTCTTGCAACAAAACCATACAAAAAAAAGGCAGGCAAACAAATCACGTATAATAAAATGTATTAACATTAAGTTCACCCACAACTATTTCTAGCACAAATGGGTCCGATCAACCGTGCCCATAATAAATAATGAAATAAATAATCATACCACTAAATCAAACGTCCGCGCCCACGCAATGTAAAATACTCTTGAAAAATGCATGAATTTTCCAACGTTATTCTCGTCGCGTATTGGCGTCGGTTAATAAAAATTTGATATACCCTTTTTTGATTAAACGAACAAAAAATAACACCTCTTCGTCTGATCACTTAGCTTTGGTCAAATAATAAATTAAACATAAATATTCCTTTACTATTGAAATGGCGGGTAAATTTAGTTGAATGTCTCGCAATGTTTATTGTCCGTTATTTTGTCGCCGCGTTGTAATTTTCGTCGGATAATTCAGTCGGTATAATCGTCCACTGCTCTGTATATTTTATCAGATTGTCCATGTTTGAATTAAGTCTTCGTTTATATGTTAGGTGAGGTATTTTCTCGTCCAGTTCTCTCGTTAGACTTCGTTGCACTGCAGGTAGATCTGGCGGCAGTCTACTCCCGATCTTCCTTGTCTTCCAGCTTCGTAGTACTGGTCGAAGGTGGATCCCGATTGCCTTTCCAACACGAAACTGGTGGCGTATCTGAAATTGCAAAAAAATATTTTAAAATATGCCGCGTGTCGCGATGTCATTTCTTTTGGAGATTTTGAAAGAGAGAGCTGTAGGTACTCAACACCGGATGATTAACAAGTGAAAAGGAATTTTAGAATGATTTTAAATGCAAAATAATATTTTTTTATCATAGAAATCAGGATTAACCCATCGGTGTTACACCTTGTGAGAATTACTAAACTTGACGTCTCGACACAGAATTTCTCTAGTGAGACGGGCACAGTCCAAACAGATTTTTACATACTATTATATAGTTACTAATAAAATAAATAAATGTTTATCTATAATAAAAAAAATATCGGTGCGGTATGTACAAATACCGTAATAATGCAAAGTTCTGACAGGAGAAAAGAAGTCTTCTGTATTTGAAAAATATTTCAGAATAAAAAGGTCACTTTCCCACCTAAGTCAGCTTTCAAATTTGTCTATAAAAAGAAACTGGGCTTTTTATTTGAAATGTGCGATACGTCATGTGTACCTTGAATCGTTATTTATTGTTTTAAGTAAATCATTTGCCATTTTTTAAAACTAATCAAATACATATTTTTTATTATGCGTATCTCGTCTTTTATCACATAAAACTTATATTAAATGCTATCAAGACACAGGCATATACCTAATTTGATCAGCAATCAAATGTTAACTTTATATGTGACTCATTTGATGTAACTAACTAACTTACCATCACGCCGTTTCCACGCGGGAGTAGGCACACTCTTCTGTCCTGACGCACAATTCTCTCCTCATCCACGTTCATACATCATCACATACAAGTTCGCTGATTATTGAGGCTTCTAACAGGACCATCCTCCAGTATCTGGTTTACCTGGTCGTGCCAAGTCTTTCGCGGACGTCCTCTATTTCTGATGCCATCAACACTTGCGTCATATATCTTTCTTACCATTCTTTCCTCTTTCATCCGTTCCACGACCAAACCACGTAAGTGATCCTTTCTTAATCTTACGTACTATACTAAAATTAGCTTTACATTTATATACTATGTCATGGATATTACCTATATTATTTTTAAAAAAAGGATTAATCGTACTCAAATTTGGGCAGAGACCAACGTCGCTGATTTAATAATGAAGATATTTTGATAGAGAAAATGATGTTTTGTTAATTTTTTTGTGTAAAATAGATTATCGAATTCTTCTAACTTGAGATAAATGTGGAATTATCAACTTCACTGTTCACTTCATTGCCAAGAAAATAAATGTATTATCCCCTATATTACTTTGGTTATATAATATTATAAATAAATGTAAAGGAGATGTAATGGAGAGGGTTCCATCAGCAGTAAGACAGACGGCTCTGGTTGTTTGAATTATTAGATTGTAATAAAAATACTCACGTTCCGAGTTGGCAGAATACGCTCTTAGACCCGATGTCCCTGGAGCACTCGTTGCTGGCTTCGCAGACGTATTTCTGCAAGCACTTGTCGTCTGTGGTGGCGAAGGATCTGACGTAGCTCTTCATCATGGTGATACCGGCGATGGCTGCGTCACTCATGGAGTCCTTCTTGCCCAGAGACCTCGCCGCCATGGAGCGGTGTGAAAAGGATGTCTTCAAAGCGTCCAGCAGATTCATGACGATGTTGATGAACTGTGGAGTAAAAATGATTGTTGGTCAGCTAACCTGATGAATCAAAACTGAGAATGAGACTGAGATTTTTCTGTATGTGATTTTGAATATTATTCAAAGAATACATAATATTATTTTATAGACTATTTTTTATGATGAAAAAATTTTTCTTCGTTTAGAGATAATTATTTATTGGTTTTTGATGTTTTTCCTTTTGGTGAATGCGAGAAATGAATATCTTTGGAAATGTGTGAAAAGTTTTATAAAAATAAATTATTCTACAGGTGCGAGGAGCTTAAATTTGTATATTATACACATTTAATATTAATTCACCATCTCCTTTGTTAATGTTTTATTTACAAAAATACACATTATTAAAAACATTAAAAGGAAGAAAATAAATAGTGCGTTTTACATGTACTTCTATAAATTATTGAAACACTAGCTGATGCACCCAACCCCACCCTCCATATATATTATCTGCCGTGAAAATATATCCCCAGTAAACCCTTTCTGCATCCTTAGAACCTTTCATATCGCTAAGCGTCGCGTACATATAATATATTATGTATATAAAAAATGATAATGTGTTGTGCTGTTTACATGTTATTGACAAGATTTTTAATACTGTGGTAATTTTCTATTTAAAATCGTTATCTAAGTATTTTTTTTAAATTTTGCCCAATACTAAAGGGTCTTTTTATATTTTTCCGATTATTAAGTAGTGAATGTGGACTAAACTAAATATCCACATGAGACGATGATTCTAATTAAATAAATTAATTGCAATGTGAAACATAAACAGCTGATTAATCGAAATTACCAAGAACAGCTGACATTATTAGAACTGTCATAGACACAATTCTTAAATTTTTTAGCATTAAAATTGAATAAATCAAAAAGTTTTGTGAATATCGAAGTCTAATAAATATGTATACGTTTAAAACGAGGGGTCTAATTTATTGGAAACTTCCTACGGCACTCCAAATTTTCAAAATGCAGTGATAAGCAAATGAAGGCGTCGGTAGTTTTGAGAAAAGTCAACATGTGATTGATCACTGATATAATCTGGTCTGTTCCGGTTCCATCTGCTTGATGCACAAATGGTCCCCACGTTAGATGAATTAAAAGAGACGCTTCTTCTTTGAACACTTCTAATTTATATAATATATTCCATAGGGCGACAGACGTCGCCTTTTATCAACAAATAAATACTTGAGGCGACATTCGTTAGATGTCGCCCTAACAACATGAAAGTGGCTTACCTCTCCTGCTTGCTTCGCCATCGAAGAAACCTGGTCTGGGTCCTTAGTTCCGAGCACAGCCGATAGCACAGCCGCCAAGATACCCTGCAGAAAGCCAAAAAAGGGTCTGGTGCCGTAACCAATTCTCAATATGTACAACAGACTTCTAAACTACTCGTGTCAAAAGGTGAACTGTCAGGTGTCATTCGATCATGTTTGGGGTATATTTTGCGATCTGGTTTAAAAACACGATCAGACGGTAACTGTTTTGATTTTTGAGCAGTGTAAATATTCACAAAAAGACAACTAGAAATCTATTCGAATTATTGAATTAAAGACCTAAGGAATTGCCTGGTCTTCTGATAAAATGGCCGGTTCCGGTTCAGTCAACGGTCCTATACAACCTCTCAGTCGTCAAAAATACACCTCAAACATTGCCAACGGATTGTATTATTATTTTAGTAAGTTTGTGTATTGACAGATTAGCCAAAATTGACTTTGAATCCGAAGCAAGATGAATTCTAGCATCATTCATCGGGACCCGATTGTACACGCGCGCATCGTGAAAGCACTTTTTTGCCCGCGAACTTGGAGTTTATTGTGAGCGTGTGATTGGTTCACTTCCACTCCTTTCACTTCAACTATCCAATCAGAGAAAGTGAGTCTTTCGCGGTTTTCTTTTTTCTGTACGTGCGCCACCGTACGAGCGGTTACTTCTGATTCAAGTCATTGTCACGTGGTGGGAAATATTAGTTGCGAGTCGATATATGAACATGACTGCCATGTTAGCTGGTTCGTCGGAATATTACATTCATTTGCAGCCTGAGGAGCATTGGTGATGAATCTGGGACTGCAATGTAAGTTGGTTTGAAGGGCAATGACCTTATATTAGTGGTTACCCGAAAGCTCTTGGGAATTTCCATAATGACTTGTTACAGGACAACAGTGTTGGATGTGTGAAAGTCGATGAATCATTTATTGAAATCCTAAAAATTTATTGTAAAAGCTGGTACCTATGTGGATACGTGATTCATGCATTACAATGTCAAAGTAATTAAAGTGTTGCACTTTTGTAATATAATCGATTTTTAATGCGGGTCGCTAGATACAAAATAGGGAAAAGCTTAGCTTAATTAGGTATGTTCGCAAATCCAAGCAATATTTTCGACTAAATTAAAGCATTTCACCAACACCAGATTTTTTCAATGTCTATAAACGAACGGTGATGATATAATTATAATTATGACCCTGTGTGCTGACATTAGTTAGCGATGATTTCTCTAAATAGGCGACAACTTTCCCGCAATTGCGATTCAGCAAATTCTTCACTAAATAAGTTTGATACGAAGGGATGGATACCACAAGCCAAGTAATGACAAAACGTCATTAAATCATAAACAATACTCATGTAGTTTTCACAATTGCGAGGCAGTTTCGTCGAACCATTTTTATTCTTGCTTATTGTGTTCTAACCTGCATGGGAGAGTTGCCGTTGTCCACCTTATCGATACCGTCATTGGATGCTCCTCCTCCTAAGATGGCGGTGAGGATCTTGAGACCCATGGACAGAATATTGGCCCAGGGAGATGGCGCCACTCCGGTGTCGGTATCCAGGTTGTCGCTCTTGTTGGGGCCGGTCGGACCGCCGTTGAAGAACATTTGCATCAGCATACCTGAAGAAGATAACATCGTTTTCGACATGAACATATAGACGAGTCATGAACGCAAAATATCACAAATTTTCGAAAAAAACTGAGACTGACAAAATGTATTATAATACTGTTACATGCTCGGTCAGAGTTTGCAGCACGCTCGCCTACAGACATTAATGTCATTATATTTTTCTTCTGTAATTATATATTTATCCTTTTATAACTTTATGTAAATGATCGGACGTGCAGGTGCACACTTTATATCTATTCTCAATCGTTTGCAGTATTTTAACGATAATTTTTTGATTGTATAATATAATAATATTAAACACATCGTCAATTTGACGTCTTCGTTAGAGAGGTTTGGAACCGAATGAGTTATAATTTCGCTACGTGTCTATTTCCAGTCTGCTGCCAACTCTGCTTCAAACTGTTGCACAACATAACGAAACATCGGATTGTTCATCGATATTATTGTCAGTTGGATCAATCCCGTGCCATTTTGAGTCTTTCGAATCTTTCTGAGTTTTATATCTACTACCTACCTACCCCTAGGGGGACGTGGCGTGACGGTATGGATTGTATGTATGTATTCAACATACCCAGCATGTTGGACCAGGAGAATCCCGAGTCTTGTATCTGGTTGGTCTGGATGTCATCGATATCGTCCAAAGCGACTTTTTTCATCGCGTTCGGCTTTTCTGCGAATTTCCTATTCTCTTCTGTCGGGTTGGCCCCTGCATAGTACTGCGGATGCTGCGACCTGACCTGGCCAGCCACCTGCAAACATATCGAGGTTAGAACATTTCACCCTTTTATTATATTCTTATTTTTTAATACTACAACAGGGCACGAGGCCCAATTACTGTAGCGAAACACATTACAAAAACACCCAGGCTTGAGTAAATTATATAGATGTTTGGTGGTCGTGTTTAGGTCGGTGGTTAAATTAAAAAGTGATGATTGGCGCGTTGATGTTTGTCGTGACAGTATGATAGAACAAGGGAGACAAATATTACGTATTATTTCAATTATGAGTGATTAAAATTTAGATAATTATGTCGCATTTCTTATTTTAATTTTTGTAGTAAATTTTTTTTATTATAGAAAATATTACCCGTTTCCATATTATATGATTATTTTTGATCTGAATAATCAGTGGCGTAACCATCGCCCGGCCAACCTGGGCGAAACCGCTGGACAATTTCGACAATCGGAAAAATGACAGCGCGTGTTTTAAAATCTAAGTAACGAATGAGTGAGTATATAAATAATAGTAGGTATATCTTAAATTTAAATACAAAATAATTTCGTGGTACAATTTAGTAGTATTAACGTTGTCGGACATTTAGTAGTCATTATTATTTTAAAGGTGTCACAATTTTAATGGTGAATATATAAATAAACATGTGACATGCACTTTCTTGTAATTATTTTCAATTGAAAATAAATTAAGCAACCCTCGGTGGGTAATATGTTGCTACGCCACTATCAAGGATTTAAACCGGGTTTAAATACAGACCTGTGAAATTTGCAACGCTTGTTGAGGATATGCCAGGGTAGTGAGGAGACTACTGCTGCATAGCAGAGCCAGAAAAGCCCATCCCGTCGCTTGGTGGTGAAGCATTCTGAAACAAGAGAAAATAAATTTATGTTCATTGGGTTTTACTTCAAAAGTTTTGGCATCTCATCTGTGTTTAATAATAAAACAAAAACATTAATTTACTTTTAGGCACTATTTCTATTCGAAATCAGAGGGTCTTATGATTCAACTTTTGGAAAATTTTAATACACTGTCTTCATGACCAGGAGAACCTCCGATAAAAAGTACACGATAACTCTCGTATTTTCATCAGATTTCTATCTCAAGTGTCTCAGCTAAGTAGATACACCATCTTATTTCAATGTGGCAGCTGTTCAAAATTTAAAAAAATTCGTAACACCGTTTATATTGATCTCGGAGAAAAAAAGTAAAAAACACATTTTCACACACAGATAAAATCTACCTGATTATTGCGGCCAATTTTGAAAGGGGTTTTTTAATATTGAATACGTTTTTTCGGAGGCTTCTCGGGTAAAATGTAGGTACCGCACATTTTATACAACAATATGCAAAGAATAAAATAAAATAAATGTATATCGTTTTTATTTTTCACGAAACAAATGAATATCTTCTCACTTCATGTTTTAAGAGACCAAAACAAAATTTAATGATCTGAATACGAAGTGGGGCGGAGCAAATCCGAAAAATATATCTTATGCAGAGGTTGATACATATGTAAGATAAGTAATGAGTTTTTTTTTGGTGTCGAATACGGCACGACTTTATAGATTTTACTCCAAAATTTATGCATATCTTGGTCATGGATACGTTTGTATTTATTCGGTAACAGTGTATCAATTATTTTCGACATTCTTAAGTTCTTTTTATTGTCAGCCTTACATTTTGCATAATTTGCTCTTCCCATGAGCATGGGCTGCGTTTGCACGGTGAAACGACTTGTTTAAGCAAAATCGGTCACCGTGTCACGTACTCTTTAATTGGCGAGTACAATGCACGTCTTCCATTGTGTGCACAGACCACCAATTGACGGAAGCATGATGAAAGACAAGGCGTCTTTAAAAACGAATTTGACCCAAACAATGAGACAATGTTTATCAAATACATTCTGTGTGCGTACTTTTATTCCATTTATTTTTATGTCTGAAAAGATCTTGATAGAAAATAAGTAGGTATATATAATATTATAAAAATATGAATAAATATGGCGGGGTGAGGTTTTTTCCACAGGATCCTAGAGTATAACTGAGAAAAATTTGGAACGAATGGAATCTTTAATTATAATAATATGATGTAATACATTTATCATAAATGCGATAATTCATATTAATAAGACGCCACATTCATAAATCAGAATCAGATCTGAGAGCGCGGGTTCAAATCTCTGGTCGTTAAGGTCTGCCAATCCAGTTTTGGATTAATTAATTAGATACAAACCATTGTGTTTCGCCGTAGGTTAACGTATTTAAATAATTTTCAACATTGAAAAATAGGTTTTACGGAAATACTGGCCGATTCAGTGCGATATACAATTAAAACTGTGGAAAGAAGGTAGGACGGGAATCCCAAGGAAAGATGCTCACATTTAGCTCAGTGTCCTGAAAGGTAACTACGCAAAATTTGATTTAAATCGATCAAAAGGTATAGGATTATATAGAGAACGGACATGCACACGAGTACGTATATTCAATTTTATATATACGAGAATATAGGTATAGATATCCAATATTAAGGTTACAATATATTATTCTTGAAAGAGCGAATGCGTCAAGGTTGGATGGAGTAGACTTGATGTTAGATAAAACCTTATGTATGGAATTTCCCAGGTAATCCATCCGATTCGGAAGCGTTCAGGTAGGTAATGACTACTAGCAAATAAGTATCAAGTCTGCGATGTAGAATAATTAACAGGTATTCTCTCGAATGCTTCTGAATAATTGTGAGAGGTCACTAACATAACGCGTACTTATTTAAAAAATGTAATGAGGAAATTTTTGAAGCTCTCTAAGTGGATTTATAGTCGGGAAAGTTGCAATTGAACTTTGAAAAAGGGAAGTAAAATCAAACAGAGAATGTTAAAAGAAAAAAAGTAAATAATTAAAAAAAATACACGAAAAATACTGTTTTAGCTCCAAAAATTCTCGCGGATCCGACTGCTTTTGGCTGCCCTTGAGTATTCATGATTACGTATACGCTCGATCTTTGTCCGATCGGTCTATTATTTACAGTTTTAACTTAAAACATCGTCTCTATATCTGTGTTACTGTTCGTAGTTCACGTTGTGTTTATTATATTTTATGGGTCCCTTGTCTTAATACCCATCATCTATCATCTTAGAGGACCAAAGTGTCTTGTAAGACAAGCTCCTGCACCATAAATCCCGATTACCCGGTTACGATTCAGTACCGAACTGTGCTGTCTCGGATGTTTTAGCATGTACGAGTATGCAAATATGTCGTTTTCGGAATATAGTAATTTACCTTTGAGTCCGCTACCCATTCTAATATGCAACAGCTCCTTGTAAAGTTAAAAGTATTTTTCAATGAAACTTGAAAAACAAAAATGAAGGTAGATATGCATTGTACTGTTTGCTTTGATCCTCTGGAGCCCTTATCTGCCGCATTTTACAACCTTATCAACATTCTTGGTAAAGGTTCCGTGGATTTTGGCGCCAGGATTATTTTACGACCTCCTTTAAGTGTTGTTGATTCTTAGTAATGTAATCAATGCGGATGGAAATGCGCGCAGGTCGATAATCTTTTTCTGGAAACATATTTTTGATTAAATAATTTATCTTTTCTAGTTTTGCCGATATTCTTGGAAGAGCGAAATATGCATCTCTTTCGCTAAATTGTGATAGAAGATGAAAAGAAAATAAGATATCTATTTCAAATTATATTTAAATCATTTTAGAACTGTCCGTACTTTACAGGGTGTAACAGACTTAGTCCACAATATTTCATGGATGACTAAATTACGAGTTGAAAATGTTCAAGAAGTATGTAAAATTTTTGTGCCGTTACGGATAATATTATTGTATGAGATTTTTATAAAATCATGTTTAGCTTTAAGTTTACGTACCTCAAAATAAATCTTTGCAAAATTGATCCACTATAATTCTATATCATCGCTTTAGGCCCTAAATCATTTAACAAAAATACTGCAGCCGCTTGAAGTTCGATGAGCTTTTATTTTTTATATTTAATATGAAATTAGACAAATTTATCTTGAATATTTTCGACTTGTTTTTCCCTAAAATATTCTGCACTAGGTATGTCACACCCCGTATAAGCAAATTTGTGATTATAAAATAATAGTATATAAATGAAAATAAAAAATAAACAATAATAGTAATGGTAGGTACTGTGCTAATAATAGTATATAAGAACTAGTGTAAACAAAAAAAACAAATTTAAAAATTCAACGCTATTAAAATATAAAGACATTCAGAAAGGCACAGACGGACGCCACGGATAACAAAAGAATGGGAAAATCATTCTAAATTGAAATTCGCGGCGCGATGCTCTGTTACAAAGAAGATTTTTTTATTTCCATTATTTTATGTTTGCGAACCACAGGTTTACAATCTTTAGTTCGTCTACAAAATTGTTTTTGTGGGCCAACCTTGCGAGACATAATTAGTTTTGTTTTCTTCACGATGACAGGTACCCACTCATAGGAAACAATTCACTCCCAAGGCTAATTTTAACTTTGTTCTTCGCTTTCTTTTCCGACATCGTTCGGAACCGTTCCAATTTTTTTTTCGTTTAATATTTATTTATGTAACTTTTTTTGGATGTCACAGTCTGATTACTTGAAATTATTTGATACCTACTTTGAGTTATGTTTATTTTTGCACGGCTTTAAACCTGATTTAGGATTACAAGAATCATATCCGAAAGCTGTTTACTATCCAGATTTAAAAATTATAATTTTGAAATAAATTAGATAAAAAGACAATAGAATATTAGTGTTAGTTTTAGTTTTCATCACAAATTCAAGACAAACTAAATAATATCAGCTTATTTTTGAAATTTTACTCGGAATACGTTAAAATATTTAAAACATTAAAAAAAGCGATTAGTCCGGTCGAAAATTTCTCTCTGCGAAAGCGTATTATGTGCAGGGCCGCTATCCGTAAGGGCAAGGTCGTGTGGCGCACGATGGCGCCAAATACCAAAGCTTGTTTTTTAAATTTTAGATTAAAAAAATAATCAATTTCCGTATTTTTCACCAATCAGGCTATACGGGTTTAGCCCAGGGGCCCTTCCTTTTGAGAAGTCTCTTATACTTTGGGTGCTGAATCCTATTAAAAGTTTTGAAGTGTCAGAAGAGTACACAGCTGTTATCATTTTAATAAAAAATCGCTGTATATTCCGAGGGTCTGTCGCTCCCCCGGTTGTAGAACATACTTAACTTGCACGAGATTGTTCATTGGCGAGCTCTTATGCCTGTACTTCTCTAACATGACTATAATATACTATATATATACACGAGTGCCGTTAACCTTTTCATCATGATGTGAATTTTAAATTTAGAATTTTTTTCTGGTTATAACTTCATGTTATTATAACCTTTGTACCTACTTTGATCTGAAAATTAACAAATTTCAGAGTGCCGAATAATTAATAGTAAGTTTAAAATAGCGTAAATCAAATAGAAATGGCTTTTTGAGTCTAAAAATGTTTAATTTCATAATTTAATACAAATAAAATGTATTCATTTGAAAGATATACATATAAAATCAATTTATTGAAAAAATATTGTTGTTGCTACCGGGATTCGGTTAATGCATTTCCCCGGATAGGAAGAGAATTGATTTTATATGTATATATTTCTAATGAATACATTTAATTTGTATTAATATCACAGACCTATGTTCTGTAAAATTACAACTTCACAATAAAAATGTGTTCTCCTTGAATATTTCACAATTATACATTTTTTGTGTTTAATGGCGCGAATTTTTAATTAGTTTTTAACTAATGAAAACGAGACTTGAAATTTATATTTACGTTGAAGATGCATCTACTTGCTGTTGAAGACAGTGACTGTGCAGTAGAGCGATATCCTTGACGCGGAGTAAGCTTAAGCTTCGTATTGTCATTACATTTAAATATAAATCACGCATCACTGACGTCCTCATTCACCTGAGTCCATATTATGCTAGCCTTGCAGCGCTGGTGGCTGGGCTGGGACCTGATTGGATCCTCTTCGCATAGTCTCGATACTATGAACAGTTGTGGCCGGAGTGAGCAGGTTTACCGTAAGAACAACATGTTAATGGACCACAAACACCTTAGTTAGCCGGGTTGCTCGCTCGGTGGGATGACCATCTTTCGCGCTTTCTGAGAAACCAGATATTACGAAAATAACCATGTCTTTAAAAAATGATACAGTAATCTTAAATATACGTACTTTTGTCCTGCGGGTGTTTTTAACACATAGCTACCATAAATGATTAAGTAATAGATAAGTATAGTCCTGGATGTTCTGAGATATTTTTATATACATTGGATTAAATCATAAATAATTAAAAAATGTAGAAATAACTTGAAAATCATATTTGAAGTAGATTCAGAGCTCGTTTGAAAATGGTAAAAAATAAATATAGACATGTTTTTTAAAAATAATTATTATGAAATAAAATATCTCAATATTTTTTAGTGTGTCAAGCGAAAAGATATTTGAAATTTTATACATTACATTGGAGTGAAGTGTCAATTTCCTTTGAAATTTACGAATAAGGAAGAATTAAAAAATAAACAAAGGATATATAAATATGACACTTTTCTTCTGAAGAGACTTTTTTAGTATTTTAATTATGTACGTATTTCGCGCCCACCGTAGGACGCGTTTTAAACACTAGTTATGAAATAAATACGTCTCGAAAAATGAAGTGCTGTTGGTCACCCTAGGTAATGTACATTAATGATGGAACGGAGAGTGGTGTCTCGGCCCCGGCTTGATATGTTAATGAATAGGACCGTTACTGACCCAGAGACCCGGCATATGACTGAAGAACATTTATTTTAATAATAATATGCATATTAGGTCGTGCTCGTCGTAAACAGCTGATGAGGCAAAGCATATAGACGTATCGCCAGCGAGACTATGCAGGGAATTTCTGTTTCGTTATTTTAACGTTAACGTTAACTTTTTAAAAATTAAATACTTTATTTTAAAATAAGAAAAAAATATTTACTTTATAATTAATGTTAAACTTGGTACATACAGACAACTCTTTTAAATGGCTAAAAATATTTTTCGTCGCAAATTTTTCTTAAACTTAGATAATAAAAACCCTGATTTACATTTTTACGCATTAAGTTAATGCCAAAATTATCTAGAAATGTTTTCGCTTTCACATTCATTCGCAAAAAAAAATTATACACAATTGAAAAATTAAATAAAGCTAATAAAAAAAACTTTTTTACTCTTGGTTTTAGGACTTTTTGTCTCCTGGAAATTTAATGAAAAGTTGTGATTTATAGCATCTTGCAAAGCTTAACGTAAAACCAATTTAATGTCAAATTAATTCAAATGGCATAGAAAAAAATACTTAGTTATGTATATTATTATGTACATATTTATCTATTTTAGTTTCTCCGTGCTTTTTTATGATTCATCACATACTTTTTTAGTGATGGTTAAATCGTTATTTAAACCGTTATTTGGACTGTGATTGTGTTTGATTGTAATGATGATTTGTGACTGATTATTCGTAATTCTTCGAGCAGTGACTGGTACAATAGAAAGTAAACTTCCAACAGTTAAATCTTAGTTACTAAACGTTGTTAAATCTGTCACCAATCATCGTCACAATCAAAGTCACATAACGGTTTACTATCACTAATAATTATGTCAGTCATTTAATTTGTTTTGGGTTGTTCAAATTGTTTCACAATGTTTCTGAAAGTTCAACTATTTTCATGATTTCACGAAGAGTTCTCAAATATTCTAGAGTGGTCTATAGAATGATATAACCTGCTAGCTACCTGGAAAAACAAATCTATTATAACTTCAAGGTCACTACGGCATAACGTATAATTGGTACAATTTTACAGGAGGGCCTAAAATCACGCTTTCTCACGGCTCATGGAAAGAATTAACATGTTTAATAGATTTTTGCATTTTGAATTGTTATTACAATCGATTCCGCTTAATTGGAACACATTGGGACCAGGAAATTTGGCCTAATTAACCGAAGCGAGCTTAAAATTAAATGATAAATATTTTTCTTTAAATACGTAGGGCTCCCTTCATTGCTTTCCTGCGTAAAATAACGCTGTAACCGGGCTATATTTTTTTATCCTGGTTACTTACAGGCACAGATGGATATTAATCATCAACGTCAACTTCATCTAATTTTAGATTTAATGCTTCAACAATTGCATCCTCATTCTTTATTTTCATCGTTACATGGCCAATTGTTATGCATCGTCGAAAACTTTTGATAATTAACAATAGAACTTCTAACATGTCCTCATTTCCCTCATTACTCAAAATTTGGAAAATATCTAAAGGTTTAAAGATTTTTATGGTGTTGGTTTTTATAGCTCGCCAACTGTCAGCGACAAACTGTATTGCTTGCAAAAGGGAACATTTTGCACCAACTCTCTGGCCTTTGTGGAACTTATTAATACATTTTAAACTTATGTATTGTAATCTTAAATTTACTGTCCCAATTACGCGGAATGTCGTCCCAATTAAGCGATGTAAATTACTATTAGTTCCTTGGTTTAGTTTCCGTTCCTTGAGATTTGATTCAAATAAGCGGCTGCCCAATTAAGTGGAATCGACTGTATTTCGAACTCTTATATTTAATAATATTACACTATATTTTAGAACGCTTTATCAGTACTTACTTTTGTTGTGATAACATTTTTAAATACACTTAACGTATCCATCCAGTTTTGAGACTGGTGGCAGAAGCGTTGCTGTTTTGAAGTTCAATTTATGCTTCAAGTGATCTCCGTGTAACATTCCAAAGTTGGGTCACATGTGACCCACTATGTGTATGTAATCAATTCGATTACGGTACATTATTCAACCTTGATGCGTGTGTCTTCACACAAGTAGTTCAGACCAATTTTAAAATCTAACAGTGCTTGGTGGCTTTTTTTTCCATTTCATTTTGGGTGTCGTAATACTATCTATAATATTTGTAATAATACGAAATAATCTAGAAAGTAAAGACTTTTTACATTTTTAAAATATTAATTAAATGTATTAATTAGAAAGACATATATATAATCAATTTTGTCGAAGAATATTGTTGTTGCTACCGGGATTCGAACCTGGATCTCTTTCCAATCCGGGGAAGATGCATTAACCAACTATGCTATAGCAGACAGTACTTTTGACGACAAATTTTCGTACATAATGCACCTTCCCCGGATTGGAAAGATATCCAGGTTTGAATTCCGGTAGCAACAAGAATATTTTTCAATAAGATTGATTTTATATGTATATTTTTCTAATTAATACATTTAATTAGTATTTAAAATATCACTGACTATATATGTTCTGATTAATTACTACTTAACAATAAGAATATGTTCTCTTAATAATAAAATATTTTATTATACAATTTTAAATAAACAGTACTAACATTTATCTATTTATACTTATAATCATCTCCTACATTTAAGTATTTATCACATCTGTTCATGAATTTTAAAGCCCCGCTTTTGTAATCGTCTATCGCCAGTCATTAAAAAAACTATGGAATGTATCAAATATGAAATCATTCACTGTATAGTTCGGACCGAGTTCTGTGCGATTTTCACATTTTCTGGGTGAAAAACGTTTTAGAAATACTGACGAATTGCAGCTTGCAGTTAACAGGTTAAATGGACGACTACAAAGGCGGGACTTTAAAGCTTGTAAATAGATATGATAAGTGGTTAATTAACGGAGAAGATTATGTGAAGAAATACATTAAGGTGATGTGTTTTTAAAAAATATAAAAATTATTTACTTTCTGGATTACTGTCGTATTTAGTATGAATAAAGCTTTGTTGAAGAATATTGATTTGTAATAAATATTTTTATTTTAATATTAAGAAATATAATACATTTTTAGAATAATCAGTAGGATATATATATATTTCTTTTCATATTTATTTCTTCTCTATGAGAGTAAGACTCGTGTATAAAGGAGTATATACTAGAGTTTGTTTCAGTTAGTCTGTGTACATATTTTTTTTACTTCAGATACAAATTTATAGTAGTCTGTAATTTTTCTAATTGTGATGGGAAGATTGTTAAAAAATTTAATGCCTTGATAAATATAGTGATTTTGGGTTGGATTTTTAATTTTTAAAATATGGATTATTGAATTTTGTATGTCTATTATTTTTGGTATTTTGAAATCTGTGAAGAGTTGTATACTTGGATAGTCTTTTTTTTTAGAATAATTTTTATTATCATTTTTCGAGTGATTTGACTAATTGTGATATTGAAGTTTTATATGCTCCTCCCCATCCAATACTACCTGTACAAACGAGTAATATATTATGTTCAGATTTGTAAGTGATAAGATGTTTCCGAGTCTTAAAAATATGCAGTTTTCCTTATTTTGTTTGTAAGATTAGTAATAAGATTTTCCATTTGAGTTTGTTGTCTATTATGATTCCTTGGTACTTGATACAGTATTTTTCGTCAATATATGAATATTGGTCACAAGAGTCTTCTTGAGTACAGGCTTTGGTGTGAATTTTAATATTAATTTCAGTGTTATCTTTCTGTTGAATAGCTAATCGTAGAAAGTATGTTTTATCAGTATTTATTGATAGTAGGTAATCCATCCATCCATTAGTAGTAAATAATATTTAGTTTCGTGAAGAGTTGTTCAATTGTTTTTTGTTACAATGTTACAAACAATTGTAAGTGATCACATCCAAATTGTTTTACACACAGATATACACGTCATTGATAAGATGATGGAAGCTTGAGTACATTTTCACTGCAGAGAAAGTGGCTGAGCCCACAGATGTTTTGACGGCGCCACTGGCCACCGTGTCATCATAATAATGTAACCGCCAAGATTGTTCGTTTCTATTCTTGCCGATAAATTGCGTAGTAAACAAGCATGTAATCTAAGTACCGAACCAATCGTTGAAAAATCGTAATATAAATTGCCGAATAAATCATGTTCACATGGTGGCATGTTAAACATTAATTAATGTGATAATTAATACTGCTAGATAGTGAAATTAACTAACTTACTTTAAAATTATTATTACTTTACCAAATTAAAATTCATAAATTAATAGTTTTTATGAATGCCATAAAAGTTGTGCAGTGTAAAACCTACTTAAACTATCTTATATCTAAAACCTTCAATGTCTTTCAGTGAGTCATACGTTATATTTTATAGGAGAAAATGTCTTTTTTTTTGACATATTGGTATGTGACCATTTTATTAATATTTCAAAAGAAAACAGAAGTATACTTTTAAAATTAGCAATATTAACGTTTAAAAAATTAACTTTTTAAAGTATAATTATGGCGAGTACGGCTAATAAAGCAAAACTATACAAAAAACTAACAATTAAATATAGAATTGTGTCTTTAAATATTCTGGCAAAGAAACAATAATATATGTTTTAGTTAGTTATGACATCCTGTAGAAGAAAATGGTATTTTTCGAAACCGGTAGATGTATTTAAACTCAATTTAGTGGTTAATAAAACAAAGATAACAAATAAAAATATGAAAACAGAAGTGTCCATTTATAATATATTGCTAAAATTTTGAAAACGGGAATATTTCTGATACGAATATTATGTGTATTATTTATTTTCTACCTGATTATAATGTCCCATCCATTCCGGTCGTTTTTCACTATTAAGGCATAACATTTTTCTTAACTTTTCAGACATTTGTTAGTAATAAGTATTTTAAACACTCGTTATTTAAATAATATTTGTCATACCTATGCGTTTAGAATACAAAATATGTATATACTTGAATCAGAACGCGATAATTCCAATGACCACTACATATGAAAGTTTTTCATTCTAAGAATTGTGTTATAAATGTGAAGCTACGACTTCCTTCGGATTCATCGGTTTTCTCAGCAGAATGTTGGTAATTAAAGAGGCCTTGGACATCTGCGTACTCCGGAACGTCTTGAATCCCTCTCTGCTAATATAAAAGTTTGGCTAGACAATGAGATAATCTGTGTACTTTTAGGCAGGAACAGCAAACTTGTCACAGACAACAAGCTCCTCTTATACAAGGCCGTCTTACGGCCTATACTCCTATACGCATCCCCCATCTGAGGTCACGCGGCTCTCACTAACATAAGAAAACTACAAACCTTCCAGAGTAAGTGCATCCGGTTAGCGCTGGACGCACCCCAATGGATAAGGCTTTCACAACTTCATCAAGAGTCGGGCATTCTCCCCGTAAAAGAGTACATCACTCAAATCTCCAAACGTTTTTACGATGGACTCGAGAAGCACCCAAATCCAACCACCAATTCGTTAGCTAAACACGATTTGCTTGAACGCACCGTCGCGATATAAACGTCCAAAATCCGTCCTCTTACAGGATTAAAATTCACTGCTAGCAGTTCCCTGCGACATGATTAAAAGCAGATTTGTCACCTTGTTGTTATAAATCCTATTAATAAAATTTATCAGGCCTCAAAGGCATACTACGGATGTAGGGCCAAGGTGTCCAGCAGGCCCGGTACCCTTATTGACATGAAATCAAAGTCAAAAAAGAGATAATCTGTTCCATCAAAAGATGTCTATTTAATTTGTACAGCAACAATAAACAGGTATCATTCGTTTGGATTCCTGCACATCAGATAATTCATGGAAATGAATGTGCTGATAAACTGGCCAAGGAGGTCACTCTTTCCGGAGTTTTCCCCCGTCAATTCCATATCCCGATGTATGACAGACTTAATATGGTAAAAAAACGTACGAATTCTATCTGGACTGCACAATGGATGGATTCAAATAATCATAATCGTTATTCAAGGATCTATTCCCGCACCTCCTGGTTCTCAATAAGGAAAGTCCCCCAAAGAACAATATCAAATATCTCTTGAATGAGAATTGGGCATTACCAGGTGGCCTCTCATTTGTTCAGATTGAACTAAATGGATTCCCCAATGTGTGAGTGTGGTGCCGAGGAGGAAACCTTTTTTTGCCTATCAATTGCGGTTCACAAGTTTTTTTTTTACAGTGGTCTCGTCAATGGTAATTTTCAGCTCTCAGTTAACTTGTGTCATCTTCTTTCCCTTAACTCACCACGTATAATCTATATAATAGCAAGTTTTTTGAACGACAATGGTATTGACTTGTAATAAAGTATTTCCTTTTCTACAATATTATTGTATTTTTTTCTATAAAATAATGTTTTTAACTTGATTAATGGCACAAATGAAGGGTAGATTGCCTATTTAAAATAAGAAGAATTTAATTAATTTGATTTTATCATATTATATTACTCGTCATCTGAAGTCTCCATTTCTTAATGGCTCAGTGTGTCCAGTCGAGTTATTACTCTCGTTTAGACGTCATCGAGCTTTTCAGCGAGTAAAACTATTTAGTCGAAACCATTTTCCTTTTCGAGTTGCCCGCATTGTTTGCCTGAAATGCTCTGTGTCTTTTTACCCGGCCGATTGATATACTTTGCTATTTTAATTTTCACTTATAATTCGCGGATCGGAGTTAACGGTGAGTTTGGCCGCACAAAATTTGTGTCACGGAGTAAATAAACGTCATCCATTTTGGGTCACTAAGAGTATTCCGTTTAAAAATATTTAGTGTTCATTATTCATAGTTATAACATATCAATGTTGAGAATATAATTTATTTAGTGATCTGACATAGAATAACCTAATTTAACCGATCAAAGCAAACATAACTCACGTCCACCATGTTTTGTAGCCGTCTGGTGACCGATTATGTAAGTAATCGCGCGTCGTTTACCGCAATACATATATAGTAATGATTGAGGTGAAGTTCTTCTGCCCATGGTTTAGCTATTCTCGTGATAATTTTTAATAGTTTTAAACTTAGTTTTCTAAAAACGTTGTTTGTATTGTAGTGATTGATGGTTAACTGTTGTGACTGTGACGATGATTGGTAACTGAGATTTGACTGTAGGAGGTTTATTGTTTAGTGTACCTACCCATCATTGATCGAATAATTACGGATAATCAGTTAACAATCACAGTCACAATAAAGGTTAAATAACGATATTACCATCACTATTGTATTGTGTTAACACTTCCCTATCCATGCAGTAACATTAGTCAACCGAGCCAATTAAATCATATTTCTATAAATATGCACAGGGGAAGACTTACATTTAACCTAGTCCTAAAAAAATCATTTGCACTTAGAAATGAGTAATGAAAAACCAATTATGTACAGCGAATCATAATAAAAATAATCAATTTTGAATTCAATGCTATATACAATTGCTGCGTTGCATACTATCTACGTTAAAAATATCACTTTTACTACGTGAAAAAGGTCACACATTATTATATTTATATTAACTGTGACATTAACTATTTTAAAGTCATTTAAGGTTGTAAAAGCATTTTATTCCCATTTGAAGTATTAAAAAAACTCAAATTTCTTGCAGTGACACTAGTTGACAGCATGGCTGCGTATGATATTTTTAGCATAGTGTGGTAAAGGTTAAAACCAATAGAAATGAGTTAGTTCAGAGGAGGCTTCTAATGTGCCCAAAAATTATTACGATAATGAAAAGTGAACTGCTTTTATGACCTTCTATAAATATATAGTTATAAGAAAAGACTTTCTCAGAGAAATAGTAAGAAAAACCGAAAAAATTGTCACTAAAATCGTTCATACAAGAGAAGGACAGAAATAAATCAATCTAAATCGTGCTTAGTATTTTTTAAACCATCCAGTATCAGTGACCGATCGGGTTGCCTGTGGTACACCTGAATTCCGAAAAATGCTCAGGTGAATTCCGCAGAAAGATGGATTGTCCAGTTTTCACTTTTTTTCGATTGAGGTCGGATCACATGTGGGCGAAAAGTGTTGTGAACTCGGCGCCGAATTCCTCCGGCCGCGTTGTCCTGTTACTCGACACCAATACCCAGCGACACGGTTACCCGAGATGGCGTGCGACCTGCCCGCCCGCTGTGAACTTGGGCTTCCGCTCGCGGATGTCTGTTCGGAGATTAAAATTATTATTTCCCGCCGCATTTCCTATCGCTACGTGTCATTATACATATAATAAATAAGATACATTTATTTAGGTCCATTTTCATTAGACATTTAGGTAGTTGCAATTCTTATTATGCGTAATTAGTTGGTACATATAATATAATAAAATTTGGCTGTTTATATAAGTTATTATAATGTAAGTATACATTAATACTGTATACAACAAATTGCCGAGACAAATTTACCGTCATAAACGAAGTTTAAAATAATAATTTTATTATACATTAAAAAGGGTTTTGTCTCTGAATAGTTGTTTATATTTACGTTAATTATCTTTAAGTTCTTTAGAAATGATAGTCGTTTATTCTGACAAATTTTTCAAAATATTTAAATATTCTTTGTTGTCATATTGAGCATCTAAAAAAATGTTTCCCTTTCCCCCTTCACCACAAAGGTCGAATAGCATCTACGACGATAAAAATATTTTGTATTAATTTTTGATTTCATTATCATATTTCTAGATTATTAAAAAAATCTATATTTGAAAACTAATTAATTTATCATGCGAATTAAATATTTTAATTAGAAAGATATACATAAAAAAACAATTTTAACGAAAAATATTGTTGTTGCGCCATCGGGATTCGAACCCGGATCTCTTTCCTAACCGGGGAAGGTGCATTATCCAACTATGCTACAGCGACATTATTTTTAGCGAATAATTTTAATACATTTAATCGTTCCATTATAATAATGCACCTTCCCCGCTTATGAAAGAGATCGAGGTTTAAATCCCGGTGGCGCAACAACAATATTTTTAGATAAAATTGATTTTATATGTATATCTTTCTAATTAATATATTTAATTCATATTTAAAATATCACAGACCTATGTTCTGAATAATTACAACTTCACAACAAGAATGTGTTCTCCTAATAATTAATTTATCGACTTGGTGTCTCGCGAATGTATCATTTTTATTACGCACTTGTATGCAGATCTGTAATAAAGTGGGACGGAAAAAAGTCGGTATACAATTGGTTAACACCGTTTTCAAAAACGGCTTTTACTATTAGATTTGAAAAATTGTCTCACAATATTCTTATGAATTGTAAGAACAGCTGTGTCCACCGTCTGCCGTACTTGTATTCGCAAGTAAAAGAAATTTACTTACATGTCAGTGAGGTGTATTGTCAAGCCGGGATGCGTTAATATGTCATATTGACACGCCAATTTGTACAGGTGGCGGTTGACGATAGAAAGTTTGTATAATATAAATTGAAATATGCATTTTTGAAGACGTCGCCTGTCCAAACAGAATTATTTACTCTACATTCTGGATGCACGAGTCATTCGATTTCACTTTCTAATTCACTCTTTTATACAGGCTGAATATTATGTTCCAGGCTGATGTTGTTATTATTAAATAACTAAGAAATCGTACATTTTTTAATTCGGTTTTTATTTATCGATTATTTGGTTTATGACAATTATGTATGTGGTTGCCTCCGTTAACCATATTTTTCATAACATTCGCGCATACTTCGCGTGTTATTTCAACAATTTCATTACAAATATTGTCCTGTAGCATCGGAATTGTTGTCGACTTATTGGTATAGATACCTTTCCTTTCACGTACCCCCACAGAAAACAGTCGGGAGCCGTCAAATCAGGTGATCGAGGAGGCCAGTCGATGTCACCACTTTTTGATTTTACGGGGTACCGTTCAGTTGAAACTACATGTGTTGCAGGCCCAATTGATCCAATTCGGCCATCGAGAAGTTTTCCAACATGTGACGATGGCGATCACCATTAATGCTTACAGCATTGCCATTATTATTTAGATAAAATGTTTTATTGACTTCAATACGCTATTGAAGCGTTAGATGCTTCATAATAAATTGTAATCAATTACTATCTACGATTACCAAATTCGAACTGACAAATGTCTACCAAACCAAAATGGCGGCCAAACAAAATCAGATTGGAACATAATATTCACCCTGTATATAGTAATGATTTGCATTGTTTATTTTCAAAATAAAGCAGAAACCCAGAATTCACTAGAAATTATTTAAATTTTAATAGCGCAGGAATATATTTTTTGGATATCGTATCCTATCAACACCGTAGATTAGAGAAAACACATTATTATAAGTTCCAGTATTCCAGATGATCAGTTCTGTGGTATTTTTAATACAAATTACAAATAAAATTAATCAAATAGAAACATATACAGAAAAAATCCATTTACTAAAAAAATATTTTAGCTGCTTTTAAAAATGGAATAACAGATATAACAATTTTAAAAAGCAACAGAATATAAGATAAAATTTGTCGTAAATCTACATAGTTGATGTGGCAAAATTGGATAACGCATTTACCCGGATAAGGAAAGGTCCAGGTTCAAATCTCGGTAGCAACTAAAAAATTTTTTCAATAAATATTCGATTTTAAAATTTTTGAACTTATACGCTGTAGTTCTTTCAAATTCATACATCTATTATTCCAAATTTAATTTAATTTATATTAAAATACCAAAGAACTATGTTCTGAAAAACCACAACTTCACAATAATAATGTGTTCTCTTTAATAATTAATTTAACTAAATTAAGTTATTTTATTTATTTTTTTACGTAGATTATTTATTTATTTTTGATCAATTTACAGTTTATAGCACCATATATAAAAATAATAAGTATTGATAAATTGAAATAGTATGAATAGCTGGATCTTGTTATTAACATATTTGAAAATAAACAGCAAAATTTATACAATTCTTCGTTGTGACTTTCTCGTGAATGTAATAATCCGATTTGTGATTCATCGAACACCAATTTCTACTTAGTTATTTATTTCTATAAAATACGAACATCTGTCAAATTAAAATATGTAGGTATCTATATTTTATCTACAATAAAGCCGACTTATATTACGTCATCTATTATACAGAATTGAGTGTCTATACGCAGTTATTTAGGTTAAGTAGATAAGTGAGTGCTATAGAATTACCCAAATTTGCAAAAAACTAGGTTAATACAAAAACATGATTTATTTAAAAAAAAAAGTGAATAATTATAAAAAATGTTATTAAATATAAAAAATAGATACCTAGGATTATTAAATATTTTAGAAAATCGAATACTTTGCTAAATTATTTTGTAGAATCAATAAAAACAGTAGAGCTCCGTTATTACGCGAATTTTGATACAACGCGGTGAATCATTGGATCCCTATTCTTATTATTGCTAAAACTTTGACTGTCTTATTTATTAAAAAGATTTACTAAAAATTATTTTTTACGTCGATAACTACCTGTAACAACAGTTTATTTGCGAAATTATTTAAATCACACGAAATTCACTTGTTCCAAGTAAACAAACGCGCAAAAACGGGTCAAAAAGTGATAAAACATTATTTTGGTAATGTGAATTTTGATTCAAAAGAACTGAATTCTCATATTGACTAGAGAGGCAGCAACCCCGGGGGTAGTCCAGATTGGGGCACAGAACCGGAGCTTCGTTGAATGTGCACAAAATAAAAAATGAACTATTTTCTTATGTTGAGAATCAGTGACAAGTGACAGTTTAATGAAAATAATCAAGAATACAAGTTTAGTATTGTGCAAGACGTACATTTTTTACAATGTTTACCAAATTAAACTCTGAACCCCTAGTACTGTACTCCAAAAAAAAAGTTAATCAAAATACTGGTAGTATATCAAATATATAAATATTAATTAGAAAGATAACATACATATAAAATCAATTTTATCGAAAAATATTGTTGTTGCGCCGGAGAAGGTGCGTTATCCAACTATGCTACAACGACGATATTTTTAGCGACACATTTTCGAACCTTACCTTTTTGATATTAATACATTCGAATCCATACAATGTGTCCAAAAATCAATAAAAATGAATGAATACTCAATCAATAAGATTACTCAAAGGTATTTGGGATTCCGTAAAAAATAAGGTAGATGGCTCTTTCAAATAATGTATTGATATCAAAAAGGTAACATATTGTCGCTATAAATATCATCGCTGTAGCATAGTTGGATAATGCACCTTCCCCGGTTTGGAAAAATATCCAGGTTTGAATCCCGGTAGCGCAACAACAATATTTTTCGATAAAATTGATTTTATATGTATATCTTTCTAACTAATATGTTTAATTCATATTTAAAATATCACAGACCGTCTGTTCTGAATAATTACAACTTCACAATAAGAATGTGTTCTAATAAATATATAAATGTTCACCAAAAATAGCACTGAATCGAAGCGGTGTTACGGAATACCAGGTGGTGACGCACTACGTACATGAATGTGAAATTATGACAATCTCTCGGAAACGTGCAATAAGTAGCTACAAGGAACAACATTTTGAAGGGTGGAAAGCAGAATTACCACAGGACAAAACTAATTGACTGAATAGCACATGCAATTGCCCAAAGTATCTTAGAGATTACGTTTGTAAACATTTACATGGGTTGGGTTGGGTTAGGTTAGGTTAGAACACAAGGATAATTTTTTTTCTAGTGGCAAATAATACTATAGAGTAACCAGAAGTAAATATCTAGTCAACACTTTAAGATTAAATATGGTTTAAAATTTGGCGAACTTTTACTATTTTTTTTGAGAAACGAAAGTATTTTATTGTATGCATATTTTTACTATTCGGCAGTTAAACACGAGCCTCGGGCATTGAAACATCTAGTTCCGTTCCTGGACAGTGGTGTAGTCGTGATCGGTAATGTGCGCCAGCATTTGATGACACAGCCCGGTGCCGCGTGTCGCGGAATGCGTGTGCCGTTTGAGCTTAAGCTTTCACTCGCCTGCTACATGACTGAAGTCGCTGACTGAATATGCGTCGGTCGTGCAGTTCGAATAGGTACTGCTTAATAATTGAAATACTGACAACTTATTTATTTATTTATTGAGGTGCTTACATGGCGTATACGGCACACCGATAAGCTAAGAATTTATCCTATCAATACAAAATTGGTTTTGAAGTTTTTTCGAAAGAACCGCTGACTATTTGGTCAAGTATGTACTTCTACCAAAAAATAAAGTAATAAAAAATATACATTAGCGAAATCGTACGAATTTTTACGACTGGCAAGTATATTTACCATCTATCATCTTCTTTCTTATCTAGGCTGTTATCTATCTTATCTATTTCCTCCCGCAACGCTCCATTTGACAGTGCGACGTGAGATGACAGATGGTAATGTTTACGTTTATTCAATAATTATTTATGTAAATAAAATCTCAATTTTTTTAAGAATGTCTTTAAGTGAAATGACGGAGAATAATTAATTCGATATATAATAGGTGTATATAATTCAACTAATCTCGCCGTTTCTCCGCAGGAAGAGGCAGGTAAAACGCCACTCATCTGTCCCGACATACACTGTAAGTACACTTACATGCTCTCAAGCACGTTAGTCGACTGACTAACAAAACCATCTTCCAGTACGTATTTAGTTTATCTTCTCATGCTAGATATTGCAGTTTGTGAACGTCCCATATTTTTAGCGCCATCAGGAGTTGAATATATTTTTTGTCATAAATTTGTTCTAAATTTTAGTTTTATTTAATTGAACGCTAGTAAATTGATAAACACGTGTTAAGTTATTAATGAGATGTATTATTATTTTTAAATTCCAACGTGAAATTACATTAGAATGTTGCGATGCAAATATTAATATAAGCACAATTGCGTGTGAAAAATTAACGAATAAAAAATTTTTTTACATTATTGATTATCTCTTTTATAAAAGCTTAAATTATTATAGTACATTTTATGTATGATCTTATGAAGTTTGTATATAGTGTATGAAAGCAGACTGATTCAGAATAATCTGTCGGAAAACTCTGAATGATTTGCATATGAAGTAGTGATGTTATACCGTTACGTGACTGTGTCGATGATTGGTAACTAAAATTTAACTGTCGGAGGCGTACTTTCTAGCGTACCAGTCATTGCTCGAAGAATTGCGTTAATCAGTTATCAATCATCGTTACAATCTAACAAAATAACAGTCAAAACAACGGTTTAAATAACGATTTTACTATCACTAATAAGAAGCAATTATATCAACTGACTTGAGCATAATCAGTAGACTGCAAAGATTTATTAGACGGTTCGGTCAAATGGAGTTTTTGATGAAACACTAGTCAGATCGTCACAGCTGTATGAGGTGAACTTAGATAGTTCGAGAGCAACCGCGAAATACTTGAACGGAATAGCGAAGTATGTATGATATTATATTATATTATATACTCCGTTTCTAAGCCATGACGAATGTATGAATTATTCACATTTTGTTATGCCTGTCGGTAGTCTAACAATTCGAAAACAAATATCACATATCTCGTAGAGACAAAGCTGTTTTAAATATGAATTAAAAAGATATACGTATAAAATCAAATTTATCGAAAAATATTGTTGTTGCGCCACCGGGATTCGAACCTGGATCTCTTTCCTAACCGGAAATATCATTTTAATTAATATATTTAATTCATATTTAAAATATCATAGACCGTCTGTTCTGAATAATTACAACTTCACAATAAGAATGTGTTCTACTAATAACAAAGCTATTTTTTATTATATTTAATGGAAAATATATGGAAGTATGGGGTAATTACGGGGCTTACGACCTGTCTTCGGTTGGCTTAAGTGATCACTTTCTATATATATATATATATATAACGTTCACCAATTCTCACCCCTCATTTTCCACATTCATAAATTTTTTGAAAGTTGTATATATGTTCGAGTACCACTACACCATCGCTATCTACGGACCAAATTTGATCATTCATTTTTTCTTTTTAAACAGCACTGATGCACGCAATCGGTGCATACACGTCATCACCATGGTAATCAGATTTAAAAAAATATATTTTAAAGCAATATTATTTATCTTTAAAATATTTTTTTAACATATTATACTAGAGTACGTCTTAAAAAATAATATTTTTCAATTTTTTATATATCTTTTTATTTTGACCAGTATATTATTCGAAATATTTGAATATGTACAAGAACACACAATTACTGGATATTTTACCTAAAAATACACTATTAATTAAACAAATATCAGATATCTCATATATTTTCCATTAAATATAATAAAAAATAGCTTTGTCTCTATGAGATATCTGATATTTGTTTAATAACAGCGCCTTTGTATGTAAAAATCCAGTAATTGTGTGTTCTTGGACATATTCAAATATTGCTAATAATAATTCGAAGTTAACCTTTGATAGAAAGCTATCTGTAAAGTATTAGTGTAATCATGAAAATAGACACATATTCGGTTAACGCTGAAGGTTATTGAAATGTAGACGCAAATATTCAACTCTCTTATCAGAATTGACTTGGAATTTGCAGTGTTAATACTGCGTCCGTATAAGGCATAATTATTCACCAAGCTTGTAATGCAAGATCGATTACCGATCGAGATAAAAGCGTACTGCACGGATTTGTACAATATAAACGGTATAAAGCTCGTATGAAAACACCGCTAGAAAGATTTCTGAATAGTATTATTGCAACGCTTGGTAATGCGCGAAACCTGTCATTATCAGCGATCAATAATTTTAAGCTATGAGAATGTGTTGTATACGGTTGTAGGCAATAAGTCTAATAAAGTATTTTCTCACTCACATAAAATTGATTAATCATCTCTGTTTAACGGCATACCAATATTAATATTAGTGATGTACATTACAAATATGTACCTATATGTAAAATTTTAATACTTTTAAAATTATCAATATTAACTTTGTGGTTAAAATTCATATTTTTATTTATTATCTTTGTTTTATTAACCACTTAATTGAGTTTAAATACATCTACCGGTTTCGAAAAATACCATTTTCTTCTTCAGGATGCCATAACTAACTAAAACATATATTAGTTTTTTAGGGTTTTCAGAATTTTCTAATCATTTGATAGAAAATGGTCATGGTTTCGATAAAAAATTGGGATTGTCAATTTTGCATATAAACGGTGTTGGTCGCAAATTAAATAATTTGGAATCATTGGAGATAAATAAAGCGTGTAAAACTAATCAAAATATTATAAACAACCAACTAAATTTAACTACGAGTAAAAAATATTCCAGTAAATCTGTATTAAGTAACAATTTGAGTTAGGTACTAATTTTTTTTTTTTAAATAGATTTTTTAAAAATAGATTCTGGTAAAGAAACAATAATATATGTTTTAGTTAGCTATGACATCCTGAAGAAGAAAATGGTATTTTTCGAAACCGGTAGATGTATTTAAACTCAATTAAATGGTTAATAAAACAAAGATAATAAATAAAAATATAAAATAGGAATATTTATATATTAAAAAAAATTAGATTCGTTTTGTTCCGTACAGGGAGACGTGAGATGAATCGATCCTTTGAGTGTTTCCTTATTAATATAATCCGGTTATTTTATGGTTCAGATTGATTATATCCTCTCCTTCAACTTCTGCTGACAGTATACTTGCATAACATTCGCAAATGACATAATTCGGGGCAAGTCTCTTGTGTGGGTCCGTGAAAAAAAAATGTAATTAATAAAGTTGTTTTAAAAAAAAATCGAAATTTAAATAAATGATATAGAAAGATATTTTATTAAGTCCTTTCTGGTAGTGATGCGATACTTCGTATTTTATATAACCATACATAATAAAAAAATGTATTGTTTATATAATAATCTGTACTAATACACGGTTCGATTGGATAATACATGCATTGCATACGTCTAAAAACATTAATGTTATCCATTGAATTTTATTCAAACTAAGTGAATTCAGAATTACTTATTTTAATTTTAATAGCGATTATTACATTCCTAAATTTATCATTAAAATCTAATAAACGTATTTAACGTAGAGCTAGGTACAATAATTTACCAAATCACCCATACAATTATTGGAGTAATATTTAACTAATAGATTAGCAGCATGTATTGAAGAAAATTCTAATGGTATACTTTAGTAAGCCACTGTAATTGAACTCTGAGTGTAATTCCATAAAGCAGACACCGTTAGATTGTCTGCCTTGGAGGCTGCACTGATCAGAACCGGTGCCGGGAATGTTATCTACTCCGCTTCCTTCGAATGCTCATCAAAATAGGGTTGTTAAATAACATCACACATCCGGGAAACTAATCAATCTCAACCCGTTTGAAAATTACGGGATTTATATTTTAAAAATCTTAACTATCTCTGCACTCAAAAGACGCAAAACCGGATTGGATTGGAGAATTAAAAATTTCTTTTTTCAGTTTCAAGGAACTAAACATATTTTTGACTGGTTTGATTAGATTGTAAGACTTTATAGATGTATGTATTGTAATGTTTGTTCGGATCAACCAAAGTTTAAGAGGGGATGTGGATAACATTACATTTTAGTAATTACCTTTGAAGCATTAAAATTCTACCTGGCTTCAAACATATTTTACAGTAAATACATAATAATGCAGAAAGTAATATTTTTCAATTTGTTTTCTTTGTATGAATACCATTGAATTTTACGGTTAGTGACCGGAACGACATTGAAAATTGAATTGAGGAGTTCTACATTAAATGTGAATATTTATTTATTCCGGATAGCATTTTATTTTGAGTAATGATTTTACGGTCTCGGGCTTCTGTTTGATATATTTTTATTCATCAATAAATTTTGATAAGTCATTTGAATCGATTGTATAAATTTTATAAATTCACCAGCAAAATAATTTAGCGTGCATAAAATTAATTTAGATTCAGTGAATATTGACGAAGTGAAAGCTAGACACTATCAACATTTTGAAATTCAACTTTCTTACTTTCATATTTAATAATTAAGTTTCTCCGAAATGCAGTCGTTTTGGCTCTATTATGTTCATCTCTGATCATTAGTCACTTTAGACGGATACGTAGATGAGATAAACATAAAATCATTTAAGTCACGAGATAAATCATTTTGGTACTATTACATACATTGATAAATCCACGTTTATTTATACATATTTTAAATGAATATTATCTCGTTATTAATTCACTTGTTTTAAATAAACAGTTTGCTCAAAATTCCACTGTAGATCAACTGTCACATACATGTTTACACTTTCATAAAAAAAAAAACACTGTTATTTTGACTACCTACTACAAATTAGTTCGCCACGTAGTTTGTGCAGTTTTCAGATGTCTAAAACACGATTAAAATTGTAAAGTAGATACTACTAGAAAAACAAAATCTTACCTTACTCCCCTAACTTCACCAAGTCACAAATGCTACACTCGCGTAATCTATCCGATTGGTGTACTTTTATAGGTGATGCACAACGATTGAGCGGACAGAAGTTCGGTGAAAGCTCTCTAGATTGGTCTGTTCGTGAGACGCGTCAGCCACTGGCGGTGGTTGGACTTGTATTGAAGAGAGTGACGCCTTGAACTTGAATATATATAGTGTGACCCACTTACTGGCCTGGCTCCGGCGTTCAGGTGTCGGCGGGGTCCAGCACTGACACCGCGGTGCCTTTGGGTATTAAATGGGATTTCATGTGGATACGAACAAAAAATATATTGATACATTGATTTGTTGTATCAATGTGTCCAAAATTTAATAAAAATGAATTGATAATTCTGGCGTCTGCTATCAGTTTACTCAAAGGTATTTGAGATTCTGTAAAAATAAGGTAGATGGCTCTGTCAAATGATGGAACGATTAAATGTATTAATATAAAAAAGGTAACATATAGGGTCGAAAAATTGTCGCTACAAATAATGTCGCTGTAGCTTAGTTGGATAAAGCACCTTCCCCGGTTTGGAAAGAGATCCAGGTTCGAATCCCGGTGGCGCAACAACAATATTTTTCGATAAAATTGATTTTATATGTATATCTTTATAATTAATATATTTAATTCATATTTAAAAAATATATCATTAAGAATCTAATATAATTTTAACGCACTAGTGGGTGTTATGTATAAAAAAAAAACTTATATTTACCTCAAATATTATAATTTGTTTGAATGTATTAGTGGGTAGATAGCACGTTACATATGTATGCGTATTTATTTTTGCGATTTTTCAAAATTTCCTGTTAGAAAGTTATGATCTAAAATAATTAATATCAAATACTTTTTTTACACTGAAATGATTTTTTAAAATTTATTATATTAATTTAGATTTAATACACAAAATAATATTTAAAAAATCTAGTGAGCACAGTTTGTACTCTCGTGGTTATGTGAATGTGATAAACATCGCGCATGTATGTTATGTTATGAGTACATATTTAAGTGTGTGTTATGTGTACAGTTCACTAGGAAGGAAAGCATTTTTATTACATTTGTATTTGACATTAATTAAAAAAAAAAATTGGTTGTAAACGGTTGCTTAAAATCGTAATTTATGTAGGTATGTACTAGTTGTGTATTATAATTTAATTTAAAAAAATCGGTAGGTACTAAATTTGGAAAGAAATGTGAAATTAATAAAATTTGTAGTCACCATGGTGATGAGAATGACGTATTTGTTTTGTTTTATTGTATAATTGGGAGCAAAAATGATAGGGTTTAAAGCTCTTTATCGTTGAAATATTTTTATAAAACGTACATTGTGAAAACAGTAACGAAATCATTAGATTAAATTCTTTTTTTTTTTGACTTAGACCATTTTGAAAAGTCAGTCTTAAATTGTATTTATTTGCGTGTTTATTGATCTAGTAGTTAAGAGACTCGCCTAGTGATTTAGTGGCCGGGGTTCGAATTTCGTTTCAGGAGACCAACAAGTTAGTCTTATTTTCATTGCACAAGAGTTTGACATAGTTTGAAAAAAGTAAGAATATTAATGTGTCATGTATTTTTTCAAAAGCATTGTAATTTATAACAATTGTAATTTACGTGTAATTTATAATTTATATGTTGTGTGATTTATAACACCCACAGTTGTAGATATTAAAATTCAATTACGAACGTGTGATTCAGATAATGATCAATATGATTTCAGTGTGTAGGATGAATATAGGGTAGCTCGGTCTATGTGAGGTGGCGCCATCTTGTTGAAGCCACATGTGTTGCAGGCCCAATCGACCCAATTTGGTCAACAAGAATTATTTACAGCATTGCCTTTTGCATCCTGAAATAAATAGGGCCCAATGAATCCGCCGGCCCACATGGCGCACTATACACCCTCTCCATACAACTCTGCGTGGGTGTAAAGGTCGTTGGTATGCGAATTGAGAATATTCAGTATCCCAATAACAGCTATTTTGTTAATTAACAAAATCTGTCAAGTCGAAATGAAATGAATTTTTTTCTTAAAGTCGGATTTGTATTTGTTTTAATAACTTTAATACGTTGTTAAGATTGTAAATGCTCCATAATAAATTGTAATTAATTATTATTTACGATTACCAAATAAAAACTAACGAATATTTGCCAAATCAAAATGGCAGCTAAACAAAATCAACCTGGAACATAATATTCACCCTGTAGCAGCATACATGCTGAAATTATGTTTTTTTTGTCTGCACGAACAGTGATTTAAGTTTTCACACGACATATCAATCTGCTCATAAATTATTTAAAAATCGATTTTAATTACACATTTAATTTAATTAACTTTTTATATATTTGCAACTGTCAATGTAATTTTTCATCATTCAATAATAAACACCCATACGAACGCTATACCCGGTGAGATGAAATGTTCTAAGGTCACAGTACAGAGCTTATAAGGGGTATTTTTTCACGATGGATGTTATAGGTCTATCAGAAATAGAGAAAAACGGGGTTGAAATATAGGAGATTGCATTTAGGTTACGACAATTAGCGAATAATTTATATACTTTTAAAATCAGCAATGTTATCTTGGAGATAATAATAATAATAATAATCGTTGGAGATAAATAAAGCGTGTAAAACTAATCAAAAAATTATAAACAACCAATTAAATTTAACTACGAGTCACATTCTAAAATGTTTTCCTAAAAATTATTCGAGTAAATTTGTATTAAGTAATGATTTGAGTTAGGTACTAAAAAAAAAAAAATTTTAAAAATAGATTTTTTAAAAATAGATTCTGTCAAAGAAACAATATATGTTTTAGTTAGTTATGACATCCTGAAGAAGAAAATGGTATTTTTCGAAACCGGTAGATGTATTTAAACTCATTTTAGTTGTTAATAAAACAAAGATAATAAATAAAAATAATAATTTATATGACAAGAAGATTTTGTACTCTTCGTTGTCGGTTAGTCAAACTTGAAAACACAATATGTGGTTTTAGAAGGAGTTTCTATAAGTCTCGTGAAATTTTTTGATAGCTCTCAAGGCTTCCTGAAGTAAAAAATTTCTATTAGTGCAATTCCGGCTAGATTTCTTACTATTTTTTGATATCTCACTTATAATATTAAGTTAATTAATAAAATACGATAACTGAAGTAAGGTACCTACATGAAATTTTATTAGGTGATATTGATTATATTACCGTTGGTTTATCCATCCGGTGGCCTCGGATTTTCTGGATCCAATTTATTAGTCATCTCTTGAAACACTTTCCAAAGTTGTTGTGCCTCATACCAGGAAATACCGAAGGATTTTTTTAAACTTTCTTTTAACCATTTCTATGTCGGATGTTGATTATATTAACGTACTTATCTCGCTAGATATATTCACAGAATTCGTAAGTATTTCCATTAATGATGATCACAAAATCACGAACTGTGAGTGAATCACTGATATGTTTGAGTCACACTCACTATCAGTGATTGAATAAATGAGAATATCGTGATTCGTGATTTTAAATTTTTAAAAATTTATATTTGGCTGTGAACCGTGATTCGGCGCATGTGCATATTGAAACGAAAATATTCATGAAGGAATGACGTTATAATTTGTGATAAGCGCCATCTAGTAGATTCTACAATTAGAATGGTCGGTCGAAAGATTTTTTTTTTTGGAATATAGACGCAGGGTACAAATGTGTGTCGGTATAGTCCGACCAACGTAAATTGGCGAGCGGTGACTTTTCGAACTATCATTCCCTCCGTCCGCGTGCGGCTGTTCGTAAGGTTCAGTAAGAGTACAGTGGCGCCCTCCGCCGTTCGCCAATTTACATTGGTCGGACTATACCTCTGCCTATTCCTACGAGTATACAGCGTGACCAGTAATAATTGCTCAATATCAAAAAAAAATTTAAATCCTTAGATTACGTATTTCCTTGTCCAAAACTGGCACATAATTAGTGTAAATATTTTTTTTATTCTTCTGTCAAATATCATTAATATTATATTAAATATTTAATTAAATAAATAAAGGTATGCACAAAAATTTTTATGTTATGTAATTTGATAAATATATCTATAGAAAAGGGTATCTTTAATAATTTTCAAACATAAAGACACGATAAAATTACATTGACATTTTTTTACATGAAAGGTGATCTAGAATAATAATAATACCATAATTAAATATCAAATCTATTAGAAATAATTAAATATTTTAGATTATGCATATTTTTTTTTGTTTGGGATGCAGTAGGTGTCATCATTGATAGTTATTTAGTCTTGTCTTGACTATTTTGCTAGACTTTCGGCTATTTCGCGCTGTTTAGATGTACTTTTTATTTAAATAAATAATTTGTGAATACATAATAACAATACAAATGTTGAATCTCTAAAATAAAATATCGATGTGTTTTAATTTTTTTTGTTGAATTTAACCCTTCCCAAACCATGCAGTAACACAGGTCTACCATCATATTAAACCGCTAATATTTCGGTAAATACATGAAACATAAAATTCATATTTTAGATAATCCTAAAGAAAATATTAGCGCATATTAGCCTATGACTGGGGAAAAACCAATTATGAAAAGGGAATCGTACAAAACAATTATTTTTTCCGTTCAATCCGTTGGTAAAAATACCATTTGTGATATGAAAGACAGAGATCACACACTATTTTCACAGTGAAAAGAACAACACACATACAAATATAATTATCTCTTTCTTACAAATTAAACGAAGAGAGATAAGAAAGAAGGATACATTGTATAGAATTTAATGAATGCTCTAAATTATGTTATTAATCATTTTTTCAAAATTGAATGATCAATATTTAGAGTAAATTCGTGCCATTAAAACCATTCAAGCTAATAAAAACATTTTTTCTAACTGTTATTTACGGTAATACGAGTTGACAGCATGGCTGCGTTCGGGTATTTTATGTCATGGCATGGTAAAGGTTAACATGGAATGTTAAACAGAGTTGCTTCCGACTGATCTATACCCGTTTAAATCATACATATGTTGGATTCATATTAGAATTATTTTTCTATCAGTTAACGATTTAGAATTAATGTTTGTGTTTATAATTAATGTGAACTAATTAATTAATTGCATAGTTTTGGAGCTAAAAACATTTGTAGAATGAAATTGTTGCTCTCGTGATATTGTGCCGCAATAATATGATTTCTGTTATATTATATTAAGTGTAACGGAAACAATTATTTTTGGGTATCTAGGTATCGTATTTTCCTATTACGTTTTCCTGATCGAGTTTGCATACGACAGAACAAGATTTAAAAAAAAAGTTGAAATAAAACATTATAAATATTTTTATATACGTACGGTTAAAAATGAAAAATGATATTTTTGCTAAATTGAGTTTTTAAAGCAAGGTGTAATTTTCAACGTTCTTAATCATTAGAAAAATTTAATACATAAAATTTTCTATAATTATTTTTACATTTTGGTTAATTTCAGAGACAATGATATTGCAGTTAGCGACTTTTCGCTCTTGGCCGACGATATGTCGAGTCAATATTACGTTTTTAATTTAAAAATAGTAATTATATCTATCGAATGATTTGCAGCTGATATGAGAGTATGTAGATAGTCAATAGATAAGCAATTAATGCCAAACTAGTTCCGTTTTGCCGTAGACGGTTACGGATTCTTGGAAAAGAGATCAAAGATAACATTTTAAGGAGTCTTTTTTCAAGACGTGTTTTTCCGAGAACATGAAGCATGGATGAGCACAGATTGTAGATTCAAAAACAAATTTCACTTACAATCACAACGAAATAAATACAACAATCTATATTTCAATGCGGAAATCTCTAATTATATTTTGTATTTTATTTTTAACAATGCACTAGTAGTGCACTTTGTCTTTATTTCCAGTAAGAAAAAACAAAATATTAGCAATATTATGTTTTTATCATACATCGATATGATTACAGTCTGAATGTTATTAAAAACATAAACACGAAGGATACAGTGGAACATGAAGAAATGAAATAATACGGACGGGTTAAAAAATTAATTAAAATCTCAAGTGAATATGATATTTTGTGTAAAACCACTTGTTCATCATTCGTTCTGTATCTATAATGTTTGAAAGTATTCGACTTTCGCGCAAGTGCGTTCAGTTCCGCCTGTTTAAGATTTCGAATACTGTATACGCATTCGTTAACAGTATCTGACGTGCAAAAAACGTTTTAGGATGGATATAATGCACATAATAGAATACATATTAGGTACGAAGTGATAGAGAACAGTTTGGCTTGAATACTTGAATCCGAATTATTGAAACATTGAATATCCTTCGATTATATGTTATATTTGTATATTTGATAGTGTGTAGGTGTAGACTAATTATTCAGCACTCCTTCTACAAAAAATCACCGACCGCCGCTGGTGACCAGTTTGTTTAGATCGGTCATTAATCTTGGAAAAATCTTTATCAATCTACTAAATAGCGGTCAAGCATCGGGGCCATATATATATATTTTTTTATCAATAAATATGTCCATAGTGTAATCGCTTGAACAGTGTACCTATGCTGGTCATACTAGCACTATTTAGCGAGTATGCAAACCATGGCAAAAAGCCTTTGACCTAAATAACATCCTCAACATTCTCTTGATAATGATGGCCAGAAATCATTTCTATGAAAGAGAAATACTACCAACATTAACATTTGAAATATTACATTGCACTTTTCTCGATCATGACCAAGAGATCTCGATCAGTTTACGTTTAATATATAGTTTAAAATTTTGAAATATTCGTAATTCTGTTAATATTGGACCTAGAGAAAAAAGTAAAAAAATGTAATACATATACAGACGAAATCTACACGTTTCTTGCGACTAGTGCCGGAAGGGATTTTTTCATATCGTATTATTTATATTTTTCAGTACCGATAAAACGGCATTTATTTATATAACAATGATCGTTTTATAGCTAAAAATCCTTAGTATGAGTATTAATAATATATTCCATTTACATGCAAGCCTGTTGGCCGCTTCCTACCTCGCTAGGTACATATAAAGTATCCGTTCTGAGGTAGGTAGCAATAAGGTTCCATAAGCTATGATATAAGTTGGAAGTATGATAACAAATTAAATTAAATGGTTAAAAACAGAAAAATTAAAAATCAAAAAGAAGACAAGTAAAATAAAAATAAAAATAACTACAATTTTTGTTGTATTGTTCTTATTATGTATATATTCATGTGGGTAATGTGATTATGTACATTTCTGAACATGTGCTGCGAAATGTTTTAAATCACCAAGTCCGATGTTTTAGCGTCCACGCTCGTGAGTCCCACGTAACGTCAACAGAGGGTGAAAGATAACTCACTTAGAGGACCGAGGGGAATGGCGGGATCTCCCTGAGGCGGGCAGCGTGCTGTAATAATAATAATAATGGATAATTTGTATAGCGCCATTTTCGTAAAAACTTTCACCTCAAGGGCGTTTTACACATAAACTGTTTATAGTTCTACAATTATTTTTGTTTTTGTAAAATTAAAAATCGTTATTTTCACTTATGGAAACGATTTTTTGAAAAGGTGCGTTTTTAGTTTCTCCTTAAATAAAGTCTCTGATGCACTGTTTCTTATGACGGTTCCACGCTTTTGGGCCTGCCACCGCAAATGCCCGTTCACTAAATTTAGACTTCTGGCAACGGTCGGTCGGTTCTACAACCCTTCCTGCGGCTGAAGTAGAGGCCATGCACCATGGTGATAATATGTATTCAATGGAAGCCAGTGCTTATATTATGAAAGTGCATGGTGGCTAATGGGGTTGTAACCACTCTACCACACAAACTATTATTGCGGGCACCTATATATGTATTGAATAATGCCCCTAACTCGAGTCGATGCATTCTCGTGAAGTCTTCATGTTATCCCACGAGCGATCCAATGCAATTAGATCACAACGGAATACAAGTTCTTCGAGTACTACATAACGTATTTGAGGCATTGGAATATTCGTGATGAAGCAATGGGCAATGGAAATTGTGAAAGCAAACACACAATGACAGTGGCGTATTCACAAATTAATGTATGAGATGGGAAGATTTTTTTACATCGATATTATAAATTTATCATGGTTCTCTTTCTCTCTTATAGACTCTCTCTCTCTCTATCTCTTTTTCCCTCTCTTCCAAGAAAAAAACAAGAGACTTACAAAGCGCACTTTTATGGTTATAAATCTATTGTTACAAATTGTATCCAGCTTGGACATCGCACTTTTTTCCATCCAAATTTTTCTCTTAACTTCTGTTTCATTATCAGTTACACAACAACTACACAATTTTTAATGATATGTCTAAATATTGCAAAGTAAAATATTTTCTTTTCAGGTATTTATTTGACGGCTCCCGCTCCTTACGACACGATACGCCTCTGGCCAGTAACGGAACAGCGCGTGCCTAAGTGAACTCCTTACACCGTAGACGACCAGAGACCAGCAATTGGTAATTGCAATGTTTATTGTAATCATTATGGCATGCCCTAAATTCTTTACGACAAAACAAAATGCAAGCACTACTTAGTTTGTCCAAGTGCTCAAGAAATAATCGGCTTCAGTAAAAAACTGAACTGGATTAAAATAAAAATATATCGAGATGTCTTCGTCGGCGTTTTTTTAAAACAGCTTAATTTTTGAGAATTATTCTTCGACATGTTTTACGCTCTGAAACTGTCTCCGGAGCGGTGCATGCGTTCAACTGATAACTTTTTTCACCTCTTTCTCTTTCTTTTCTACAGTCGGATAACGATTTATTATGGCTACCCCCAAATGTTATAAGTTCAGTCGATGTTATAAGTTCATTCAATGTTATAAGTTCATTCAATGTTATAAGTTCATTCAATGTTATAAGTTCAGTCGATGTTATAAGTTTTGTTTTGTTTTAATTTGTATTTTAAATCAAAATATGGTTTTTACTCGTTACTTAATCGGCAGTTTTGCTGTAGGTACTTCTTGTAGCACTGATTTAATTGGCCCTTTTTAATTTTGCTAGTTCATACACGATAGTCGTGCAATGCGTGCTGTTCACGATTTGTCTTGTTTTGCGGAGGAACTAGATAAAGTACGTACGAAATTTAACGTCCTATATTTATAAATAATTATATAAAGATTTTTACAATATTTAGTCAGAAATATAATATTTTTTAGGCTTGGGTAAGGTTAAATATCTATCTGCAAGAAAAATAGCTCTCTCTCTCTCTCACATGTTGAGACAGTGCTCTGCCATCTTAGCTATATCTTTACTAAACCGTGGTGCCAAATTGTCAAAGAAGTACAAAATGAAGATTTTTGAATAAAAATTGAATGCATTGATTTAAGCATATTTTTTAATTCATTCTAAATACCAAATTTTATGAAAAAAAAATGTTTCCCATGTTGAGCTTTGTGAAAAGCCAGTATTTTAGATATTTTTAAAGTGCTATTTTCACGTCTTGTTTGATTCCTTGATAGTTAATATCCTAGATTAGTTCGGTCTCTCGTCAAGGAGATTTTATCATTTTTTATTTATTTAACTAAATTCGTGGATATTTTTTTCGAACAAGAAAACATATTCTATGCGGGGATATCGTGTTAAAAAATATATGATGCATTTCTGTATACAAAATATCTGCTCACTTATATACCACAGCTTTATTGCCGCAGAAGTAGGCAATGAACCAGTATTCTGTCGAGATTTAAACTTTACCCTATGCCATTAATATAATTGTAACTTTGATATTTACATTTTAATACTGTTAACAGTAGACACTTCTCAATAGAATGGTCAGTCATTGTCATAATGCGAAATCGAGCATTATTCAAGTTAACTGGTTGGCTGTTGATAGGTCTGCCGGAGATGATATCTGTGGTTGTGCGTATGGCGATGTGCACGAAGTCAAGAGTTGGGTATCGTATCCCGACTTTCAAGATCATAATGACAATAATAATTGTCGCACAGCTGAGTGGCATTCATTTCACCTGGCCTATTTCAGACGGACTGGAAAACTTCATTTTATTGATAGAATCGGCGTTAACTTTGTACTTATATCACAATGAATGGATGTAAATAAAACAATGTTATAACTCTACTTGAGTTCATTTGTATTACTCGAGTTTCGTGAGAAACGGTAACAACACTCATCGACAATGAAGTATTAAACTAAAACCCATTTATTTTACAATTTAAAAACAATCTCAATAGTTCCAGTACATTTAGAACTAGAAACGTCTTTTATTCGAATGCACGAAATGGAAATTTTTTATCTGTAATATTCAAATTTTTACACTTATATTACAATTCTACAATATTATACATATAGTTGGTCCGCCGATACATTTTTTTCCGTTCTAGGAGAAATGATTTATGAGACGAATGGTAAATAAAATAAAATAAATATCAGATATCTCATAGAGACGAACCTATTTTTATTATATTCAATGGAAAATATTAAAAAATATGGGGTAATTACAGGGCTTAATGACCTGTCTTCGGCTGGCTTAAGTGATCACTTTATATGTATATATATACATAACATTCATTAATTCTCACCCCTCAATCTCCACATTTATCAAATTTTTGAAAGTTGTATGTATGTTAGTACATGGACTCGCTTCGAGTACTACTACACCATCGCCATCTATGAACCAGATTTGATAATTCATTTTTCCTTGAAATAGCATATATGTCAACTAAATTTGATAAATGTGTAGATTGAGGGGTGAGAATTGGTGAACGTTTTATATATACATATATATAAAATTATCCCATATTTATGTATATTTTCCATTAAATATAATAAAAATAGCCTCGTCTTTGCGAGATATCTGATATTTATTTAATAACAGTGCCTTTGTAGGTAAAAATTCAGCAATTGTGTGCTCTTGGACATATTCAAATATTACTAAAATTAACGCTGAATATTACTTCATTCTATTGCAGCCGTGTGAGGCAGACGCCGGAGCATATCCTATGGCACTGTATTTTGTTCACTGATGTAAGAGAGGATATGCTCGAGTATAGGGAGGACGTGGGTCGTAGTTCTCAGGCTTGAAAGGAACCTGGAACTGATCAGGGCATTTGTGAGAATGTGGGTCTCTAGGTGGGAAATTCTGGGTCGGTCTGCTATGGCGAGTGTCTGATTGGCCTACCAGTCGGACCTCCTAGGGTTCTGTTTCCTGGATAATATCTGCCGGCAGTGGTGCTAGGTTAGAGAATTAACTTCACGTCTTTCGTTTTTGTCAGTCTTGTTTCCAGTGAGGGAGTGTTTTGTGTACTCTGTTATGACAGTAGTTTTGTTAATATTGCATTATTATTATTATTATTATTATTCTGTGAATTGTTTACACAATAATATTTTTTATATGGGGTCATTGATGTAATGAGGGATGTTTTGGTTGGCGGCCATGCGTCGTTGTTTGGACGCTTATGCGCTGAGCTGCGCTGCTCTTCCGGTCTTGAGCAATGTTATTAAAGAGTTAACTCATTTATTTGGTCTTCTTGTTCGATTCTCTCAACTGTCCCCGTGATCACGAGCTTCTCGATACTCTCATCGTTTCTTCTGGCAACATGTCCAAAGCATGTAATAATTATTTTTCTGCAATCCATAACTCCTGAAGGTAGAGACACGGGATACGCAGCATCCCCCTCTAGCACCACATCTCAAAAGCATCCAACATATTTTTTCCTTCTTTTTTAATGTCCATGTTTCCAATCAAACAGTGCTATGGAGAATACCAGAGATTTGACAAAATCCATCCTCCATATATTTATAATATTTTTTATTGGTTAGAAAATAATAAACATTTTGTGAGAATTGTAAGAACATTACGATCCGGAGCTATATTTTCAAGAATCCTATCAACGAGAGCGACAGGTCCATTCAGAGCTCTGCTTTTGATGGTGGCTTTATAGAGTCGCACTTTCTAAATGGACCCCGAAAATCACTAAGAAAAGGGTAGGAAAACCGGGAACAGAAATGAAGAAGCGAATTATTTTGGATTTAATAGCTTAACTGTGATTATTAAATTAAATGTTGAAGTGCTAGTCCAAGTAAGATTTCGTTTTGTTAATTTAAAATGTATAGGGTGGCTCAAAAAAAAGTGAGAACATCTCGTAACACACATTTGAAAACATAATATAATTAATTATAATTCTTAATGTAATTTTTTTTTAATAATACTTAGCTAATCAGAAATCATAAAAACACCCCATATTGCATAATCTACTTGGTTTAAAATCTGGGCTGTTCGGTGGCCACATGCCTGGCTCGATGAAATTAACATTCTCACGACGAAGAAAGTTGATTGTATTTCTGGCTGTGTGAGATGGAGCTGCGTCCTGCTGTAATGTCTAGATATACCCCAGGTATTGTTTTGAAACTCTTTGATCATCTTCCTAGCACCCCAACGTTTTTCAATTCGCAAATTTTTGATCAGAATACGGTGATTTTTGTCATTCCTGACAACAATTCTAAAAAACAAAATATAATCAATGTGAAAATGAATTATCAAAGATAGCGACCGAAAATTGTCGTAATAAAACATAATATAGGTAAATAAATAAATTAGTAAACTATTTAAGCTATTGTTGATATAGTTCAACTAATTTTTATGTAATTATATCACATTTTACGAAATGTTCTCACTTTTTTTGGGCATTTATGTATTGTTTTTTTTATTCAATTGAAAATGTGAACCAGCAGACAGGTGTGTAGTAAGATACTTAATGGGCTAAGTTTTTTAATTATTGTAATGATGAAAAAAAAATCCTTCTTTTGTCAGAGAAGTAGAATGCAGCGGGAAGGACCCCCTGTTGAGGACTGGCCTCTCTTACAAATTCACATATGCGGTTAAAAAACTGCACGTTTTTCATATCTGGCACACTGTCCATGATACCGATAATCGTGTGTGTGTGTGTGTGTGTATACACGTATACACCGTTTACTTCTCGCACGCACGCCTTAAACTTGGTAGAGTGATTGGTTAACTCCAGTCAATGAACTCTTTGTAGTCTCCCCCACTTTATATCTTATTTTTTCTGCATGCGCTGTGTTGCCAGGATTTGGCAAATCACTTTAATATATGTCTAGGTTATTGTTTTAAGTGCCTGGTGACAAAAAATTGTCTACCGCAATTTTTTTGCATACCTTTTAAATTAACGAATCATATTTATTACTTTTTAAAAATTGTAGAAGCCGTTTATAACGCGTTTTTAATAAACCGCGAGTATTTGTTGTGGTATTTTTGATTTTAGGCTTTTTTTATTTAGGAGAACACATTCTTATTGTGAAGTTGTAATTATTCAGAACAGACGGTCTGTGATATTTTAAATATGAATTAAATATATTAATTAGAAAGATATACATATAAAATCAATTTATCGAAAAATATTGTTGTTGCCACGCCACCGGGATTCGAACTTGAATCTCTTTCCTAACCGGGAAAGATGCATTACTCAACTATGCCACAGCGACAATATTTTTAGCGACAAATTTTCGAACCTATATTTTACCTTTTTGATGTTAATATATTTAATCGTTCCATTATTTGAAAGAGCTATCTACCTTATTTTTACAGAATCTCAAATACCTTTGAGTAATCTGATAGCAGACGCCAGAATTATTAATTCATTTTTATTAAATTTAAAAATAATTACAACTTCGCAATAAGAATGTAACTTTTACTAAATTAATTTACTATCGTGAACGGTCGCTTGTAATCAGCAAAAAATTATGTGTTATTTGTTAAAATTCAGTGTGTGATAGTTAACAGAGATTATTCCTAATTTATGCGTTTACTATATATTACGTACGTTAAATTTAAATATTTATTTTGAAAGAATTGTTATAATGTATGAATTATGTGAACAAAATTGATTTTGAAATAAATTTCACAAACTGTATAAAAAAAAAATATATATATTGTTTTTATTGAAAAAAAAAATCATAATTTTGGACATTTCGTTTATACCAGCGGTTAACATACGTCCCCCGCAAGCCCGCGTTGTAACCGACTTCCACTGTATTGCGGAAATATAAAATACAGGATGGTTAAGATTTATATGTTTAAATTATCATTGGTGTGTTTATTTTTGACGGGTCGCGTATTTCTACGTACCTACTTCATTCAAATTATTTGTGAAAATAGTGCAAGCTAGAAACGTGGATTTATTTAATATGAGATTTGATAAATGTTTTTCTAAATAATTTAACAATTAAAACACTAATATTGTTTGTTTTTTAAATGTGTTTTGAATCACAATAATACATTGTACATATTTAAAACAAGAATAATGAAATTGTTGTGCCCACGGCCAGTGATCGATGAAACAGAAAAATGAATAGTTTATGGTCGTGAATCCATTGTGCTACTCCATGGTGATAATCGATATTATATATTTGTCATCTCTCGCAGGTACGTGTGCATCCCTAGCTTGTTGTAATTGGCTAATAAACCATGCATATGCAAATGCAGTATCTCTAACTTGTTGATGATTGGCTGTGCGTTGCGTATATGTGGTGATGCAAATTAAAATCTTCGATACGAATAGAATGTTTTCATTTGAATTTTCCATCAAAGTAATGGTACTCATCTGTGCGTGCATGCCTTTCGATAATTATGGATTTTTCTGTGCAAATATCATTGCAATCTAACCGAGGATTAAGATCGAGAGGTATTACAGACATGTAAATGAGCTTTCTTATTGTACCTATAAGATAATATCCTTTATCAGTGGAAATGTTTAAAATTCAACTCCAATTCCGCATCATTTGTGAATTAATCGTCAGTATTATTTAGAAATTACTTTTGAATATTTTGTAGGTGATTGGGTATAATTTCGCACTTAAATTGCATCGCATATTGTTACAGAACACCCGACGAATATTAATAATACATTAAACACTCGTAACTATGATGATAAATTTATTTTGTCATTTATTTACAAAATATCTAACATAATTTAAACTATTTTATTGATAATAAGCTCTCTAATAAATAACTTGCGGATTTCAACGAACATTCTTTTATCCATCCTCCGTTAAATAGTATATCTACATATACACGAGCATAACGTATTTTGTAAACACGATAACTCTCGGCGATCGTATATCAATATTTTCTCAAGAATTGTCTTTGTAAACATCTTGTCTAAGTTCGTTAGCCAGCATGAGCCGCTATCTTGTTTCAAAATGGCAGTACAAACGTTTAAAAAATTCGTAATTCATCTTGGAGAAAAATGTAACAAAACACACTTTCACACAAGGATGATATCTATCTGAATCTTGTGACCAGTGCCGAAAGGAATTTTTTTGTGGAAATCATAACGCTCTAAACTTATAATATTTCTGTCAGTCTGCAACTGCACATCTGACGCAGTACAATGTTGGGTTCGTCTTCCACGCGTCACTCTCGACTCTACTCTCCCCGATGATATATTAGAAGCAGACAAGCAAAGTTCCTCACCACCGACCAGGTGGAGTGAGGACATGATTCGTATGATAGTCTTGAGTTTAGATTTTTGTCGGTTCTTGTTGATTAATGGCTGTACGTATCTATAAGGATATTGGTACAGTTTCTGTGTACCTAACCTACCTTTCCGAGTTTAATTAGTTTTACATTTCATTATTTAAAGTGGAAGCTTAAGCTGTAGTCTTTTATCAGTCTTGAGGCATGTCTACTGCATTGTTCTTGATTTTTAAGATGGATGAAATCACATTAATGTATAATAGTTACAATTTTAGAACACAGTTTTTTGATAATTAAAACAAATTAAATGAATCACCTGAAAAAGTGCACAAAAACATATAGTAAACTTTATAGTATCGAAAAAAAAAATATATATATTGATTTCCTAAATTTTTTTATATATCGTGTTCAATACCATGTATTTACATACTTATTGATTGAGTTAATATAACTGTAGTATTTACATAGTAATATTATATATACCATGTTTACTAGTACTCCCGTGAATGCCTTCGACAGCCGTGGTTCCCGGGTTTCGTACTGATAATGTGGTCAGATATGAAATATGAACACTACCATATTGAACACAACACACCTTTGATTGAGCGCGCTGATGCTCCGGCGTTGTAGCTGGTCCGGTGTTGTTGTTCTTCTGCGTAGCTTTCCGACCGACCGAAATGCACACTGATTATTGAGATTTCTTTATCGTACGGTGTACTGGATGCAATTGCGTCTTGTCGTTTTGTGCGCTCTTCAATCTCTGAAAAGAGGCGGTAATATTCATACCCATAAATGACCAATAGCGACAACAAGAAATCCCGGGTGTGCCAATCGAAGGAACAAACCTAACCAGCACCTAACCTATTGCAAATGACATAAAATAACAAAATGTAAATGATACCGATAAAACACTGTCCATCTAGATGCGGACTCTGATCTAGTGAGGTGGAATGGAATATTAAATAAATAAAAATAATATAAATAGGTACCTATAGGTTAACCAATTATTTTCATGTTTATCATTTTTTTGCACTGTAATAGTGTAAAAACAAATGCTCCCTTTTAAACAAGAGAAATAATTTATGTTATAAATTTTTATCGTCCTGTAAATATACATAATATTTTGTACAATTTGAAAAATCATTAACATAAATTAAATGATTTTTAAAAATTGTAAAGTACGTTTACATACTTGTAATTTTTAAATGTTTTTATCTGCTCGGATGACTGTTTACATTTTTGTATTCTGTGCAGGATTTAACATTAATTTAAATACATACCTACGTGTGTTTGAATTGTCGTGTGGATCTTCAAAGTATCTGATAGAGTTTTCTAGAATACCCTAGTAAATTCACAATGCCACAGTCACTGCAACAATACTACTCTGCGTTAGCTGAGAACATTTTCTCTCTTGAATTAATTCGTTCTCATTTATTCAGAGGGAGTACCGTTCATCGATACGTAATAGTTTTTATCAGATATGTGTGTGTGTGTGTGTGTGTAAGATTAGCCAACAGTCCACAAATACGGTGTTTCGAGCATCTTAAATAAGCTACAACGGAATGTTAATATGTTAATACTTTTAACACTAAACAGGTTAGCGTTTGATATGTAAAAACGAAGCATTATAATAACAAAGAAATTATTGTAGTATTAATTTTTTTTCAGTGCATTAACGTGTTATACGATTCGACACGAATAAATTAATAATTATATGAGATTTATTATTTGCTTTGCAGAAATTTTATTGGTATACTTGTGTTCCTTTGAGGTTACGTACATTGTATGTAGACACTGCTGTAACGGGAAATCATCTCGTTTCTTCATACGACGGAGAGGAATGTTGATTCACCCAATTCTGCTATGATAGAATGTTAAATTTGACAATTTAACATTTTCAAATCGTAATTTAATTATGAAGATGGGTATACATAACTACAGGTCAATCCAGTGGCGTAACTGTAAAAATTGGGCCACAATACAGAATGTATTGTGTATAAGATGTGCTAATACCTAAACCCTAAACCCGATGAAAAAAAATTAAATAATAATTATAAAATTATTGCACTTACCATGAATATTGCATCATTATTGAAAAATAAAAAAATAAATGTTTTCACATGAGAAAAGATTTTTTTGAAGAAATAATTACATTTAATCAGAAGCATCGCTATCCAACATTCAAATAATAATACAATATCTACACTAATAATTCACTTTAGTTTTACAACACTCTCACTACATATACGAGTATATATATTTTATTATTATTATTTTTATTCCTGTCGAATCTTTATCTTTCTTGAATTAAATAACACCACATAACGAAAAAAACTGGCTACTTTAATACAGACGGCAGTCTAGCAAAGTAGCCAGGACAATGCTGTATATATCAGAGGTGGAGTCTACTCCATCCCACACAATAAACTACGAGTTTTATACTTAATTGCAATATAATTGTATCATATGTTTATCATGTTATATTATAATATTTTATATTCACCTCTGTTACAACTAAAACATGTGTGTTAATAAAGTCTAATAAAACAGTTCTTGCTGTGGATTAGTTACTATGGGAAAGATATCGTAAAAATGCACTGCATTGGCATAGTTAGACCGTCTGTGTTGTGACGTTGTGTTTATCTTTTAGAGTCTGATTTGTGATTCTATCATATAAATATAAAGTTGATTGCTTTTAATAAAGAGCTACATAATATAAGTTCAAAAAGTTGTCGAAAAATCTGCTTGGTTGATGTGGCGAATTTGGATAAGGCATTTCTCCGAATAGGAAAAGGTCGAACCTAGATTCCGATAGTAACTAAAATATAGATTTTTTCTGTATATCATTCTAGTTTAATTTTTACTAGCAATACCACATAACTATGTTCTGAAAACTGCATTTTCACAATAATAATGTGTTCTTAAAATAAAATAAGATTATTCGGAATTTTATAATTATGTCTTGATAATTCTAAATTAATTTAGATTTAAAATTTAAACATGGTATTCTGTGTAAATTAGCGTAAGTACATCTCCCAAGACCTGTCATCTTTATGGGTGCCCTGTCACTCGGACTTTCACCCGGTCTAGATTTCTTGATCGTGTCACTGTAATGAAAATGCCAATCAATCGTGTTTGATTTTCAATATTTTGAACTTCTCAGTAATAAAAAATAAATTTTGAAGATGCCAAAATGGGGTGTCAATTGAACGTTGTTATGCAAAGAGTACAGCCACGGAAAACTCCAATTTGAATAAAAGTACCCTTTGCATAATAAAACATTTGAAAGATTTTGGTGTTTATAGTTAATGGGGTTTTCGCGATCAACAAAATTTTCAGACGACGTTTATAATGAATTTTTGTACGATATATACCTGGCTATTTTTGACAGAATATAGAATTAACGATTCTGCGCCCGATATGAATATTTTTTTTTAAATTATGGACTGCCTGATTTATGCACGTTCAATTGTTATATCACAAAATTATGTACAAATACAAAATTAGAAAGATATACAGATAAAATTAATTATCAAAAAAATATTTTGTTGCCACCGGGATTATATCATGCCACCATTATATCATGTCAACATAGTAAATTAACGACAAATTTTCGAAACAATATGTTTCACTTTCAAATTGATACATCTGTTATTCCATTTTTTAAAAGCAATCTACTTCATATATACGGAAAATCTCAAATAGCTTTTAGTAAATCTCGATACGAGACGCCAGAATGAATTAATTAATCTATTTTATTAAATTTTGGAAACATTAAATACAAATTATTTATTTTTCAAGGAGAACACATTATTATTGTGAAAATATTCTGAAAACTGCACAATAATAATGTTTTCTCTTTGAAAAAAATTAAAATGCCAGACTTTTATTTATATTCGATAAAAAAAATGTTCTTAGGTTTTCACGATCGTTCATTGTCAATTTTTGTGTCAACTTTACTCGGCTATTCTGCCATGTGACGTGTATAAAAAATAAAATTTGATACCAATTTATTATTTCCGTTTGTACATTCCGTCGATTTGTAATGCCATCTGAATTATTACATAAAAAAAAGAACCATTCAGAATGTGTCTGTCGTACACACTATTGTGCAGGTGCCAGATTAGTTGAGAATCAAAAATCTAATAAATTTACAAGACAAATTGGTTAATTTAAAATACAAACATTTTTCGTAATATGAACGTCATTACTATTGTTCTAGTGACGTAATTTCACAATACCTGAACACCCGCTATTGTTCGAGTATTGCAACTTTGGTATCAATTGATGTAGATAGGTACGTGTATTTTTTTTAATACTACACTATTGTGGATAGTTACGTTAACTATTTCATAGCAAGGGGTAGATATGTAAGATACTAGAAAAAAATATTTATCGAAAAATATTTTTGTTGCCGAACCTGGACCATTTATAATCCGGGGAAATGCGTTATCCAATTTCATTACATTAACCAAGTAACAAATTTTTGAACTTATATTTTATAGCTCTTTAAAATTGATACATTTGCTATGTTCTGAAAAACTGTAGCGTCACAATAATAATGTGTGCTCCATGTAAAAGAATTTTAATTTGGATTGATTTCACAGATACTCAAATATACTCTCACTGAAACGACACGCACACGATATATCGTCTAAATTTTATTCTAAATTAATTTCCATTCCAAACCTTTCCATAAACTCCCTCGGCCTGTGTGATCCCTCATCCGATCCCCATCATTTCATTTCGCTACCCTGTTCTTGACCCCATTGAACAAAATTTATTAAAAGATTCTTTCACTAAAAAAGATTTTTTTTTTTTAAATATGAATTAAATATATTAATTAGAAAGATATACATATAAAATCAATTTTATCGAAAAATATTGTTGTTGCGCCACCGGGATTCGAACCTGAATCTCTTTCCTGACCGGGGAAGGTGCATTATCCAACTATGCTACAGTGACAATATTTTTAGCGACAATTTTCGAACCTATATGTTACATTTTTGATATTAATATATTTAATCGTTCCATTATTTGAAAGAGCCATCTACCTTATTTTAATCTTATTATTTTATCTTTCTAATTAATATATTTTATTCATATTTTAAAAAAAATAGCACAGACCTATGTTCTGAATAATTACAACTTCACAATAAAAATGTGTTCTCCTAAAAAAAGAATTAACAAAAATTTAAAAAAAAAATTATAAAAACAAACTACCCATTTTTGCTACTACTTTATACAATTATATACAATGTTAAAATTACCTGATATTAAAAAAAAAAAAAATTCACCATGCTTCCCGTATAGGGTCCCCCAAAAAGTCTTGCACCATTGCTTATTAATTATGGTGATACTTATTATCCGTTCTGGTGTCGTTTCACGTGAAGAAATGTGAGAGGAAAAATGATGTGTGAATGTCTTTCTCAAAAGAGGTTTTTTGCGAATTAGAACGACAAACTCAGTAAAAAGGAATTGCCAAATGTTTGCAGCGCGCTCGATAATCTTAACCTTGATACACGCGGGTCGACGAACTGCTTACAGGTGAAAGTTTGTGCGAACGGGGCCTGGTTTTTCTGAGCTTGTTTAAGCGTAAAGCGTATTTTAATTATTAATGTGAAGAATTGCAGAAAAGTTGAAACTGTTATCCAAGGCGGATATTATATATCTAACTGTGGCCACATCATGTTGTAACATTGTTTGATAAATACTTGGTGTAACACACCTAAAGCACAATATTATAAAAACATATATATATATATATATATATGAGTCGAAAATGTTCAAGCCGCATGTGCCTAATTTCAACCGTGTCAGAGATACAAGTGTTTAAAAAAGTCGCAGCTATGCGATTATTTCGATTAATTAAAATATTTTATTGATTTAAAATTATAATATATTGAATAGGATAAATAAAAGTCATCGAACTTCGAGTGATCAGATTATTTTTTATTAGATGTTTTAGGGCCTGAAGCAAAGGTACAGAGTAATAATGGATCAACTTTGCAAATATTTATTTCAAAGAACGTAGACTTAAGGCTTAACATGATTTTATAAAAATCTCGTACAATAAGATTAATTTTAACATACCCTTTCAGCATTTTACTCGTAATTTAGTCAGGCACGCCCATAAAATATTGTGGCCTAGGTCTATTATACCCTGTATATCTTACCAATCAGACATTTTATTCCTTTTCTTCTTGTGCTTCTGTCAATATACAGATTAGAATTAAGCAATATAATTAAGATAATAAGACAATATAAGGTTCCACAACAATTATACAATTTTTATGTTTAAAAATTTTGCTCCAGTGTATATTTATTTTAAAGATATAGGTGCAATAAATACCTAAATGCATCTGCACCTATTTTGATCTATAGTAATTTTGTCACAAAAAATGGTATATTGAGCTAGCTAAGCCTTCGACTCGAGATAATCTTCGTATTTTGCTTCCATGAGATTCTTTGCAGACAACTCTCAACGCTCCCTGTCTCAGAGATTCGCCGTTTTGCCCTTCACTTCATGCTGTTCATCTCCCCAGTAGCAGTTAACACAGAATAAATGTTTGTAATTTAACGTGTTACATTAATATTAATAATATTCATGTTTATTGACTTATGTTAATTTTTTTAGAATAAATAGTTGTAGACCTATGGTGATTTTTGATGATATTTATATGTACATGCAGAATCACAGCACATCATGTACATTGGTTTGAGTTTTATGTCTCTTTCTACCAATTTCGAGGTGATCTCTGAGATTATTTACAGGTTGAAATCACAACACGTGTATGTATTTGAGATTATCTCAACGTATCTCATTCCGTGGCCTTAAAGCCGGCCATACACCCAATGTTATACCTGGCAGGTATACCGATTCGGGTCGCCTATACAGAGCATGTATGTGACAAAACTGGCAGGAATCCCTACCTGTACAGGCGACCTGACAATAATTGAAAATTAATATTTTCTACCTGTGGGTAAGTGCTAACTATAGGTAAACCAGAGCGTGAGTGTTACTCCATGACGCAGGTCTCAGTTTTTGCGTTCACCGCAAAGGGAAAGGCCGCGTAGCGTAGTTTAAAAAAATGGCGTCTCGTAAACGTAGCGTAATTGGGTAAGTAATTCTTCACATCACTTTTGTCGCGGTTTTCTTTCTTTCTTTCGTAGGATGATAAGAAGACCTACCGTATCGATGCCATGGTTGATTGAGAGATTATCACAGGTTGGCCGCTACGTGTATGACCAAAGTTGAGCATCCGTTAACTTGTCATGTTTACCTGAGCAGGTATACTGTTTCGTGTATGGCTGGCTTGAGGGAGGAATCAAATAGGAGAACGTACAGGTTGAAAAATTACTAATAAACTAGAACACACGTATATCATCATAAATATTACTGTGCATTGTCTAATTTTTTTAATGATTTGTAAACATTGTTGACAAACTGGCCGTGAACTTACGTTCCTTAAGCCTCTCCTCGCGGAGGTACCTTCGCGGCGAGAAAATGTGTCAATATTACAAATCGTTCGTGGAGGCGGTTTTCCTCAACACGCTTCTTCAACTTTTTTCTCTACAGAGTTGGCAAAGAGGCTTTTCCTCGTGCATGTTGTTGAACACATTTGTCTGCTTTTAACACATTCGCGGAAACTTAAAATATTTGAAGTCGGTGGTATCGAATACTTATCTATAACTTCTGTCCTTTTTTAAATTAGAGAAAAAGGTATTTAAGAATATATGTGCGTGTAGTAAGAAAAGTTAGGTTAAATTGATATTAACTAATTAACTAACTAACTAACTTACCATCATGCTGTTTCTCCGCGGGGGTAGGCAGAGAGAATAGAGCGCCACACTCTTCTGTCCTGACACAATTCCTCCTCATCCACATTCGTACATCTTCTCATTCAAGTTCGCCGATTATTGTGGCTTCTGTTGTGCCAAGTCTTCTACGGACGTCCTCTATTTCTGGTGCAATCAACACTCGCATGTCTTTCTTACCATTCTCTCCTCATTCATCCGTTCCATATGACCAAACCACCTAAGTGATCCTTTCTTAATCTTACTCATTATACCTACATCAGCTTTACATTATTTCCTTATTTCTTCATTCTTTACTATGTCATAAAAATTGATATTGATTACTTTAATTCAAATACAAAACGATTAAACGATTAACTCGTGTTGTGAACGGTTTCAGAGTTATTTTTTTCCGAACTATTATGGTGAAAAACGGTACTTGAGAACAAATAAACAAAAAAATGAATTTGAAAAAAAAAATTGTCCTAAAAAACAACCGATACCGAAATCTACACTCGTGAGAATTATTTATTTACAACACTACGTCGGAAAGTAGGAATAATTATATAATATATAATATTTTTATTTTATAATAAATAATTTACTACTTGATCTTATGCATTTTTTGTATTTGATTTGGAATATGAACTTGAACAACAACTTGTAAACTTTGTCTCAATGTGATTATAAATATTTAAAATAAATAATCGGTATACAATGTATATTTTATATGCTATACATCATTAAATTACTCTTTCAAATCGTATACCTGAATTCCCTTTGTTTCTATATAAAGTTTATGGTTTTATTAACTTTTTTTTAAAATGAATTTTATTGTTGGATTATTTTTCAGACTTGGAAAATATTTTCAAAAAAACATGGCTTAGCTCTAAGGTGAGATTGACGTTTTTGACCTCAAAGGTCGGGGCTTAACAAGTTAGTCCAATTTTCATAACTGTATTTTTTTTAATGTTTACGTTATTTCAAATTACATATTTGAAACCTTCGAGCCTCAACTTCAAACTTTTAACCTCGCATGTATATTAACGCCCTCGGGCAGTCAACCGGTTAAAGATGTTTTTGATAGTATCTACCAGGTGTCTAATCTAAGAATCTGAAAAATTCTTCTTTAAAAACTGGGAATCGTAAATAAAGTAAGAGAAGCTTATTTCATATCATGGTAGATCACTATCATTTTTGTCAATTTTTTGTATTCAAATCGTATGATTTAAATTAAAAAATCCTAAACGAATTTGAGATTTTCAATTATCCAGTTACCTCAATTAAATCTAAATTCAATACATAAACTTTAATGGTCTTCATTTTTCATTTTATTTTTATTTTTATTACACAGATTTTATTCCCTATGTCATTTTCCTTTTCCTTTCTCCTTACCCTCCCGTTCCCCTCGAATATTTTCCTATTTTATTTTTTCTTTCACATTTTTATAACACAACTTTATACACTGTATAAAGTATACTGTATATTCTGAGAAAACATTCTTACTGGATTAATTATTGTTTAGCTTTTATTATGATTTTTGTATTTACTGAAAAAATGTGTGTTTTCCGAATAAAATAAATCTCATTAAATGTTAAAAATACTTTTACAGCGTATTTAGTTATTTAACGAGCCGAATTAATGTAGATAGTAATCAAAATATTTATATGCTCTTAATTTAAATGTGGAATAGTTTTCCCACATTTTCTCTATGTGTTTTGTGATCGTCAGTGAGTTGTTGCGCGTACGCTTATATATCTGTAGTAAATAATAAGTAACATGATATAAATATATAATCACAGGTGTGACCGTGTGTGTGCGCTCGTATTATGTAGCGGCCGTGAACAATTTAATATCCAATTGTCGATAGCCGAATAATAGCATAATCTAATCGTTTCTCTGGCCGCCAATATCGCGGCAGTTCCAGAACCGGTCGTGATTTAAATAAATAATCAAAAGTGAAATTTCCCCAAGACCGTGTCGTTAACCCGAAATAATACGTTCATTACGAGAGAACGATCTAACACTGCAGTCGGGGCTTGTAGCCGGTAACCATTCGCAATTGTAATGGCGGTCTCGTTGATCGCCGTACTCGATCATTTTTGCGGGTACACATTTGGCGGTCAGCTTCGGGGCAAAGAGATTCGATCGACGGTGTGCCGTAATTTACCCCGAGGCTCGGATTGGAAGATTTATCAAACGGTACGGCCGATAGTGTCCAAACGTATTACAACTAACATTACAATCAACGGTGCCGGTGTGAGCGCGCACGCGGTTGGGCATCATAGCGCGCACAGTAAAATATAGCGCGCGCACAATTTTTAACAAGACTTCTTCATGTTACGTCTTCCATCGACGGTTGGCGACAATGTTGCAGTATGCTGATTTATCCTGTACACGATTACCGTTTTGGACATTAAACCGCTGAGGTTACACAGCCAAGATAATCTACAAATGTCTCGTGCATATAAAGTCTTAAAATATCACATTTCTTATTGCCGAGAATGCGATCGGAGTATGCAGCTTTCCTTGATAGTTGTTATTAGTTATCTTGACTTATTTATGCGTCATAATACATCTTTATTAGTAATGTGGTCAAGTCATGTTATTAATAACAATGGTCTTTAAAATTTCATTAAAACTTATTTTAGCGCATTTCTTGACCCGAAATTAATGAGAGCATTGATTATAATATATACTAGACCCTTTTACGTATAGTATCATAATTAACTAATAGTTAATTTTTAATTGTTCTAGTACTTCACATGAATTTGACAGATCTTTAAGTAGTTTCAAATATATTATTCAATTTTCTCATTGTGCAATATTTTTTATAGTTTTCAATTTCTTAACCATAAAACTGTAATATATCGCTCTCCCTAACTATCTTAAAATATGTTTACTGTATTCTTTAATCTCATACTAAATGTATCTATTAGGGTAATTATATTATGTACATTAAAAATAAAAATAGATAAAAATAAAAGAGATCAAAATATAGTACAACAGTACATATAGAAGTAGTAGTTGCGAGGTACAATAATTTTATAAGACATATGGTATAGTCTATTATTAAATTTGAAAATCTATCTAGGTACACGACAATTCTGTGAAATTAAAGGTTACCGTTAGATTTAAGAAAATTACGAAAATGAGTAATTTTAAGCGGTAACAATGATTCGTCGAAAAAATATGATTAATGTACATACTAAAACTATCTGTATTTGTATAAAATATTTTCCCGTTAAAGAGTTATTGTGAATTCGCCATTCTCGCGGCCTCGACGCTATTACATTCTCTGGCTTAATTTTTTGTGTCGTCTAGATGTGGCTTTACGTATTTTGTAACCCAGATACATTTCTCAGTAAAATTCGAGATTGTTTTTGTAAACGTTCATGTAGTTGTGATGATTCTTTTTTTTTTTTTTTTGGATAAACCCACTTCTGGTTCTCCGCGCCGGTGGTCTAATGCTTTCCAATCTTTTACTTCTTGTATTTATTTATTTTTATATATCTTTGTTTCATCATCATCATCATTATTATGAGTCATTTTCTTCTGTTCTCTGTTCATTGTTATTCTCAGCCATTTGCAATTTGATGACTCCGTCAGTACATTATATATTTTTTAGATTCTTATTATGGCCATGTCTACGGATGAGATTATGTCTAAGATAGATCTCATTAGATTCTTTTGAGAACACCGTGTGCATACCGAGTCTCAGAGATTGCCGTCTTGTTGTATTTTTTAATTTTAATATTAGAAAATATAGTACATTTTTAGAATAATCAGTAGGATATATGTATATATTTCTTTTAACATTTATTTCTTTTCTATGAGAGTAAAACTCTTGTATAGAGAAGTGGTATATACGAGAGTTTATGTTTCAGTTAGTCTGTGTACATATTTTTTTTACTTCAGATACAAATTTATTTTAATTTTAACTGTAATTTTTCTAATTATGATGGGGAGTTTGTTAAAAAATTTGATGCCTTCATAAATATAGTGATATGATCAATTTGGTCTCTAAATCTTGTAGGACAGAATTCGCTTCAAAAATATAATTGATTTTTAAATTTAAAAATTTGGATTATTGAATTCTTTTTGTATATGTATGTTATTTTTGGTACTTTGAAATCTGTGAAGAGTATCATACCTAAAACGTTAAATGTCAGTCCATTGACCATTGATGTTTTTTTCGTTAGTTGGATGTATTTGAATCTCTCCGGCTGCAGTTGAACCTGAATACATGTTTATAATTTAGTGCGTTTGTTTGTCTAACCTTGCAGAATAGAATAAGAAATTTTTGTCTTTTTCTACCAATCTTAAGCTGATCGCTGAGTTTATCTCCAAATGAAAATCTAAACGCATATACACAGTATTGAGATTTATTGCAACTAAATCTCTAAGGTTTATCTCATCGTGTTTCATTTCGTGAATACGGGCCATTGAAGAGTACAGTTGGACTCCGTAGTATCGGCAGACGCCGAGCATGGCTCAAGTAGTGGTTTTTGTGTAATAGGATTCCAATTAAAACAGAAGGCAAAGCAACGATTACGCTAACTATGCTCTATCTGAGATGGCTTGGTGAATTCTTAGACAAAATTCTAAATGTTTATATTCGCCTTCTTGGTTCATTCAGAGCGGCCCCTATTATGACAAATATGAGAAGGATGTTTATGAAATGAACCGAGAGGAGAAGACTCTGAAGACCACGAGCAACATGAATTGGTTCAGTGAGTCGCGATCTTAAAGATTTGAACTTGACCAAGGACGTCCAGGACAGAATAAAATGAAGAAGAATGATTAGAAGGCGAGGACAAAGAATAAGTTATTACTTACTTATTGAAGATGTGGATGATGATATAGATAGATGACTCATTTAATTAACTTGTACCTCAGAAATTGTTATATGTTTATCGTTATTACAGTCAATAAGATTGGTATAAAAAAATATAAGACTTTCTAGAAATAGTTAACCTTTCCTCTCCGGTGATGTAAACTAAGTTGACATTGCCTCTAATTATGTGATTATCTCTGTAAATATACTAAATACAGATTTCACATTTTAAGTATTCCTCCGTAATATATTTATGTATAGGATAAAATAATTACAATATATAAGTATTTACCATACGAAATAATAAAAAATGTTTTCTCGAAGAACCTCACGTGAATACGTTAACACATACATGTTTGTGTAGGTGTGGAGTGGTGCGGAAGGCGTAGTGCGCAGTGCACGGGGTGCCGAATGCCGATCGTCACTTTAGTTAGTGGCAGAGCGTACGCTGGCCGAATTAGACGTGGTTTATGCGTTTTTGTGCTGTAGTTTCGTATTACCAATGTTTTTTCTCATTCTTAGCACTTTTTCACAATAATTGATATATTCACTTATATATACAAATCAACTATTATTTGAATGATTAATATAAGTAATAAATGTATAATATTCATATTTATCAGATTTAAAAATCGCACTGGAGCGCGCGTTATTATTTTAGCACGGTGTGGGAAAGGTTAACATAAAAAAAGCAAATATTAATTTTATTTAATATTGATATAGTTATTGAATCAAATTTTTGGTGGAATTTATTTCAATGAAAGTTTTGCCTAACTTTCTTTTATGCAACATCGCTCTTTCTTATAAAATTTACAATATTCTGAGTAATCGAATATATTTATTTGGTATTCAAATTAACCTGACATCTTAAAAAATTATTTCTCGGAAAACGTGTGCTTAATATGTATTATTTTTTAATTTAAAACTTTAGGTACGTACTATGTAGATATTGAATTCTCAAATATGTTCTTTACCCACATTTTAATTTACGAACATTTTATTGTAATTTTCAAACATGGGTATTTTTAAAAAGTGTCAAATCATGTTTAACAGTTATGTGTAAAATATGTTATCACCATGTCGTGTTTGTTTGGTTTCGTCGCACATTTTTCGCGAACCTTAATTTTATTATAAATTGTTATCATCTTAATGATAACAATTTTTTTTTGTATTGAAATATACCCGTTTCAAAAACAATCCACGTTTTATGTTATAATGAAAGAATATTTAAATATGTTCGGAATCATTAGTACCACTAAATCCATTCATTAAGGCACTACAGATCGGAGTGAGTTAAGGAGATTCCATCCCTCCCTGCTCTGGCAATCTCTCCAGTTGTCGACCTCGAGAAGATCCAGATCAATCTTGATCCCATGCAACCAACATAGTCGCGATCTTCCGATACCTCGTCTCCCCTCTGATTTATGATGTACGGACAAATACATAATTAAAAAATAGATTTTAATTTAACAATCAAATTTTAGCATCCACGTTCATTAACGATTATTTCTTCAAATGTGTCACGCCGTACTTGTGTCGAACACGAATAAAAACATCCTCGGCTCCAAATAACCTCTAGAAAATGACGCTGTTGACACACAAAATGCAAATACGAACGGCATAGATATTGTTTACCGTTACGCGAACGACCTAGCGATGGTGCGACGGAGCGACTAGACGCGCCCGAACACAATATTTCAATAGAGGTTGATGATTTTACCGTAATTTTACTTTTACTCTTTTAACGATAATTTAATTTTAAATTAAATATATTAATTATAAAATCAATTTTATCGAAAAATATTGTTGTTGCGCCACCGGGATTCGAACCTGGATCTCTTTCCTAACCGGGGAAGGTGCTTTATCTAACTAAGCTACAGCGACATTATTTTTAGCGACAATTTTTCGACCTTATATGTTACCTTTTTTTTTTTTTTTGATATTAATACATTTAATCGTTCCATCATTTGACCGAGCCATCTACCTTATTTTGACAGAATTTGAAATATTTAATTTAAATTAAATTTAAATTTAAATATTAAATTTAAAATATCACAGACCTGTGTTCTGAATAATTACAACTTCACAATAAGAATGTGTTCTAAAAAAAAAAAAAAATTTTAACATGTCACACTTTGTTCATCATCATTATCGACCGTTTCCCGTCTACTGTCGGATGAAGGCCTCCCGAGTGTCTTATCACTTTTCTCTCTCGATTGGTATTCGCTGACAAGTATTTCCGTAGAATTCGATGATTTCGTCAGTCTGGATGGTTTTAGAGTGGCCTGTCAGCTTCTCGATTCCTCGAGTACCGTTGGATGATTGCGCTCGTTCAACGATTGTCCGAGCGATATGGTGGCATACCCATTGCCATTTTATTTTCTTGGTGTATAAAATTATATCAGTTACATCCATCTATTCTTTGGACTTTTCTTTTGTTTCGTAGCCTCGTATGCACGTTGATTGAACACTTTTTCATATATTATTAATATTTTTATTTGGTATCACCCACGTTACCACTTTGGTACTATTTACGCAACAACTCCTCGACTTTTTTTAAAAATATGACTCGAGTAGAACGAAAATTTAATTGCTGACAATATAATATGCATTAATATAAAAAATACGCATTGTTTACACAAAGATTTAATTTTCAAAGAGTAAATATAATACACATTCTTATTGTGTAGTTGAAATTATTCAGAACATAGGTCTGTGATTTAAAAAAAAATACTAATTAAATGTATTAATTAGAAAGATATAGATATCAAATTAATTTTATCGAAAAATATCGTTGTTGCTACCAGAATTCGAACCTGGATCACTTTCTATCGTAGGAAATTACATTGACCGATTATGCTACGGCAACACTGCATTGACGATTAATTTTAAAAAAATAATGAAGATGGTTCTCAAATAATGGAACGATAGATGTATCAATTTGAAAAGTGTAACATATAAGTTAGAAAATTTGTCATACACAGTAATTGTACAAACGGTATTCTTACGTATCAACTTTGAAATATACGAGTATATATATATCCATAAGACATACTTGAAAAAAGTGAAATCATGTTTACATAAATGATTATTGAACAAACGTAAACATTAAGAACAAACGTAAATATTATCATATGTCATCTCGCGTCGTATTTCATAGTGCGACCATAGATAAGAAAATAAAGTACACCGCAAGATGACAGATGTTTAATATACTTGCCGGTCGTAAAAATTCGTACGATTTCGCTAATGTTTGTTTTTTCTTACTCGTATTAAAAACAATGTACACTTCATTTCATTAAATTATTGAATATATATTTACGTATCAACTGTCATTGAATATATAAAAGAGAAAACATTTGAGTAATCTTAAACTTAATGACCGAGAGATATTAAAAACACGCCGAAGTAGCGAATATATCGAATTTTTTCTTACTAGCAATGACACTTGCATATTTCTTCTCTTATCACGTACAAGTACAGATCCAATAGCGAGTCAGAGATAAAAGATGAGGAAGTGCAATGTAATTAAATTTAAGGATTACAAAATGCTATAAGAGTGTGATATGACCATCGTAACAAATGTTAACTCGTGTTAACTATTATTAATATTAACGATACATGTATATGAATAAGGTTGATATCTCTCATACAGACTGTAGGTTATTACTAATTAGATGAAAGGTAGGGTGGACGCGTGAATCGTTATTTCCACGCGATAGACCAGTTAAAGAGTAAGAAAAATGGTAACCGCGATTTTTTAATTGCATGCGATTTTCTTAAGTATTTTTTTTACCTTTTTCCGTATCCGCGGCGTAGGGTAGGTCTGACAATGCTGAAGTGAAATTTGAGTACAACGTTGATCGTATAAGTGAGATATACATCTCATCACGCTCGCTTGGGTTTCGCCGATTCACTTGTGATTTTGCTTACACTTATTACACATGTAGAAGGCAACAGTTCTAAGAAAGTGACAAACTGATCTGTCATCGTCCCCCGACCAAAACCACCAAAAAGAGGCCGACAGGCCTAAGCGGGTTTCATAATGCAGTCGTAATAGATTATACTAGAAAAAAAATTGACAATCGTCGAGTGCTTGCTTGTTGTCGAGGCGCTTAAGTAGCCGCCTCGTGGCCACAGCCAATGTTTCCGTAAAATCTATTTTTAAATGTTGAAAACATAATAAACAATGATGCAAATAAATACCCAATGTGTCCGAAATTTAATAAAAATGAATTGATAATTCTGGCGTCTGCTATCAGATTACTCAAAGGTATTTGAGATTCCGTAAAAATAAGGTAGATGGCTCTTTCAAATAATGGAACGATTAAATGTATTAATATCAAAAAGGTAACATATAGGTTCGAAAATTTGTCGCTGTAGTTTAGTTAGATAATGCACCTTCCCCGGTTAGGAACAATATTTTTCGATAAAATTGATTTTATATGTATATGTTTCTAATTAATATATTTAATTCATATTTTAGATTATTATAATGTTAATTTTAAAAGATTTGTTCTATGGTCGTTACTCGTAATGGTCGCAGCTAATGAAACAACCATCGTTCATGGCTTGAGAATATGTCAGAACGGTGGCGTTCTAGCAGGAGTAACTAATCGTGGAGTATGCGTACATATATATAAACATATTTAATATTTATATATATATTCGAGACTTTTAAAAGGAAAAATTCCTTAAGAGACTTCGAGTTTATATACCAGGCTAGGGGTGATCCCATTTCAAAACATGGAAGATGTGAAGCAGAAACCCAAAGACGAATTGGAATGACAAAATCAGCGATGATCAGTCTGACGAAGATACGGAGAATTCAGTCCATGGACACTAATGGAAGAAGGAAAGGAATATGTGGGATGATTGTGAAATGTGGTGCTGGAAATTTCAAGGCGCATAAATCATTCAGGAGTTAAGGATTACAGAAACACTTTCGACATCTGGGGATAGTTGAAGGAATGCGACCAAGGTCTCCGAGATGGATAGACCAAATAAAGGATTTAAAGGATCTCCGGGTCCCATGGAATGGATTACGATAATTCTAGTTGTAAGTCGAAATTATCGCAAAGTGGGGGAGGAATTTAGAAAAACGGATATAGGAAGAGTTTGGTAAGGGTAAAGCGATTTTTCGAAGGACCAGCAATCTCGAGGGACTGAGATTTAGAAAGAATGTTTGCCTTACCTCAAGTATGATGGCGCCGCCGAAATCACACACTGCGTGCACGAAGATAGTCGACAATCTCCGCTCCCGACTGAAGACGGTGATGTCACAGTTCACACATAAAAAACAAACAATACGATCACAACACAAGATTTCACAAAACAGTGCTCCACTGCACTGGAGGTCCACACCGCGAATGGTATCGCGATGTTGGGATAAAACAAAACAATATTGATCCAGCGACCCATCGATAGCGCCAGGTCCCAATACACACTGAAGGTAAGCAGTAGGATATGGGATCGAGGTCAGGAATTTAGACGCGGACATGTGATAACAATATTTTTCGCGGTCGATATTATAAACGTGCAAAAGTACAAACAGGGTTTTAGCTTAAGATCGGAAGAAATGGAGACGAATTGTGTACCAATTTTCAGATACATGAAGAAATGAATTGAATGAATTGGATTGAACATTCGATGATGAAGAAGAAGAAACACATAATAGAGAATGAAATACATACTGGCCAAATGATTTTGTAACTCTTTGGCCAAATTAAAAATAAAGGTGGCACGTTTGGAGAGAGCGGCAAACAGCAAGTAGCAAAACATATTTTGAAAATGGACACGTGTTAAATATCTGTTAACCTTATAATTATTTTGTTAATTTTTAACACCTTTTGACTACAATGTTAACAATTAACAAGAAATGGAGAAAAGTGAATGTCATGATGTCATTGAATACCTGTGTTTGAAGAATTGACACCGCAGCAAGTTAATGCCGGTGAGATGGACAGTTTGACACGTTTGATCGTGTAACTTACTGAGTATCGGTTCCACGATTCAATATTGAATGACTTCCCATATTCAGTGTCTAGTTTTTATTGCAAATTCCTCTTTACTTCTTAACAGGTAATTTATCTCATCATATTATTATGACAATACTCTTATTTCAATTTTATTTTTTTATCTCTATTTTTATTTTTGTCGAATCTTTATTATATAACACCACAACAGCACGAAAAAAACTGGCTACTTTAACACAGACTTCAGTCTAGTAAAGTAGCCAGGACAACGCTGTATGTATCAGATGTGGAATCTACTCCATCCCATACAATAAACTACGAGTTTGCAATATAATTGTATCATATGTTTATCATGTTATATTATAATATATTCACCTCTGTTACAACTAAAATATGTATTTCAATAAAGTCTAAATAAATAAATAAATAATTATTACACATTTTATTTTATGTTAAGGAAATATGAACATATTTTTTTTACTATAACTGTCCTCGTTGCGCTGCCTTTATATATTATATTATATTATATGTGTAGCGATCGGAATTCAAATCCACCGCCATCTCAGTCGGCATCCTCGCTAGCGACAGCGCTGCCAGCTGCTGCAGCCTGGCTCGATCATTCACCGCCAAGCAGTCTCTCCAGTTTCATCGTTTCACAACGGCGGTCTTGCCGGCTCGCGCTCGCCAACTCGCTTCATTTCATTTCACAAGACACGTGCACCTTCTACATCTTCATTCGTCCACTGTATTCATTCTATGTCTTCCTTGTTTTTATCATACCGACAATAAACACCTCAACACACACAAATCACATTTCGTTCATTTAACCACCGACCTAACCCCCAAATATGTATAAAAAAATTGAATAGACAAATTTTGCAAATGATTGGAATTTTTTTTAATCATTCTATTCGTCGTTTAATACGTATATTACACAAAGTTTTTCTTTTTACATCACTATATCTGTCCCTGCTTTGCTGACATCTATAATATTATATAAAACACATATTTTTTGGAAAAGGCAAATTTTAAAATTTCTATTTGTCATTCGTAGGTTCACTATACATAGATACATTACTTTCTCCCACAAAAAACATAAAATCATTCATAGGAATTCTCCCATCAATCATTCTGCGACTAGCTTTATAAAAAAATAAAATATTTAGATATTTTGCGATATTTTTTAACTGTACGAAAAAATAATTTTGTTATAATAATTTATTTCTCAATTCGTGCACCTAACCTTCTCGTACATCCTACCTCACTCATATATATAAAATAATCGATTAGTATACGTATGTACTGTATTTTAATTGAACAAATAAAACAGATATGAATAATAACTATTTAAAAAATTATAATGTTGGTATCACCTGTCTTTCTGTTAGATTTGCTTTAAAATATGCAGCTAACTGTTATGCGGTTACTTTTTTCTGTGCGAATCCGAGCAATCATAACGTTATAAAACAAAATAACTGATAGTAGGTAACGGTTACTGTGCTGTCGAGTCATCTCGGGTCGTGGGAGTTTTTTATAATTTGTATACACATGCTCGGGGGGTAATAGCGAGCGTATTACCCAAAGACACCACGGTTTCTTTGTTAAGTTAAAAATAAGGTTATTATTTTGACGTTTAATATCTATTAATAAAGTGAATAACTGTTATATTTTTCTCACGCATTATATTTGTATTAATTATAATAAATCTAGAATTGACTTAAAGCATGAAATTTATTATTGTGAAATTGATTATAGGGATCTTAATAATGTATGTGTGTATTTGAGTATTTTTCCTCGGATACAACGTCTTAAATTACATATATGTTTTATTAGCAGAACACATTCTCATTGTGAAGTCGTAACTATTCAGAACATATGTCTGTGATGAATTAAATATATTAATTAGAAAGATATAATGGAACGATTAAATGTATTAATATCAAAAAGGTAACATATAGGTTCGAAAATTGTCGCTAAAAATATTGTCGCCGTAGCATAGTTGGATAATGCACCTTCCCCGGTTAGGAAAGAGATACAGGTTCGAATCCCGGTGACGTAACAACAATATTTTTCGATATAATTGATTTTATATGTATATCTTTCTAATTAATATATTTAATTCATATTTTAACATATGTGTTTACATACTTTCAAAATATTTTGAATCCTCATTTGTTGTCTGACAATATATGTATTGTATTTCTAGGTGTCACCAACACATCTTGAAGCCGGGAATAGAATGTATTGATTTATAATTGCGATCGACGTCAAGACTGACAAGTATAATTGAAGTTAAATGTAATACGTTGAAATTAATTTAATAATGTCGCGTAGCAGATAGACGCCATCTTGCTCGGAATAACAGATGGTATATATATATAAAATGCGTACTATAACATACGTATAAAATAAAGCATATTAATTCAACTGATCGAAGTGTCGTTGATCAATATCCCATTGAAAATTCTGGTAATATACGGTAGATTGATTGGTTGATACTAGTGAGTATCAACAAATACAGGTGAATATTATGTTCCAGTCCGAAGCTATTTGTAAATAACTAGAAAATGAAACACAATTTTTTAGTTTTGATTTTATTTATAGATTATGTAGTTTATTACAATTATGTATAGAATATGACATTGGCCAAGCGGCCGGATCTGTGTGCTCTTTTAATCATATTTTTCATAACATTCTCGCACACTTCGCGTGTTATTTCAGCAATTTCATTTCGAATATTGTCTTGTAGCGCTGGAATTGTTGTTGGCTTATTGGCGTAGACCTTTCTTTTCAAGTACTCGCACAGAAAATATTCGGGAGCCTTCATACCAGGTGATCGAGGAGGCCAGTCCATATCACCGCTTTTTGACATTATGCGGCCGAGAAAAATTTCTTAAATTGTTAAACCACATGTATTATTGGCCACGTATTCAATGTTTAGGGATGTCAGGTTAGGATTACATCCCGAGATTAGTGAATTCTGTAAACTGGTTCGGGATTCCGGGATTGGATTCCCTAGATGATAGATCATTCGAGATGCGTCGTCGTAATTGCATCCTGCTGTGTGTCAACAATTGCAATGTGTATATTAATGTGCAGTCCAGGTACTTGAAGTAACTGTAGATAATAAATCATTTATAATCTGTATAGTGCTATAGTTTATAACCTCAAAATATGACCCTTATATATATAGTATTTTTTGTTGTTTAATAATAATCATATTCTAATATAAAAATGCTAATTTGCTATTGACATTTATTAATATAAAATTAGTCGCGGAAAGCGAAAAAAAGTCTTCAGATGCCTAATGGCTCATTGGAGATAAATCTTATATTCTGACTTTCCCCTTCGGACCACCTGACTTCCGCCCCTGTATCCTGTGACGGTCGGCATCTCGGGTGTGATGCGCAGTGGCGTGCCTATAAACAAATGTTAAAATGGGGTCGAAAACTAATTGTTAAGCAGCGTGAAATGATTTAAAAATGATGTGATTTATTGACGGTTTCATCAGTATTCATATGAACAATTTTACTATTTGAAGATACACTTTGTGTATATTATATTTTATAGGTATGTGTTTATTTAATTTTATTAATACTTCGTCGTAATAGTCCATTTAATATACGGAAGAATATGGATGGAGATGGAAAATAAATAAATATAAGGCATGTAAATTTTAGTACATCGATATCGAATCATTCTACATGGAAACACTGGTTTATATTGCTTGCGGTATGGTAGTTTAAACATGTCTTTCTCTATGTTCATTTCAAACTGTAGCTATAAAATTATGAAATTAAATTAATAAATATACAATAACAATAAAAGCTATTCAATTGCCCACGGGTACTATTTGCTTTTACGTTTTGTATGTATCGGAATCGTATTTTCACATAATAGTTTTACGTACCTTGTTATGTAGTCTCACCGCCAGGTTTTTATTTTTAGGAAAAAAAATTATACAACCAATTTATATCAACTCCCTTAGAGAGAATCTGATTGCTAGTCAGACATCGTAATTGCCACGACACGGCTGGTGATGCGAAGCATGCGAATAATGCTATATTTTTAGAAAATGTTAAGATAAAGAAATAAATGTAAAGATATTGAATAGCGAATATAAATGTTTACGAGGATTGTTATTTTGAGATGAAGAATTCTTGTATAATTTTTATTTACATAAATATAAAATAATCTAAAAATTAATATATATATATTATATCTGGTATTTCTTAGTATTCATTTTTTTAAATATACAGCAGAAAACGGTTCAGTGAAAAGTTCCTAATTTTAACAACCGTATCTCGCAAACCGGTGCGAACGCATAGGGAGTCAACTAATTTTTATTAAATATATTAATTAGAAAGATATACATATAAAATCAATTTTATGGAAAAATATTATTGTTGCGCCACCGGCATTCGAACCTGGATCTCTTTCCAAACCGGGAAGGTGCATTGTCCAACTTTGCTACAGCGTCGATATTTTTAGCGACAAATTTTCGAACCTATATGTTACCTTTTTGATATTAATACATTTAATTGTTCCATCATATTTAAAATATCACAGACCGTCTGTTCTGAATAATTACAACTTCACAATAAGAACGTGTTCTCCTAATAATGAGATAAATCTCAATACTGTATTGGTCGAGTCAGAGACTAGCCCATGTACACGAAGGCATTAAATTACAAACATTTATTTAATTTTTATTGCTGCTGATAAATTCAAATTCACCCAACTGATGAACAGATCTTCAATAGTTAGTGGATTGAAATTTGACGTTTGAGACGCCAGATGGCGAATCTGCGAAACACGGTGGACTACGAAAACCGAGAGTTGTCTCCAAATAATCTCATGAGAGCGTTATCTCAGAGATTGATTTTTGAGATGAAAATTACTTAAAAATAATAAAATATATTATACATTTAAAATTAGCAATATTAACTTTGTGGTTAAAATTTATATTTTTATTTATTATCTTTGTTTTATTAACCACTTAATTGAGTTTAATACATCTACCGGTTTCGAAAAATACCATTTTCTTCTTCAGGATATCATAACTAACTAAAACATGTATTATTGTTTCTTTAAAGAAGCATATATTATCGTTTCTTTAATAAAACAAAGATAATAAATAAAAATATAAAATATATTATTTGATAAAAATTTTTTACACACATAAAAATTACAATTATTTTCTTAAATGCCCGCCAATGGGGAAGCAGCTCGAATATGGTCACGCCGACCGTAACCGGTCAGTGTCCGAATCTTCACGCGGATTGTTCAAAGGCAGTGGAGCTTTATACTTTCATTTTTATGTCCAGCGATTACGTTTCAACTTCGTGGGCGGTTGGCATCCACACAGGACTCTTTACGGGTTAAACTACAACTATGGATACGTTATATTCACTGGAAAACTGTGAGAAGTCGATTGCGGATTGAGGGATTTCTGTAAAATTTACGATCTCTAATACATATTCTTCTTAAGGGTCGTTTCCATGTCGCTGTACATCATACTACACATAACTCTCCACGCATCATTCTGACAAAATAAAAAAAACATTTAAAAAATCTCTGAATGATTTGCGACACTTTACAAATAACAGCTTTGTTTATATAAATGCCTTCGATAGCTGGTTCCCAGGTTTCCGATTAACAATAAGCATGTTGTTGATATGATGTTGTTGTTCTTTTAGCTGGTTTGTCTTCTTTAGATTTCGACCGACCGAAGCGTGCACTGGTGGTTTATTTGGACCGCGCGCTGGACTGGTCGAAACACGGGATGTAATACGAATGATGCCTGTCGGTTACCGTCTTCTTAACCACCAGAAAAAAGGGTGGCAATTCACACACACACACACACGTACATTACTATAAACCAGGAAGCCCAGTGGTGCCAATCGAAGTAACAAGGCGCGTAAACAAGTTACCAAGAATTTCAAGAACGAGTATCTTTTACATATACATATACATTTTAGGGGTACGGTTCCTAATAAAGTCTGTTATTATTTATTTCATTGGTAAGCTGAAACTACTCCTAAAATATTCAGTTCGAGGGAACATTTTATCAATTATAAGGAGCTACATAGAACAAATTAACGTAAACGTAGGTAGTGTATTCGGTGGATATAGCGAAATTGCACAACGCATTTCCCCAGATAGGAAAAGATCCAGGTTCGAATCCCGACAACTAAAATATTTTTTCTGTATATCTTTCTAGTTGATTGATTTAATTTGTATGATTATAATGGTAATTATTTCGATTAATAATGTTTTTTATTAACTGAGAAAAATGTATTCGCCGAAATCGCAATTGTTTCCCTACCAACTTAACATTAATACGATATTAATAAACATAATTTTAAATATGAATTAAATATATTAATTATCAAGATATACATATAAAATCAATTTTATCGAAAAATATTGTTGTTGCGCCACCGGGATTCGAACCTGGATCTCTTTCCTAACCGGGGAAGGTGCTTTATCCAACTAAGCTACAGCGACATTATTTTTAGCGACAATTTTCGACCCTATATGTTACCTTTTTGATATTAATACATTTAATCGTTCCATCATTTGACCTTTCCTAACCTTCCCCGGTTAGGAAAGAGATTCAGGTTCGAATCCCGGTGGCGCAACAACAATATTTTTCGATAAAATTGATTTTATACGTATATCTTTATAATTAATATATTTAATTCATATTTAAAATATCACAGACCTATGTTCTGAATAATTACAACTTCACAATAAGAATGTGTTCTCCTAAAAAAACATAATTTTGTAATAAAAACGTATTAAAATTTGTTATTATTTCCCGTATGAATAAGTGAGATGGATACGTCACTAACACGTCGTAGCTGCTGAGCGAAGACACATTTTTTCAATTGAAATAAAAATCATTACATATTGAAGAGCGAATGAGATTCATGCGTAGAGATATTGTCTCGTACACGCGGTTTCAGAATGCCTGTCTTCAATTTTGGCAAACGTGTCAGGTACAAGCGCATTCGGGAGATGCCTCCCAGATGCGCCTCCGCGCCTTCGAAGGTCCGTCGTCCAAGAAAACAAACGGGTTTGGTCGGGAAAGTTATGTTGACCATCTCCACGTGACCTTAAAGCCGATCGTTGGCTCCGCGAGAAGTGGAAGATGGTGAATCATCGAGAACTTTCTTGCTCGCCCCGCGTGTGTGTGTGTGTGTGTGTCACGTGACACGGACACAGAGGGTCACAGGGAAAATGTATGAAAGGTGAATAAAACAAAATAAAAAATATATTAACGACAAGGTGTCATAAAACAAATTTGATTATATTTATCCGTTGATTTTTTACCAATTAAAAATGATCAGGTCTGTGTAAAGAAACGAATGCCATGACAACTACACACAAAACAGGCGTACACATAGACAATTGCACACCGTGATAAATACACACGTAGATAACTGCACACAATCAGGTTATTACTTTGATGCCGTGACTTTGTATTAACTAACCTAACCTATAATCTAATCTATATTAATGTAATGGTAATGATTTTGGTATAATATAACAATTATAATGGTTGGACCTCACATTTAACATATGAATGTAAATCAGTCATGAAACGAAGATAACTACACTAAACTATTAAAAAAATTAACCCCATAAATTCGGTTTAAACTCTGGCATTGCACGTTAATAAAAAAATACCTATATTGAATTATTAAAAGATATTATTAAACGTTTTATTTCTAGCGAGTTAAATAACTTTTTCAGATTATTTGCATCTTTTCAGGACACGCTGTACGCGTGCATATTGATTTGTATGTGAATACGCACGTACCTCTAGGTTTGTTGTCTTCGGTATCTGAAAAGGACTTAGGGCACCACCACACTGTGGTTGACTGAACCACAGTCGGTGGGGACCACATCCGTCATGTAAATAACATTATTTAAATATTAGGTGAAAGTCCGTCAACAATGACGGAATAAACTCATATTTTCAGATTTACCAGTCGATAACTACCACAGTTGTTGGTATATATATTTATATAGTTAGGGGTGAGATTGAGGTCTCAGCCCTTCACCGACTGATTCATCGAAGAGCATGAAACATGGGTTCCCAACGTGAGGATCACCTACTCACCATTAAATATTATATTATATTAAGATCTCTCTCTACGCTTGTGGAAAAATAAAAATATGAATTAAATATATTAATTAGAAATATATACATATATTGCGCCGCCGGGATTCGAACCTGGATCTCTTTCCTAACCGGGAAAGGTGCATTATTCAACTATGCTACAGCGACAATATTTTAGCAACAAATTTTTGAACCTATATGTTACATTTTTGATATTAATATATTTAATCGTTCCATTATTTGAAAGAGCCATCTTCCTTATTTTTATAGAATCTCAAATACCTTTGAATAATCTGATAGCAGACGCCAGAATTATCAATTCATTTTGAAATGAAAAGTTCTAATTTTTCAAATATTTGACTGTAAATTTCATTCTTTCCTTCTCTTCAATGAAATGTATGAATTTCCCATTAAATTTTAATTTGTGACGAACATACATTAAAGTTGGTACTATAGGATTTTATGTAAGATCATTTTTTAAGTAAGCCATTTTTAAATATTAATTAAATTTGTCGATCTTGTGCGCGTACAAAATAATTTTCTTAGCAAAAACAACAAATGGTTATGAACGGTAGTTTTACATCCAACAGCGAGTTGAAATAGTTTCTCGTGTGAATTGTGCTTTACTTTTAGTTATGCGTCAGAATTTCTGGCGTATCCGTTTCCGACTTTATCCTGCGACGTGTAGGCGCTTCGTCAGCGTAAAATATGTTATACTCGTAGGTTCAATATCCGCGTATTTCCGCAATCCGTGACGGCATTTCTTTGGTGGCGACAGTTTAATATCCGTTATTAACAATAATGGTAGCATTTTGACATTTATTTCGCTATAATTTGTTGGTTTCTTTTACTTAATTTTAACAATACACTGTTAAGTAAACATCTTATATATAACAAGAACGTTCATCTGTATGTTCATAATACCGATATTCCCCTCATCTGGCAATCATAAATACAGATTAAAACATTCAATCATTATCGAAGATTCGCGGCATGTGCGATGCACAGCCAATCATCAACAAGTTAGACATGTTTAGCCATTCATAACAAGTAAGACATGTACACGTACATATAAAAATATCACAAAGCGGTACAACATAAACTGTTGTTTTTTTTAAATGTTTTATGTGTTTCAGAAGCACTGCTTGTGTAAACTAAATATATTTTTAGCCTTATAAATAATACTTTAAGAAATAGTTTTAAGAGACGCATCTCTAATCAACCGGAAAATATATGTTACGGATCAGCTGACGTCGATCTACATATAATTATTTAACATTTTTATGAACACTTTAATTATCTTGCTAATGTTTTTTTGCTGATATTGTTTTTTTATAATTTAATAATAATAATAATAATGGATAATTTGTATAGCGCCATTTTCGTAAAAACTTTCACCTCAAGGGCGCTTTACATATAAACTGTTTATGGCTCTACAATTATCTATGTTTTTTTAAATTAAAAAATCATTATTTTCACTTATGGAAATGATTTTTTGAAAAAGTGCGTTTTTAGTTTCTTCTTAAATAAAGTCTCTGATGCACTGTTTCTAATAACGGAGGGCAAAGAGTTCCACGCTTTTGGGCCTGCCATTGCAAATGCCCGTTCACTAAATTTAGACTTCTGGCAACGGCTGATCGGTTTTACAACCCTTTCTGCAGCTGAGTAGACGCTGACCTGAGAGTTTGACGTCTACCATTCAAATTGTCTGGGATACAAAGTTCTTGAAGATATAGAGACGCCATGTTGTGTGTCGCCTTGTACATCAACCAGCGCAATTTAAATTCAACAATTTGTTTAATTCATTTAATTTAATAGCTTTCGATTAAAATTAAACGATTAATAAAATATGTAATAAAATAGATTTATTAGATAAAAATATAATTGGTACATGGTTTCATAACTTTGACGTGATTAATTGAGATTTTCATTTCAAACATCTCATTGAACACCTATATACCATGTAAATTAATTTATGTACGTCTCCCTTTGTTTCTCGTTATTCAGGCTTTTAGTTTTCTTGAAATTATCACTTCAAAGTAAATGTTAATGTCGTATCAGTTTGATTTTCCGTATTTACACGTTTGAAGTGGTAAAATTTAACAAAATCTTGTTTTAAATAAAACTATTTATTTGAAAACATTCCTATTATAAGTTCAGTTATTATTTGCATTTGATCACGTAAATATGAACCGTTTTAACCTTTACCATACCATGATATAAAATTCTCGAACGCAGCCATGCTGTCAACTCGTGTTACCGTAAATATCAGTTAGAAAAAATGTTTTTATTAGCTTAAATTGCACGAATAAGCATTCAATTTTGAAAAAATAATTAATAACATAATTTAGAGCATTCATTGTGTCCTATACAATGTGTCCTTCCTTCTTATCTCTCTTCATTTATTTAATGAGGAAAAGACAATTATAGTTATATGTTTGTTGTTCTTTTCTTTTTTTGGACTTTGGTTTCTTGTCAAATAGGGTACCGGATATTCTGGACCCCTTGCCTTTTCATCATATTGTTTGCCATAATGGCCTGATAAAATTTATTTTTAAGTTGTTCTTTTCACTGTGAAAATAGTGTGCGTTCTCTGTCTTTCATATCACAAATTGTGTATTTACCAACGTATTAATTATACAGTGGATTGAATGGAAAAAATTATTGTTTTTGTACGATTGCCTTTTCATAATTGGTTTTTTACTAGTCATTCTTAAGCGCTAATATTTTCTTTAAGATTATCTTAAATATGAATTTTATGTTGCATGTATTTACCGAAATATTACTGGTTTAATTATGTTGGTAGACCTGTGTTACTGCATGGTTTGGGAAGGGTTAAAGCAGGATGAAGAAAGGAAAATCGCTCTCAGCAACCAGAGCACACCTCTCTGCACAAACATTTCTGATTACGAAACACCCCCACCGAATCGCGTGGGCTGATTACGGATCTACCGATGTAATTTGACATCACCATCCTCGCAGCGTTTCCCCCGGAAGTCGGTTCGGTCGGATGAATCACAAGCGCCGATACAATAGAGATGAGTGTTAATTTTTTGTTAACAATGCCTTCATCAGACAGTATTGTCTCCCTTTTGCACAATTCGCAGCTCGCAGCCGACGAAAGCGAGAGTTGAACTGTTACGTTGCGATTACGATTGTACTTCTTTTAGTCTTGTTGTTCTCATGCAGGAGTTATCACCACTTGTGTGGAACGTGGAGTTGTGTCAATGCAGAGCACCCATTTCTCTTCTTTAGTCTACCAACAAACTTACCATCACGCTCTTTTGTCCCGACACGCAGTTCTCGCATCATACGCGTTCATGCGTCTTCTCACACCAGCTCGCCGATTATTGAGGCTTCTAACAGGTCCATTCTCCAGTATCTGGTTTACCTAATCGTGCCATATTACAGATAAAAAGTATTTATGTATAAAAAACAGTATAGGGCTTTGGAACAGACCTATTTAGAAAATAAATTACCTTTCTTTTAAATGTATAGTCTCACAAATAAAATAAGGAGAAATGCCTACATATTTTTTAGACTCAGAAACATCTTATCACCTACATATCTGGAAATAATATATTACGCGTTTGTACAGTCACATTTGCAATACGGTATTATTGGATGGGGAGGTGCATATAAAACTTCAATGTCACAATTAGAAATCACTCAAAAAATGATAATAAAAATTATACAAGAAACATTGATAGTAATATGTCTCTTTAGGCAAGTACCTATCAGCATTCACATACAAAATGCATAGAAAACATCTAGGGTCGGGATCAGTGGCGTATTTACGTCATTGCAGTCAATGGGAATACTTTTGCGAGTACGCTTTTACAAAAACACGTAAACACATTATCGAATATATACCTAGCTAATGTTGCGGGATAGAAACCAGACCATTACAAAGCGAAAATTGCCGTAAAATAAAGCAAGGTATTTTTTCAAGTTGCTATTGCACAAACGACAACAACGACATTTTATCAAAGATTCTACATGTTCTTAGCTTCAAAACTATACAACACACTCAGTACCAACTGGAAATCGTTTAATTCCAATAAGATTACACAAATATGGACCCAATATATGATCTAATCAGGTAGAGATGAATCAGAAGCATGGCTATCCAACATTCTAACATAACTTATACAATACCTACACTAATAATTCACTAGTCCTACAATACTCCCACTACATATTTTTTATTAAGGAGAACACATTCTTATTGTGAAGTTGTATTTATTCAGAACATAGGTCTGTGATGTTTTAAATATTAATTTAATGTATTAATTATAAATATATACATATAAAATCAATTTTGTCGAAAAATATTGTTTTTGCGCTACCGGGATATTTTATACCTATTTTTTTTATTTCTCTTTTTATTCCTGTCGATGATTTAAATAACACCACAATGGTACGAAAAAAATAACTGTCTACTTTAACACAGACTTCAATCTAGCAAAGTAGCCAGGACAACGCTGTATATATCAGAGGTGGAGTCTACTCCATCCCACACAATAAACTACGAGTATTAATTGTGTCTTATGTTATAATGTATTCACCTCTGTTCATTTTTTTTCATGGATATGAAAATATTGTAGAAGAGAAGAAAGTAATTTTAATCTTACTATTTAATGAATAAAACAGAGTAGTACCTACTTAATATTCTCATATCTTATATAGGCACGGGCTTCTACATTTTACATTGGGGCTCATAACCTTTTATCCATTTTTTATTGGGGCCCAAATTTTTTTGTGGGATGGGATTACTACGAATCAGAAGATCGCTGCTAAAATACCACATAAAATGGCTGCGAGATAACAATTTACCGCGGAAGTGTATCGCGGAAAAACGGATATTTTGAATTCGATTTTAGTTTTTATGACAAGTTACTATTATTTTGTTGCGATTCAAACCAAATGTATATTTTAAAAATATACTTAAGGCCTGTGTAAAAACTTAAATAATACTAATAATTGCAATAACAGATTTGTGATTGCTTCGTACCTTCCCAAAAACTATACCTATTTATAAAGTATGATATATATATTTTTAATTAAAACATTTTAGGCTAATTTGAGTTATTGCGTGAAATGGGTTCCAAATGCATTATTCTTTATATCTTCCATACACACCAACTCTATTAAACTGCATCAATTATTTATTTCAATTTATGGATCATTATTGTTAATTTATATATATGTAACCTTAAAACTGATCATATTTGCATACTCGAAACAAAACATACATGAATGTATGTTGAAATTCAATCAACACTTTTGAGCTCATTATATCAAAACAGTGACAGTGTCAGATAGAACCTTGTTATTTTGAGGGGTCGAGGAGTGAATTGGTGAAATTAGACTGCTGTCTAATTAGTAATTTAACGTGTTTTGATATCATTGCATGCTTTTAATGCATTTATATTATCTTAATCTATTTATAGTAACCGAGCCATGTAGAACTTAATATTTATAGATATTACGGATACATTTGAACCTGCCTACTTAAATACATAAATACGTTAAACGAAAATAAAATCATAATACATATTTTGTATCAGGTTCGTTAGGGGGGCATTTGTTTTACCGCCCCGAGTGTTAAGACACGTAGTTCCGCCCCTGATTTATGGTAGCAAAGTGATCTTTTCACATTACAACACTGTTTTTACTGTTGCATTAAATGATCTAGAATCACCTAAAAAATCTTACGAGATATGTATATGAAATATTAAATAAATTGTGAAGAAATGTTTCGTGGCTTTTTAAAAATTATTTATTAAAATTAAGATGCAAAAGTTTTTATCGTTAATATGTATATTGTAACATAGCACCTTGGATTGCCACAGAGTCGCGTTTCCGTAATATTACCACAAAAATTGTGTTGATCTTGAAGCGTTCGACGTGCGAAATACCCCGCTCCATTTCAATCGGCGAGATAACTGTATAACCCACAAATTACTGTTTGTTCGTCAACAACTGTCAACTCTTAGCTGATCGACTCGTCCATTCCTTATTTGCCGCGAGCAGCCGTATATCCGCACAGCCTCGTTCTCACGTCACCTGCCGCTACCTCGCTCACCCTAATCTATTAATCTACATTCCTCGTGCTTCTCCTCGCACACGTCGCCGTGCTCCGAGAACTCGCCCGCTTCCGGCAAATGGCGGAAGAGCGCGTTCCCGCTATCTTTTGTCTCGCCGCCATCGTGGGTTTTCTTCCCGTTTTCCGAGCCGAGTGTCGCCATCGCCCGCTGCATTCCCCAGACGAATGGCGCTGTTTTGCAGATGAGAAGCTGCACGCAAGACGTGTCCGTTTCTTTTGAATGTTCCCTGAGTGTGTCAATGATTTTTTCTGGCAAATTTTCGTCTCTTGCCGTGTTAATCAGAGCTTGAAGCCGCTCCGATGGATTTTGAAGAATCCAATCGACGGGAGTGCCATCTCTGACTTGTCGCTCGGTATCTGGCAGCGCGGGATTTCTCGGCACTAGCGAAGTGGCGATCTGTAGGAAACACAGATGTCGTTGTAGAAAATTGTACTAAAGTTTTTTTATTGTGTCGCAAGATGTCGGTAAATTTAATGAATTCATGATATTTAGTTTAGACCCATTATATACAATACAATGCTTATCTCAGAATAATAAATACTGCATGTTATATGTATCGATGAAAAGCTGATTTATTATTTAATATATATAATAGCTGGATAATAATTTTATATTATATTTCATATAACATATAACTTATATAGCTTGTATCCAGGTAGCGTGCAGTAGGTATAGATTTAGGTTATGATATTATACAGTCATATATGTATAATATATGTAATACAATATATGTACTTTCGTTTAACCAACGCCTTTGGACAAAATAAATCCGTCGTTTATACGACCCTATCATGTATTTATTTATAATTTTAGAGTACTGTTAATAGAGTTTTTAAAGTTTAAGTTTTAACGTAAAATAATACTTTCTTACCCATATAAAAAATTTCTATGACTTATGACTATGACTGAACATGATTAATTTATTGTTTGAAATACTTGTTATGGAATTATTTTATTAAGGTTACGTAGAATGTTATGCCAATTGCTTTTTGTTTTTGTCAAATCAAAAACCAATCCATGCACCAAATTTAAAGAACAATCATGAAATCAACATGTTAAAAACAGTAAGATAGTAAAATTCGCGAATTAGTAAAAGAGGAAGTAGACAATTCAATGATTTGCACGCAGTTGTAACCCTTTCTAATGTTATTCTGTAAGACAGCAAAGGTAACGACTCTATACAAAACGGATCAACCGAATGGAATTTTCAATTCAGTAAATAGCCATTTATATGACTTGAGTAATTCACTAGCTCAAAGACAGAACAGAGTAATGAGCACGATGCGGCGAATCAAAAAAGAGCACCATGAGTACAGCGGTGAGTTGCGGTGAGTTTTTAGAACTTAGCAATTAAAGTCTATGTCAATGTTACTCCAATTTTTAAATTTATATTTGATTCCCAGAATTTTTAGTTATGCACAGCTTTTTTGCTTGTATGAACTGCACGCCCCCCTGCATGTATCATATATCTTTAATTTTGGAAAAATTTAATATTTACTGGATTCATGTAAAATGTTTTCTGATGTAGTTCATCTGAATTTATATTTTTAATAAGAATTGAAAACTATAACAATAGGTTTCGCTTTTTCATTTCGTTATTAACAAATTCTAATTAGATTTGTCTCATTATATTTTACAATTTAATTTAGGACCGCTATCATCATGACACATTAATATTCCAAGAGTACCTACTTTTAAGATTTAGATCACATTGTATAGTGCGTTCTAGAAATCTACTTTTTTTTTCTAAACACGGATAAAAAGTTGCCAAAAATAACGCTATTGAAAAGAATATTGCTTTATTATAAAATTAAACATATATTTATTAAACTGCCCAGATGGGCAGGGAACAAATGAAAAAAAACATGTTATAATGACTATATTAAATATGAATTAAATATATTAATTAGAAAGATATACATATAAAATCAATTTTATCGAAAAATATTATTTTGCGCCACCGGGATTCGAACCTGGATCTCTTTCCTAACCGAGGAAGGTGCATTATCCAACTATGCTACAGCGACAATATTTTTAGCGACAATTTTCGAACCTATATGTTACCTTTTTGATATTAATACATTTAATCGTTCCATTATTTGAAATATTGTCGCTGTAGCATAGTTGGATAATGCACCTTCCCCAGTTAGGAAAGAGATCCAGGTTCGAATCTCGGTAGCGCAACAACAATATTTTTCGATAAAATTGATTTTATATGTATATCTTTCTAATTAATATATTTAATTCATATTTAAAATATCACAGACCTATGTTCTGAATAATTACAACTTTACAATAAGAATGTGTTCTCCTAACTATATTAAATAATAAAAATATACACATTTTTTTAAATGATTTCAAAATTGTCTCACCAGCTGCGCTAGGAACACGATGGTGTTTATCACAATGGCGCTGATTTTGGCCGAGTCCAGGCTCAGCGTCCTCATCATCCCCGCCAGGAGTTTCGAGCCCCAGCCTTCCCCATCTTCGTTTCTTGGTGGGGAGGAGGTTTGTCCGAAGGCTTCTGCTACAAGATTGGCGACACCCGAGGCTGCATCCAGACCTGATCACCAACAAAGGTTTGTTTTTGCTTTTAAGTACATAACGTAATATAAAACATTTTTTTTTATATATTATATTAATCGAGACAAACTTTACTGTATACTTACCTGTTTTTTTCCTCTAGATTTTTGCCCATTTTTACACACAATGTCAACACGAAATTACGACTTGATCATGAACAATAATTGATAAATTTCGTTGTAAAAAATGTAGAAAATTTATTAACGAAAAACAGCTTCCTTTGATAATTTAAAGATAATACATAAATAAAATAATTATAAAATCTAACTAATGGCACATTAATTCAGAATTATTTAATGATTATATTGTGATCGCTTGATTCAGTTTTTTCTATTAAGTTTGAACACAAAAAAATTAAAAAAACAATTAATCCTACCTAAAAGCTTTCCGGCCATTTTAAAGCCAGTCTTCAACTTCCCGAGAACACCGCCATCTTTCCCGTCCTCTGTCTGCCGGCCAAAGAATCCCTTTCCTTCAGCTATGAAGGTCATGAAAAGCACCAGTATCAGTACTCGCACCTTCGCTGCTTTCACACCCATGCCTGATGCTGTACTGGATAATACGATGACTCTAAGAACATTTATTCGTTCCGTATCAAGTGATTTAATGACAAAATTACGATGATTAGAGTCAGTGGCGTTTCAGAATGGAATTTTAATAATTCTGGAATGCGTATTATTTTTAGTTATCTTCCGTATATTGTTTTATATAAATTTAATTGTAAAAATTGAGTAGCTTCGTACTAGGAGACCAGCAAGTTAGTAATTTTTTCATAGCACAAGCGTTTAGTTTAGTTTACAAGATAGTAAAAATTTTGATGTGAAATATATTCCGTGTACGCATATATATTTTTTAAAATTAATAATTGTATATGTTATAGAGAAAAAATGTCTCTTTCAATAAAATATTAGTGTTTTTGAGATTCATTGCAAATAAAAAGTTGATTGTAAATAATACATGTCTCAATGAAGGATTTACATATTAAGTTTAAATTCGTTGCAACAGTAAATGATTAATTTGGTGTAGCGATAATGCATTCTACCGGCAAGAGAAAGTTCCCGGTGGTGACTAAATATTTTTCAGTACGTAGATTTTTTCTGTATATCTTTCAGAGTCACTCATCTAATTTGTTTTAAATGTCAAAGAACTATGTTCTAAAATTGCGCCATCACGATGGAAATGTAATATCTTTCATATTTAAACATAACGTATTTAGTTGAAAGGTATTACAAGTTTGGCAACATTGGACGGAATCAAATTTATAATTGTAATTTTGTAATTGTCCTTGGATAAGTAATTAAACATCCACGGTCGATGGGCAACCGATTGTTCCCGGATTAATCCACTATCCTAAGGTGGATCCGTCCAATTGAATTACATTTTGTCTTGACAATAGCATATGACTTCTGTGCGGCAATAAAATATAAAAAAGATCGCGCTACTTTCGGATAAAATTTAGATTATTACAATGAGGTATTTTTTGTAAAGTATAATGCTTCATAATTTTATTAAAAATAATATTTATTAACAATCTTAAATTCACCGTCCTTTAATGTGTGTGTGTACACGCCCCTGATGATAGTCTGAAGAAGCGCAGGGCGTTATATGCACGAAGTGGCAGCAACCGTGTGTCTTTAAATACGAAGCAATCGTTGCGGAAAGATAGTATTCTTGTAAGTATTGTAAGATTGTGTAAGGCGTTGACAAAGTATGTATGTATATAAAATAGTATAATATAAATACAAGTTTGAAAATGATAATCTGGCTATACGGACAGTTTTACAATTATTTCTTGAAAACATATTTGTATGGTTTAAAAGCATTTTACCAAAAGTGTATTATTTTTAAAATCATCGCTCTGGGTAGAAAATAAGTTGCAAATACGTTTATCCCAATTTCGTCAATTAAAAAGTTGCGGTTTAGCTTAGGTAACCGGTGGCGTGCAGGAGGTATTGACTTAGGTTATGCTGTTATCACGATATTATATAATACTATATAATATACTATATGTTACATTGTACATACATTTATGAACTTTCGTTTAACCGACGTCTTTAGGCAAAATTAATCTATCACAATAAAAATGCATTATCCTCGAACTCAAAGAGCAATCATTAAAACAACACATTTAGTAAGGTAGAAAAATTTGCGAATTAATAAATGAGGAAGTAAATTCTACAAGTAAGTAAGTAAGTCCAAGATCAAAACCTTTAAAATGTCATTCTGTTAGAAAACAGCATAAGAAAGGAGTTTGTACAACATGGATCAGCTGATCCATTTCTGACTCTGCCGAGTGGAAATTTCAATTCAGTAGGTAGCAATATTATGGCTTGAATAGAACGATAGATTAAAATAGTGGCTAGCAATTGTAGTAGCAAAAAATGAATAATAACCGAGTAGAGGACCACAGCGCTCCGGTGGAGTCGCACGGTAGCATCCAGAACTACACAACTAATGATTCTGCTGATATACCCTGGGCGTTAACATAATTATTACGTTATGGATTATTAAATTTACATGTGTTTCACAGAATTTTCAGTAATACACAGCTCTTTTGCTTGTATGTAGTGCACGCTCCTGATAAATACACACCTCCTGATGTCGAATTAAATGATATATTTTTGAATACTCGTTATGTAAGTTCTTACCCAGGTTATATTAGGACGTCGAAAGCTTAATATCAATGGTACCACAAGATAATTTTATATGCTATATTATTTAATATTTTAAATTTAAGATAAACCTACGCGTAATTGTTGCGATTGTTAAACTTATTTAGTGATTCCGGGCCTCCGTGGGGGCCGGACCCCAGGACGGCCGTCCGGGCGGTAGGTACGCCATTGATTATACACTTTCAAAATGTATTAAGTCGGACAGATGGAGACAATTTTATATCACTTATCTTTGCTGCATAAGAAATATCTACGCACTATACATTGTTGTGTTAGTATTGTCCCCAATACGGAAAACGGTTGATGCGCGGATAAATTGGATCGCCGCTGACAGATGCACCTCTCATGCGGGTAGTTTGCTCGAGCAATCCGTCACGTGATATACTTCATGTCAATTATAATAAACTAGTAAAAATTACCCGGCGTTAGTGACAAAAGAAAATAGAGTTTAAAGTTAAACTATACTTATACCGTAAGTACTAAATTTTACTATTGAAATCTCACTTCTCCACGTCGAAGCAATTGAAGCGTCCTTCTACTAATTCATATAGTCGCGAAACTAAGAAAATTGGGTCCCAATTTAATATGAAATCGTCCCTTGAGTATGTATCATAAGTTATGCAAATATTAAAATTAGGAGAACACATTCTCATTGTGAAGTTGTAATTATTCAGAACAGACGGTCTGTGATATTTTAAATATTAATTAGAAAGATATACATATAAAATCAATTTTATCGAAAAATATTGTTGTTGCGCCACCGGGATTCGAACCTGGATCTCTTTCCTAACTGGGGAAGGTGCGTTATCCAACTATGCTACAGCGACCTATTTAATTTTCGAACCTATATGTTACCTTTTTGATATTAATACATTTAATCGTTCCATTATTTGAAAGAGCCATCTACCTTATTTTTACAGAATCTCAAATACCTTTGAGTAAACTGATAGCAGACGCCAGAATTAGAAACGCCCGGTTAGGAAATAGATCCAGGTTCGAATCCCGGTGGCGCAACAACAATATTTTTCAATAAAATTGATTTTATATGTATATCTTTCTAATTAATATATTTAATTCATATTTAAAATATTAAAATGTATGTATTGTCTCTTGTCTCTTACAAAATTCACAGATTCATGAAAAAAAATTAAGTAAGTATTACGATTTTTATTTCGCAGCGGTGGTCTGGTCTAATTAGACATATTAGAGGGATACCTCCTACTGTATACATCCATAATGTTTTTATGTGTTTTGCAATAAGTGCATGTAAGAAATGATTTTATAAACTTTATAATTCAATTAGTAGCTAAGATTGATTTTTAAAATAATTCTTTAATATTAGCGCTGGTTAAAGTATTGATACTACTATATTAAAATTAAGTAATTCAGTTTGTAATGTTAATGTTTTTATTCAATTAAATCAACAAACCAAAAGTTAAACAACAAGAAAAACGGGACCCCCGATTTTACCCCTTTTGCACCCACTCCCCTGCCTTTCCCCTTCGACCATATGACAGGCCCTGTAATATAACTTAATAAAATAAATATGCGTAAATCAGATCAATATTACAAGTTTTATCACGTTGTATTTAAATATTATTACTTTGGTTCTGATGCTCACTACGAGAATGCAGATGATCTCGGGTCGCGGACATTTCCTGAGTAAACTCTTCGACTTAGGACATGTCCGTGAACCGTGGTGTGTTTGCGCTCAGGCGAGGCAGACGCCGGACCACATCTTCTGAGACTATGGATTTATGAATGATACAATTAATAGGTCATCGGATCCCCCAGAACGAAGACCTATTAAGAAATGAAAGAAAGATGTGAAGACATTTCCGGGAATGGATCTCTCGCTGGGGGTTGCTGGGATGGGCGATGCCGGGAAGAGCAGTGGCTAGAGAGACCTAACGGAGCATTTTACTGGCTCTCCCTCGCACCTCTTGCGAAGTGCACTGGGTGAATTTCTGCGACAGCAATACATAAATGTGACGTCTAACCTCCCCTTTTGGGGGTGTATGATTTCTATAGCTTATTTCTGGCTGCCTTCTGAATTGAATGTGGTAATGAGTCTCACGTCAAATCGTACAGGTATGGCTCTGGTACAATGATACCGGAGCCAACCTATGATGATAATGTTAATAACGACTGAATGTAATAAAGAAAATATATATGTAATTATAACGAATCAAAACGAGACTAAACAACCCTCAAAACTATTCGGAATAAGGTGTAAATAAATAAAAAATAAAAAAAATACTTTGCTGCTGTTTTTAAGGTATTAATGATAATAAATGATGCTTTAAAATAATGTCGTACTGAAACACAAAAAAATAAAGATTGTCTGAATCAAAGTCGGTATTTTTTATCATTGTAAAGGTTCTAGCTATATTATTTGCTCCAGTTCTATTAATTACCGTACCGTTTCACCGTAGTGCATTAAAAAATTGCAATTCCTGCAATTAGTAGCACATGCATTTTAAAAAAAGGCAATTCTAAATTTCTACTATCAGTTTATAAAGCGTCTATAATAATAAAGCGTCTACTATCAGTTTACTCAAAGGTATTTGAGATTCTGTACAAATAAGGTAGATGGCTCTATCGAATGATGGAACGATTAAATGTATTAATATCAAAAAGGTAACATATAGGGTTGAAAATTGTCGCTAAAAATGATGTCGCTGTAGCTTAGTTGGATAAAGCACCTTCCCCGGTTAGGAAAGAGATCCAGGTTCGAATCCCGGTGGCGCAACAACAATATTTTTCGATAAAATTGATTTTATATGTATATCTTTATAATTAATATATTTAATTCTAAATTTTTTTGGAAATATTATGTATGAGTAATAAAACAAATAATATTAAAAGCCTTTCTCGCTCGACATCTCAGGGCAGGACTATCATCGGGTGATTCATTATTTTATTATCAGATTTATTTCATCACCTGTCATTATTCAACAGTATAAAATGAATATAAACTAATATTGTATTTAGGAGAACACATTCTTATTGTGAAGTTGTAATTATTCAGAACAGACGGTCTGTGATATTTTAAATATTAATTAAATATATTAATTATAAAGATATACATATAAAATCAATTTTATCGAAAAATATTGTTGTTGCGCCACCGGGATTCGAACCTGGATCTCTTTTCTAACCGGGGAAGGTGCTTTATCCAACTAAGCTACAGCGACATTATTTTTAGCGACAATTTTCGACCCTATATGTTACCTTTTTGATATTAATACATTTGATCGTTCCATCATTTGACAGAGCCATCTACCTTATTTTTACAGAATCTCAAATACCTTTGAGTAAACTGATAGCAGACGCCAGAATTATCAATTCATTTTTTATTAAATTTTAGACACATTGATACAACTTTATTATTTAGGAGAACGCATTCTTATTGTGAAGTTGTAATTATTCAGAACAGACGGTCTGTGATATTTTAAATATGAATTAAATATATTAATTATAAGGATATACATATAAAATATAGGAAAGAGATCCAGGTTCGAATCCCGGTGGCGCAACAACAATATTTTTCGATAAAATTGATTTTATATGTATATCTTTATAATTAATATATTTAATTCATATTTAAAATATTGTATTATCATGTGCAGTGACATCACTTTAAAGATGTAATCTTTCCGTTCCTCCAACCGTGAGATTTTACATCTCCGTTACCCCATGGCCTTAACTCCGTTATTCCACGACTTCTCAACCAATTTTTAGATAGTTTTTTGTCATCACGATTTTTTTCTACATCTATCAGTGAATGGCGATCCACTGGTTACCCAGGACCGTTTTGTAAGAAAAAGCTTCCATATCGGTGCTTCACATTTTTGGCATTTTTTAACACTACTTTGGCGATCAATCATCATCATCACGGTCATCACAGTGCCGCAATAGCAATATTCAGTAAAACAAGAAACGCAATCAAGTTATTACAGCATGGGTTCAATTTTCAAGAATATTCAGGCCTATTCTCAAAATTGCAATATTGAAATGAAGGTGATTGTTACACCAACCCTCAAAAATAGTGTTATATTTGAATGAGAGAGAGGGAGAGAGAGTGAGGGAGTGAGGGAGATAAACGTACCATAATCTGTCAAAACTATTTGTCTATTTTTGAGGGTTGGTGTAACAATCACCTTCATTTCAATATTGCAATTTTGAGAATAGGCCTGAATATATAAACATACGGTAGAAATAAATCAAATGCACACAAAGTTACACTAATGTATTATAGATAGAATATACACACAGGAATGGACGCACTGGGAGGGATAGCAAACGGCGGTTCATATACCACTTAAAGGGAAAATAAGTTATACACAAAAACTAAAAAGTTTCCTTCCGGCAAAGGGAAACCGGTTTTTCGAGAAAGAAGGGGAAGGATGGATGGCCCTCACCTTCTTTCTAGACACCTGACCTGAGACTAGACTAAAGACTGAATAAATATAATCAGTGAAAAACTTACATTTCAAGTATACTTAAAAAATATTTTGCAGCAAAAAAAATATATATGTATATAGGACCGGAACATTTCACAAAACGTGAAAGCCATTGAGAGGAAATTTATGTTTTTTTTTTTGGTTAAGAATTTGATCATCATTGGGCACGCGGCGGTATCCCATTCCTGCAACCATTGACCTCAACTTAAATAAAGTCATCAGTAAATTCTAATTTTTGCCATATACATGATTTTAGCGTTTACAAAAGCTATTTAATGACTGCCTAAAATCTTAATAATCCTTAATAAAGAAAGAGTTAAAATAAAATACCACACTGAATATAATAAAATTAATATTGCTTGAAACCAGAGCAGGCATCTTCTGTGTAATTTCATTTGATGTTTAAAAATAGCTGATCTGAATAACCGAGTTCTTATTCTTTTCTACACCCTTCCTCTAATACGTCTTCTAACACAGAACAATTAAAAGTGGCCAAATCTTAAATTCTCTGTAATTCAGAAAAACGAACTACCAAAATAGAATAGCCATTTATTTATAAAATTTTCTGAATGCAGATTTTAAGTGTTTATTACAATAAATACTTTTATAAACATTTAAAAATGGTAAGTACTTACAATGAATACTTTTACCACATTATTTTTGTGGTGGACTGAACAAAAATGTTGAGAATCCTTTTGTTTTTCCAGTTCAAAGATTTTCTTTCTTTATTTTGCATCCAGAATAATAAGTAGTCAATGTGATGTGTTTGACAAGACACGTTTGTGACTTGACTAATAATATATCGACAAGAGAAATATATAATTTTTATATAAAAAATGATTGCGTAATTTATTTAATGATTTTATTATATTTTTTATAATAAATGATGTCTCGTGTAGCAAAGATTTTAGCAGTACTGACATTAGTTTTACCGTCTGTCGTGCAGCAAAAAAAATCTGAAAACTCAACCGTATCGAATCATAAACCAAATGTTGAAAAATTTAAAGATCTTCGTGTGCTCAGTGAACTACCACTGGATAAGTTATTAAAAGTGAAGACTGCTATTACAGAATTTTCAGAGGACGAGATAACTCCAGTGATCTTCACAAATGTTAAGGATGCTGGATCTCCGGAGGCTATGGCGCTCAGCAGCGACCCCGAGGATCCGATCAGAAGGACAGATCTATGGTCGAAGAAAGGAAAGGTCGGAAAAATTAACACGATGTTTATGCTGTCCATCACGACGCTCGCTTTTCTCGCTTTTGGAGGTTATCTTCTCTGCCTTATCGTTCAGGCCATCAAGGGTAAAGGAAGTCTGGCCTATAATCCATCCCTAGCGGGTACCCAGCCGGTGATGCTGATGTCCGGATCCGTGAAGAAGAAGAAGCCTCAGATCAACTATGGAAGAAAGAGACGGGACGTGGTGGATGAGCCGGTCGCGGAAGAAATGTACAACGTTCTTATTATGCTAGCGGAAGGGTACGCGTCCTGGGAGCACTTGTGATTTTGTCGTGTTGTTTTAATTGTACCCTTTTCATATTAAATATTACCTTATTCTTTAAAATTAATGATGTCTGGGATGCTAATGTAAATATAATTTTTTTATATCTATTTATTTTTGTCTTTGAAAGTAATTAAAATGTAGTTTTTTTCATGCATGCAATAATATTTTTTTTTATTGAAAGTGATTATGGCATTATGACTTTATTACTCATTTGTGTTTATTATTTACGTGTAATTCAGAATTGTGTTTTACTTGAATAATATTTTGTTTCCACCAAGACGGGCGCCTACTTGTGTACAAAGAAATGCCGATATTAAAAATAAAATTTAAAAAAATTGATTTAATAATTTGTGTATGATAACATTTTTCTACGTCTATTTAACATATTGAAATTAACAAAGCGCCCGTGGAAGAGAAATCACTGACGCAAGTGTTACAAACAATACTAATAATAATAAGCGCAAACCATTCATACGTAAGTATGTAGACTGACTTTGCGTTTAAGATCACGGAACAATGAAAACGAAAATAAAATATTTTAACCGTAAAAAATGCTCACGTTAAAAAAAATTTTAATGTCTAAAGCCGGACATTTTAAAATTTAAATTCTTAATGGATTTTTTTTTCAATTCAGATATCTGCGTAATTTAGGTACTGTTTTATTACATTTTAATGAATTATTAATGTTTAATATACAAAATTATTAAATTCATGGCGACGGGATAGCTCGTGGCTTTAACACTTTTTTATTCATGGCGCCTAAGTATAGGCAAAATTATACAATCTAATAATAATATACTTTCACGATATTTGTGTCTATTGCATTTTCTATTTCCAATTTGATAATTATGTGACTTTTTTAAAAATATATTTTATTACAATTTACATTGTGGTAAGTTATTTTTAATAAAATTATACAAAATCTTTAGTGTGAGTATGAAAACCAACCGATCATCCCGATGAAGAAAAATACTTTTTTCCGAAAACGTTTTTTTGAAATAAAACTCTTTTTTAGACTTTGGTATCTTGTCTTACAGGGTACCGGGTCCGCTGGACCCCTTGCCCCTCCATCGTGTTGTTTGCCATAGTGGCATTTTAATAAAACTCACGCGGTCAAAGATTTCATTTTTAAACTCATTTGATTAATTAAAATGATAATGAATTTTATAAAATAGGTACACATTTTTTTAATTTGGTAGGGGGTGACAACTGATAAGTCTGAAACTATTAGTACTAATATAATTATAATTTAATTTCACAATATTTATTTTTCAAAACGCTAAAGATTATTATTATTTAATCTCTTGCAAAATATCTGGCGTTCAAATGTTGAATTATTTATTAATGTTTTTGGTATTAATGTTTCAATAAACCAACATTACACTCCAATGCCATAGCCTTCTTATGAGCTTGCACTGTGTCGAGAAAGGGGAAAGTTTAGTGGTGCAACACCACTATTTTATTATTTTATTACAAATATTTTAATTAATTTATATACCCTTATTTAATAAATATTGCTATATAGTTTCATTAATCTGCAAAGCAGCTAACTCCAGCCATGGGTTAAAAAAACGTATCACGTGTTTTAAAATAATAAATAAATACTACACGCTGAAAAACTTTTCGCAAAAACCTTAAATATTTACTTGACACAAGTGTTGATGGCATCAGACATAGAGGACATCCACGAAAATCTTAATAGTTACACTACATTATCATGAAAAATCAGTTAACTCCCAATAATATTTTACAATTTTGGTAAAGAAATTCAACTAACTCCAAGTATTCTCTATAAGTACGATATAAATCTAAATATCAATTAAATTTCTGTCACCCTATTTCTGCATAAACAATCTACCAAATTGTGTTTGTAATTTTCGTAATCTGTTTAATTACAAAATTAAACAATTTTTTGTTGCTCCTGAACATTTTACAAAAATGGAGTTAGCTGCTTTGCAGATTAAGATATCGGTATGTTATTTTATATTTCAAATTGTGGGTATAACACAACACACATAGTATACAATATTTTAGGGTTACATTTTAAGAATTTGATTAGAAAATATTCAAGTTGTATATGCCTTATCTCAACCATTTCAGAGAAATAACCATTTGAAAAAAAAGTCATAGTTATGCGATTATTTAAAAATATATATTGAATACAAAAAATGAAAGGCCATGGAAATTCGTGCGGTTAGACTTTTTGTGTTAGACGATTTAAGGTTTGAAGAAAAGATGTAAAATAATAATCTGTCAATTTTGTGTATATTTATTTCGAAGTAAGTAGACTTAAAGCTTAGCATGATTTTGTAAAAATGTCATCCAATAATATTTTCCGTAGCGGTAGAGTTTATACATATCGTAATTTAGTCAGGTATCCATCTAACTATAAAATATTGTGAACTAAGGCTATTACAACTTGTATATGTTCTAGGCACAAACTACAAATACAAATAAAATTTGACTTGATTTGGATTTTTGAATAAAAACACACTATTTTATGTTTTTACATCAGTTAGACGATGACGTGGATTTTGGATTGATTTTTCTACGTTATATTATGGTATGAGCACTATCACGTAGTAAACACCCAGGTAACATCGTCAAGAAAACTGAAGACGCAAAGATCTCGGTGTCTAGCCATATGGACCGTTAAATTTCAGTAAAATGCTTAATGGTATGGTCAAAGGCTTCCTTCTCAGCACCACACTCACACATTGGGAAACTATTAAGATCAATCTGAATAAATGTGAGGCTACCTGGCAATGTCCAATTCTCATTCTAGAGATATTTGATATTGTTCTTTTGGAGACTTTCCTTTTGGAGAACCAGGGGGTGCGGGGAATAGATCTTTGATTTATTTTAAGTCGATTACCCATATGTTTATTTGGATCCATCCATTGTGCAGTCCAGATAGAATTCGTACGTTTTTTTCCCATATTGAGTCTGTCATACCTCGGGATATGGAATTGATGGTGGAAAACTCCGGAAAGATATTTCGGCGTTTATACATTTATTTTTAATTAGACAATTCACACAAGCTTATAAAATATGATTTTTTACGCATTAATTTATTAATTGTGATCACCGTGTCGCATGCTCCACGCTTCCCCTTCAGCTAATGACTTATAAGCGTATAAGATATTTTTCAATAAGCGTCCCACAACATTACTCGGGGTTTTATTCCCCTGTCACTTGTAAATTAAATGACCGTGACTTACTGCGCTCTCACCGGAGGACAGGTCCAGGTTCAGGACTTACGTAGTGTGGGCAAAATATGATTTTTACAAAATTTACATTAGGGTAAAGCAAGCAAAGAGTGCGCATCGGGATTTATTCTGAATGCATTCTTACAGATGGCAGTGCCGGCCCTAGCCTCTGTGGCGCCCTCGGGAGAAATTTTTCTGGGCGCCCCCCATCCCTGATATAAAAAAAAAACGGTGGATCTGTTGAACCATTCACCCAGACTCTCAGATTTTGCAGCTACACCGCCCTCCTGCGACCAGACCCTTTCTTTCGTGATTCAATCTTGCGCTGATGATAAGGCGGATAGTGTTGTATTACATATGTCTCTCAAGTTTCGCTTCACATGGGCAAAATATTATTTCTTAGTTCATTTCTCAGTTAGTATTAAGATTTACAGCTCAGGTGATCCCATAAGCCAAATTTATTGTGATATTGGAGAATTAGTTGTCATTCTCCAGGGCAACACGGTTGCCCTGTCTTACTTGGCGCCCCGGCTTGCCAGGCGCCCGAGCTCGCCCCCCCCCCCTCCTCCTACCTCCTTGGCCCGGCCCTGACAGCCGGCAACACTGCGATCTTAATCGGTTGTCTATGACGTGAACTACATCTCGGCATCTAGTTCAACTCATGTATTGGAATGTGTTATTTTTAAAAAACATATTTTTTGGTAGTTTAGATCTAAAAATTAGGACTACTATAGCAAGAGTGAGTATTGTTTCATCTTATTTAATTTCTATTTAAGCGTATTTATTCGTAATGATATATATAAATTTATTTTTAAAATCCTCACCAAAAAAATATGCACACAATTTATAAGAAAATTTGATGCAAATCAACATGAGCACGAGCATCATACAAGAGGAAAAGATAGATTAAGACTGCCATTCAGGAAGAAGGCTAAATCTCAGAAATCGTTGATGTACAGTGCAATGAAGATCTTCAATAAAATGGAAAATAATATGAGACAGGAGGAAAAACTACATAGATTCAAAATGAAACTAAGCAAATATGTGCAAGGTAAGTTTTAGTAAAAAGGAACATTTTGATCCTATTTATACGTATACAGGATGGCCCAAAAAAGTCGCCGTGTGTACAAATCCGGACCACAAAGAAGCGGTGTTATACACCATCCGGAAGTGCAGTGATATCTCCGTTCTTCACTACAAAAGTGCGAGTCAAGTAAAGGTGAAAATTGTCGTCCATCCCAGGACTGAGATCAAGGTAGGCCAGATCCATCTGCCATTATTCCTTTCTGAATCCAATTCGGGTTGCGTAAATTAAAACATAATTTTATTCGATACAGTCCACGGAATCTTATCCCACCACGAAGTCATACTCACAATCAGTCATGAGGAGCTGGAGTGGCTGCAAGTCACCGAGATGACGCAGCGCAGGGAGCATGCCCTGTCTGAGCGTGGGAGCCCGACCCAAATAGGTCAAGGGTAAAAATAAGTTATGACAGCTACAAATATTTTTGTGAATTTTATTTTACATTAATGTATTTAAATAAATCTTTTCTAGTCATTAATGTTCTAGTTCTAGATAGTTCTAGTTCTAGATAGTTCTATCCAAGTTTAGATCACGGTGTGTGCATATAAAGTCTTTTGTGCAATTTTAAATTCCAAAGCTATTGTGCACTGGCGTAGAAAATAAGAGAGACATTACTTTATAAGTATGAGGCTACTGGTAGGGCCTGGCTTGACCACATTACTAATAAAGATGTATTGAGATGCATAAATAAGTCTAAAGAACTAATAACCACCATCAAGGGAAGATACATAATTCGGACACGTTCTGCGTAATTAATTAATATGCAGGGGAAGATAGAAGGCATCCTTTTGTAAATGTTTTGTAAATTCTTCTGTTTCTGTAAATATAACGGGTGTACCTTTACTACGTTTTTTTATGACAATTATACATGTTCGTCAGTTTTAACATTGTTCTGAAAATATAATACTCTAAATATAAATAGCATTTGTACTCGATAGTATTTTTATTTAAATATTAAATTTAAAAAACAATTAATTTGTATTTCAAATAATATCACAGACCCGTGTTCTGAATAATTACAGCCTCACAATAAGAATGTGTTCTCCTTAATAACATTTATTTTTTTATTTTTTATTTACACTCTATCCCGAATCATTTCGAGAGTTGTTTACTCTCGTTTCGATTCGTCAATATTACATTTTTTAAATTTATTTATATTATATAATACAATGTAAGTAAAAACTTTGAAACCACACATGGCACGGGTCATCCATTATATTAAATTATTACTGTTATAATATTTGTTTGTACATTGATAAAAATATTTTCATACAATGTTATCTAACACGAGAAAACTGCACAGCGCTCCGATATGGTTTGCGACTTGGCTCGGCAGATGAGCGGTGTGCTTTATGACAATGTCATCAGAGACATGGCGTATTTTGTTAATATAATGTTCCTCCGATACTCGCTGTAAATCTTCCTCTCTGACACGCTGTTGCGAGGGTCCCCCCCCCCCTCTCACACCGGGTGAGAGCGTGTGAGGCGGGCCGGGGAGCGAACTCCAAACCGTTGATTAATCACCGCGAGCGCGCACCGAGGAGCCATCGGGCCGTACGCGTCGATACTTCGGAGCTTATTTATATATATCGGGTATTTGATGTCTTCTCAATACGGGCATGCTTTTGATTCGTCGCTTGCGATTCGAAAAACACACATTCGATATCACAACATAGAGAATAATGTTGCATATTCAAATATATATACATATACAGGATGTAACATACTTAATTCACAACATTTTATGGGTGGATACCTAACTTAATTACGAGTCGAAAATGTTAAAGGGTTATGTCCAAATTCTAAACCGTTACGGAAAATATTATTATGCTTTAAGTACATAACATACATACTTCGAAATAAGTTATTATTATTATATATCGTTGCTAAATCATATAATAAAAAGTAGTCCAGCCTTTAGAAAATCTATTACCTTTAATTTTTTTGTATTCAATTATATAATTTGGAATCAATAAAATATTTCGATTAATCGAAATAATTGCGTAAGTACGCTTTTTTGAAATGCTTATATCTCCGACATGGTCGAGATTAGGCGCATGTATCTTAATCATTTTCGACTAATATTTTTAACACTCTTAAAATATCGTGCAAATAATCATACGGAAGTATTTAGTAAACAAAAAATTATATTTATAATAAAATAATTCTAATTATTATTACGCACAGTAATTCCAGTATATATATATATATATATCTGGTAATTAATTTCCTAGAGCATAATTTAGATAGATTTCGATAGAATTGCTACCAACTACAGAGGGCATTCTTTGGAGATGACCGGGAGACCCTGAGACTACCTTCATTAAAAAGTTTTAATACTCATATATAGTATTTTAATTCAAAACTGCATGTTTTCGTAATATTTATCCCGGCTTATCCTCGACCTGCAGAAATCGACGATTTTCAGATTTTAGTGGAAATTCTATATCTGGTACATTTTCAGCAGAAATAAAATTGTTTTTACAATTAGTGAGCTTTGTTTTTTTGAATATAATTGATTAAATTTGCTCAGTTTATAAAGATTTATTATTGGATGGCCAGAACGGTAGCTATTTTGAGCGGTTGTATACATAACTATTTGAACTATTCGACGTCTATTTTGAGCGGTTGTATACATAACTATTTGAAGTATTTGACGTACCAAAACAATTATTACTATTTTTTTTATTGTGGAATATTTTATTTTTAACACTTGGCTATATTATAAATATTTAGTCACAAACGGTTTGGTAACACGTTTCCTATTTTAATACCCGATTCGCTTGAATGCGCGAATCCAATATATATCACTGCATATTGATTTATACAGGTTGTTTTTTAGAGGTTTGTTTTTCGAATCAACGACCCTTTTTTCAACGACAGCCAATTTAACAGTTGACAGCAAATTTGTGCTCAGTTCGGTTTGCCATTTCACCATGAACAATGCTTGCTTGTGCAAATTTATTTCGAAAATTGTGGTTCAGTTCGCGAAAGCGCTACCGTCCATTTTATGGTCGATGCAATCGTCCATCCGGGCAAGTAATTCGAATAACCATGAATCGTTTTCGCACCACGCATACTCTAATTGATAATACGCATCCGCGGAGACGCCGTACAGTGCGCGCCGAAGAAGCTGTTGTTTCTTCAAAAATGATGCCGGCCAGAACGTTACAGTCAATGGAGAGCGCTATAGATCCATGATTACTGACTTTTTCGTTCCCCAATTGAATGGCATTAATATGGAAGAGCTGTGGTTTCAATAACGCGCGCTGTGTGGCGCAACATGCCACACAGCGCGCGCCACAATCAATTTATTGAAGGCAACATTCGATCAGCGCAAAATTTCGCGTAATGGACTTGTAAATTGGCCTCCAAGATCGTGTGATAAAACACCTTTGGATTATTTTCTGTAGGGATATGTGAATTCACTAGTCTACGCCGATAAATCAGAGACGATAGACGACTTGAAAGCCAACATTCGTCGCGTTATTGCCGATATACGGCCCCCAACTGCTCCAAAAAGTGGTCGAAAATTAAGACTTCTAGATTACGCTTTATTCGAGCCAGCCGCGGTGCCCATATGTGCCAAATCATATTTAAACACTAATGGCATAGATTTAACTTTCCAATAAAGTCAATATCGTGGCCATTTATGTGTTATATTTCATTTCAAAGTTCTATACCTTTATAAAAAACAGCCTTTATATTCCTCTGTGTGACCTAGCCCAGTTGTCATTTATTGCTTTTCTAAAAAAAAAACATAATTTACAATTTCATCTTTATTTTTTTATTTAAATAAATTCAAATTCTGACAATATCTTTTTTATTTAAAAAAATTTGTAGCCAGTAACGTGAGAAACAAAATGTGTGTTATCCATCTATCTTACGACATACAAGAATGATAATTTTCACGAATTTCGTTGAAAATTTATGGTTATTATTTTATAAACATAATTTTTCTCCAGAATGGGTTATTAATGATCGTGTATTTCTGCATTGTCGCTATTTAAATCTAATGTGGTGTTCGGCTATTGGCCAGGAATATGAAACCATTAAAAAAAATGGATCTGTCTTTAAATGTTTCTTTCTTTATACTGTTCATATTGCGACTAAGAATATTGCATTGAACAGGTATTTATGATTCTAACCAGATGTGTTATTAAAACTAATTATATAAGTTTTAAATATTAATTAAATATATTAATTAGAAAGATATACATATAAAATTAATTTTATCGAAAAATATTGTAGTTGCGCCACCGGGATTCGAACCTGGATCTCTTTCCTAACCGGGGAAGGTGCATTATCCAACTATGCTACAGCGACAATATTTTTAGCGACAATTTTCGAACCTATATGCTACCTATTATTGATATTATTTATTATTTGTTAGAGCCGTCTACCTTATTTTTACAGAATCTCAAATACCTTTGAGTAAACTGATAGCAGACGCCAGAATTATCAATTCATGATTATTAAATTTTGGACATATTGATACAACTTTATTATTAGGAGGACACATTCTTATTGTGAAGTTGTAATTATTCAAAATATTGTCGCTGTAGCATAGTTGGATAATGCACCTTCCCCGGTTAAGAAAGAGATCCAGGTTCGAATACCGGTGGCGCAACAACAATATTTTTCGATAAAATTTATTTTATATATATATCTTTCTAATTAATATATTTAATTCATATTTAAAATATCACAGACCGTCTGTTCTGAATAATTACAACTTCACAATAGAATGTGTTCTCCTAATTATATAAGTACAAATTAAATGTATCAATTAGAAAGATATACAGATAAAATTATTAATTAATTTATTGAAAAAATATTTTATTGCCACCGGCATTCGAACCAGGAAGCCTTCCATTCAGAGGAAGTGCGCTTAGTACAACATAGTAAGTTAACGACAAATTTTCGAACCTACATGTTTCACTTTCAACTTGATATATGTACTCATTATTATGAAAGTGGTCCAAGTCATGTTTCTTTCGTTTCGAGATATTTAAATGTTAGCGTTTGAATTGATTAAAAAATATTTTTATACAATTTTTAAAAATTTATTTCGACATAATTTTTTTGACTTAGACCACTTTCATAATAATGGGCATATATGTTATTTCATTAAGCAATCTACTTTATTTTTAATCAGAATCTCATATAGCTTTAAATAATTGATACATTTAATTTGTATTAAAATATTATTAAACTATGTTCTGAAAAACTGAAACTTCGCAATAATAATATTTTTTCCTTAATAATTATACATATAAATGTTTATTATGAAAATGCTCGTGAGTAATTTAAAACTGTAATTATTAAAATATATATTACGAATTAAGAAATTATTGTAATGTTGTAGTTTTTTTTCAAAACGTAGCTCTGTAGTATTAAAATATAAAGATATACATTGATAAATTGAATTTTCCTATATATCTTTCTAAGTGATACATTTAATTTGTATTAAAATATATTGTGAAATTTGAGCCACTGATTTTGATTGATATGTCTTCTTCTTCTCTTTTATTAGCGGTCACATGAGACTAGAAAGTATATGACGGAATTGCGGTCTAGTCTGTTAGACACCCGCCTATTTCTTCTTGATAGGCGGGTGTTTTCGGTTCTGATCCTGTTGGCTTGTGTATGAGTGTTACGGTAGAGAGTTATCTCTATCAGTCTCAAGCTGATCTATGAATCTCTAGATCAAAATCTCAACACGTGTACGGATATTTTTCTCAACTAAATCTCTGAGATTTATTTCATCGTGTCTCATTTTGTGGATACGTGGTCAATAAAGAAGATGTGATACACACGCCTGAGATATCTAGGCAGGGAAGCTTGAACCAACGTGCCTCTTATGTATGTATACCATTAGGCGTTCCGCAACGACTATACACAGGTTGTATTCGGCGGAACTATGAGGCATGGGATGCCGCGGAAGGGCTGGATGGACTGCAATCAATGGAGGAGTTTTGTTTTTGGGAGCAGCCCAGCCAGGTAGCGAAATTGGCAGAAGGAAAAAAATAATATTTTAAGTTTTATTATTAAATCTATTTATTCTTTGTAAATAATCCAATAATGTTGTCCAATGGCGCTACCGTTAATTTTACATCTCCACGATTATCAGCATTTGTTGCCTATTTTCAATCATTCACCAGCAGCAGACCTATGGCATCCTACTTCACATCAGTCAGTCTTTTCCTCCCTGGACTTCCATCGAGTATCCGCACATTGGCAAACTACCGCGAAAGTTCGCCATCCCTGGCGAAGGGTACCCACCTATATGTTTAATTTACATTATAATGTATTAATGGCATTTTTTATTAACCAATAACAACGAAAACATTTTGTGTATCAATAAATCTCAGCGTACAATTATAAATCGCTTGTATTTATAACGTCACTATTAATATTGTTCCGTTAAGTACCTAATGCTTTATCTATATTCATATGATCTGTGAAAATATTATTCTTTCTTTCCTAATTCGCGTGTAGCGAACTTTATGCGTTTTTTTTCTTTTCGCAATGTGATTTTTTAAGTATCGATAAAGCTCTCGTTTTCTTCCAAATGTCTTCAATGTGAAATAATTTACGGTAGTCTTGTGAATTCATATTGCAAATGAAAACTATAAAAGCAAAATGGTAGGCTATTCACATTTGTCAGTTAAATAGGTGAATTCAAATTGTGTCAATAAATCCATTTTGAAAGAAGGCATCGTTATGAGCTGTAAGTCCGTTAACTAGGTGTATGAATGTTGAAGAAACGAAAGGTATATCAGGATAGATGATTATTTGTATTTAATTTTATTTATTGACTGTGTTCCTGCGAGCGCCTTCTCGACAGCTGTGGTTCCCGGGTTTCCTATTGATAATATGGTCATGTATGCAGAATGAACACTACCACTAACCTAGATTTCCGACCGACCGAAATACGTACTGATTATTGAGATCTCTTTACCGTATGGTGTACTGTTTTTCGCGCTCTTCAATGTCCGAAATGGCGGCAATACTCATACACATATATGACCAACAGTAACAATAATAAATCCCAGGTATGCCGATCGAAGGAACAAAGGCGCGTAAACAGACTGTTACTATTGTTGTTTTTGGAATTAATAAAACATTACATTATTACAGTGGCGTAACTTTGCCAATGCGGTACATTGAGACCGATGTTAGATAGATGGTGGACCAAAACGTCAGCGTTCTATACAATATTTTTGTTGTGTTCTTTCTTTCCTGATGTACTTTTGTTGGGGTTAGAATAGGTGATAAGAATAATATGAAGTTTGTACATGTGACGATTTACAGTATTTATTTCCGACACTTAAGACGAGTGTGACGCGGTGCGAAAGAGACCGAGCTCGGTTGCCGGCTCTACTTGCTCTTTATGCTTACACATATAGACATATTGGACCCGAACGCGCATGCGCCTGTCACTCTATCATCTATCCATAGACATTACAATATTGATATCATTACGTTTCCTACGCTAATACATATAATTAAAAAATACACCGCAACTAGATACGCACATATACATTTAAAACATTTCTTAGTGTTTTACGAAAATGAAAATATCATGTAATAGATGTACCTTGCTAGTACATCGGTTTGGGACCAGACTATCGCTGCAAAGCGATATTCACTAGATTTCTGGCGATGATTTGCCATAAAACCGTAAAGTTTTTTTTCATTTGCAAGTAGGTATATAAATCTATTTTGTGTCTCGTCCACTGTCTCTCTTTTGGGAATGTTCTCGATGAATGGATCTCTGAGTGTCTGCCTTGAACTACTGCACCTTAATTGCTAATAACCACATTGAAATTCTTCTCCTTTTTCGCTTTGCTTATATTTAAATATGTAATTGAATTAAAGTCGCGTATTTTTATTAGCTTTGGTGAGTGCGACCGACAAGGAAGCCCTAGATTTTAGACCGGTCCCGGGAAAGGGTGGGTCCCCCCCTCCAGCTGTCTCTTAACTAAGGTATATAAAAATATATAATCGTTATCATTTATTAAGAGTACTCTTACGCTAAACTATTAAAAAAGTCTGAAAAGTGAAATTATTTAGGTATTTAGTACATCAACACTGTACTACTCTACATATTAACAGCTTAAATGGCTTTAATGGCACGAATTTACTCTAAATATTGAGCATTCAATTTTGAAAAAATGATTAATAATAACATAATTCATTAAGTCCTATACAATGTGTCCTTCCTTCTTATCTCTCTTCGTTTAATTACTGAGAAAGAGACAATTATATTTGTATGTTTGTTGTTCTTTTCACTGTGAAAATAGTGTGTGATCTCTGTCTTTCATATCACAAATGGTATTTTTACCAACGTATTAATTTTACAACGGATTGAATGGAAAAAATAATTGTTTTTGTACGATACCCTTTTCATAATTGATTTTTCACCAGTCATTTCTTTAGGATTATCTAAAATATGAATTTTGTGTTGCATGTATATACCGGAAAATTACAGGCTTAATTATGATGGTAGACCTGTGTTACTGTATGGTTTGGGAAGGGTTCAGGAAAAATATAAAGTGACAGAGTTAGGAAAGGTCCGTTATGGTTGAAAGGAAGGATAAATGTTGAGGAAATCAACAAATAATATTTACATGCTTTTATAACATAATGATTTAACAGTACAAAATATCTTCTATCCTTTGATCGTATATACAACAAATATAAAAAAAAAACTTTAAAAATAATTTGTGGTTAAACTTCTACTTAAACGCAATCAATTAAATTAAATATGCCGCCTTATTAATGTGATAATTAATAAATATCATATTTAATATTGCGTGGTGTGATTTAACTCTATTGATCTCGTTGTAATTTTAATTTAAACAAAGAAAACATATTAATCTTAAATACAACCAAGACGTTCCCAAAGTCGTGTACAATAATAATAAAGTGAAATTCCAAAAAAAGTGGATTAATTAATGCCTTTAACCTTTAACACATGTTTATTTGTTTTTAGTGGGGTTTGTATTTACACATACATTTATTAATGAACGAAAATATTGGGCCGTGAATTCCGCGTGTTCATAAATTTAATTGTTTTGGAAGGTATCTTCATCATCAAAAATATTAAACAAAGTCAAAAATTTTCCATTTAGGATTTAATCTTGAAAAAGTCATGTTTGATATTTAGATTTTTTTAAACTGAGCAGAAAAATCAAGACAGTTAAAATCTTTTATTTTAGTTTCCATGGTGATTTTACGTGATTTTAAATGCAAAGTCTGTATACTCTTCATCTTCATGTGGGATCGGCTACTCTAATAATTATTCTTCTTCTTCATGTGCCCTATCCATGCTCTACAGTAGACTGGCTAAACCATTGCATTAAGTTCTTCAGCCATGATGTACTCCTTTTTTCAGGTCCCCGACTTCTAACAATATTTCACTGCATTTTCGGATTTTTACTGTTTTAAATAATATACTTATTTTTCTTTATTCATCCGAACCATAACATATTCACCCGTAACTCTATCCATCTAGCTTATTTTGAGTCATTCGGCTCCATTTTATTCTGTCTTGGGCTGCATCCTTGGTTTCGTTCTAATCTGATGTTCAGATCGCGACTGATTGAAGCTGTCCACGTTGCTTATGGTCTTCTCAGTTTTTCATCGATCTTAATACCCATGGTTTTACGAATCATGTGATCTTTCTCGCATCACACGTCCATAATACTATAATATCAAATAAATGTCAGTCATCTAAAGTCGTTTCACCTTGAGCGGCGGCTACTCGCGTCACTAGCGCTCTGCATGGCGCGAAAGGGTACTACTTACATAGTAGTTTATTACGTGTAAATGGCCTGCGCCTGCTATTATTCGTACTTGCATTCTGTAGAACACTTGAGTTAGTGATGTGTACTCCACAGGCGCTTTGATAATATTATACGTAGAACAGTGTTTTTCAATCTGTATTCCATGGCACACTGATGTGCTACAAATGTCCTCCTAGTATACTCTAAATAAGCCTTTAAAAATAATAAAATAACCTTAATACACACCCATGGTTCGGAAGATTTGCAACTAGTGATTGAGCGAGTCCTCCAGTCGTTTGTGCACATTTTAATTAAATTGTTACAATTTTTTAATACACAATTAGACTTTTTTTTTATTTTCTGCTGCGCGCGTCATTGAATGAAATGACAACTTTGACAAAGTTTGTGAGTCGCATTTTATGTAGAACATTACCATAATCTATATCTTCACATAATCACCTACTAGGTTTAAATATTTTTCATACTAATTTAATGTATTAATTATAAATATATACATATAAAATCAATTTTGTCGAAAAATATTGTTTTTGCGCTACCGGGATTGGAAATGTGAAAAGGGAATGGAAATGTGGAACGGTACTTCCCCGGATTGGAAATAAAGATCCAGGTTCGAATCCCGGTAGTGCAAAAACAATATTTTTCGATAAAATTGATTTTGTATGTATATATTTATAATTAATTCATTAAATTAGTATTTAAAACATCACAGACGCATGTTCTGAATAATTAAAACTTCACAATAAGAATGTGTTATCCTTAATAATATAAGTTGTATCAATGTGTCCAAAATTTAATAACAATGAATTGATAAATCGGGCGTCTGCAGTCGGTTTACTCAAAGGTATTTGTGATTCCGTAAAAACAATGTAGATGTCTTTCAAATAATGGAACGATAGATGTATTAATTTGAAAAAGTGTAACATATAGGTTGGAAAATTTGTCATGAAAAATACTGGCGCTATAACACAATTGGTAGTGTACTTCCCCGGATTGGAAATAGAGATCCAGGTTCGAATCCCGGTAGCGCAAAAACAATATTTTTCGACAAAATATATTTATAATTAATACATTAAATTAGTATTTGATTTTATATGTATATTTTTATAATTAATACATATAGTTAGTATTTAAAACATCACAGACCTATGTTATGAATAATTACAACTTCATAATAAGAATGTGTTCTCTTTAATAAGTATTTTTCGTATATTTTCACTAGATTTAATATCCCTCTGCTGTAGTCATCCCCCGCCGTCTATTTGACTAGTTGCAAGCTTACTGCAGGCTTCAATTTGTCATCACGAATCTTTAAGCTTAGAAAAAGGGTTAAATCGCTCGGAATAAGGTCCGAACTACACGGTGGATGAATAAAAACCTCCCAAGACTTTGCTAGACAGTTAAATGGACGGCTACAACAGCTCATGGACAGATATGATAAACGTTCAAATGTTGGAGGTGATTATTTAAAAAATATATATTAAGTTGATGCATGTTTAAAAATAATTAGAATAAAATATTTTACTTTCAGGATTGCCTCGTATAATAGGTACTCACTACGCAGAGGAATATTTTCTGCGTGATTGTGATGCTAAATGTTGATTCGGCGCGTTCGTAGAAACCTCGCAACTTGGACCAGTTTGTAAACAAATATTTACGATGAGAATGAATTCGACTAGTCAAATAACGGAGCTGGAAACGTGCGGAGTATCATCTCGCATTGTGTCGGCCATATTTACATTCGCCGGAGTGAAGTTAGCGGAACAATGTTGATTAGCAATTTAGCGCCCAGCGGTCGGCCGGCATAAATAAGCCCATTATAAGGTGGGGCCGGACCCCCCGCCGGGAGAATTACGGGAAGAGACGGCGCTGGTGCTTTATCACCTCAGCCTCCCAGACGGGGACCCGACACGGACGTGACGTCACGCGCAGGCTGCATGCACAGGCTCTACAATAATTATTATTAACACCGATATGTTTTTTTAAATCGCTGCTATAAAATAAAAATGATCTGTAATATATTCATTGTTTTTATCCAGTATTAATTATTCAATATTTGATAAAAGTTATTTAATCAAAAAATATATACTATTCTTTGAAGTTAGTTTTTTTTTTACATATAAAATAGTATTATTTAATTTATTCAATAAGGTAAGAAAATCTATGAAAAAAACTGCTAGTATGATTATAGATTATAACGCATAAGAGAAATTACAAAAACATCCGAAAATAAATTTTAAATCATGGCCATTTCTTAATTTAATCACAAAATATAGGTATACATTTTTCATAAAATAAATATCTAATTAATACTACCCATTCCTTACTGTACATACGTGTATGTGTATATACATATATATGTTTATTAATACTCGTTATTTTCATTTCACGCAGTAGAGTCTTTTTATAAATCATAAATTAATTGCTATTACATTAAATTATAAAAGATTTTACTGTTTAAATACTTCAATTAATAAATATATAACATATTTAACAAATAATATTTATACGCACAACTATAAATATTGTTTAAAGAAATATAGATACGTAAATTGAATATATTTCACATCAATTTTCTTACTGTTTTCTAACTAAGCTAAAAGCTTATTTATGAAAATAAAACTCGGTCTTTGGGATGAAGTTCAAACCCAAAATTTTCAAGCGTTTTAAACGTTGCAAGTACGTATTTAACGATAATCAAAAGAATTAAACATAAAATTTGAAAAAGCTAATATTACTTTTGAACCACCTGTACATGGCGCGAATGATGAGAAATCGAATGGACTTAGAGAGTGGATTTAATGGTTTTTATTAGTTAATTTTATTGCAAAAGCAATTTGAAAATAATTGATAATGGGTTGAGTAGGTGTAAGTTTAAATTTATCACAACGTTACATACTTATGAAGGTAAGGCACGGGCACTGAGTGCTCAGTGTGAGCACCTACAACCGTTTCTACCTCCTGGCGAGCCTTCGCGCACCCCGTGCTCGGCTTCCTGACCGCCGTGCACGCGGCACGCTTACTGAGTTAAGCAATCGTGCAGGTGGCACTCGTTACGTTCATCGCGAAATGAATTTTAATGTTCAACTGACAAATTAAACGAAATATTGTTATGGAAATGGGACGAACGAGTTTATCGCTCACGCCTATCGCACGTTTGTCCGGCGGAGTGACTGCGAATGTAACTTATGTTTATGGTTCGATTCGGATTAAATAAACTGCTGCTTAATAAGACGGACACGGAAAAATAATTACAATGAGAGTTCAGTTTTTTTATTATTCATAGTTTACCACCGGCTGCTCATTTCCCTCTTTCCTATTCGTAGATGTTATTTTTCTTTGTTCCATCCACCAGGAGATGTTTCATATCAATCTCACATGAGAAACGAACTCTTTTTTACAGACATTCTACATAATCTATACCTATAAATGTGTACGTTATAATTTATGAGAAATAAGAATATATGTTTTAATTCAAAATCAATTTAAGTTTAAATTGATTGTACAAATATTTTTTTCTTCATACATAAAACTAGCCGCGTCGACGGATGAGATTTTTATTTAATTTTCGTAATATTATATACTGTTAAGTGTGGGAGGGTTTTCTAGAATGGACCATTTTATATATTTTGGTTCCACACATGAAAACGAGCCCTCAAAACTAAAAAAAGTAAACAAAAAATAAATACATGAAATGGGAAATCAAAAAAAAAATTAAAAAATTAGAAATGATCCAATTTGGTCAAACATCATAATATTATATAGTATTCTTACGTTTTGTACGTACAATAATATTTGTAATCATATTTTCCGTTGCGTTATATAGTCTCATCATCAGGCTTTCATCGGCAGCACTTGATGGATATTTGGAAAAATAAAAAAAGCGGTTAATGTCTTTGCTAAATATACATAAAAATAACCACTATTACTGGCGTGTTGCGTGTAATATGCTCGTATATTATTTGATTACTAAAATTATAGCTATTCAATCAGATCGTCGGGTCGAACCACGAGAGTACCGATCGCGAACAGTGTGTAAGGTAAGAGGACGAGAGAATGTGTTGTGTCGAGAATAATTAACAAAATCGATAAAGATTTATTAAACATTAAAAAAAATGATGCGACCCCACTGACCAGCGACCACCTTAAAACGCTAAGTAAGGGAACATATTCTTGTCTAATTTTTAACCTCATTTTTAACCATTTTTAATTCATCTAATATCCCCATATCTAAATTTATTCCCCTTGTCATATTTTATTTATAAAAAAAAAAATGTTTAACTATATAAAAGGCAATCTTTGCCGTAAAACTATGCAGTCTGAAAAAAAAAATCAATATATATGAAATAAAGAAGAAATAAAAATAACTTAGGATTACAACCTACGCTCCCAGAGAGAGAGAGTCTAATTTTTAATTAGACTCCTTAACGAGGGAAGGTGTGTGGATATAATCATATTTATTAGAAAGTTTTAACATAACATTCCACACATAAATACATTTTACCAATTTATACCATCTTACCCTCAATCCACACTATTTCATCACATGATTCCACTGCGACACCTTACCATATACGTATACTACGATAACCAAAGAATAGCTAATCGCGTGTACATTTTAACATTATAACATTTTAAAAGTGGTGTACATTCTTAAATATGAATTAAATATATTAATTAGAAAGATATACATAAAAAATCAATTTTATTGAAAATAATTGTTGTTGCGCCACCGGAATTCGAACCTGGATCTCTTTCCTAACCGAGGAAGGTGCATCATCCAACTATGCTACAGCGACAATATTCTTAGCGACAATTTTCGAACCTATATGTTACCTTTTTGATATTAATACATTTAATCGTTCCATTATTTGAAAGAAGAGCCATCTACCTTATTTTTACAGAATCTCAAATACCTTTGAGTAAACTGACAGCAGACGCCAGAATTATAAATTCATTTTTATTAAATTTTGGACACATTGACACAACTTTATTATTAGAAGAACACATTCTAATTGTGAAGTTGTAATTATTCAGTAATTATTGTGTACATTCTTCACAAAGCACTTCAATATCCAGGCCCGGCCGCAGTGAGTTATGTTGATTGTGGCCCCGATAGACCGTGATGATGCTGGCCCGGGTCCACGGCGCACGGAGGTCCCGGAGACGAACAGGGGCGGTATTTTCATAATCAGATTAAAATACTTTATTGGCGGCGTTTAACATTTATCATTGCTAAGAGGTGGTGGCTACAGAAGCAATATTTATCTAGCAGTGGTGAAGATTAGTTATTTTATTAGGAAAACATAGTTTATCTATAAAAACTAAAATTATAATGAAAGTTAAACAATAATTGAACCAGTTACACGTTTTCTCTGAAATTACAGTATACTTTAAACAGTGAAGACAATTTAAAAAGAACCTAAATTAAATTATATATATAGATTGCTTGTTACTTTCTCTTCTACTGCAGAAAAAAGTGAGAGAAAAAGTTGAAAATAAGAATATAAAAATATAAACAGAAGAGAGATAGAAGTTACAAGGAAGAAAATATTCCAGGTGAACGGGAGTGTGAGGGGAAAGGAACATGAACATGGGATAGGGAATACAATCTGTGTGATAAAAATATAATGAAGGCTATTAAGGTTTATGAATTGAATTTAGATTTAATTGAAGTAACTGGAGTATTGAAAATGTCTAGTTCATTTAAGTGTGAGTTGAAATAAAGAGAGCTAATGTGAGAAGTAAATGTGGCGGGATGCCATACGATTTTTCAACAGATTTAAAAAAAATAAGCGTTTAGTCTCGTAGAGAGATTATAAAAAACAGGTGTGGCAGTAGATGAAGAAAATGCGATGGATAGGTGTGATAGAAAAATGTTACATACTTACTATCGCGAACTCAGGTACAACGTCACATGACAGACATAATTCAAGGCTTGGATGGCAGCCTTCTTCTTCTTCTTTTAAATATTATAGAATAAGAAATATTATATTATTACAAGTCAATACCATTGCCGTTCAAAAGATTCGCTATTATACAGATTAAATGTGGCGAGTTAAGGGAAAGAAGATGACACAAGTTAACCGGAATTGAAAATTACCATTGACGAGATTACTGTAAAAAAAACATGTGATCCGCAATGGATAGGCAAAAAATATATGATCAAGGGTTTCCTCCTCGGCACCACACTCACACATTGGGGAATCTATTAAGTCCAATCTGAATAAATGTGAGGCTACCTGGCAATGCCCAATTCTCATTCTAGGATGGGGGCCTACGAATGTTATATTATGCAAAAGTACCCAGGCCCTACGACTATCCTAAAACGGCTCTGATTACATGTGCCTAAATCTTGTGCATGGTTGTATTTCCGTAGACCTGCACCCTTATATCTTGCGCCAAAGTGAAAGACCAAGCTTCCAACTCGTAGAACATTTGTTTCTATCGATGTTGTATACAGTTTAATCTTTAATTTATGTGACAACGACATCGACGATAGCAATTTCCGTAAAGCAAATAAACAAGCGTTTCCTGATTCTATCCTGCTATTTATTTCTTGTCGGGTATCGTTGTTCCTTTCCACATGTATTCCTAAATATTTAAACTGATCAACCACTCACTGCACGATAAATGGCAATAGTGCTAACGGTGTCTGTCTTTTACTGATTATAATAATAATAATAATAATAATGTTTTAAATACTAATTAAATGTATTAATTATTAATATATACATATTTATAGTGTTCTATGTTCTGAATAATTACAACTACACGATAAGAATGTGTTCACCTTAATAATATAAGTTGTATCAATGTGTCCAAAATTTAATAAAAATGAATTGATAATTCTGGCGTCTGCGGTCGGCTTACTCAAAAGTATTTGTAATTCCGTAAAAATAATGAAGATGGCTTTCAAATAATGGAACGACAGATGTATTAATTTGAAAAAGTGTAACATATAGGTTCGAAAATTTGTCATGAAAAATATTGGCGCTATAACACAATTGGTAGTGTACTTCCCCGGATTGGAAATAGAGATCCAGGTTCGAATCCCGGTAGCGCAAAAACAATATTTTTCGACAAAATTGATTTTATATGTATATATTTATAATTAAAACATTAAATTAGTATTTAAAACATCACAGACCTATGTTCTGAATAATTACAACTACACGATAAGAATGTGTTCACCTTAATAATAATGTGTTTATTCCAGCGTGATCAGGTTTTTTTTTAACCCGATTCGCCATAAAGATAATACATATTGTTATACATTAAAGGTTATGAAATAAATATAATGCTATGAAAAAGAAAACCAAGAAAAATATTAATACGAGTAAATTTTTAAAAGTTAATAAAAAGTAAAAATTTCACACAAAATATAAATATTACATATATAACTACTTCAGTCACGGCTATTGTTGTATATGTAGCTATTCTGTAGGCGCTGCCATTCTCTGGTCAGGGAACCAGCTTTCCATGAGAGCGCCGCTTGCACCAGAGAGTTGGTGCTGAGCTCCGGCCGCAGCTTTACGCCAGCAACTCGATGTCTCAGAAGCGGAACGAATCCATGTATACGGCTTTCGGTAAACATTGTAGATGCGCTGCAATAACGCGCCAATCCGAACAGTATTCTGTATGAGTTGTTGTACTGAATTCGGAGACGCATACTTGTGCATAGGATTATGCATACTTTAAAATATATATACTAATAGAGTTCACATATTTTTCAGTAAAATTAATATTACACTATTTGAATTTTCACAACTAAACTTTGTACCGCAGTTTCGAGTGGTGTAGTCCCTCTCATCATCAGGTGATAACTCTATGGTAGTGGTTGTTTAGTTTAGTTGTGAAAATTAAAATGTTACGCCATGTCAATTAATGATATTAATCTTCGACTTCTAGAGTATAGAGAAAACTTTTCTACCAAGTCTTCATCATCAACGTCGGTCTTTTATGACTGAAGATCGTGGTCTCTGTGAACTTCCACCCTCTTAATTATGCTCTTCCACTTTTTTCGATATCCTGAGAAGTGCCTGTTATCCTTTTCACTTGGTCAATCCAACGGGTGAGGAATTCTATACCTCTACGTCCTACGACGTGGCCCACCACAACAAGTACCTATAGAATGCAGACATTCGTGCATCTCGCCGTCCATGGCATGCGCAACATGTCTCCAGCACCACATCTCAAAGGCATCAATTCGTCTTCAGAGTCCATGATTCTACACCATTCTCCATGATGTATTTATACTGCCTTGTACCTGAATTCAATTATACATGTTATACAACAAATAACATTTTCAAAAATAATCCATCATCTTGAAAATATTTCGTTAAGCTTATCAATAAACAATATTATTTTAGTTTAATTAATCGGCAACCCTGATGGCGGTCGGTCACTCATAAAAATGTGTATAAATCCTCTCTCAGGTGTGAGGTCCGATATATTCCGAGGGTTCAGGGAACGCCAAAAACTTTATGAGCATTTACCTGACTGGCAGTTGCTTTATGGTGCCCACACGGTAGCCACCCAACTTAGGGCACATGAAAATAAAAGAAGAAAAATACATTATTCGAATACATCGTTAAAAAAATACGTTTTTGTATATTAAACAAAGAAATTGTGTAACTAGAGCAATATCTTTATGTATCATGAACAATATTAAAGCTTTGTTATAATTGTATTATTGTTTTGATGTGTAAATTATTTTAAAAATTCATTCTTAAAAATTGTGAGACCGCGGAATGAGACACGAGATAAATCTCAGTAGCACGTACACGTGTTGAGATTTTGATCTGGTAAATATTATATTACTAGTATGATAACACAGAGATCAGCTTGAGATTGGTAGAAAGAGACAAAAACTCAAACCCACCTAAGATCTTAAAAACCCACATCTATTTTTTCTGAAAGTTAGACAATGATAAGACATTAAATTACATTATTAATATATTGCATTTTAACTACTGCTGTGGTGTTTCAAATTCACCCAATTGATTAAAGGAATATCAACATTCAGTGAACTGACATTTGATGTGTGAAGTAGCCACAAAAGCGCGAAATGCAAATCATTTAGTCAGTACTCGGTGAACTATGAAAGCCGAGAGTTGTCTCCAATAAATCTTATGCTAGTATAATTCCTGTCTCAGGTGCTGTTTCGAGCCTAAAATCTCATCCGTGGAAATAAGCCATTTATTATCTATATACATATTATATTTAGGTATATCTTTATATTAATGTATTTTTGTGTCAAACAAATAATTAATACATATATATGTATTTAGGAGAACACATTCTTATTGTGAAGTTGTAATTATTCAGAACATAGGTCTGTGATATTTTAAATATGAATTAAATATATTAATTATAAAGATATACATATAAAAGCAATTTTATCGAAAAATATTGTTGTTGCGCCACCGGGATTCGAACCTGGATCTCTTTCCTAACCGGGGAAGGTGCTTTATCCAACTAAGCTACAGCGACATTATTTTTAGCAACAACAATATTACATTTAGTATATTATATTTTGCTTGTCCTACCATTAATATATCTCTAAAAGCGGTATCGCTATCAACCTGTCAGATCTGTAATCATCTGATTTCGAGCTTCCATATTATTATGTTGATCGGACATTCTTAATATGGTGATAATTACAAATTAATACATTTTATACTGATCGAAAATTTTGAATCAAGACGCGCCAATCGCACACACGCAGATAATGGCAATGACAGGCATAATCTCAAATGGCGGCCACTTTTATTCAACATTTTTTGTAATGAGATAGTTTTTTTCAAGACGTTTTGTTTTTTGAATTTGACGTTTCATTGACATTTATCATAGTATAATCCTTTAATTGCGTTAGGAAATTAGAAAACCATACACACATGTGCGCCACATTATGCTGTACCACTTGGAAAAAGGGTAGAAAGCTGCTTCATGAGTCATTTCACGATCTCAACAATCTTTTCGGCGAAGGAACGATTAGCGAAAGGGCATGCTGAGAGTGGTTTGTTCGCTTCGAAGCTGGTGATACCAGCTTAGACGACAAGTCAGGAAAGGGTCGATCTTCGGATTTTAATTAATTTATTTAATCGGAATGATAATTGTACATAATATGTTTTGAGTTTCTTTTCGTATTTGGTTGTGTCACAATATAATTTATGTTGCAATATATATTTTTTAAAACGGTGGATAATTATCCTAATACTTTACTAATAATTTAATGATAAACAAGTGTTAATATAATAATATCATTCACCATAATCAGTCGTATTCTATCTACTGCAAGATAAAGGCCACCCCAAGTGTCTCCCACATTATTGTTATTCACTGCCATGTATTTCTTCAGTTTGATGATTTCCTCAGTCAAGCGGATTTTATGGCGACCTGTCATCCTCTTGATTCCACTGACTGATTCGATGACTGCATTCGTCCAATGATTGTCGTTCATTTTCATAATGCAGTGAAAATACAAACATTTGTTTACCACAACTCTATACCTCCGTTCAAGTTTAGTGCCTATTGTAAATTTCACGCAAAAAATACGGTGAACATACGTCAACATTGTGATTCATTTGAAATTAAACGATCCTAATATTGTAAGAAACAACTTTTCGGTGTTGTTTATTTGCGTTCACCGCAATATTTCACTGGATCATGCTCAAAGGGCACGTGTTAATACGAGACCTAACCCAAAAAAAGATATCTCTCGTAATTAAATTGTTACATTTGATGGCCGCTCCACATTGGGGCTGTGCCTTCCAATTCTCACGTGAACCGTAACCTCACATCGATTGCAGTCATTAAATTGAATTTAAATATCATTGGGGTCCCGAAGGTTAATAGTTTATCGGATTCAATTACTGTTTTATTGTGAGCTTTACATTTATATGTTTCGCTTAATGATGGTCCCTTCATCATTTTGTTACCGTTTAGTACCTTTTCGAAGCCAACCGCAAGGTCATGCGTGGAGGGATACTAATGCGTACTTTTAAATTACGTATAATTTCATTAAAACAATAATACAACAACAATAATAACCGTTCTGTATTCGTAAATTATTTATTAATCAAAATTATTATTTATTTAAGTATGGATTAAATATATTAATTAGAAAGATATACATGTAAAATCAATTTTATCGAAAAATGTTGTTGTTGCGCCACCGGGATCCAACTGTGCTACAGCGACGATATTTTCGTACCTATATGTTACTTTTTTGTTATATATTAATACATTTAATCGTTCCATTATTTGAAAGAGCCATCTACCTTATTTATACAGAATCTCAAATATCTTTGAGCTATGTTCTGAATAATTACAACTTCACAATTAGAATGTATTCTCCTAAAAATGATTATTGTTAAATGTAGTATAATTGTTAACAGTTTTTGGTTTGTTCCTACCCCTTAGCCTATTTTCAATCGGTACACATTGTTCCTTTGGTTGTTTTGAAATTGTAATTCATCGAGATTTGGAGAGGAAGTGTCGCCCCAGTCCTCGCTGTGATCAGTCGTGTGGTTCACTTCTAAACTAGATGTTTGTTCTCAACTCGGTTTGGTGTTTCGTTGTATGGAAATACGCCGAGATTCAGAGTGAGATTTTCGTCATTTGTAATCAGTGTTATTGGCGATCATTTTGGACGCACGCAACAGCGTATTTGTTTGTAAATTCAGTGAACAGCAGAATCACCGGTTCGTGTCTGTTCAAACATTGTGTGAACTTCCGCGGTCCGCTACGGAAAGTCTCTCATCCCTCATCAATCCCTATTTCCATTCTCTCATTCCGATTCCCTATTTCCTATCTACCCATCCTTCCGATTCAATCATCCACCACCACGTGATCGACGATTGATCGGTCATAACTGTTATCAATCAAAATCTGAAACTTCATTTTTCTACACATAGAAAAGTTCTGTGTTCATGAATTATGGAATTATTAACGTTAAATAGATTTGTTCACCGTTTACACTTTTAAGAAAATAATTCTATAATCGTCTGGTATATTGTCACTTGACTCGATGTGAAAAAATATTGCTCGCTGGATGTTAATTTTTTTCAAATGAATCAACTGAGTATTGGGTATACAACCTAAGTAGATACCTAATTTCCACGTGTTCTAATTTGATTCGATACCAGAAAGTATTTTTAAAAATAAACCTTTATTTTAATACAAAATAGAGATGCGTACATGAAATACGTATCATATTAATATTCTCACTATTTTCAAATGGCAATAAAATAACTTAATGATCTCCTGGAACGAGACTCGAACCCCGGCCAGTGGATCACTAGGCGAGTATCTTAAGCAATAGACCAAAAAGCATGCCACCTACCAATTATTCTGTTTAAATTTATTCATTATTGACGGTTTTAATATCGTTAATCTTCAAAAACTGACAGACATTCGTTTGGTCTGGCTGAAGAACACTCACCAAGGTATGAAGTGGTCTGGAATTCGAACCAAGTCTTCGGGACCAAGTTGGTCCTATTTTCGTAGTACAAGCGCATAGATTAGTTTGAAAATAGTACAAATATTAAAATGTATTCCGTGCACGCGTATTTTTTAAAAATATTCTTTCACAATATAAATGTTCTGAAAGAAAAAAAACAACTGTAAAATGTAATAAAATGCCTGTAAAAAAATAATTCGAATTTTATCATTTTTGTACAATTCAATTTAATGTTTGTTTTGTTTTTTACTGAATCCATACATGCTGTGGATTTAGTAATTTATGTAATTTTATAGGCTATTCATATATGTTATTCTTACTGATATACCCAAATAATTTATTTTTTTAAAGTAGAAAGAACCGTGTTATTTTTGAGCTGATATAATCCGATGTAGGAGAAGACAAGGTTGAAAGATGCAGAAAAATAGCTATAACCTGATTATTCAGATGAGTCTTCTCGCATTACTCATTCAGAATGTGACATCTGTCACTTTGGAAATGTATGTGTGTGGGAGTGTGTCAGGAGAGTGAGTAGATGAATGGTGGGGGACAAGGGTTATAAGAGGCCATCTGTGGAGGAACGGGTCTCTTTCCATCGCCATTTCTCCATAATTACTAGTCTATCTCTGAATTATATAATTATAAATTACTGTAAATACTTATTATAATAAACGTCTAATTGTTACTTGTTATTATTACTGAACCCAAGTTACTCGATAGAAAAGAGAGGATAGAACACCGAGAGAATTTGTGGTACTACAAAAGTCACCACACTAAATTTTAAGATTTTATTAAATTACGTAGATTAAAACAATGTAGATGGCTTTCAAATAATGGAACGACAGATGTATTAATTTGAAAAAGTGTAACATATAGGTTCGAAAATTTGTCAATTCGAATCCCGGTAGGGCAAAAACAATATTTTTCGACAAAATTGATTTTATATGTATATATTTATAATTATTACATTAAATTAGTATTTTATTAAGTACTATTAAGAATGGTTATTTTTTGAAGATGTAAGTTATTTACGTAGGTACGAAATATTTTTTAAATGTGTTAAAATTGTCAAAAAGACTCAAGTAAATATATATTAATCGGATGAAAATTCATGTGAAGAATATATTTTTTAAAATAGATTTTATATAAGGAAAAGTTAACTAGAGTTATATTAGCATTATAATATTGTAGTTTTTATACGTCTGCGTTTGTATTCATGTTTTTCTCGCGTTTCTTGTTTTGTGAGGTCCTGACATTTGAAAAAATCTTCGATCGAGTATTTAGCATTTAGTATTCCTCCGCCTGGCTCTGAGAAACCTGAATGGGGGGGTCTTGCACCCAATTTGCGGGACAAGCCATTAACCTTCGGACGATGTAAAGAAACAAGGAATCAATTGAATGATTTCATTTAATTCGATACTTCTCAGTTGGCAGCATCGCGAGCTTCTAGATTAAACCTCCCATAATATTATATATTAAATCAAGATTCTTGCAATAAATCAATAGAATTTATTTTATAATCTTATGCATGAAAAATAAATGGGAAATTCATACATTTGAAAGTGTACGTGTGAAAGTGACCGTTTGGTTCTGAGAGTACATTTTTTTCAAAAGAGTAAACAAAGAAATCTACCGTCAGATATTTGAAAAAGTTGTAACTGTAAGGTGATTTAATTGAAAAAGGATTTGAAATAATTGTGTGTAATAATTATATATTTCTTTTTCATGACGTTTCAATTAATAATAAATTTTAATTGTAGTTCGATGTTTCATCCAGTTCAGAAAAAGCGACGCATACATAAAGATAGTGAAAATGGGGAGCTCGATAAAGCAACAACATTAAACAGACTGCGTATATAAAATGGTAAATCGCCACGCGCAAAAAGGATGGGAGCAAACGCAAACTAGACATGCAGCTGATGTTCTTATTACGCCAACCATCCTATGTAAGTTTTTGGTGTCCATTCTAGGACGGGTTTCAAACACTAGAATATAATAGATACATATTTTAAAAACATATTATGCGATACTGGTATCTGGTTAGATATGATAATCAGGGGCGTGCAGTGCATACAAGCAAAAAAGCTGTGCATAACTAAAAATTCTCGGAAACAAATATAAATTTAAAAATTGGATTAATATTAACGAAAACATTATTTTGCAATTAATGCCATCTATGTACCAGTAAAGACTTTAATGGCTTAGTTCTAAAAACTCACCGCCGTACTCATGGCGCTTTTTTTTATTCGCCGCATCGTGCTCATTATTCAGTCCTGTCTTTGAGCTAGTGAATTACTCAAGTCATATAAATGGCTATTTACTGAATTGAAAATTCCTTTCGGTTGATCCGTTTCGTATAGAGTCGTTAAAAATACTATTAACAGTACTTTAAAATTATAAAGAAATACATGATAGGGTCGTATAAATGACGGATTTATTTTGTTCAAGACGTTGGTTAAACGAAATAACATATATTGTATTACATGTATTATATATAATTGTATAATATCATTGGTAACAACATACCTTAAATCTATACCTAATGCACGCCACTGATGATAATGGTTTATGTGTATGGATACAGCAATACTTCCCTTACTTAAGCCAGCCGAAAACAGGTCATAATCTCTGTAATTACCCAATACTTCCATACATTTTCCATTAAATATAATTAAAAAAATATGAGATATCTGATATGAGATATCTGATATTTGTTTAATATTATTCCACTAGTTTTTGATAATAGAGCAAGTCATTATAATCATAACATAATTTATTTTCTTATAAGATACATGCAAAATTAATATGTCGAAGTAAATTATAAATCTAGAAGACTACATAAATTTTGAAATATTGTGTTGTGTAATATAAAAATATTTTTTAATCAATTCAAACCCAAACATTAAAATATCTCAATACGAAAGAAACATGATTTGGACCACTTTCATAATAATGGGCACATATATGTTTTCTTCTTCTTCTTCTTCCTCTTTATCTCTATGACCATAGTCACTAAAGAGCGCTACGCATCCTTTAATTTTGCCATTGTGGTACAGTCTACTGAGCACTTATCTACATCTTGCAGATCTGTCATGGTATAATGCGCCCACCTATGTTTCAGTCTTTCCCTCTTGATCTTGTTGGTATGCGTATAAGAACTTTGTCCATATTATGAGATTCATCTGCTATCGCTACATATCCCGTCCATTACAGCTTCTTTTTTACGTCCCTCAGGATATCTGGGGCGGTATACCGTTCTCGAAGTTATTTATTACATATCAGACCGTATGTTGCGCATCTTCTATTTTAGAATACCTGTCACTAATGTGAGAGACTAAGCTTCACATCAGTGTTCATTACATGCTCATATACCTATTTATTCATTATAAATGTTCATTTTATTATATTACAAATTATCTCGATGAGTTCAACTTATATCGAGATTAGAAATTTTAAACATTGTAAAAATTGTTTAGCAAAAGTATATTTTCTCTTTTTAACTCATTTTATGCACTCCTACTACAATTTACTTATATTAAAATTACTTAAATTAGATAGGATTAAGAATACACACAGTTTGACTAAAGAACTATAAACTATAAGTAGTTACAATTATAATTTAAAATACTAATTAAATGTATTAATTAGAAAGATAATCAATTTTATCAAAACATATCGTTGTTGCTACCGGCATGTTCACCAAGTAAAAAAAACATGAAAATTAACTTGCAGAGCGGGCATGATTGCAAGGTGCAGAATCGTCTTGAAATATTGGATCATCATTTTTTTGAGTCAGTCTTAGCTGTTGGCAAAACATCTTCAAGAATTTTTTTTTTATATTTCTCTGTATTCACTGATACTTCTAGCATAATAAGATTCTCAACACCAAGTGATGTGATGCATCTCCACACCGTGACATATGCAGGTTGTTTCACTGTGGATGCGATGCATTCATCGCTGTACCTCTCTCCGAATCTCCGATGCACTGTTTGCAAACCGTCTGGACTAATCTAGTTACATTTTGTTTCGTCAGAAAAAACAACCCTCTCCCATTTAATTTTTCTTTGGCCCATTGCAATTGTTTTTTATTTATTTTCTTGGTTAGTGGAGATTTTTTTGCGGGTCGTCTTGCTCGTAAACCCGTATCATTGAGCCTATTTTGAATAGTTCCGACGCAACACCTAGCACTAGTGATATCTTGGAGTTCCACTGAAGTAGAAGCAGAACAATTTTTCAAAGAAAGCAGTTTCAAAATGTGATCATCTCGATTCGAAGTACTACGTTTTAAGCCAGTTCCCACTTTCCGATTTAAAGTCCCACCTTTCTGGAATTTTTAGAAAAATCTTCTTACCGATGACTAGTTACACTGAATTTGCCTTGCTGTAGCACGATTAGAAAAGTTTTGTTTTGATGACTATCATTGCTCTTTTTTTCTTAGTTGAAGTCTCGTAGACATTGCGATTCGGTAGAACTAATGACACACCAATAAAACGACCACTCACTGCAAAAAGGGGCACTAAAGTGAAGAAATGTAGGGGTCTTCAGGTATCTGGTAAGCGAATTGCTATTTTTGTTGCGCTGGGTGTACTTAATGCACTTTCCTAGGATCGGAAAGAGATCCAGGTTCGAATCCCGATAGCAACAACAATATTTTTCGATAAAATTGATTTCATATGTGTATCTTTCTAATTAATATATTTAATTTACATTATTAAATATGTGTCAACTGTCCTATCAAAATGAATTTTGAGACTCGTAGAAATTAGTTTATGCCGAATATATTAGTCGAAAATTAGGGCGAAGATTGGCTAAACAATGATCTTTTATACAATATACATATATCTGAGATAACATTACATCATCTTGTCTTATTGTGACCTTTTTTAAGCTTTATTTGAAATCTGTCATCTTTTCACGGTTGGATATTATTCAGTTACGGGCGTAAGGAACCAATATTTCACTCCTCGTACTAAACACAACAATGCGTGATAAAATTTATTGTGTTATCCAAGCTCAGGGACGGTTAGGGTTTTTAATAAAAATATACGAATTCAGTTTGAAGTATAACAGATTTCTGAATTTCTACATGCAATAGAATTGATTGAAATATAATGCATAATTGATCATATTTACAAGTATTTATCGGTTCTTAATTAATTAGAATATAGTACCTATATTATTTTGGTACCTGGGTGTATGGTTATATATTTAATGACATTGATTCAATAGTTTAATTCCTTTTATCTACAGTTATGTATTCGTAGATTTAAGCTATTAGAGTATTAAAAATACCATAGACACATATTATTAATATGCATTTCAATGCGATCAATTTTTAAAACTACGGCATTAATATTAATTGCCAAACAATAATTATTGCAATACAAATGTTATTAAAATATTTTTTCGATAAATTGAGTTTATCTGTATGGTATGTATATCTTTCTAATTGACGCATTTAATTCGTATTAAAATATCACAGAACTGTGTTCTGAAAAAATTACAACTTCACAAATAATAATGTGTTCTCTTTAAAATAATTATTGTACTAAAATATTTTTGTTAATTGGGTCAAAACTCTGCTTTATTCCACTACACTTTTCATTGTAATTATAACGTTTTCGGGAACACTTCCCATTATCAATATTATAATTCAACTAAAATTAAAAGCACTTTCAGATGATGATGATAATATGTGGTGTGTTTGGAGTTAACATTGATGGGGGGGGGGTGGAGTTAAAACGGTATTAGAATATTTATTATGTTATTATTATTAAATATTTCAAAATTTTCTAGAATGTCTAATTATTATCAAATGAATGGAGGACCATTCATTTGATTGTAGTAATTTATAACTTATACATATTGATAATAAGAAGATGTTCCCGAAAACGTTATATATCATTTAGCGCAATGAAAAGCGTAGTGGAATAAAACAGAGTTTGACTCAATTTACAAAATAATCATGGAATTCCACAAAATTTCACCAAAAAACCTTTGAACTCTTATATTTATTATTATTTCATTCGCCACGTACAAAAAATGAACTTACGTGATTTCTAATACTTACATACGTCATTTCTGTTAAGCCCTTGATATATTAAGGGTCAATCTGCGACAGGCGACCGATTAATATTTTTGTGATGAATCGTACCAAAGTGTTAAGGTTGCATCCACCACAGAGAAGATGGCAAGACATGCCATGCTGAGATTATATGGCAGGCGTAAATACTAACAGAAGACAAAGACGAAGGCCTCAAGCAACCTGGTGATCAAATAACAAAATGGAGGTGAAAATCAGCAATTTAATTAAGGAGACTATCAAAGACAGTATTCTGGCGCTTCGTATAAGAATAGTTGACCCTAAGTAAATGGGACAAGTTGAAGAAAAAGAGTCACCGAGTACTAGAGTTACCACTGACTCTTATATTGCATATGTGTTGATTCAGAAGAATTTTAATGGGAATGATGAACGGCCTCCGTAGTCGGCTAAACATTCGTGTTCATGATGTTTTTATATTCACCTTGGTATGACAGTTAAGAATATGTATTTGGACAGTAATGAGGCGTGAACTGAGAACACAATACTTACTTGAGATGTATTGAATTTATTGATCAAAGGATATGGTATGAATTGAATTATGAGGCGGAAAGTAAAGTACAATATTATAACGAGCGATATCGATAGGCTCGGGTTCGGCAGAAAAGTAATTGCGCAGCGTTAGTCGCATGACAGTAGACCCCTGGCAGCCATTTGTCCCGCCGATGTTCTTACCGACGTGATACAAGATGCCGCCCCGTTCGGTTATTATTGCTCTAAGAGTCTTTCAGAGAGGTCGACCGCACAACCGTCCTCTTGACTTGTGGTCTTCCAATCACCAGAAAATCAGATAAATTGTAGCCTCGCTGCATCCTATCGAACCAAAGACCTCATTGTTTCAAACATAGTCTATCCATCTCATTCTTGGGCGTCCCAGGGGCCGACTTCACTTTGGCATTTACATATAGATCTTAGAGAATGTTCTGGAGACAATACGTGGATACGCCCTACTCATTTAAGCCTTCTCAACTTCAATATTGGATTATTTAGCCTTGACAAACTCAGCATTTGTGCATACATCATTTTTTATTATAAGATAAGACTGTTTCAGTTAATTGTTTTAGTAATTATCCTTTGCGCTACACGCTATCCATTTGTTAACATTTACATACGTCCAAGAAACATTTTAAAACCAACTAATGTATTGCAATACAGTAAATATATATCAACAAACAGCATTCTGCGGGTTTTCATTACGCGCCATAATTATCTATCCGCGCCGTTTTTGATGCGAGTATTAATTGCCTCTATTGCAGTTTACGCGGGATGCAAGAACACGTGCCGTAAAAAAGGAAAAAAAGTTAATTTTGCATCTGCTTTCGTACCAGACTTTGCGCAAGGCATTTAGCCGTCCGTTTAATAGGTGGAATCAATAAAAGTCGAGTAAGGGCGTAATAACTTTTAATTTTACTTGCTGAACGCTTGAATAATATTGGATTAGTGCGTATAAGATGGAAAGTAAGAAGTTATTATATTTATGCAACATTTCACGCGCAGGGAACTGGTGTGAACTGTCAATTTCATTTAAAATATATGAATTTGGTGGATATGTGACCATTTTGTTCTTAATGTATACTTTTTAATTTCTACTGTAAGAAGTTTACAAACAGAAATACTTATTTCTAAATTTTATTTAATAATTAACTTAATTGCTTTTAAGCTTCTTTTCTTAGAAATGTCTTATTCATAATTGTCGTTTTTCAATATTGGTGGAAATATGAGGAAGAAAGGAAGGCACTTACTTTTCGTCTGCCAAATGCTGGTTTATTTGTTTATTCCTCTCCACCACAAGAACAAGCGTTTGAGCGAGGTATCTACACTGTTAACACTCGCGATAAAAGGATTATTATATATAATCAGGCCTATTCTCAAAATTGCAATATTGAAATGAAGGTGATTGTTACACCAACCCTCAAAAATAGTGTTATATTTGAATGAGAGGGAGGGAGAGAAAGTGAGGGAGTGAGGGAGATAAACGTACCATAATCTGTCAAAACTATCTGTCTATTTTTGAGGGTTGGTGTAACAATCACCTTCATTTCAATATTGCAATTTTGAGAATAGGCCTGAATATATAGGATTATTATATATATGTTTTTTTTAATTTTAATTTTATTTTATTGAGGGATTTTGATAGTGTAAACATATTATAACAAACATAATAACTATTTAACATGTGATACTAATAATGAATATCCACAAAAATATTTAGATAGATAAGTATGTTTAGATGCAGAAAATTAATAAAAAGAAAAAAGAGGGAGAAGGGTGGGGAGGTTGCAACTATTGTTGCAGTAAAGGGAGAGCAACATGTGTTTTTATAGGTAGAATGAATGAGCAAAATTGAGATTGTGGTGGTTCATAAGAAGAACCCTTTGAGCGTAGTAAGGCTAATGTTGAACAAGTCAATTTCTGTAAATTTCTCATTATGGTATTTGCATGACCGGTGAATGAATGAATTTTCTTTGTGCTTAAGGAAGAAAGGGACGTAGATGCGCAGATTAAAATTTGGGTAAATAGCGAACTGAAGGTATGCATGAGTGAGATAACAAGTCAAACACCAAAAAACTTAATAGAAATTTAATTCATTCGCTAACAAATATTATGCTGTCATTATTGAAAATTTGATAAAACTTCAAACCATTCGTATTCAAAGGTTTTTTTTTTATTAAAACGTCAATTTTTTTTTTTAAAGTTTCACAACTAATGATTAAATGGCACGATTTAAAAAGAAAAAAATTGCTTCTCATATTAACAAAAAGTTCTGCACAACGTCATCATGGAAACTTTAATATAATTTATCCACAAATGTAAGTAATTTTGTTGTATTTTTTATTTATAAATCTTACTATGTATCTACGTCTTTCGCGCTTGTTCTAACACAAAAATAATTGTTAAGAGAACACATTCTTATTGTGAAGTTGTAATTATTCAGAATATAGATCTGTGATATTTTGAATATGAATTAAATATATTAATTAGAAAGATATACATATAAAATCAATTTTATCGAAAAATATTGTTGTTGCGCCACCGGGATTCGAACCTGGATCTCTTTCCTAACCGGGGAAGGTGCATTATCCAACTATGCTACAGCGACAATATTTTTAGCGACATTTTTCGAACCTATATGTTACCTTTTTTTTATATTAGTACATTTAATCGTTCCATTATTTGAAAGAGCCATCTACCTTATTTTTACAGAATCTCAAATACCTTTGAGTAAACTGATAGCAGACGCCAGAATTATCAATTCATTTTTATTAAATTTTGGACACATTGATACAACTTTATTATTAGGAGAACACATTCTTATTGTGAAGTTGTAATTATTCAGAACATAGGTCTGTGATATTTTAAATATGAATTAAATATTATATTATATATAAACTATACTAAGATCGGACTGAAGTTATTATTACTTTTCTTAAAAAAATAGATGAAATATACGTGTTATTATTGTTATTAGGAGAACACATTCTTATTGTGAAGTTGTAATTATTCAGAATATGTGATATTTTAAATACTAACTAAATATATTAATTAGAAAAATATACATATAAAATCAATTTTATCGTAAAGTACTGTCGTTGCGCTACCGGGACTCGAACCTGGATATCTTCCCAAACCGGGAATGGTGCATTATCCAACTATAAATATAGATGGCTTTCAAACGATGAAACGATAGATGTATAATTTGAAAAAGGTTCGAAAATTTGTCGTCAAAAGTACTATCGCTGTAGCATAGTTGGATAATGGACGAGGTTCGAATTCCGGTTGCGCAATTTTTTCGATAAAATTGATTTTATATGTATATCTTTCTAATTAATACATTTAATTGAGTCTATATAGGCTTGCACGTCTGCAACTTCGGATACTCTAGCCTTGGTGATTTGAATTGAACATTTGAATAGTTTGAGGAGTTCAGCTCTGTGCAAAACTAAATATGACGGAACCAACTATTATGTTGATTTATAGAATCGTCTTTTCGTATTACTACTCATTAGATATGGTACTGTTCATTAAATGTCGTGTAACTCGAATGCATATCTTACAAATACTGTATTTAATTTATTGTATTATATTATTCTTTATTATGTTCTAGACAAAACACTACTTTTAAAAGCTTAACATGGCTTGAACTAATGTCGGAATTTATTGAAGCTTCCTGTCGTGTATGTACATACAGGCGTACTCATACGTATTCTAGTATTGACTTTGAAAATAGGGTATAATAATTTTAAAATGAAAATAATTCTCATTTACCCAAATTAATTAGGTTTTAGTAAATTCGTTTTCATGAAAATTACGTGGGAAATAATTAAATATAACACGTTAAACGAATTTCATATTTAAAAAAATGACAAATGCCGACCGTGTTAACAGAAAGTTAAGTCGTAAAGTCATAAGCAATTTGATGAAAATAATTAGGGTAATGTTTAAAATGTTAAGGTCGGTGTGCAACAAGCGGCAGCCTTGTTTATTATCACATGTTGGTCTAGTTATATAGTTGAGTCATACAATTTGGTAACGGTATATTAATTTCTTCTTATAAGATGCAAAACCATTTTGTGTTACGTTAAAAAAAAAAAAGTATTAAATCGCAAAGCATTTTGTAGTTATCGAAATATTATTTTTTCATGTTTAACATTTTCCGCTGAATTTAACATATCGCACACCTAAAGACAATTCAAAAAGTTATTTTTCAGTAAAAAATAAATAAATACATTTTTCTCCATTTTAATGTATCCTAAAATGACATTAATCGTTATGAACTTAAAAACTTAATAACTTAAAATTCTTGTTATTTTCAGTTGTCTTAGTTTCGATCTCGGTATTTGCATATGTATTTTCAAAACTATTTTAGAGGCGATTAGCATACAAATATTTTGCTAACACTGTTATAACGCGCCTCTGTTTAACGCAAATTCGGATATAACGCAAGTAAGCAACATTCTATCATTTTTTTTAGAAATAAGCTGTAAATGATAATTACCAATACATTTAATTTTTTTATTGTATTTTTTTTTTCATAGAAAACTTCACTTAAAATTATTATGCATTCTAATATATACTGTAAATAAGGGCATTCTAAGATGTTAATAAATCAATGTACCCTAATTTTGCGCGATCGCACTTTTGTCGGTTTTGCGACCCCAACGACTGCATTATAACGGGACCCAACTCTATATGATATAGCTAGTGTACAACTAGTTTATTTAAGCATTGATTAAGTAATTCACCTGTAAAATACTTTAAAGTTTGTAATTTCATTAAATGTAAAACTGTGTAATATATGTGTAAATAATACAATTTAATGTTCCACCATAAATTACCAAAGTATATTAAATAGTTCAGTTTTAAAATAATATTTACGTAATTGTGATGCGTTTAAACTTCACAAAATATGTTATCAAATATGAAAATGTTTTAAATTTTATCATTTAAAATGGAAGATTTAGCCTTCTACCCTTTCTATGATGGGCGTGCTGCGTTAACCATGACCATTCTAGAATATCATTTTACTTTTTAATCTTTTTCAGCCGATCATGCGTCCAGTATTGAATATTGACTTCCCTTTTATGTTTTCCGCAGCTTCCTGTCTATTGCGATTTGCTTCCAATTTTGCCCAACTACCCTCTCAGCCTTTTATCATTTTATTTAATTTCGCTTTATTTCCTAAAATATAAAGTTGCGTACAGTATTTCGACTGCACGCGCCCGGTAAAATGTGAGCCTAGTAACTTTATAATATTCAATGCCGTTCAGTAATAGCGCTTCGTTTAACCTATTGAAAGCTACCGTATCAACAGTTGATACGGTATAAAATGGATTTTGTACGCGGCCGTATCAACAGCTGATACGGCGACTTTGGTCCGTGATCACATGTGCGCCTATTTCAAACAATATTTTAACATATACTGAAAGATTCCTAATACTTTAACGGTACTGACATCTTCAGTTATTTTTGGAAAATAACGTACTTCGTTAAAAACATCGATAATCGGTTACGTGTTTCGAGCAGCGGCCGCATTGCTGTACCGTTATGTATGTTTTTGTATGGAGTTTATGTTTATTCATTTATAAACATCCTACGGGTTTTTACAACCATGTTATGTTTTGGTTTCATATTGAACAAGATAATCTTTTATCTCTATCTGAGGCGATAAATTACCTGTAAATCGACTATTTTTATGATTTAATGCATATTTGGGTATTCCAAAAAATATGCCACGTGTGAGTATTGGAATATCAGGGCTGGGAGTAGCGTTCAATAGGTTAATGCTTGAATCCGGGGTGATACCGGCCCACGCATCGGGCTAGCACACTGTCTATGTTAAAAAAACGGCATGTGTGTGCTGTTGTACAGTAGTAGTTCAATGCCAGCGTGTAATGCGTATACAGCAGCGTAACAAAGCCAATGCGATGCATTGAGGCCCACGTTGGATAAGGACCCAAAAGGTTCGCACCTTATAATACATTTAGTATTCCCAGGGTTAATACAGATTAATATTTTTTTTAATACTCCACAGCAAGAAATGGAATCATAAAATTTTAAAAATATTACAAAAATAGTACGAACAGATGAATAAAGTAGTGCCTCGTTAATATATCAGGTTGAGGATCATCGCGATACGAGAATCATCATTAAGTAACAGAAGCAAATTGCGATAGCATATTTACAAAAATACATTTTTTTTAAAGATATCTTATATATTCTGATATGTTTGTTACAAAACATATACAGGGGGGCCTTTTTCCCGTTTTGCATTCGGGCTTAACTTTTTTGGCTACGCCACTGGTTCAAAAACGTATTGCGCAAAACAATACATAGAAGAGCACCGGAAATTATGATATGCAGATACCGACGGCGCCTTCTTTATTTTCTTTTATTTTCCATTTGCTAAAGAATTCCCACAATGATATCACCTTTAACAGTCAATTTGCCATCGGTGGCCCATCAGTCAATTAGACGGTGCGATGTACAAATACACATCGTATCTATTTCTGTACAAAAGATCAGTGGAATAATTAACTATGCGGGTTTTGTAATTGAACCGTTTGTCTTCTTCGCGTTTATATACTCAGTTTAATTATTATAGTTCTACTATTTCATCGATAGGGTGCAAGTTTAATTACGTGTTGGTTGGGGAATATTATTTTATTTATGTTGCCTGCTGTTCTGTTATTGTAAGCTTTAAGCAATACGCTCTCGCAATAATCAAACCGAAATGCAAATATATTTTAATTCGACTTAAAAAATCGAAAAGTCGAAGAACAGTAAGATTTTTTAAATCTTTACAAAGAAAAAATTATGATGGTATTTTATATTTTATGTTTTAGTGATGTTAATGAAATGTCACACTTCAGTCAATTTTAAATTTTACTCTATTTTTTTAAATCTTTCCTGGTTATAAACATACATGATTTAATAGCGCATTAAAATTGTGAAAATTTGCTACTAAACCGGTGAAAATTTTGCTTTTGGTCGATATGAGGTGCCTTCTCGTTCAAGTGAACGTTTCAGCAGTGTTGCTAGTGTAAAAAGAGGAAACTCATTACTCGCCCAACCAGATCAACAGAAAACATTTCTACTTTAGCTGAAAGTGTTGATGAAAATCTAGATGTGTTGATAAGAAAACGTGCACAGCAATTAGACACTTCATACAGCACTTCGCACTGTATTTTGTATAAAGATCTTGACTTAAAGGATTCATTTTTTTCAAATTTAAAATAATGGTTGAGTTTGAATTACATAATATACTTACTATGGTGAGTCGTGAAAAGTTTGGTAAGATTTCACAAGGGTACACCTACAGAGTGGGCCAACTTGGACTGACTGATGAAAAATGCATATAACTTTTGTATTTTAATAGTTAATAAAAAAAATATATTATTACATGAAAGTGTACTTTGTTAACTTTTTTTTAATGTATGTGTGGAAAATAACACCATTTAAATGACCTCCATTTTCTTGTTGACAAATAATTGCTCTTTCTAAAGTATTTTTCATTACATTACGCAACGTCTCCAAATTTGTTATTTCTGCACGAATATTTTTTTAAGCTCTTGAATTGTTGCTGGTTTGTTCATGTAAACTCAGCCTTTTAAGTAGCCCTACAAAAAGAAATCAGGCGCCGTCAAATCTGGGGAACGGGGAGGCCAAGCAAACCCTGCATTTTTTTAAATTAGCCGGTCACCGAAAATAGATCGTCGCGAAACATAATAAAATTCAATAATTTTAAAGCGCTCTTGAACTGGATATGTAGCCATTATAAACTTTCATAAATTCTTTATTATTTGTAAAAAATATATATAATTAAAAATTAACCTCACCAAAGTTATAATTTTTTAAAAACAATCAGCCCATGTTAGCCCACCCCATACAATACAAAGTCCCAACTGACAAATCCAGTTCCACGTGGTCCCCTTTGAAAATAGCAGAAGCGAATGGATATGGGAAGGAAAACCTGTAAAAAACAACACAAGCCTGGCAGTGTGGTGTGTGTTAAGTAGTAGGTGTATAATACACAAGGGGAGGCTAATTGTTAAGATAATAGAGAGGCTATGGAAAAAAGGTGTGAGTCATCTTAAAACTAACTTAATACCTTGTGTAATCCGATGGTGTTTAAGATTCCGTAAAAATAAAGTAGAGGGCTTTCAAATATTGGAACGATAGATGTATTAATTTGAAAAGTGTAACATGTAAGTTCGACAATTTGTCGTCAATGCACTGTGTTGGTATAGGATAATCGGTTAATGCACGATCCGGATTGGAAGAGATCCTGGTTCGAATCCCGAGAGCAACAACAATATTTTTCGATAAAAATGATTTTATATGTATATCTTTCTAATTAATACATTTAGTTTGTATTTTTAAAAATATCACAGACCTACAGGGTGGCCCAAAAAAAGTGAGAACATGTCGTAACACATGAGTTATTTCAAAACATAATATAATTAATTATAATTCTTAATGTAATTTTTATGGCACAATATTTAGCTAATCAGAAATCATAAAAACACTCCATATTGCATAATCTACTGGGTTTAAATCTGGGCTGTTCGTTTCGCTGAAAAAAGTTGATTGTATTTCTGGCTGTGTGAGATGGAGCTACATCATGTTGTAATGTCCAGTTGTGCTGTAATGTCCAGCTATACTTCAGGCTTTGTTTTGAAACTCTTTGATCATTTCAAACAAAAAACCAAATATGAACAATGGAAAAATTAATAATCAAAGATGGCGACCGGAAATTTTCGAAATAAAACGTAAACTAATTTTGATGTAATTATATCACATTTTACGAAATTTTCTCACTTTTTTTGTTATGTTCTGAATAATTACAACTTCACAATAAGAATGTATTCTCTTTAAAGCGGAATATTACTACTACCGACTTTTACCTATACGCATATTGCATGCAGACTAAACGTAAATGCAAATGCGCATGCTAAGTAAATATGAAATTTATATGACTCATTAGGAATGAATGAATGAATGAATTATGGATGAATGTAAGGCCGAAGAAAACGTACCTAATAGATAGTATGCAGGAAAATTTTTCCTACTTATATAATTAGAGTAGGTATTATAAGAACAAATGCATTACTTTAATTCATTCTTTTCATAATCAGTCAATGACACTCAAAAATTTATTCCACAGTAAATTAATTTGAAAGTCTACCTGCATGTACGTGTAAAAATATTCTTCGTCACGTGTAATATGCAAATGAAAATTAACATTAAAAAATTAATGGAAATTAGTTACGCCATTGATAGACCGTTAAATAATAGCGTCGTTCCGTTTCACGAAAACATGGCAGTTCCGGTGTAAACGCACTCGCATTAATTTCTTGCAATCCGATACGTTGCAATGCATATTCAACGGCGTCCAATGACATCATTTTGATAAGTGGCAATGCTGGGATTGGTTGGTGATTCTCAAAATATATTTCTTACTTTGTGGCGCACGACAAGAAGCGCACCTTCCTGAATTTGCGCAGCACTTGATGTCATTGTAAATAGCTGCGCGGCCACGGCCAGTGTATGAAATTAAAATAACAGAAAAATAACACTTTTCCAATTGGCGTTTCGTGTATCGCAAGCACCGATGGGGTCTCGCCGCCAGGATTTTATTGGCCAACACTTGAGGAATATTTTTTAAACAAATAAAGCGGTTTGTGTCTTGGCTAATTATGCAGAATTAAAATTAAATTCTGAACTCGCATTCCCAGAATATGATATCTAGTCAGATGTATACCTCGGTGTAATTATTGATCAAAATTTAAATGGCACAGTCACATTAACGAATTAGTGAAAAGAATAAAAAATGTATTTATATATTCATAAGATTACGGAACATTTTAAGTATAAATAATTTAAAAAAGGTATATTTTGCTATTGTTCACTCACTACTCCAGTATGGAATAATTGTGTGGGGAGGAGCATACAATAATATAATGAACTCGGTAAAAAAAACAGAGAACAAAGTGATATTAAAAAAAAGATCAACTTTTTCAACACAAACACTTTTTGCAAAATTCCCAGTTCCTAAAATAGAAAACATTTATAAAAAATCTCAATTAATCAATTAATTAAAGAAAATAACACTATAAAATTTGAAACAAGCACATCATTAAGGTTTAAAAATAACTTTAAAATCCCTAAATGTAACACCAAACACTATCAGCAAAATTCTATATATTTAGGGATAAAAAATTTCAATAGCCTTCGTACACAAATTAAAGAAATAAAGGATATAAAAGAGTTTAAAAAGAAACTAAATGAACACTTCAAAAACACATAATTGGACAATAAACAATATTACAGAATACTTCAGAAGCACACAAATGGACAATGAATAGAATATGTAAGGTATTATATAAAATTATTGTAGTGTAACTCCCTCTCCAAGCACAAGAGCTGGTCTCTTTTTTGGAGAGGTAAGCGAAAGAAAAACCATGTAATTTAAAAAAAATGTAAAATACTTTATTCACGCTATAAAAAAATTGTAAAAAATGTCAAATAAATAAAAAATTAATGTATTTCTCCACTCCGCCACAACTGAGGAGACGTGTCGATAGTAACGTAATATAAAATAATAAATGTATACTACGATGTACGATGGCAGGTAGTGGTTATTTGTGTTTTTGCCACAATATATTATATAGATAGATACATGAGAGCTTGAAGTTTGATTGATCTAAACTTGTCTAATAATATTAATACGGTATAGGCGACGCGACATTCTTATTTTTTGTTTGATAACAATGAAGAAATTTGTATGAAAAACATGTATCTTTTTTAAATATATTAAATTAACAGGGGTGGTATTATACACGAGTCTGAGTCATGTACCGCGTTTTTTCCCTCTATTTTAAGAATTATATTCAGTAAATCATAATTTTTAAACAGTTTATTTAGAAAAATAAGACATTTCATTATATCTATATAATTTTCATACAAATTTCTTTAAGACCATTTTCATATTTTTATGTTATACTTTCAATTATTTAATAATTTTATTTGATTGAACTAAGTCTTTAAATGTTAAAAGTAAACGCGCTACACGTCTACGACACACGCCCCTAAATGTAATGTTTTTCTTAGATACATTTAGCATTTTCTTACATAAGCGTTGGGCTTAGTTTGAAAATAGTAAGAATATTGATGTGACATGTATTCCATGTATGCGTGTGTAAAAATGTGTCTTCTTTCCGAAGTTGAAAATATACTAAATACCCGTAACAGCGTTCTTATATATTGTAGACCACCCGCGAACCGCCTAAAAAAATATTTGTGAAATTTTCTAACGCTATTTTAATCTTGTTATTTATAAAGTTCTATTTCTAATATTCTGGGGAGCCTCCGATAAATATCCAAAATGATATTTTAATATTAGGCGAAAACAAGAAATATGAAAACCGCATTAGTTTCCACTGTTAACTAATTGAAATTATTAACAGTAGAAAATTGGAATGTTTCCCATTATTAAGGAGAATACATTCTTATTGTCAAGTTGTAATTATTCAGAACATAAGTCTGTGATATTTTAAATACTAATTAATTGGCTTTCAAATAATGGAACGATAGATGTATTAATTTGAAAAGTGTAAGATACAGGTTCGAAAATTTGTCGTCAATCCTCTGTGTTGGTATAACATAATCGGATAATGCACGTTCTACGGATTGGAAGAGATCCAAGTTCGAATTGAGTTTATTTGTATATCTTTCTAATTAATACATTTAATTTGTATTTAAATTACCTTCAGCCTGACTACTAACTGTTTTTCTATAAAGGTTAATTCAAATCATAAATTTTATCTTTTTATCTGTATATTATGTCGAGAAGCGTTGGAATTTAATTGTCGATATTTCCATAGACAAAATCTTGTACATCTTCCGCATGGGCATGAATCAGAACATTGTCATGTAATGTGTCTACTTTCACCTTGTAGATTATGTATTGTTTATGGTAAAAAGTGATGTATTTTATGATAAGTGGGATCGGGTTGGGGGGCCGCAGTCGAACCGGCCCGGGGCCCACAAATTACTATTAACAGCGCCGGGAGGTCAGTTAAACACCCCTGACTGGACGGGGCTCGGGGTGTTTCGGGAGAGGATGAAAACTAATTTATTAATTTTTTTTTTTATTAATACATGCTTCTTGCAGGTCTGTCTTGATATTATATTAACAAATATCAATTACCAAATGTCAAATAGTAAATATTACATATACGTTACACGACGGGGTGTGTTATGAGGTAGTTATCTCTTGGCTAACATCATGTGTTTCGTACATAAATTTTTGATCGCTTTTAATCTAAACTTTCTGGTACATCGGTGCTTTATGACTGTTAGCAAATCAATACAATATTAGTTGGAATCGCACTTTTAGGTGCCAGAAAACACAGGACAGGAAGAAAAAAGGACTCGTCAAACTCACCTCTCTGGGTATCCCGATCGCCTCTGAACGCAGTGGACTGTATATAGAATTATCATACAGTATTTCACCAAAGATCGAACACAAGATAGAATCACAAAGTTTCCGAGATTGATAACAACGTTTTGAACTGTTCCAATACAAAGTGTCAATCAACCGACTGCGCTAGCGGCGGGGGAGAGGAGGGAAGGTGGAATGCACATACATTCAAACAAACGTTCAAAATATTATAATAATAAATATAAGTCCTAAACAATATTTTTATAGTCATATAATTAATAAATGATTTATCATCTAGAGATATTTATTACATGCAGATAATAAGTCAGAATATTTTGTTTAAACTAATAATTTTGACTTTCAGATTTATAGATCTTTCAAAACCTGACCCAGATATGTTAAATTAAATGTGGCCCTAGATTAATATAGACCCAGTTTTAAAATATTAAACAACCCTTATATCTATTTAGTTTTTATATTTATTAATAAATTATAATTATTGATCAGTATAAATAATTATGGATCTATATGAAATCGTATATATGGTATGGTTAACATATTAGTTAGGTTAGGTTACTGATATTTTATTATAATTATTGGTTATCTATTTAAAATATTGATTGATTGATCAATATATTTTTAATTCATTAAAATTAATAAATAAGAATTTATTTATTTAAATTACATTGCTTACGTATGATCAGTCAAAATTGCTTCGAGGAACCATATTGCTGTCATAAGCACGTCACGTGACTAAATTGGAATGCACTACGCGGTATCGCACTTTTTTGCTGCATTAAATGCATAATATGTTGTATTCTTATTATTATTGTGTTGTGTTATTACTATTATTATTGCTGTATTATGTATAATTTCTTATCCTATCTTTAATACATACTATCATTTTATTTACTATACTATTATTTTATGCATGTATAAAACTACAAATAATAAATAAACCTGATACCCTGACGGAGCCTAAATAGTAAAGTTGAAAAAACACAAAATGTATCATTTTATAAATTTTATTTGGAAAACGTACAGCTTTACATTAATAAATAAAACAATAATAAAAATACAATAAAAAAATATTAAATTAACGTACATGTTTCATCTCGATTTATCTAGATACATTATAAGATTAATATTTAATAAAATGTGTTAAGGAAAATTAAAAAAGTGAAAATTCTTTCCTTCATTCCTCTTTTCATTTGTTTTTAATTAAATTTTAACTTTCAATAAAATTAATATAAAATGCATTTAAATTCACGGGATGTTTTTCTGAGAGGAACTGGCATGAGAGCAACCACTTCTATAATAATTCCTGACAAGGTTGGGTTCCATTCAGAGTTATTTACTCTCGCTTAAATTCCACTCAACAAAGCAACGCGCTCAATACTTTATACAATCTTAAAAGCTTTTTTTTGACAATATTTTACAGTTAGAGCAGTTAATTTCCGGCAATTAGTTAATAAAACCTTTATTTTTCTTTATTATTACATTTGGTCATTATTACATGTATCGCACAGAATTGATATGATAAGACAGGTGTCAATAATTTAATGGTATAATCATCGTAAAACGTACAGCGGCGGCCTGTCGCCGTGTAGGCAGGTAGGTACCGAATTTGGTATTAATTTTTGGCCCTGAAAAGTATCCTAAGATATTATTTGGATCAAATACACCCTACTTTAATTACCTAATATTTAAATAACTCTGATAGTTTTAAAATTTGAATAAACACAAACCACAATAATTAAGTTAGAAAATGTAAAATGAAAGTGCCAGGCCTGTGCTCCGTGCCATCCCCCCGAGCACCTGTCGGGCGGGGCATAAAGCATGCGCGAGGCGCGAGCTGCATACAACTGCAGTAAATAAATATTCTTTATAGGTTTTATATCAAAATCTCCAGAGTCCGTGTTCGGGTCCTTTGGCCGAACGTATAAATACTATAAATTTTAACACACGTATCTAATACGGTACTAATACGGGCATAATTCTCCCGCGCTACTAAATCTGTTCCTTCAGCGTTTGAATTACTATTATGTCCATTTGTTGGGATGCTTTTATTGTGTGTAATATATTTTTTGTGTTTAGGGTTATGTTATGAATGTTTTAATAGGGATTGTACAAATTTCCGGCATTCTTATCGGCGACACTACACATTTTTTACCGGCGTTTAATTCATTAAATAAATATATAAATGTATTTTCTGATATATTTTCTCATCGATCATAAACCTGCTATAAACCGAGTAGACGAGCGCTAAAAAGAGATTCGGTGTGTTTATATTGTGATATTTATTTATTAGTCTTTTGTTAACTGAGGCAAATTGTGATTTTTTACATTTCAAAAACGGTTGGGAATCGAACTCATGACTCCACAGATCGGTGAGCAGACGCTTTACAACCAGGCTGCAAATTATTTTCGCAGTGACTAGTGACTAGAAGAAAGCAATAGGTTTTCGCCATTATTTCGGCCGTTACGCAGCCATATGGTGGTCTACGTAGCGCTCGGGATTCACAAATCAGTAAGGAACGTTACCTATGCTGTATCCCTTACGCGAGGTTCCATGAAAAATTTGTAACATATATATTCACATTCAAATTTGGCGAGCAATGTGTGACACATAACTAAAGCCCGATTGAAGCTTCGGTTTCGGCCACCTTTGGCTGCACGTTCGGCTTCGGCTAAAATCTGCCGAACGTTTGGCCGAAGCCGAATGAAATAAAATTTAGTTTATAATTTCTAGAAAGCTGCAATTTATTTGTTTAATGGATATATTTACAATTGCTATCAACACCATAATGCAGAAAACTAAGTAACTATCTAAGTTATGTATACTTTCTAGTCGGTGTTCTAAGATTTCTAAGTACGATTGAACCTTTGGCTTCGGCCGAAGGTTACGGCAAGAGTCGAACAATCGGCTTCGCCTTCGGCCAAAAACTGACCTTCGGTCGGACACTACATACAACGAATCGCATTATTGAGGTTCATACGTCACTATACTTATTATCTATTAGTTCATTTTAACCTCACTCTTTCATTTCCATATTGTCATTATTGTCACTGTTCAAATGTTCAATCTGATATATATTTTACATTACATATTTATATTCACACAGGTTTATCATAAAAATAACACGATTATTTTATATTTACAATTTATATTTTAAAAAAAATATTTTATTTCAAACAATTTGAACAAAAATATTGTTATTATTATATAGGTCTGTGATATTTTAAATATGAATTAAATATCACAGACCGTCTGTTCTGAATAATTACAACTTCACAATAAGAATGTGTTCTCCTAATAATAAAATTATATCAATGTGTCCAAAATATAATAAAAATGAATTGATTATTCTGGCGTCCGCTATCAGATTACTCAAAGGTATTTGAGATTCTGCAAAAATAAGGTAGATGGCTCTTTCAAATAATGGAACGATTGTATTAATATCAAAAGGGTAACATATAGGTTCGAAAATTTGTCGCTGTAGCATAGTTGGATAATACACCTTCCCCAGTTAGGAAAGAGATCCAGCTTCGAATCCCAGTGGCGTAACAACAATATCTATTGATTAAATTGATTTTATATGTATATCTTTCTAATTAATACATATTTAAAAATATAGTTATTGAACGAGTGATGATGACGGCTGTCGTCGCCGTTGTCCGCTTACGTGCGAATGTTCCGCCTCGATTCTAAACCTTCGTCTAGTATTAATATATATTTATCATAAAATTAAGAATTTTCGATTATTTGAAATGAAATTGTATCTATTTTCTTGATTAACAAACCGATAAAGGTAAAGGACTTTTTCGAAATAAGTTTGATTTATTTTTGATTCATTTAGAAATAATAAATATGTCGTGTGGTATTTTAATGGTGGAATTGTCGGTTCTAATTGTTGGATGCAATGTGACACCTTTTCTGTTACCTCGGCGGTCTTCTGAGATTCCTTTTTTGACAGTGAAAAAATTGTTGATTAAATAATTAAATGTACTATCTGAAAGCTAAATCCGTTTGGTAGTTTGAATGAAAGAATTTCACCGTGATAGGACATTGCATGTAAACTATAAATATTGAAGTATTTACATATTATATTAAGTTGGAATTTACAGTATGTATTTATTATCAAAATGCAGTCGTGAAAAAATAATCGGTTCATAGTCTCGGTTGAGTAATTCAGTTATATTCAGTTCGAGATATCTATTGCACTTTATATGCAAGGAAGATTGAACCAATAGACCTATAACCTCTCTCGGCACGCCAGCGCGTACACCTTGGTCTGATTTAAAGTTAAATGTAACATTATTAGATCATATATAGTTTTCAAATTTAAATAATAAAACTTTATTTTTCGTAAAATCTGAAATCACCTTTTAAAAGTATTTTTAAGTGGTGCAAAATTATAATACAAAAAACCCTAGAACATAATTAGGTAGATTTCAATAAGTACAAATACTACTTATTGTGTAGAGGGTCTCTACACAACTTTCTGAAAATTACAATGCATTTTTTCGATCAAGACCAAGAGACCATACCACCCCGTTAAAATTGTTTAAACATACGGAATACAACGGATTATATGTAAGTATATGATTATCTCGTAGTTTTTAACTGATTTCAATTAAACTTTTATGAAAAATTAATCCAGTAGATATCTCGGCTAAATTAGTTATCTTCCAGATTGGCGGCTATTCAAAGACTTGACCATTTTTTCTTGACATCTTTTTCTTCTAGTGTTTTATCCAATCTAATAAAAAATCATATCTCCTATTGGACCTGGAGACAAAAGTAAAATATGTATTTTTAATTGTTTATCTTTTATTAGGAGAACACATTCTTATTGTGAAGTTGTAATTATTCACAACATAGGTCTGTGATATTTTAAATATGAATTAAATATATTAATTAGAAAGATATACATATAAAATCAATTTTATCGAAAAATATTGTTGTTGCGCCACCGGGATTCGAACCTGGATCTCTTTCCTAACCGGGGAAAGTGCATTATCTAACTATGCTACAGCGACAATATTATGTTAACATATAGGTTCGAAAATTGTCGCTAAAACAATATTTTTCGATAAAATTGATTTTATATGTATATCTTTCTAATTAATATATTTAATTCATATTGTTTATCTTTTATTGCCATGAATTATTTTAAAATTTAGAGGCACAGAAAACTATTTCGAGTGAAATTAACTATTATTAAGTATTAATTAACTTAATCATATGAAAGAAAATGTGTTAAAAATTTATTAAAAAATATTTTATTCGCAACAAAATTATTTATAATACATAGTAATTTATTTTTTAGTTTCTAGTTTTTTTGACAAATATTTATTACATAATATGAACATCAGTAACATTATTACTGAAGGTTTTAGCAGAAAAGTAAGTAAACTTCATTCGGTGGCCTGTCTGGTACACTAGCTTTCACTGTATTATAGTGGAAACTGCTTTCCGTTATGGTAGATAGTGCTAAATTATGAAGAAAAATATGTACACAATTTATTCATAGCTGTACAAAATTTAATATTTATATTATATTAATATTATTTCCCTTGAATGTGTCAACTAAACGCAATTAATATTCCTTCTACAATCTTATGTGGAAAATATATTATTATATATTTATTTCATAGACTTGCTTGATTTAAATAAGTTTTTAAATTATTCCTAATTTTGATTAATAATTTCATTTAATTAGTATAATTTTTGCAACATGAATTTACGATTTATTTAAAACTTATTTCTATTTTATAATTCTAAAATAAATTCTAATTTTATATATTAGATAATTATTATTTGTCGCTTTATGTTATTTTTATTTATTAACGTTACAACAGACCCAATTACTGTAGTGAAACATTTCGAATACCCAGGCTTAATAAAATCACGTAGATGTATGTAACCTCAGCAGAATTGAACCTGAAACGTCCGGTATGAGAAGCCAGCGTCTTGGACTACATTATATATATATATATTTGTTGTGTTTGTTCTTATTTAAATTATTTTAAAACTGTTTTTTTGTTTAATTATTATTATATTAACAGTTATGTTTAGTGATAGGTAACATGTACAATTGTAAAAACATTTTTTAGAATTGTTGGTTTACTCGATAATTGAAAAAAATCGGCCTCGTTGATAAATAGGCATCACAATGCATGAAATTAAAAAACTTTCCAAAAATTATGTAGAAAATATGTGACTATACACCTTCACCTAAGCTTTACGATTGTGTTATGGTAAACGATTTTTACGTTTTAGTATCATCGCGTAATTTATCCCTACAAAAAAATATGAAATTTGAATCCTGTATCTTAAAAAAATAAAGTTAACTAGTTTTTTTTTCTTATTCATCTTTGATGTCGGTCCCTCGTGACCGACGATAGCGATCTTCATAAACTCCCATCCTTTTGACTATATTCCTCCACATCTCTCGGTATCCCACAGATATGTGAACTGTCATCAGAGAAATGCCTGTTGCGCTTTCCACTCGGACGGTCTAACGTGTGAGGAATCTTCAGTTTCCTTCTCATCCTTCAACGTGACCCACCGCTATAAGCATTTCCAAGGTGTCTGCCCTATTTGTAAGACGTTCAAAAAATTGGAGGATTCGTCTCAGGTAATTGGGAGACTATCGTAGATGTGTACTGCGTCAGGCTGTCCACCGTATGCACACAGCGCCGGCCCTAGCCTCTGTGGCATTATTGTGCAAAAAATTTCTGGACTCCCTGATTTTTCCTTGATTTAGAAAAAACGGTGGATCTATTGAACCATTCACGCAGACTCTCAGATTCCGCAGCTGCAGCGTCCTCCTGCGACCAGACCCTCTTTTTCGTAAATCAATCTTGCACTGATGATAAGGTAGAGAATGTTGTATTACATATGTCTCTCAAGTTTCGCTTCACATGGGCAAAATATTCCGAATCTTCATTGATTTCTTAGCTCATTTCCCAGTTAGTATTAATATTTACAGCACAGGTGAATTTTTACGGTCAGCCTTTTTTAACGGCACTCCATGAGCTATATTATTGTGATACTGAAGAATTGGCTGCCCCGGTTTGCTCGGCGTCTCGGCTTGCTCGGTGCCCTCGGGCGGAGGCCGAGCTCGCACCCCTCTCGGGTCGGCCCGAATGCACAGCATACACCTTCAACATCACATCTCAAAAGCGCCAGTCCAACTTCTTTTCTACAATGTCACACCATATATATATATTGAATAGGTAATAGCTTGCTTGTTTACTTAATATTGTTGCTTGGCCAGATACCTCGCGGCCATGGCCAGTGATTCTATAAAACTGATTTTTCATGTTGAAAACAGGATTGAAGCGGCTACCACGGGGCAACTTCACTTCTCGTATGTAGCTCAAACAAATATTATATCAGACATATTCTAAAAATGATTTAAATATTAATTAAATCGAAATACAAATTAAATATATTAATTAGAAAGATATACGTATAAAATCAATTTTATAGAAAAATATTGTTTTTGCTACCGGGATTCGAATCTGGATCTCTTCCAATCCGGGGGACGCGCATTAAGCGATTATGCTATACCAACACAGTGGATTGACGACAAATTTAATTAGTATTTAAAATATCACAGACCTATATTCTGAATAATTACAACTTCACAATAAGAATGTTTTCTTCTTATTAATTAAATTCGTAATATCCGCCTCGTTTCACGTATTTTCCGTAGTCATGCGACCCGTCTGGCGACAGTCTGATAATACAACACCATACGATGAGGTATCACTGGCATTTGTAGTGTAATATAATATATATACCAGAGACTCCACAAAGCCTGAGTTGTTTTACAATATACATATCTTTTCAAGTTATTTACATTGTAAGTTCATTAATAATTCTATTAAATATTTATTATTTCGTAAAAAAATTCACCTCAAGGGCGCTTTACACATAAACTTAATAGTCCTACATTATTGTTTTTAATGCGCTTTTAGTCTCTTCTTAAATAAAGTCTCTGATGCACTGTTTCTCATGACGGAGGGCAAAGAGTTCCACCGCAAATACCCGTTCATTAAACTTAGACTTCTGGCAACTGCCGGTCGGTTCTACAACCCCTCCTGCAGCTAAAGTAGAGGCTGACCTGAGAGTTTGACGTCTACTATTCAAATTGTCTGAGATTCAAAGCTCTTAAAGATACAGAGGCGCCATGTTGTGTGTCGCCTTGTACATCAACCAGCACAATTTAAATTCAACTCTTTCAGGGAATCGGAGCCAACGTAGCTCATGTAAAAGGGATGTTATATGAGAGTATTTAGAAACTGTGCTGCCACATTTAAAATGGATTGTAATATATCCAGCCGAAACATTAGCAGCACAAATGGTGCTAGTCCACACGTGACACCACAAATGCATTCATAAGTAAGCTGGCTACCGCAGGAGGGAGATGTCTCTGAATACTATTAATCTATCTCAGTTGATGGCAGCATGCACTGACAGTTTTGCTGATTTGTGTATTCATTGAAAGATCTGAATGAATGTGCACGCCCAACAACTTAACTGCTGATTTAGCATTCGCAGACATTGATTACTGTATTAAGTGTTAATTTTTATTATTTCTTTTAATTTTTTTTGTCATTTATAATGTCATCTAGGTACTTAGAAATTTATCATTAAATTTGTTATAATTGCCTCATTGCCGACCGAGGCGGTTGGGGCACGGCGGCTGCTCGTGCGTGCACGGGATGCACACATGGATTGTTAGGCTTTCTTTTAAGGCTATAATATGTGCTACCCCTGACATCCTTTTCCGATAATTGGAATATAAACCGTACAAATAGTACCAGCATGATTTGACCGTCTTACAAAAAGTTGTTTATTACGCCCGGCAACGGCGAAACCTTTTTTGCAAAGAATTCGATCTGCGGGCGAGGGGGTTGTAGTTCAAAAATAAAGGCACAGGTGGTCCGGTCTACTCGTTTATTTTATCTACGACTCCTTTTTGCCATAGTTTTTTTTTATCAATATTTCTTGTATTACAAATTTTATAACGCTTATTAAATATGTATTATTATTATTAAGGAGAACACATTATTATTGTGAAGATGCAGTTTTTCATAATATAATTCTGTGACTCGAACCAAAAACCCTTTCTCTACGGGGAAGTAAATAAAAAGTAGATTTCTTTCAAATAATGGAATAACAGATGTATCAATTTGAAAATGCAACAAATAAATATGAAAATTTGTCGTTAATTAACTCAAAATGTTGACGTGGTGTAATAGGTCAGCGCACCTCCCCGGATAGGAAGGGTTCATGGTTCGAGTCCGGGTGGAAACAAAATTGATTTTATCTGTATATCTTTCTTATTGATACAGTATTAATAATTATTATATATCTATTCGATTCTTTGTTTTGCACAATAATAGATCTGGCTTAGGATTTTTGAGAATATAGTAACTCTTCGTTCGTTGCCCTCTCTGCTAAATTATGTAGTTTTTTACTGTAGTAGTTAGTGTTATGCTGTGTTGTTTAGCAAAGATTGAAAAAATAAAGATTTACCACACTCGTGACTCCGAAATGCGAGATTCACCAATTGAGAAAAAGAAACAGACTTCACTTTGAAATGTGGCGCTGGAGTTAGTGTTTAGAATACCTTGGAAAGCGATGAGTACTAATGCCTCAATTTTGGAGTATTTAAGGATCCATGGTAGATTGTCCACGATCTGCCTGAGATAGGTGTCTTCTCATCAAATTATCGAATGATGATAATGCGGGAAAACTGGTGGTGACTGGAATTATGGAAGGTCAGGAAGGAAGTCTACTCCGCCTGTGCGTAACGCCAGCACTGGCGCCAGGGATAGTAACCTTATTTCCTGAAGCGAAGTAACGCGCTCGATCCTCCGTACTGAGATGCACACAGAAGCGGACAGCGTCGACTGAACTCTCCAATAAATGACTCTGTAACAATAAAACAATATTCTTAAGTGTAGTTGTAATTTATTTTAGTTACCTTGTAAGTATTATGATAGAATAAGGCGGCACTGTACATAAAGTGTCGCGCCTAGTTAATTTGAAGCATTTAACTTCCAGTAAATTGTTTTTAATGGGTTTAATGGGTTTTTTATCAGAATTTTTACCCTTCCAATTCATGTATTAATATAAAACACTTATGATGTTTATTATAATAAGGTAGTTAGTAAAAGTGTCAAAGCGATTAGCGCTGATGCACTTGTAGCAGTAGATTTGGCGATCTAGCCGCATGTAGAGTACTCAGAGTATCGTAGACTCTAAGGAATTGGAAAAAAATTGGAATTGGGGATAGTAACTTCTGGAAACATATTAGGGAGGCCTTCACCCTGTAGTGGATCGACACAAGTTGATGATGATGATACCTGTGACTAATTATTATTTCTAAACATGGTAAAAGAGTAAATCTGGTACCTTTTCAAGTATCATATTAAATTATTTTTAGATTGTATCATTTTTCACAATTCAAGACGAAATTTATTTTAAAAATGGTCCTCGCGACTGAACATGAGTAAAAAGCTTGTTTCACCATTTCGGCGATAAATTTTCCCGATATTTTAATTTTCCTCCCTTTTACACGAACGGTCAATTCAACAGCCCGCGACCACCCGTGACGTGTTTCACACGGGATTCTCAAAAGAGGCTTTATGTTATGAGTGCTCACAATAAACATGCCCAATAAGAGGATCGGTTACAGTTTATGGCGCCCCCTCGCGAGTGCGTCTCCCTTCGGACACGTTTATGGGAGCTGTCTCTGAATCGCTTCACAGATAAAACGTCGCCTGCGCGATTAATTTAAGATGGAAAAATCAGCCTTGCAGCTGATGTTGTTGCAGTTCGTTTTGGTTTATCTAACGCGGTGCACTTGCGATATTGTCGGGCGAGAGGGTCCGCGGGACAATGGTTGATTTACCGAATTCGACTTTCAAATATGGCTTTTCTTGCAGTAAACCAAATTTCGGATGAATGAAGGAGAAATTCAGATGCATAAAGTCAGATTACTCGCGAATTTTCGAAATAACTCTTTATCATGTTTAAAGAACGTGTGCGAGGGGCTGCAGTCACCTCAAATGCTTGAAACTCTCCTCTCCTCGTACGATTGTTCCAGGATGCTCTGTTTTGGAAGGTCTCCTGACTCATGCGAGAATCTTTATTTTCCTTGTCACCTATGTTTCACCATCAGGTTGCTGATGGTTTTCCTGGTGTTCGTCTTCCGGTATTTATTATTAATAAAAATAATATTGGATAATTTTTATAAAATATCGTAAAAAAGGCTGTAATTTATTTTAAGGCTGTATTCGACGGTCATCTGGAATGAAAACCACTGTATGAGCGAGGTACGTTTATACAAATCGGTATTCATCCCTTTCAAGATTTTAAAGTGATAGTTTAAATGAATGAATGAAATGATTTGGATTAGATTTGACGATTTGGGTTAGATTTAATGATTTGGATTAGATTTAATGATTCAACTAACATATTTTAAATATTTGTGTATTAAAATGAAAATATTTATTATATATATCGATATAATTTTTACATTGAATCAAAAGTAAGACGCAACTTTGTGCGTTAAGCATAAACTAACTGGACGCTCAAAAGAATAAAGAATCATCCCACAAACGACCAAAATCGAGAAGACAATCTTTCAAATGCTTTGTTATATTGTGTTTTATAATATTAGTTATGTTGTAGGTATCATCTGAAAAGCTACTGTAACTTTATCTCGAACGTAATAAACAATCGCGTCACACTGAATATTCGTAAGTCACAATTTCAATACAATACAAAGAAAATACATAGGTCAGTTAATCTTGGTAAAACCCAATAGATTAACCTTAAAAATACATATAAAATGCTTTCACTCGTTTTAATCTCTAGTTATAATTTTTTTAATTAGAAGTGTTTTGATGTAAATATAAATATTACTACTGAATTAATTGTAGAGATGTTTTTTATTTTATTTTTACATGAGATTCTTGTATTGAGCATTACAGGGCTTACGACCTGTCATCGGCCGGCTTAAGTGATCACTTACACAATGTAACGTTCACCTATTTACCCACGCTACCACATCTATCCAATTTTTGTAAGTTGTATATATGATATCATGATGGAACATTTCACTTATTTATTATCAACTATGCTGTCGCCATATATTGTTTTTTTTTTTTTGAAAATTTGATATTCATTCTCATGTAGCAGTATAGATGTCGCTGAAGCTGAGAATTATTTAATTTAATAATAGCTTCGTCTCTGTGAGACATCTTGATGATAATCCTCCAGGGGAAAAAAAACAATAATTAGTTCCTACAAAGATTTGGACATACTCAAAATATTTTATTAGATGTCTATATTTTGACTAATAACTATATTTAAGATTACATGTTTATGTTTTTGTAATGTTTAAGTTATTCGGTACATGGATCCAGTTACATATTTCTCGAAAGACGTGATAAATGAGAACGATATCGAAAGGAAGGTGACTGCAGGGAATAAAGTGAACGACGCTTTGGATGGAATACTTAATACCTACATAATGGGAACTTGTAAACCGAAGTAAGACTGGCGGTAGATACACAATGTAATCCTGGTACCGATGCTAATATATTGAAGTGAGGCGTGGAGTTGGGCAGAAGACGAACGAATGTAGACTGAATACCGTGGAAATGAGATCACTTAGGTGTATATTATATATATGGAAAATATATTTATAGTAGAATAAATAATGAAGAAATTATAAGAGAATGTAAAGCTGACCGCTTCATAGTGAATAAGATTAAAAATGATCGCTTGGGTGCTTCGATCATATGGAAGGGATAAACGAGGAGAGAATGGTAAGAAAGATATATGGTGCAAGTGTTGACGGCACCGGAAGTAGAAGACGTCCGCGAATGACTCGGCAAGACAAAGAAAATCAGATTCTGGAAGATGGTCCCGTTAGAAGCCTCAATAATTAACGAGGTTATATGAGGCGAGAGTTGTGTGTCAGAACAGAAGAGTGTGGCGCTCTATCCTCTGCCTATCCCATACCGGAAACGGCATTATGGTAAGTTAATTAGTTAATTGGTTGCGTCGACAAATTAACAATATTTAGCACTTAACACAAGGGTTCCGACAGTAAAATATACACAGATAATTAATCTAATTATCGGGTATAATTCATTATGTCGGCATTCACACATCAGACAAGCAACAGCAATTAGTACAAAGTGAGGTTCGTAACATCCATCAGTATAATTCGTTATTATAACCAGTGGCGTAACCACGGCAATGCGGTGAATTGGGGCCCACGTTATATTAATACATTTTATATCGGATTATGGACCAGACCACCGCCGCAAAGCGAACAAAGGATTATTTACCATGGGAATATGTAAATATCTAAAAACACACTTTAGTTTTTTTTTAACCCTATAATCCTCAATATTATATTTGATCTGAAGCTAATAAATAAAATAAAAAAAGACACATTATTAGGATCGATATAAATATTATTTAGTTAGAAATTATTGGGTTTTTGATATCAAACTTGATTTTAAATAGTAGCTGAAGCCTCAAATCATGTGATTAACTATAATATATTATTTAAAAACGTACGTTTACACTAAAATAAAAAAAATTAAAAACGTTGAAAATTGATAATATGTCCTGCAAATTGAATCTATTAATTTTAAATATTTTGTTAATTTGTCTCAATAAAGATTTGTCTCTGTAATCTTGGCTTCAATATTATAAGAAAATATATTTCGTATACGTAATAATTTTAATTATTAAGGTAATTCTGTGGCATGCGGAAAATGTATTTAATGGTCGCCGTCTAATGGTTTTATTTTCTTAATTATGGCAAATAACATCCAGTTTTTTAGTTTTATATTAGTGTAAAGGGCCAATCTAAATAGCACTTTTAAAAATGTCAAATCTAGTGTATTACTTCTAACAATAATAATAAAAACATATATTTTCGTAAAAAACACGAAAATATGAATTATTTTTGAAACTTAACTTTTCTGATTATCCATGGTGTAGCGTTTTTTCTGAGTTTCGGATATAATAATTTAAAACTGTTTTATTTAATGGGAAATTTATTTAAATAGCTGTCTGGTACAAATCCACTAAATATGCTAAATAAAGTGGTATGGGTAGATGTATTGCATATTTTGACAGATCTGAGTCGAATTGAAAAAGAAATATGTTTTTTCCAACATTTTGGCGGGTATAAAACGACTATTTTAAATCGTATACGCTTTATATTTTCTCATGTGATATATCCGAGTTATTAGTTATTACAGTGATTGTGTGATCAGTAGTAACTTTTTACCATAGTAAAAAAATTGCGAAAACGGGTTGTTTGATCGTTAGTAAAAAATATGTACTTCTCGAAAATACATTCCGTAATCAACTCGTTTCACTCTGCGATATCCGATAGTAAATACGATAATCGATAGTTAAATATGGCGGACATTTCACAGCTGTTCCGAAAGTCTTCTGACGCTACTTTGAAAGTTGCAGTATATAACAATTAATCATTTAATATCTTGCTATTTTAGTGATTAGAGTTCGTCCGGTGCTGATCTCGTTGTTTAATATACATTATTACACATAATACGAAAAAATGTCACCACCAAAGTAACAGATATCAAACGCCTAGGCGAAAAAATTCATGGATAATGCATAAAATAAAACATGTTTCATGATTATTTGTCACGCCTATAGGCATCTCCATCTGTGCTTTGACAATAGTAAATTTAACATTCGAACAACCCGCAAACGTTTTTAACCACGGGCGTTAGTAAAAAGTTACTAAAGTAAAAAGTTACCATAGTAAAAAGTTACTAATGATCACACAACCGGCCCTTAGTTGTGGGTTTTAAAAAAAATCTCATGTAGGTACGTTGTGTCTTGAGTTATCTTTAGAAATTAGATAAATTTTTTGATAGATTTTCATTATGATAAGATGAAAATAAGATTAAAGTTTTTTCCTATTGCATGCTTTCCTACAATTCTTCTTAGTTTCAGCTTCTTCTTCAATCACATCTGCGTTGCAATTAGACAATTTTGATATTTGTTTAAAATAATGATTCAACCTTCTGTAGTGTATTTCCGATCTCTCCGGATCCCGTTGCAGGATTCACGTGTTATTTTCTAACAAAATAATTTAAATAAAGAATGGAAACATTAAAATATTTGGGAAACATTTCTGGGAATATTTTGTATCTACTGACAAAACTAATAACGCATCAGAAAAACTCATTTCAAAGAAGTTGATTATATTAGTATTATAGAAAATTATTACACGAGACTATTTTTCAATGTTTCAAATTAATATGTAGGTATACATTTCAACAAAAATATATATTTTATTTTAATAAAAATCTATTTCGTTGTAAAAAAATACGAGTAGGGGAGACCGGGGTTGGTTGTCACATTTTTTTTTTTAGTTTTGTTTTACATGCAAATTAGTTATTATTATTATTAACAAAAATAAACAAGGAGCGCTAGATCCGGCTGGCAGATTATATGCATGTGAAATAATTCAACATTTTTACATCGTGTGGCCGTCATGACGTCATCATGATACTAATCATTTACAACTACCTTATTTACAATTAATTTACGATAGCGAAAAGTATACATCATCATCAAACTTCTGACATTCGCTTCACAATCGTCTGTATCGATTCCGATGACATTATTGGCTGCCGCCCGCATTGGCTTCGGCCAATCGGATTTCGTCTATTTTTGGACTCCGCCCTCTATATTCTCCGCCCCGAGGGGGGTGGGGAGTGGGGAGGCAGACCCCGCTCATTAGTTTATCTCGAACTCCGCGAGAAGCTGTCGCGCGGTCGGTCGGGTGTGTCGAGGGTCACGCGGAACACTGGGATCACGCATGATCCTGGACATCGTCCAATTGCCATTCCTCAATCATAAGACCTTGTCACGTTCCATGTCCTCGAGATAATTGAGTATTGTGATGCTTTTCAGACTGATTATATTGTTATATTTAACGATTTAAATACACGTAGTTTGAATTTTTAAATTATTTAAAGATTTCTGTTTTGTTCGTTTGATACAATATTGAAATGAATTATTATTGTGGCGTACCAAATTTTTAAAACTAATGAAAAATAAAAGTATCTTGGATTCGAGAGTGTTATTTAAATGTAAAATAAATAGTTATATAACGTTTAAAAGATTAAGTGGAAATATCAGTGTAACATTGTCGACGTTTCTGGATACACTGACTTTTTTACTGATGACTATTTCTGCAACTACCATGAGTCATTCAGAGTCCACGTCTTCTTCGGTAGAAAACCCTCATCATGTCGTGAAAAATGAATTTTCAGACAGAATCGACTGCAGAAGTCCCCTCTTCCACGATGACACGCCTCTCGCCAGAGAACACGACAGGAGCACCACTGCCTTCAGTTCTCGGGAAACTCTACCCACGTCAGCGGACTCCAGCAAACTGAAATTCGGGGTTGACAGGATCCTCTCAGGAGAAACGACGTGCTTGAGAAGACCCAAGCCACTGCACAGATCAAACAATGTTGAAGCTATACCGACAAATGCACGAAGTACAGAGTTTTCTATACTTTCTCTGATGAAAGGTGCAAGGCAGTACAGGCAGGAAACATCTTCTCCCGTTCAAAAGGCATCTAATTCTTCGATATTACCACAATCAGCTCCTTGCTCCGAATGTGTCACGTCTTTATTCAGATGCTGTAGGCTCAGTCCGTCACTATCCAGGAACCAGGAGACTTTAAATCAGGTCACGCAGAATACCCAGCTGGTCAGCTCGCTGGGACAGAGTTTGGCGGCATCCACTGGCCTGCCGGTCACATCGAGCGTTCTTCATCACGGAATGAATTACGGAATGGCACGGTTCGTCACTACTTCGTCCAGTATCGGTGATGGTTTGCAGCTCGGATTCGGGGTTCATGTCCCGGCTAGCATGAGGCATCTCACCGTGAGACAAGTGCCAGGTTGGTGAAATATAACATTTCATAACACTTGCTTTTGTAAAAGGTCGATGAATGATAAAACTATGAACGACACTAATCTCATGATGTAAAATTGAGACGTTTCTTTTGCATATCCACACATCCTTAAATATGGTAATCTAGATGGATGTCTGCGATGCACTATAAGTATACCTAATAGATTTAAACAGAACGATGATTACCTACATACCTACCTAACTTTTGAAAATTCACTACCTATAATAAGACAACAAATAATATATAAAGATGTAAGAAATAAATAATAATTAATAAACGACGGGGTCTAGCGGTAAGAGGGTTCGAACCCAGTCCCAGAAAACCACCAGATTAGTTCTTGTTTTCATAGCTCAGCTTGGCTCAGTATGACGCATAATAAAGAATAAGAATATGGACGTGGCGTGCATTTTTTTTTAAAATCTGAAAATAGATAGATATTTTTAATATCGATTTATATATTTTATTGTATATATATACTTCTGTAGTGGGTACCTACCTGTCTGTCTACCTGAAGGGATGTGGATTGCTGTATAATAAGTACCTACTTACCAGACGCGGGCGCTTCATACATGCTTTGGATGCTCCGCATCCCTTGTATTTTAGAGTCATAAAGCTTTGGACTTTTTGTTTCCAGTCAAGCGGCAAACTAGCTAACAACACTGCTACAAATAAATTCGTCCTGTCGTTTAGAGATCAGTTATCATAACACACCGCGACACGGCGCGAGTTGAAATACATATACATCCTCAATATCCGAACATCTATGAATCACATAAACACACATATACCAGCAACAGTGGATTCTATCATTCGTTCCGTATCCACAAATTTGAATTTTGTGCATGCGCGTTCAGTTCCGCTCGTCGAGGTCTTCGAATACTGTATACGTATATTCGTTAAGAGCATCCAACATACAAAAAACGACTTTAATGCTATTGTATTGATTTGTATATTTGATAGTAGGTATAAACTTATTATCCAGCATCCCTTCTACAAAAGGTCACCGACTGCTACTGCTACCTACCTACCAACGATTCAATTATACACTCACGCAATTCACATTGTGTGAAGTATCCAAGATATTTTCTGTTTTCATTTTTTTATTTAAATGGTGAATTAAATAGATAATCGAAGGATATTCAATAATTCCGCTTCAACTATTCAAAAATGCGTCACACAAACAAATATCTATTTCAAAACAATCTGCTCGCTTCATAACACGAGTATGTATGCTATCCTGTGCATTAAAGTCGTTTTTTGTACGTTGGATGCTGCATATACAGTATTCGAAGAAGTTAACGCATGCATGTACAGTATTCGAAGACCTTGATAGGCGGAACTGAATGCGTATGCCCGAAAGTCGAGTACTTTCAAACTTTGTGGATACGGAACGAATGACAGAATCCACTGTTGCTGGTATCTGTGTGTTTGCACGATTCATAGATGTACTAAAGTTGAGAATGCATACGTAGTTCGACTCGCTTCGTCGTGTATGTTATAACTGGCCTCTAAAGGACATGACGAATTTATTTGCAGCAGTACTGTTTTCGGCTACAAACAAAATGTCCAAAGCTTTTTTTTGACTCTAGAACATAAGAGATGCGGAGCGGGATGTTGCTTTCCACTTACTCATGACCGTCCGTGACCACGATGATCTCTCAATGGGTCTTTCATATCAGAGTCGGTAAGGGCACGCGTGTACTGGGTGCGTCATTCTAATTCATAGATGATTCATATCACGCTTCACGCTCAACTCTGTACTGTTCTTTACCCGCACTCGAGTCGAATCTCTGAGAGAAATATGTTCCGTAGACACAGAGCCTAACGTTTTAAATATCGTATATTATATATGTAGGTATTAATTGATTGGTACACGATTAGATACATTACAAAAATTATATTCATATAATTGAGCGGATATTTTATGTTCTGTCTGCCACCTTATTCTAAGAGTCTGCTAAAACTATAGTTAGTTATGCCGCGCATAACCGAATTTTTAACAATCTGATATGGTAGTCATCATCAGTAACTCTACAGTCCAGATTAAAGTTGCACTATTCGAGCACAACAATGTGTTACATATTATTTTATCTTTTTATTGGAAATAAAACAGATGCATTGGAAATAGAAGAAAAAAAATTCTGACAAATTATTTATCTTCTAACATATGGACACGAAAAAAACATAATATGAAATGAAAAGTAGAGATTCCAACCATTCGGCATCGCCAACTATTCGAATATCGAATAGTAAAATTAAAAATATTCGAATAGATTCTAAAGTATGACAACAGTATGAAATTAATTTAGAATATTTCAAATAAATCAAGTACATCAAAATGTATAAGAAAACGAGCTAATTTACCATAAATTTATTTATTTACTATAGTTTTAAAAATAACAACTTTAAATTTGTTCTTAATTTTTTTTTTATCGTCGCTGCAGTTGGAAATATCCGCTCTGTAGCGGTTGACGTTGGCTTAACTGTTGAAAGCAGGGGCGTGCAGTCAGCGATTGAAATAAATGATGAAAGTAAAATATACGACAACTCAAAATCAATATATTTATCAAGGCATCAAATTTTTTAACAATCTCCCCATCACAATTAGAAAAATTACGGACTATCATAAATTTGTAACTGAAGTAAAAAAAATATGTACACAGACTAACTGAAACATAAATTAACTCGTATATACTCCTTCTCTATACACCCTCTATACTTACTCTCATAGAGAAGAAACAAATGTTATTATAACCACTGATTATTCAAATTGTATTATATTTTTAATATTAATAAAAAAATAATTTTAAAAAGTTGTCTTTAATTATATATTTTGAGAAATAAAGCGAAATTAAATATTTTTCTGACATTATTTTATTTAGATTTATTTCGCAGAAATTCTAGTCAAGTACAGCATATTTCAATGTACTGACAGCACGCCGCTGGTTAAGAGTGTTTTAAATAGTAGGTCTAACGTTTGTGTCCTTTTTTTGAAATGATCTAAATATTTCAAATCTTTTTTTAGATTATTTGAACAAACATTTGTAGTTTCTACGAGGTATAAAATGGTGCTTCTTAAATTCAGTCTGCAATTCGGACGTCGATGAACTCTTCGAACATGCAACAGGTATCTCTTCCACGTCCGAATCAGAATCCTGAGAATTGTTTAATATACCATCCTCAGAAATAAGTAGGAATATTATTCGAATAGCTGCACATATTGGAAAAAGGCCCGATTGGAATCTCTAATGAAAAGTATTAATAAGAATATAAAAATTGGTTGGAATCTCTAATAAAAAGTTATTTACATACTAATAAGGAAAAATCATTTTGCATGCTGCAACATAGAATATTGTTAATTAGTTTTTTTTAATATCTACAGGTAATAAAACAGAAAATATGTGTATCACAATATCGGTGAACAAATCATTGAAAGCTCGGTACATTCTCACTATATGAGATCGTAATCCAGAATTGGTTTTACTACACCAACAAACCATTGTATCTTTATCTCCAGACACCATCATTCATGAACGCGGCGATGTCTAAGTTACTAACGTTTGAGGGGGTGTGTATAATACTGAGAAATCAAGACGATATATTTAACTCGTTAGTGGCGATGAGAGGAGAAATAACGAAATTAAGTACACGTTTTCTTAATTTATTTTAATTCGTATGGTTTAGTCAGACTAGTTGAAAGCAATTTAAACTATCCAAATTGGACCATAAATAGCGATGTTATTGGCCGTTACACTCGCAGTCACTCCGTCGGACGATACTGCGATCGGCGCGAATGATAAACGCGAATAGCGCTGTGCCATAAAAAAATATCGGCAGCATTTATTCTAAATCAACATGAGCGCGAACATCATACAAGAGGAAAAGATAGACTGAGACTGTTATTCAGGAAGAAATCGATGATGTATAGTGTGATGAAAAATTTTAATGAAATGCCAGAAAACATAAGATGGGAGGGGAAATTAAATAGATTCAAAATTAAACTAAGCAAATTGTGAAAGATAAGTTGTAGTAAAAGAAACGATTTTGATCTTGTTTATATTAGAGCGTATATAAAAATACTTAAGTATGCACTATATTAATAAAATAAAATAAATAAATTGATGATATTCGAGAGATTGATTGATTAATTATCGATTTTTGCACCCCAGCAACAATCGAAGCCTTGTACGTGACTACGTGATCCCAAATGGAACTGAACCTGGCACCCCGAGACCACACAAATGATAAAAAATACACCGCAAATGTTTGATCATTAACAATTCACCGAGATTCCTATGAATGTCTGAAGATTGCTTAAAACACAAAGAAAGTATTGGGGGCACACCACTATCTTTAATATAAATCGGATCTCCAAAGTGTGAACGCAAAACAAACAAAGAACCTTAAAAAAATAGTCCCAAGGGTCAGAGTTCCCGCGCGAGAGCATAAACAGCCCCGTTGACCGCGTCGACAATAACATTATGACAATATGTGATGGAGTGTTGCCGCAGAAGGAATGGCCGGAGGTATTTTCTTGTTATTTATGGCTACCTCCTCACAGCGGGTTCCGATTAAAGACGTAATGTATTCAGAGAACATCCCGAGTCCAGGGATCGTCACTGTTTGGTCGATACTTATATCGGTTACGTATCCCGTTTCATTTTAAGAATTGTGCGAAAATTTGTATCACGTATCGCGCAGAATCACTCGCCGAGGAGGCGCCAATTAATTGATACGATAAGACACGTGTCAGTAATTTAAAGACGTGGCGCCAAAAAACCCGTGGGATAGATATCAGGAAAACAAAGACGTCTTAGTAAAACGTACAGCGGCGGCCTGTCGCCGTGTAGGTACTTGCAAATATGACTATATGCATTGTTATGAATTTTAATAAAAACAGAGTATTCTGCTGGCGGAAGCCATTCTCGATTTTGCCGCCGTAGTGACCCTATATTGAACATCTTTTGTTTTTCATTTCTTTCGACCTCATTATCATCATCATCATCATTGCCGGTTGAGAGAAGCTGCGATCGGCGAACCACCCTTGTCTACATTCTTGTTTCATGTACGGAACAACACATATGTATTACGAATTACGTATGTTAGATACAGTTATTATCTATTATCATAATGCAACAAGTATGAGTAGGTTTTAATTTCCTAATAATTTTGTAACAATGAATTCAAAATTCATTTTTGGAAATTATGATTTCAGAATACTTTAATTAAGATATCGTTTATGACATTATTTTTATTTAAATAAAAATGCACGCAAAAACTGAAACAGGCGTATAATCGTTTCCTTTCTATTTAACGCGAGAAGGCTTTCAAGGAGTTTGAATGCTCACTGTTAGAACCTACCATTTGTTTATTGTGATTCTATTGTGGTGTCTGTGTCTGCCGAAACCGCGAAGGTCCATACTAATCTATGCTCTCCTGGGAATTATTATATATCATCAAGCTATCGCGAATTATTTAAAGTATTAATTTTAAAAATCAGTTTTATATTGAATTAAATGTTAGAAAAAAAGTTTTATTTCAGTCAGGTATGTACTTATATTTAAAAGTTACGGTCAACTTACGAGTTGTGTATGTTTTCATGGCCGTTCAGAAGCTTCTGTGTAGAGTTTTCTGAGCTATTCCACCGCTTGTGTCCAATCTCTCTCATCAAGATTGATGGTGAACCATCCGATGGAAACGTCGGCGATGCCGCTGATGCGATGTGTAAATGTTAGTGTATTGTTAAGTAGTTAAGTGTGTCTTGCAATACCGTGTCGAAGGCAAGAAAATGTATTGTTGGTGTTATGTTGCGGAATATTTCACATGTCGTATAAGCCCTGTAATTGGGATCAGAAACGTCGTCCAGAGAGCAATGGCGGTCGGTGACTTTTTGTAGAAAGGATGCTGGATAATAAGTTTGTACTTACTATCAAATATAACATATATTTGAAGGATATTCAATGCTTCAATAATTCGGCTTTAAATCACACACACAGATTCCTCAAAACAATCCACTCGTTTTGTAATATGTATGCTATTCTATGCATTGTACCCATAAGTTGTTTTTTGTACGTTGGATGCTGTTAACAAATGCGTACACAATATTCTAAGACCTTGACAGACGAAACTAAACTTTGTGGATTCAGAACGAATGATAGAATCCACTGTTGCTGGTATCTGTGTATTTACGCGATTCATAAATGTTCGAAAATTGAAAAAGTATATGTATTTCGATTCGTTAGTTTGTTACGACTGGTCTCTAAATGACAGGACGAATTTATTTGTAGCAGTGCTATTTTCGACTAGAAACAATAAGTTCAAAGCTTTTTTACTCTAGAACACAAGGGATGCGGAGCATCCAAAGCATGTATGAAGCGACCGCGCCTGCCAGAGAGGTCGTAGACACGACAGAATAGTCCAGAAAACTCACAATTTTAGATAACTGTTGGGTTCCAATACTGTTAATAAAACTTTTATGATAATAATAATTTAACAAAAAATGCAGTTCAGATAAGAAATGATTGTTGAGTAGCCCTGGTGCGCCGGTCGGAGGGCTACTAAAACTAAAATTGAATCAACATAAAATAATAAATCTTCTCGAGTATCTCCTAATAATCTATGAGTGGATCGCGTTAACCTTTACATCACGTTGGGCTAATATCTATTATTAATAATCAAATAGCTATTTATTTATTATCAAAGCGTGAAACGAATGCACCGGGTCAGTCCACATAACAACGCGCATTCCGCCTATTGAATGAAAGAATTAAAAACTATTCTACATATGAGTAATATTTATTATACGGTATTTTAACCGGGGCTCGGAATTGACCGACGCAGTGGATTCTCGTAAATATAGTTCCGGTTCTTGGGACTCTCGAAAATATAGCTCCGGCTCGTGATATACTTTTTTCATTCATTGATTCGTTTAATGATATCGTTCGTAAAATTTTTGATTCCTTGAAATTTATTAAAAAATCTAAAGCTTTATCAATAAATGTATCGCTTGCAGAAGAATATAATAATATATATTATACATTCAAGTGGTAAATTAATAAATTCGATTTTAACATAAAATATGTCACGAAACTGTGTAACGTTTTATGGGAGGTTTAGGAGTGGGAATTGCAAAATATATTAACGTTTTTACGGATATTTGGTATCTCTGTTGACACCAACGAGAAATAAATATTTGCACGAAACAAAAGAACACTATCTGAGCTTAAAACAAAACACAGTCAATGTTTAAAACACCAGAACAAAATATATTTGGTGGGGTGGGGCGAACCAGAAAAACACGAGGAGCAATAAACATGTTACACGCTTAAAAAACGTTCTAATCCATTTCCATGTTTAAATCCTTTATTAGAGTAAATAAATAAAAAAAGTGTCAAATGTATCGGACACGTGTATTATATCACCCCTGCATAAAATATATCTAATAGCTGGCTATCTGGCTCTATTAAATTTTTTAAAGTATGAAAGTATTTTATTTATTTGTTCTTTTCTTCGTGTTTCATATATATTCTTATATACAAGCAAAAGCACACAATCTCCACCGATATTGTGCGACATCTAATGTGACAATAAATTTTACTTCAAATGTGACGCATGCGCGTGACAGATGATACCAGAGATTAATCTATGTTAATAATAATAATAACCTTGTCCTGGTTTCGATGAGTTTAAAAACCCCGATAATTTATGATAAAAGTGAAATTTAACGAGAAAGGTAATATTTGCAAAATCTCATTTGAAATTATTCATGGATTAAATTAATGCCGAATTGATATGGGATATTATTAATATGCACGGTGCACGTGGTAAGTACAGATGGGCGCGTAAGATACAACCATTATGTTACGTTTCAAACAGGATTGTTCCGCGCCCAAAGATGATGCAACGCAGCGTCCGTTGCGTGGTCTGTCTGGTAACTTCGATAGTGTGAAAAGTTAAAAAATATGATTATTATGCAAACATTACATAATCACAAAAGGAAATACATAGTTGATACGTAGACGGAATAAGATTGGAAAAAGTAGACAAAATAGTCAAAGTGGGATCCTTTCGTGAAAATTAAGTGTATCGAGCAAGCCTGATCTGCATTCTTTCGAATGAAGAAAATATTTTAAATATGAATTAAATATATTAATTAGAAAGATATACATATAAAATCAATTTTATCGAAAAATATTGTTGTTGCGCCACCGGGATTCGAACCTGGATCTCTTTCCTAACCGGGGAAGGTGCATTATCCAACTATGCTACAGCGATAAAAATATTAGCGACAATTTTCGAACCTATATGCTACCTTTTTGATATTAATACACTTAATCATTAGCGTCTGCTATCGGTTGCCAAAATTTAATAAAAATGAATTAATAATTCTGACGTCTGCTATCAGATTACTCAAAGGTATTTGAGATTCTGTAAAAATAAGGTAGATGGCTCTTTCAAATAATGGAACGATTAAGTGTATTAATATCAAAAAGGTAACATATAGGATCGAAAATTGTCGCTAAAAATATTGTCGTTGTAGCATAGTTGGATAATGCACCTTCCCCGGTTAGGAAATAGATCCAGGTTCGAATCCCAGTGGCGCAACAACAATATTTTTCGATAAAATTGATTTTATATGTATATCTTTCTAATTCATATTTAAAATATCAGACCGTCTGTTCTGAATAATTACAACTTCACAATAAGAATGTGTTCTCCTAATAAGAAGAAAATATTGTGACAGTATATTTGCACCAACGCTCAACTGTCTCCTCTGTCGTTCTATGTCAGCATTGTCTTGTCCATCTTAATTGAATATATGGCCAAGGTATTTGACGCTCAATTTCGTCCTGGAGGGATATTATCTGGCCCTTTTCCATATTTGAACGCCATTATGACCGATTTGCTGGCATTGTATAAAATATTATGTTCGCTGGCATGTGTTTCACATATCTGTAAAAGCTTTCTTATCCCTTTTATAGATGGCGCTAGTGTAATCAAATCATCGGCATTTGTCCCGGCCATGTGACAGCCAATTCGCTCCATTCCATATTTCAAAGCAGAACACTGGATTGAAACTGAAGTTCTGCTTAGTAAATGATGGTACAAAGTAATACATATTAGGAACTGTCCTTCTCAAAACTATGCACAATTACGGTAAAGGGAAAAAATATGCACGTGTGAAGTATGAAGGATAATCATTCATAGCATCGTTCACAAAAATGTTGCGTTGAACATCTAAGAACATTCCCATCCTCGCGGGGGTAGGCAGAGAGGATAGAGCGCCACACTCCTCTGTCATGACACACAATTCTCGCCACATCCACATTCATACATCTTCTCATACAAGCTCGCCGATTGTTGAGGCTTCTAACAGAACCATCCTCCATTATCTGGTTTACCTGGCCATGCCAAGTTTTCTGCGCACGTCTTCTATTCCTGGTGCCATCAACACTTGCTTCATGTATTTTTCTTACCATTCTCTTCTCATTCATCCATTTCATATGACCAAACCACCTAAGTGATCATTTATTAATCTTACTCACTATACTGATATCAGCTTTACATTCTTTCCTTATTTCTTCATTCTTTACTCTGTCATAAATAGATTTGCCACATATACGCTTAAGTGATCTCATTTCCACAGCATTCAGTCTACTTTCGTTCCTCTTCTGCTAGCTCCAGGCCTCACTTCCATACATCAGTGTCGATACCAGGATTCCATTGTGCACCGCTATTCTTGCCTTGGTTGACAAATTCCCGTTAGATATAATTCCATTCAAAGCACCGTTCACTTTATTCCCTGCAGTCACCCTTCTTTCGATATCATTCTCAGCCTTTTCATTTCTATCAAACATACTTTCCAAATACACAAACTCATCTACTTGTTCCAAACATTCATTACCTACAAGTATTTAGCGCGGTGTCTTGCTTTCCTCCTTCTCGAATACCATCACTTTCGACTTGTTAACATTCATCATGGGGTCGCTTTCCTTGCATACATTGTACATTCTACTCACCAGATTCTGTAGTTCTTGTTCATTATTCGCCATTAGTACTGCATCATCAGCGTACACAGCACAATAGCACACAATCAAATCGCCCATTTTTGCTCCTACATCCATACATATATATCAAACATTGGCGTTTTTAAGCAATTTTAGAGTGTAGACAAAAAATGCAGCTGAAATAAATTTATTTTATTTTACTAGAAAATTCAAAAGGCAATAAAGTCTCACGTTTCACAATACATTTAAACCATCTACAGAAATTGCAGTTAGGTACTGATTTGATCTGAGAATATTGTTTTTTTCTTAATTAAACAAGGGGCTCGCAGGCCTAAGTCAAATTTCATCCCCGATTGGGACCCAACTTTTGTAGTTAGACGTCCAGAAAGTTATCAGATCCTGCACTTCATCATTCAAGGCATTCATTGCGAGCAAAAGAGGCTCTGGTGGACGAAGAACATCCAGGCTGATAAATCTAAGGCAATGGTTTGGGAATTTCACAGTCCATCTACATATTTCGAGCTGTTGCAAATAAAATAATCGCCAACTACAAATTTTCTGTGTATTCTTTCTAAATTATTTATTTAGAAAAGTATGAAGTAGATGGTCTAGATCGATGTTTTATTTTCAGAGAATCTGTGCCCTTACTTATTCCTTTCTTAAAAAGTAAATAAGTTATCGAACAACCGGTATGTGAGCGGTATATGGTTAGTTCCACCCATCTACTTCCGGTTGAGATACATATTTACCCGCGTTAAATTTCCCCGTAATGTTTACTCAAAAAGAGGCTTTCACCGGAAACCAGCGGGGAGTAAATATATTTTTAAAAAATACAACGTTCGAAAAAGCTATTTTTTAATTCGTAAGAAAAGTAATATTATATTGTAAAACACACTTTTTTTAATTTGAATGCGCAGCATGCGCAGTTGCCCGGGAGCCCGGAATCGCTGGACAAGTTCAACAATGATAGCAGCTCCTGCATAAGTTTTAAAAATATTAGTTACGGTTCAACAAGATAATCTCGAAGTAAAAGTAGAAGTACGTGTAACCTTTGAACGTTCAACCAGATAATCCCGTTTTAGGACAGCAGGACATCATCTATTTATACCTTGAATTAACTATTTTATAAATATTAACTTAATAGTACAGTTTTTAATTATGAACGTATAATTAAACAAATGATAGCAGTTTATAGTAGTTAAAAATAAAATGTGAGTTCTTGGAAGGGGAGGGGGGGGGGGTAGGTGCCCGGTGTAAGTGTTAACAACTGACGCCAAGTAATTTATGGCTACGCCACTGAATTTAAATAAAAGATTTTAAAATAAACACTACTCATTTCGTAAACAAATTATTATAAATCAAATTATTTAAAAAAAAACTGGTATTATTAATGTTGGATATTAATTCCGTACATTTGTTTAATATTGTATACAGTATTAATGCGCTTTCCAGAATATTAATATGACTTGTCACTTTTTGACAACTAAAAAATATTTTATTTCTTTAGGTATCATGAGCATCATCATTACTGACTACTGCAACCCCTCTTGGGTTTTGGTTTCAAAATTTCTGATCTTTTCTTTCCAATTTAAACTGTCGCTCAATTCTAGTTAGTTATTTATTTCAGATGGTGAAAAACAAAAACGATGTACATTTTATTTTATTAATTCCATGCCATTCTATAAAATTTTACAAAACTTTTTAACGCAGCTTCGTGACACATTTTGCCCAGGAAGCCTTCGAAAAAACATATTGTATGTTAAAAAATTAGTTTGATCACATTTCAGCCGTTGTAAATGCTTTGTCTTGAGTTTTAGCAAGACAGTCAATAATTCAAAATTCTGATTAAACGTCGTATGGAACGGATGGATATAAATTAAACAATTATCTTTACGCGGGATGGGAAATATGTCTGACAAACCTTTAGAAATCTCAACATTAGATTAAAAGAGCATCTTTTCCGAATTCACGAACCACATCATGGATAATAATCATTCCTTTCATTCGTGTACCATTAAACTTCTCCATCCCGTCACGCGTAAAGGTAATAAAATTAATAAGTTTAGAAATTAAAAGGAATTTGAACTCGGGTATTAATTTGTTAAACAACATTACATTTTCTAACTTATCTCCTCTCTTCTCAATATTCCCGTTACAACCCCCCCCCCCCTCCTCCCACCTTCCAACAGTAACTCCGCCCCCACCCCCTCTACTTGTCAATACCTAATTACTTGTATGTCTACCACCTAAGGCTTGCCTCCTATATGTGTGTGTAATTAGTTTAATACTTCACTTGTCGAAACTCGAGTAGTGCTAATAAACTCAAGTAGAGTAATAACATTGTTTCATTTATATCCATCCATTATGATGAAACTCTACAGAGTTAACACCGATTCTATCAGTCTTATGGAACGTTTATATTTAACAACAATCTCTAGTATACATTCATTAATGACAATATTTTTTTGAAATAAACGAGAACGTTTTAAATGGGTCTATTATGCTTTAAAATAGTCGAGCAACACTTGACCTATCTTCACCCTTACTCGTAGGGGTATAAATAAATAAATGAGAAGGCCCCGCGCTCAAACTTTGCACCCATCAGCTGAAACAATAGATCCCGAGTTTTGAGAGTTGTTGGAATGAAGCATTTATGGGTAAGCTTATTTACGGTATCCAACAATAACCAGAATAGCTTCCATAAAAAAGTCGATCGGCAAATCGAGCGAGAGCTAACGGAGACGTTGAAATTATAATTACCGGTAATAAAATATGCCTTTTGTTTTACGGCGCGATTTATCGCCATTCCTTGCCTACTCCATATCTCCAAGCTGTCAGTAAACAAACACCCTCAGATGAAATATTTTGTATGCTAAACACACAAACACGTTTGTTAACACGGTCGTAAAATTTGGTCATCCAAAATACGGGATAATGTACGTAAGGCCTCCCATACCCCATACATTACGGTCATATTTTCTCTGCCGACAGATTCTGGCTAACTTAACTATCTATCGGGAGAACGTAAACATTTTCCCTTTGAAATATTAACATAAACTGTGGTATATACGTAACACCAACTATATTGCGGTCTGAAATAATATTTTTATCGATAACTTTCACAAAGGCGCGCACTTCTAGAAGAACGCCAATATTTTTCGATAAATCAAGTGCTGTAAACATTTCTTCAACGCGGAGTTATCGGGACTGTCATAATGTTACAATTTTATTCTTGCCATTTTTACTACATTTTAAAACTAATATAGATACCTGTTATGCAAAAAATATTGCATATTATTATGATATTGCACAATTAATGTTATTTTTTTGTTATTCTATTCCTTTGATTAAAAAGGATGAACTGCAGCATAATCATTTCGCAATCTAAACCAACGAACGAACTGATGAAGGAACGATCGATGAAAGTCAGTGGCGTAACTACGCCAATGTAGCCAATGCGATTCATTGGGGCCCACGTTAAATAGGAACTCGAATGATACTATTACGAGTATCATTTTTCCTAGCGCTAATATGAATTAATATTTTTTTAAATACACTACAGTAAAAAATGTCATTATAAAATTAAAATAATACGTTCTGTAATACCGTTTAATATGTAATATGTTAGATTAGGAGCGAAGCAAGGATTTTAACTACTGCAAATTCATATGAATGATTATATATTATAAGGAAAAATATACTAATTTTGTTTTTTTTATGCAATCAATAAACCGCTTCATTTTGCATCAGGGCCCAATTTTTATAGTTACGCCACTGGTGAAAGTCAAGTTCAAAAATTGTTCAGTCGTTTCAAATCTGGTGACACAAGCTTAAAATAGGATAAAAGAAGGGGTCGTATGTCTGATTTTGATAATCAGGCGCTTCAGAAGATCGTGGAAGAAGACAAAAGTTTGAAGAAATGTGTTATGTGACTGTGACAATGATAGGTAGCTGAAATTTAACGATAATTAATAGCTAAGATTTAACTGTTAGAGGTTTACCAAATTGTCTCAAAGAATCACAAATAATTAGTTACAACCACAGTCACAATCAGTGGCGTAACTTAAAATTTGAGACAATGTAAAATTGAAAAAAATGCATTTGGCTGCAATGCAAAATGCACTGTATATGAGATATATTAATATTAAGTATAATGCGGTTTCATCCCATAAATATTATTCACAAATCTGGTTTCTTGTTTCCCATAACTTTCATATTCATGAATAAAACAAAAGTATGTTTTTAAGCGTTTACATGTACACTGCACACTAAACTATAAACTACGCAGTATTAATATTCGTATATCTTATATACAATACTTATTTAGATGGGCCTTTGTTCCATGATGTTCTTCTTCTTCCAAGGCTCCGACTTCCAGCAATCTTTCCCTGCATTATGAGGTGCAAGATCTCGTACTTCTCCGGATGTCTCATTACATGTATTTTTATTGTTCCATTCTGCATCGGGGCCCAATTTTTGTAGTTACGCCACTGGTCATAACAACCGTTTAATTAACGATTTAACCATCCCTAAGTATAGATCCACGTGTTGAGGCATGTAACGCCTCAATTTTTCTCTCTTATTATTTTATTAAGCAGAAACAGGAATAAATGTTGTAGGTAGGCACCTAAATCCATCTGATTAACACGCCGATCTGACCGCATCGTATCCCAACCCTGTGCCCGCCATACTCTTCAAATCACCGCTTATATTTACACCGCTCGCCGAGTCGTAAATCTCACTTTAGTATGGCCTCTTAATAGATGTAAAATTAGATATATTCCGAACAAAAATGTTTATTTGTTTGACCCAAACCATATTGCGAGACGTGGCTGAAGTGTTCCCGAAATCGTCGGTTTCCTCGTTACCAGCGATGCTTCAACACTCCACTCTCAATTCTCCAATCATTTACCACCCCACTGTTACAATAAACCCCGGCTGTGGGTGTCGGCTAGACGTAAATAATCTTACAAGATTATGAACATCTTTAGACGAATCTAATTAATCTTATCGGTGCGTCCTGTAAGATGTGTATACTCAAGATCAATCATGGGTGCGTTCAATCATTCTCATATTATATTTGACTACAAATGCGAGTTACGCGCTAGCGTCGTACGTCGCGTTTGATATTGTACAGTCCGCATATATTATAAATATTGACGCATTTACTAGCTAAGTAGACTAAGACGCCAGATTCAAATCCCGGTCAGTTTTTAAATTTAATTTAGCCACAAATCACTCAATTTCATGAAATTACGAATCTGCGTGTGTGTATAAGGGGTACATTTCGTATTTAAATCACTTTTAACATTGAAAAATAAAGTAACGCTTTCTACTTTACACTTAAACATGAAGGGAAACTAACGCAATTTCCTTTGAAATACGAATTACTTGGATATGTGATCTTAACCGTCCTAGAACGGGGTACAAATTATTTTATTTTATTAGGAAAACATACAGTTAATCGATATAAATAAAAATCATAATGAATATGTAACAAAAATTGAACCAATTACATTTTCACTTTATTCAGTGAAAACAACAATTTGAAAATGACTTATTAAATAGATAAATAGCTTATTCAGACTTTAATACTACTTAATTAATAGGTATTTTGTTTTCACACTAAATTCAGAAAGATAATAAGAATAGCTGAGCGTTTCAAATCTAATTTTGGAAAGATAATATTATAAATCAACAGAACATTATTGTATGATGGTTTAAAATAAAAATATTTAAATTAAAAATCGATTTATCCTCAGCAATTATCGTACAAATGCACATTGGTTCAATTTATTCCAAGCCAATAGTAGATTACTATTTATCAAGTTTTTTATTTATGTAACCATCTACAATCCTGACTATCTTACTTACTATTTTGACAGATAACAAATTTGCCACTTCCAGGAAGAATGCGTTGAATTTTTGCATTATTTTTATTTTAATTAACCTGTATACATAATTAGTCGTAATTTGTATTCATTATCCAAGAAGAATTAGTAATCCTTTGTATCTTAGTTATTTAATTAAATAACGTATCACTATGTAATATGTAAAATACTGTAAACACTTTTTATATGAAGAAAAATTATATATATATCATATAGACGAAGCTATATGGGAAGTATGGAAGAATGGGTATTACAGGACTTACGACCTGTTTTCGGCTGGCTTAAGTGATCACTTTACACAATGTAAAGTTCACCAATTCTATCCACATATGTTAACATGTAGAAACCATTCAAGTACTTAACTACAACTTCGCTGTCTATGGTTTGAAATTTGATATTCATTCCCTGAAACAGCATAACATAGCTAATGAGAATATTATTTTAGAAATATGAAAACTATATTCTTTATCTGTATATATGAAGAATTATTATACTAAAATACGTCTGAAAAGTCCATTTTCAATTTGATATATTTCACCAGTATATTATATTAACAATGTTTGATTATGTCCAAGAACACACAAATACTGGATATTTACCTCGAAAAGCATTGTTATTAAACAAATTACAGTTATCTCATACAGACAAACCTATTTATATTATATTATATGGGAAGTATGGAAGTATGTTATATTGCCAAAATGCAGATTTTTTTGAAAAATTATCCTAATGGATCATTCACACGCATCAGCATATCATTCCATTGAAACAACAAGGTATCATCTGACATTTACATCGATCTGAGGTATCGGGCTTTAAAAATTTGAATATTAATTTCGTCATTCCTTCGCCGGAGTATGATTCATCGGTGAAATTCATAGGTGAAATTGTTACTAAATTTTTGCTATATAATTTAACACGCTGAAGAATATAAGTTTATTTTCTTATTGATATCTTAGTGACATTTATTATTATAATATATAATTTATACTCCATCATCATCCTTGGAAGGTAATACTTTTGTATATTTTTTTTACGGATTAATAAGACTGTAGATACTTTAATTACATTTTGCCGATTGTTATCGATGGTTTCAATTGTACAAAAAAAGTCACATAGTATGAATAGTAATTTCGTAGTTAGCTGCGTTGTAACAGTAAACGAAAATCATGATGAAATTACATAGAGACAAGAATTGCTCAAAATACTAGAATAATAAACACTCACTAATGCTAAAATGAAAAAGAACAAGTGTGAAATTCATTAAATTTGTTACGCACCTCAAAAAATATATCAAATAGACAAGAGGAGTTCTTTTTCTCAAAAAAATAAATAAATATCTAATAAACATTTGATTTCATATGTAATTTTGTGTATCGGTATGATTTGTATAAAAAGCAGTATAATTTTTACAATGTGGGTGTATTAAAAAAGGAAAATATTCGCTTCCGACTATGGATGGTGCCGATTAATATATGGAATTTTAATGTTTCATGAAGGCTTTTTTGAAGATATCAGCAATTTTATTATAATGTATAAATTTTGGGATACATCTTTAACATAACAGCCTCAATAAACAATAAAATACTTTTTTAATGGCTTCATAGAGATATTGTTTTTGACGCATTGAAAAACCATACGTGAATTTATTTAAAACATTCATTTCAGGCATAAAAAACTATTTAAACGAAATTTTATGTTTGTTTCTGTTTGATGATAAACTTTATCAGTTTTATTGATTCAGTGGCGTAACGGCGTATGCAGCTACTGCGGTGCATTAGGGCCCACGTTTAAATAGGCGCCCAAAAAGTCCGCGACCTACAATACCCGCGCTTTTATATACAGTAAAATATTTTAAAAATCCCTTCTAATTATGTTACGAAAATATGTACTTATGTAAAAACATTATTGAAACACATAACATTACAGTAATACCGCATTAATATATTGGGCTAGGAACCAGATTTTTCTCAGTTGTAAGCCAAAATGCCATAAATGCCAAAAAAAAAAAAAAAAGTCTGAATGTTATAGAAAACAAGAGAATAACTTTGTTCTTGCAATTTAATGGATAAAACCGCGTAGTATTTGATATTTTTGCATCTTATTATACTCTTTCCCCCTTTTCCTTTATCATTGTGGCCCAATTATTTTCAGCTACGCCACTGAATTGATTCATCTGATTTGTTTTAAATATAATTTTTCATATCTTTATTCTAAAATTGCAATTTCACAATAAAATGTATTTTAAATAGCAATTAAATGTATTAATTAGAAAGATATACATATAAAATCAATTTTATCGAAAAATATTGCTGTTGCGCTACCGGGATTCGAACCTGGATCTCTTTCCGAACCGGAGAAGGTCCATTATCCAACTATGCTACAGCGATATTATTTTTGACGACAAGATAGTTTGAGTAGGATAATGCGTCTTCCCCGGTTTGGAAAGACATCCAGGTTCGAATCCCGGTAGCGCAACAACAATATTTTTCGATAGAATTGATTTCATATTTATATCTTTCTAATTAATACAATTAATTAATATTTAAAATATCACAGACCTATGTTCTGAATAATTACAACTTCACAATAAGAATGTGTTCTAATATAATGATTGTATTTTTTTTTGCTTTCTTTAATAAATGCTAGTTATTAATAAACACTTAAATTTTAAAACGATCTCGGGCCGTACAGTTGGAGGATCGCTCGAATAACCCACACATCGAGATATTCCCATCGATATGGAGCATAATAATAGTTAAATAGCAAAAGATTTACGCGAAAAGATCGATTGAATAAAATTATTTTCGGCTGTTTATTTGAGTTTGCGAATACAAACAGCCGGGAATCGATTCCTGCCGCACCCACACCTACCTGGGAGGGAAACATTTAAGTTTTGAAAGCAACAAAAAATTATTTTCGGTAGATATATTTTTACTTTTACACGTCTGCAGTGTGACACAAAAGTCAGTCGATCAGTGGAAACTATAATTTAATGTATTAATTATAAATATATACATATAAAATCAATTTTGTCGAAAAATATTGTATTTGCGCTACCGGGATTCGAACCCGGCTCTCTATTTCCAATCCGGGGAAGTACACTACCAATTGTATTATAGTGCCAGTATTTTTCATGACAAATTTTCGAACCCATGTGTTACACTTTTTCAAATTAATACATCTTTCGTTAAGTTATTTTTGAAAGCCATCTACATTATTTTTACGGAATCACAAATACCTTTGAGTAAACCGACTGCAGACGCCAGAATTATCAATTCATTTTTATTAAATTATGGACACATTGATACAACTTATATTGTTAAGGAGAACACATTCTTATTGTGAAGTTGTAATTATTCAGAACATGGGTCTATGATGTTTTAAATACTAATTTAATGTATTAATTATAAATATATACATATAAAATCAATTCTCCAGGTTCGAATCCCGGTAGCGCAAAAACAATATTTTTCGACAAAATTGGTTTTATATGTATATATTTATAATGAATACATTAAATTAGTATTTAAAACATCGCAGACCTACGTTCTGAATAATTACAACTTCACAATAAGAATGTGTTCCTTTAATAATAGAAATTATATTTCACGTCATATTATTTTTTAAATCTAACAACTAATTAAACTTAATTAAAGCTTAAAGCTTTCTTTTATAAGAAAATTTGAATGAAAACCGATACACTACACCGGAGCGGAGTGTCCTTTTTTTATTTGAGGTCATGTGACCTTTTTGTCCTGAAGGTACATTTTTCAAATAGAAAAAACTCCTTCTGTCTGAAATTTCATAATTAGATATTGGTCAAGAGAATTGGGCTGCTAGCGGGTTATATGTTGTCTTTATAGCGGTAATACCAAACTGACTATTTTTAAAGCTGTCTATGAGCCATCTTTAATATATCATCAGCAACTAATGTGGATCCTTACGGAGAGAGTCAGATTAAGAATCCAGGCTGCCGAAATGAGTTATACTAGGGGAGTAGCGGGAGTATCATTATTGGACCGTGTGAGAAGTACCGAGACTCGGCATGGAGCCCGTACTTTTACATATAGAAAAATCTCAATGAAGGTAGCTTGGACACGTCTTGCGAATGCCAGAGGAACGACGATTAAGATGTATTTTTTTGGCAACTACGAAGGAAGGGCGGCTGGTGGGTCACCCCAAACTATGTTTAGTTTAAGTAACAGATTGTATAAAGACAGATTAGTTGGTACAAGTACTAAAGCGGCGCAAGACATGGGAAGATGGAAGCGCCGTGTCGAGTCGTTGCCCCCCTTTCCTGACTCTACTAAGATAAGGAGATCGACGAGATTTTACATTCATTTTAAAATTCATTAGATGAAAATTGAATTTTTTTTTTTTGTGATATTGTACTGAATATTTTAATAATATTAAAATTATACATAATCAAGTTTAGTGTGTCTGAAATTGTGTACTGCTAAATGATCGTTAATGTTAATAGAACACAATATCTTTTTTTAGAATCTTCCCGGGTAAAATGTGACACGAAACAAATGAGAGACAGTGAAATATTTTTATGAATTACGTAGAAAAGTACTCGGATAAAAATGTATCTAACGAAAAAATATATAGTTACTCAGCGGGAGAATAAGTTACACTATATTAACCATTTACTTTCGTGTCCTTTAATATTAGTGTCCCGTCTATTATTTTCTAATTTCCTAGAGTCGACGATACTCTACATGCGGATAGACCGCCTAACCTACCACTGCTAAGTGCATCAGCGCTATTCGCTTTGACATTTTTACTAACTAACTAACTAGCTTATTATTACAAACATTATTAATATTTTGTATTGATACATGAATTGGAAGGCTATTTTCCCTTACAAATATTTTATACGAGATTTACGGGTGGGGTGTAATATGTGATAACGTTGTGATAAATATGTAGGAAAAACATATTGCATGCAGGGGTGGTATGGTACATGCGGCTGAAACATTTAACGTGCTTTATGTAACCATCTACAATCCTGACTATCTTGACAGATAACAAATTTTCCACTTCCAGGAAGAGTGCGTTGAATTTTTGCATTATTTTTTTTATTTTAATTAACCTGTATGCATAATTAGTTGTAATTTGTATTCATTATCCAAGATTATTAAGTAGGTTATTACTTTCGATCACCTACCTTATTAATCCTGATTTGTATTATTGTGAATTTAAAATCATTTTAAAATACCCTTTCACTTTTTAATCTTCTTTTTCTGCCGATTTGCGTCCGATGTTGAATAAAGACTTCGTCAGCATTTTAGGACTGCCAGTGTTTATATTATATATTATTTGTTGATTAATCATTATTTTTAATATATTTACCAAAGAGAGCTTCCAAGTTAAATTCTTAAAATAATGTTTATAAAAGATATCAAAATATTTATAAAATAATCAGTAGAAAGGTTGATTTAAAGAGTAAAAAAACTAACAAATTAATAAACAGCATTTTCCGACACACTTGGAAATTTTCGCGTTGATTCGGACTATTTTTCCACTTTATAGCTAAGTCCCTCACCAGGGGCGTGCACTCTACACAGTCAAAAAAGTTATGCGTAACTATAATTTTTACAAAATAAATCTAAATTAAATATTTATTTGATATATTATGTATTAAGTATTATCCACGCACAATTTTTTTTAAAGTTCTCATGCATTAAGCCCTTCACTTAACTTAAAAATATTTCCAATAATATGTAATGTTAATATTTTTCAAAAACAGGAATAACCTCACCAGAGTCTTTCAGACGAATACAACCTCTAGTGATAATACCCATCATTTTTACAGCCTTAATAGTTAGTAGCATAACCATAACTACGCCACTGGTACCTATCTAACTAGTAAACATAAATTTATTAATATGAATAGTGGAAACCATTAAAATATTGTTCAGTGACATTTTCCGTGGACCAATTGTGACATCGAAATTTATTAGAATAAGTGACATGGTCAACCTGAATATTGGCGCAAGAGTTTTGGCGTGGAGCAGTGGCGTAAATAAAATATTGGCCCATTAGGCAAAACGGAAAAATAACACGTCTGTATATGTATTGTATATATATTATGATATAAGTACATTATATAGTACGTATAAAATTAGCCACTTATCTCTTATAATGGTAAAATGTGTAATAATTCCTTCACATTAATAATATGCACCAGATAACTCACAATTGGAGCAAATACGGAATATATTTCTTTATACAGTCATTGCAATAACTCTGAAGTTAAATCCGCACTAAAGTAATTTAAAAAATATTTAAAACCAAATGAGTTATAAATTGTTATATTTGTACGTTATTATTTAATTTTTCTGTGTTTTTAAAATGTTTCTTCGTGTTGTTATAAACAACCGATTATAATGAATGAAGTCATCTTGAAAGATTATGAAATTCTTAAATATATTATTCAAAAAAATGCCAATAGTACCTACCAATGGTGGTGTACACATTATATTACCAATCTGTCGTCAGGTGGCGATGTATTTATTTATTTAGACTTTTTTGACATACATATTTTTGTTGTAACAGAGGTGAATATATTATAATATAACATGTTAAACATAAGATACAATTATATTGCAATTAAATACTCGTAGTTTATTGTGTGGGATGGAGTAGACTCCACCTCTGATATATACAGCGTTGACCAGGCTTCTTTGCAAGACTAAAGTCTGTGTTAAAGTAGACAGTTTTTTTCGTGCTGTTTTAGTGTTATTTAAGATAAATATTTGACAGAAATAAAAATAGAGATAAAAAAATAACATTTTAGCGAGTGGGAAGTAGAATTACCACAGGACAAGACTGATTGACCGAATGGCACATGCAATTGTCCAAAGTATCTTAGCGATTACATTTGTAAACATGTTTGGTTAGGTTAGAACTCAAAAACATACAATTTTTTTAGTAGAAAATAATATAATAGAGTAACAAGTAGTAAATATTTGGCTATCACTATAAGATTAAATATGGTCTAAAATTTGGTTAATATTTAGTTTGCATATTTTCATTAAATTTGGTAAGCAGTTAAACACGAGTTTATTATTTTTGTTTTTATATAATTTAGATAATCGCTGACTGTTTAGTGTTTCCCTCGCTTGACGCGGCGGAGTGATATTATCTATATTTTGTTTTTTTGCGGAAACTCTCAGCCGCAGCCACGCCGCCATGCCGGACCCATCACCGCCCCGCCCCGCCCCGCCCCGCCTAGTGTCGGTAACAGTTTATAAACATCGACGTGGCAACACATGTTCAAGTGAGTTTAAATTGCTTCAAGAAAAACATTTCAAATGTTTAATGCCGTTTTATTTGGAACGTATTTACGAGGCGATGTAAACTGTCGACTCTCAATATATTCTGTGGCAATATTGATTATTTATCGGAAAACCCAAATTTGATTACTTTATTTGATAAAACATGGGTGGAGGGTACGTCCCACATTGGCCTGGTGCGAGACCGTCATTCGTTCGAGCGCGCGTAAAGAACAGCACAAAGGTCAGCGGAAAACGACCTATGGATCATCATCGCATGTGTTTTATAATTATTACTGTATAATGCCCGCGGATTAGAATTACACAACTAGTGCACATACCTTTACCGACTCTTCAGAGATACGTGGACACGGGTCATAATGTTTAAAAAAATAAACAAGAATATAGAATAGAAGTGGGTAATTCTTTTGAGAGGACAATTATTTGATGGCCATTTTTGATGTCATTGTTAAGTTTAGTATTATGAATGACAAAAAATGTTTTTTTTTATTTGAATAACATCAACAAGTCGTAATCAATTGATATTAGAGACTTGAGTCTCCTATCGATTTAAGGGTCTTGGCTATAGTTTCTTTAACCCAATAGTAAAATGATGCCTGATGACGCCCTTCGTTACCTAATTACATTTCAGAAACGAGGTCCAAGTCAGCATCCAAGCATGACAACGGATTAACTGACATCCCTTAGCCTTATTAATTAACCCTTAGCACAAACATGGGCATTCTATCATTAATTTAAAGATATTCCATAACATTAATAAAAGACACGATCTATTATTTTATTTTTTCTCGCTACATTGGCTATATTCGGGAAAAAAACTATCCCTAGGCATTACTATGACTATAAACTGTCCATTGATTTAACCGGAACCACCGTTGGAATTCCGCTGGAGTAGCAGGAGTTTCCGATCGGTTGGCTGTTGATCAGACCAATAAAAAGATTTCCTTGTGAAAATATTTATTTAAAATGAATAAAACTTAATGATAGTTAACGGACTAATTATACACAAACGTTAGACCTTAAATTTAGAATGTTCTTAATTATTCCAGCCTTTTTTAAAATTTAATCTATCTGAGATTATCTTAACAAGCGAATTTTTTTTAGTTCAGATTATGAAATAATTTAAGATTATTTTATGTTGTCATCGATAATTTCAATTCCAAATCAAGCAATATAAAAAAAAACACGATACACCTTACTATTTTGTTCAGATAAAATCAATTATCCGAGTCTTTTATAACATCAAATATATGTTTATTTATTCTAGACAATATGTTTGCAACGCCAAGTTCTCCAAATATTAAAAATATAATTATTTCAATGAAATTATCTCAAATGAAATTTGTACGTCACATTTTTAATTATTTCCTCCGAACACATGGGCGGAACTGGGTACTAACCCCCGGGACACTAATAAATACGACATTTTTGAAAAAGGGCTGTAGTTTGATACCCATTACGAATTTTCAGTAATTAGACAAACGTACATGTCTTTTGTGTTTGTGCTTGTTTGTGTTTGCCAAAATCATTCCTATTTGACACAGCCGAATGCCTTTTTTTAAAAATAATAATTTTATTGGATACTACATGTTTGTAAAGAACACAATAATAATAAAACATTATAGGTATTTTTATGTGCATACATAATACAAAAGAAAATCCTATGATTGCTCAATATAATTTCTCTTAAGAATGATCTCTTTCTTGATTTTCTCAGTCCACTTCAAAATTCTCTTAGATAGGTACTCTACAATATGTTATAGAAGAGACAAAAATGGATATCATATAATAATAAGTCTTTTTTTTTTCTATTTATTATGGCCTTCGCCAATTAGGCGTAACTAGCCATTACAAGTATATACAAATGAAATAATACAATTTTTTAAATATATATAAACAATTAACATAAATAAATAAACTATGCCTTGCGTCTTTTTGCTATTATTTGTTAAAAGAAGATTTCAAATTTGTCACAATACTTATGATTGTGGAACGTCATTGATCAGGAACGCTAAAAGCATGTTAGTATTACCTACTTACCACACTACAAAGGTTTCAAACATTCATTGCATTCTACTGCGCTTGTCATTTTACCTTATGTGTAACATTTATAACATCTCCGTATACTTGAAAACACCCGCAAAAGTAACCTTTTAATGTTTTGAAAGTATAAACCACCGGTTTATCGGGACAGCCGGTTATTTGGGCCAAATCCCGAGGAACAGAAACCAAATAAAGTAACTAATAGTAATTTGCTTCGGTTATATGGGACACCATTCCGTTTAATTGGGACAGTGAATTAAAAATTTAAATAAATATGTATGTACGTACTTGTAAAACGTTTGAACAATCGTTGGTGCACAAGAATAGTGACACAACTCAAAAAAAAAATTCAGGATATCCGTTTAAAAATTTATTGTTTCTTGCAGGGCTTGTCATGTTTTTTTTATGAATTTACATAAGTGTTACGCCTTGAATCCTAACTGTAATAATTCTTGGATTACCACCAGATTCCTTTGGGTTCTCTTCTCTCTTTACTGTCTTATTCATGGGTGGCCAACCCGCGGCCCGCCGAGTGTCTACTTGTGGCCCGCGGAGCATACGCATACATTTTTTTCTTTTAGTGTACATAAAACCACCAAAAGAACATTCCAACTTGCGTAGTTCGTATCATATCTCATATATGGAAGTATCTCAGTACATTGATTTAACTATGGTGACAATTTCTTCTATGGTACATTCGTTTTAACAAACAATCACAACGTTAAGCTGATTTCAAAAAGCGCGCACGACCACTTTTGCGTGGATAGTCGGGAAATAATAAAATAAATTGTGTTGTACGGCCCGGTATAAAATCTCATTTCTAAAATCTGGCCCGGCCGCTGAAAAGGTTGGCCACCCATGGTCTAATCACTCGGGTCCCAATTCCTTGTAAGTGAAACTCAGTCTTTCTAGGTAACAATATTATACGTTTATTACGTCACGTTATACAGTAATATAAATTATACATTCAGAGATAGACTAGTTATTCAAAAGAAGGTGTGATGGAAGAGAGCTGTTCCCCCAGAGACGACCTCTTATAAGGATCGTCCCCCACCATTCATCTACTCACATCATTACTGATAATTTTATTTTGTCATATTCATATGTATACCTAAAATTATATATTATTTTTCTGTAATTCAATATTTTTTCCAATAATTTAATAAAGTTCAAAAATATGTACACATTATTATTTTAATTTTACCTTAAACTTCGTTTATTAGAGTCAGCCGCTTATTTGAGACGAAATGTTTGGGCCCAATGTATACCAATTAAATGGAATCGACTGTATATTATATATTACATAAATAATACCTACCTTTTATCAAATAATTGTGTAGGTACTTTGCGTCTTTTGTAATACATGCCTAATACCTTTTATAATTTCAAATAGTTAATTATATTTGGTGGTTCAATTAATTTATCTATCAAACGTATTGGTAATAGTATTAGTAATAGTAGTGAGTATTGAAGATTAGGGTGGTTCACAATTGAACCTCAATAGGTATACTCTTTCCATTTAGAAAGAAAAAATGTATTCATGTGAGTATAATATCATACGTAATATGCACATTTTAACAGTGTATTTATGTCAACTCTGCGTTTTAATTGGTCCGTGGGCGGAGGTTGTCGTTTGAAATTAGCTAAAAACACGAAAAATACATATGGAATGTTTGAATTTTGTAAATTGAGAAAGCTTATATTTATGTTTAAGTATATCTGCTAATTTTTTTAATGTATTATTTGTCTTTTTGTATATTTTTATTATTACCAACATTTGTCTTAGTCGAATAATGACATTTGTTGGTTTTTCCAATGATATAAATATTTAACTACGTACTTACACTACAAAAGCATTATATGTTTCAATAAACCATTTTTTTTCTGTACATAAATATACCTAACCCTATTTCTATCACATATGCAAGGCGACGGAAAACATGAAATATATAGGGTGTTCAGTGGAAAAATTTCAAGATTAAATTTTAAACCATAAGAGTGAGGTAAGTGGGAGGGGTATTGTTCGATGCGCGTGATTTGCAGGTTTGCCAGTCGCAATGAGTCACTGGTCGGGAGGGCACCGTGCTTTCGCGGTTGAGCAATATTTAAAGTGCGGTGATTTCATTGGTTCGTGCGCGTCGCGCTTTTTGTACTGACTTTAATATTCGACGAATAAGTGATGGGCCGAGCACGCGACTTATCTGGTGTTGGGATCAAAAGTTCAGACAAGAAGGGACAATGGTTAACCAAACTCCTCCGGGACCATCAACGTCAGCAGCGACGCCAGAACATGTGGCTCAAGTTCGACGTGAAATTATGCGCAACCCGCGTAAATCGATAAGGAAGATTGCAGCCTGTACTGGAATAAAAAAATCAACAGTGCACGTTATTTTGAAAAAGAAACTACAGTTTCATCCAAACAAACTGCAAATCGTGCAGTTTCTCAACGAAAATGACTATTCTTTACGTGAAATCTTAGCGAGAACGATGCTGGAACGTTTTGGAACAGCACGAATGCTTGGAAACATATTTACTGACGAAGCACATTTTCATATCGATGGTTACGTTAATAAAAATAACATAAGATACTGGTGCCCCAATAGCCCAAAAGAACGTCATCAAAAACGTTTGCATTGTCCAAAAACGACAGTGCGGTGTGTAATTTCTGCCCGAGAGATAATTGGACCAGCGAGAGACAGTCACTGCTGACGTGTATTGCCGAATGATTGACGAGTTTTTGATACCGCAACTGCAGCTTTTCCCCGGGTTCAATAACAGAACACAATTTCAGCAAGACGGGGCCTCTCCACACACAGCTAAGAGGAATTTAAATTAATTAGCAAGTACGGAGACATACCCTGGGCACCTCGGTCACCGGATCTTACACCGTGCGACTTTTTTTGTGAGGATAAGTCGAGAGTTTACAACAACAATCCTCGAAAAATTCATACCCTAGAAGAAAATAGTCCGTTTGCAAGAGTGTCTTGAGAGAAATGGACGGCATTTAGACGATATTGTTTTTTAAATTTAATATTAAACTTGAACAGCCCTTATCACAAAAAAAAAACAGTGAACAGTTTTCCGGCACCGCGTATTTATTTAATATTTAAGGAATGAATATCTTTAAAAACATTTTTTTTTTTAAACGGGCTGTTAAACATACTATTACGATTGTTCTTTCTAAATGAAAACCGATTTTGATACCGAATCAATTAAACTGGTCAAAAAACGACTTGTAATGTAAAATAATATTGGAATATATAAAATTCGGAAGGTACCACTAAACGGTCCGACGGGAATAAAAAATATCCAGACAACAACTGGGTGGCATACCGAAATCGTTTCCGCGGGATAAACAAAATGTCAGCGGCCACTTGAGGAAGTGCACATGTGTTATTTGTTATTTCTGTGGTGACACAAGATGCGATACCTACTCTTCACATTTTATCGAAAGCCATGTCATGTCTTACTTAGGGTTTATTTCGATCATGGAGGCTGTTCAAATTTTAGAAGAGTTATTAACTTATTACTTATTTTGCATACCTGCAATGTGCGTTAAAAATTTAAGATATAAATCACAATTAAACGTTTAGATGATAATAATCCGACAAAAAAGTCGGGCTTTAAATATTATACAAAATACAATAGCAAAATTATTTTAATTGCTTAATATGGCTGTAAGGTCTACAATAAAAATAATAATGTATATCCTTTTTATCGTAAAGTTCAAATTTGATCAATTTTTCTTTGAAAATTAATTAGATATTTAATTTTAAATGTTGTATCATATTGCACTACTATAGATTTTAGATCATATTTCATATAAATGTGTAAGCCACACCCTCATAATCAAGATCATTCTTAAAATTGATGCATTTTGATGATGAAACTCTGCAAAGTTACTATTTAAGCTATTATCGATATAGTCAAACTAATTTTGATGTAATTATATCACATTTTACGAAATGTTCTCACTTTTTTTGGGCCACCTGTATATGACGTGCAAACTCACTTTGTCACTCACTGTTTTGGAAAATCTCACACTACTTATACAAAGGTTTGAGGTTAGGTTCTTAGCATTGAACAATGTTAAAAATATTAAATACATCTAAGAAGCCAACCATCAGCTACTGCAGAATTAGTGTTACGCATTTTTCCAATTCCTTAGAGTCTACGATACTCTGAGTACTCTACATGCGGCTGGACCGCCAAATCTACTGCTACAAGTGCATCAGCGCTAATCGCTTTGACACTTTTACTAGCTACCTTATTGTAATAAACATCATAAGTGTTTTATAATAATACGCACCTATAGTAATAACTATTTATACTCGTTAACTGTCATCGTAACAGGTGCGAAATTTTTTTTTTTCATTAACTAGCTTACAAGCAGCATTAAATTATACTACAAAATTAATAAAAATAGTGTTATTTTTCGTGGTATTGAAACAATGGTTTTATTATTACGTTATTTTTATTGTTTTTTTTTAATAACAAAAACCAATGTTTAAAGCTCAATATTACGTTTACTAATGCATCTAATTACAAATTAAATACCTGCTTCTTAATAGCTCGGCTTAAAACTTTTCCAGTTTATGTTTGTTTTTACGTTAGCATGAAATCAGTTAGCTATTAGGTATAGCGTCCATCGAATACAGAAAGCAACCGGCAAATGTTTCTGTTTACATTGTTTCATGATTGCTTATCATTCCACAAATATTTAAACTCTAAACATATCATTAGTAGGTCGAACACAGCTCTCGGGATCCCTCTCCAGATCTAGGATAGATACTTCAAATCTTCAGCTTCTTGAAACGTTATGTTGTGTGGTTTTATCTTAAATGGCGCCTTTTTTATGAGGTTGTTACTTGAGGGGAAGCAGACTATTCGTGATGGACCCTGCCTGCACCGATGTTTAATTTCTTTGACATGTAGATAAAAATTTACATCCTCGTTTAAAAGGAAGCGGATCCCTGTTTTAAACATGTGATATAATAAGGGTTATATTTAAATTTGCTAGATATATATATTGGTAAAATAGGTAGAAAGAAAGTCAAGGAGCATTTGAGATGTTTGAATGATAATGGCTTTTCAGAATTTGCCAATCAGAAAATGATCACACTTTTGATAAAAATATGGGATTGTCTATTTTACATGTAAACAATGTCGGTCTTAAATTGAATAATTTAGAATCGTTAGAAATAAATACAGCGTGTAAAACTAACCAAAAAATGATAAACAACCAATCAAATTTAAGCACATGTCCCATTCTAAAATATCTTCCTAAAAATTATTCTAATAGTAGTAGGTGACAATTTAAGTTAGGTACTAATTTTTTTTTTAATATATATTGTTTTTTTTAAATAGATTCTGTTGAAGAAACAATATAACATATGTTTTTGATTAGTTGACGATATTCTGAACATATTCGAAACAGGTAAAAATGCATTTAATTCATTAAGTGGTTAATAAAACAAAGTTAACAATCTAAAAAATGGATTTTAACCACAAAGTTACTTACTTACCATCACGCTGTTTCCCCGCGGGGGTAGGCAGAGATGATAGAGCGCCACACTCTTCTGTCCTGACACACAATTCTCGCCTCATCCACATTCATACATCTTCTCATACAAGCTCGCCGATTGTTGAGGCTTCTAACAGAACCATCCTCTATTAACTGGTTTACCTGGTCGTGCCAAGTCTTCCGCAGACGTCCTCTATTTCTGGTGCCATCAACACTTGCGTCATATATCTTTCTTAGCATTCTCTCCTCATTTATCCGTTTCATATGACCAAACCACCTAAGTGATCCTTTCTTAATCTTACTCACTATACTAACATCAGATTTAGATTCTTTCTTCTGTCATAAATAGATTTGTCACATATACGCCATAAGTGATCTCATTTCCACTGCATTCAGTCTACTTTCGTTCCTTATCTGCCAGCTCCAGACCTCACTTCCATATATCAGTGTCGGTACCAGGATTCCATTGTGCACCGCTAGTCTTGCCTCGGTTGACAAATTCCCGTTAGATATAATTCCATTCAAAGCGCCGTTCACTTTATTTCCTGCAGTCACCCTCCTTTCGATATCATTCTCAGCCTTTCCGTTTCTATCAAACATACTTCCTAAATTCTCAAACCCATCTACTTGTTCCAAACATTCATTACCTACAAGTATTTAGCGCGGTGTCTTGCTTTCCTTCTTCTCGGATTCCATCACTTTCGACTTGTTAACATTCATCATGAGGTCGCTTTCCTTGCATGCATCGTACATAAATCCCAGTAATTGGTTCCTACAAAGATTTGGACATACTCAAAAATATTCTGTAATTCTTGTTCATTATTCACCATTAGTACTGCATCATCGGCATACAATAAACAGCATACAATCAAATCGCCCACTTTTGCTCCTTCATTTATTCGTTCCAGTTCTTTCACACATTCATCCATATACAAATTGAACAGCCATGGAGACATTACACAACCCTGCTTGACACCCTTTGTAATGTCAAACCATGGTGTGAGTGCTTTATTGATAATTACACACGCAGAACTTCCTTCGTATAGAGGTGCGATTGCGTGTATAACATTACTATTCACCCCGTAATCAGAGAGTACATTCCATAACCTTTCTCTTATAACTCTATCATATGCCTTCTGTAGATCTACGAAGGTGATTTTGCAAATCTTAAGAATATTTATTATTTTACTGAAGATACTAACAATTATTGTTTTCTGTTAACTTAAGTAGGTAGGTACTCTATACGCTTAACAGTTGTCTGCTGGGTAAACAGACAAATAAGGCAGTGAATCCCCAGTGGGTAATCTCACCGTGTGGGCCAGTTTTAGAAAATTTACTAACAGAATTTTTTATTATATTTTTATTTAATTTTGAAATACTACAACAGTAGAGACCCAATTACAGTAGCGAAATACAGCACAGAAACATCCAGGTTTGAAAAAATCACATAAATGTAATTTTTATGTCAAGCAGAATCGAACCCGAAACCCCCGACGTGAGAACAGTGCCTTGCGCATTGGACTACGATGTCGTATGTATGTGTGTTTTTTTAAACTTTTTTCTGTATTTCAAAAGATTGTATTTAATCAACTTTAACATTAAATTATGTGGGTGTTTAGCGAAATAGTGTCATAGATTGTATTATTGAGGAGGTTGAATCTTTCCCAGTGGCGTAACTACGAAAATTGGGGGAAAAAATGAAAAAATGGGCCCCCTATAAATTGACCTCATATAAAAACCATGTCCTATTTATTGTACATACAATAGTATAGTGATATTTTATTGATTACCTTAACTTTACGTTTTCAGCGGTTTTAAATTGATTTTTTTCAAGCGTACGTGTGTTTTTGACATTTATGTGCACATTTTCGCTTTGCGCGAAGATTTAGTTCATAATTCGTCGAACTAGCGGGACACTGCTGTATAAATCGATAATATTTCATGTGTTTTCGTAATAAATGCGAGATATGATTTTATACATTTTAAAATTCCATTTTTTGCTGTGGTGGATTAAAAAAATATATTAGTTCATTACAGAAAAGTATAGTAAAAGTAAGGTACGCCGCTGATCTTGCCTTAAAAATCATGTAGTATACAACAATAATTGAACTCTTTAACCATTCCAGTATATCCTCATCGCATCCAGCCTCGCTCCCCTTCTGGGGGCCAGCAGCCGCCGCTCATCTCCTCCAGCAGTGGCGGCTCCTCCAAGAGGAAGCGGTCCTGGTCTCGGGCGGTGTTCAGCAACCTTCAGCGGAAGGGGCTGGAGCGCCGGTTTCAGATCCAGAAGTACATTACCAAGCCGGATCGGAGGCAGCTGGCCAGCACGCTGGGATTGACGGACGCGCAGGTAGTTAATCATTCCAGTGTACCACTCCCACCGCATCCGGTTCCGCTGACTCTCTGGGGGCAGTTTCAGCAGCAGCGGCTCTTTGTTCTTCCGAGAGGAAGTGATCCTTGTCTGTCTGTCAAGCGCAGGTACCTACTTATGCTAGGGCGGCAAGTATTAAAGGTATGTTCATTTATATCTGGTATCTATTGTAGGTATACAACTCTGTTATTATTCCACACGCAAACTACTGCAGGAGCATTTTTTTTGGCCAACGAAGAAAAAATGCAACAATTATCAGTACTGCAAAATAAAGCTTTGAGAATAATACTCAGAAAAAATAGATATACTCGGATCGATAACCTTTAAACAGAAATGAATGAATTTTTAAATTCTCACTAAAAATATATCAGCAGAATTAATAATAAAAATTGATGCAAATCAACATGACCACAAACATCATACAAGATGAAGAGATAGACTGAAACTATCATTCAGGAAGAAGGCTACATCTCAGAATCGGTGATGTACAGTGCGATGAAGATTTTCAATGAACTGTCCTATGTACATAGATTCAAAATAAAACTTCTTATATAACGAGCAGTGTTCAGCACCTGTGGGAAAGTTCTGCTAAGCTGGAGTGCAGGGAAAAAATCAGAAGAACAAGCTGGGTAGGTAGCTGGTAAATCGATAAGATTGGCAAACGCACAGGTAATTAATCCAGGGTATCTCAGCATACGACCATGACCACCAACCATCCCTTATTTCCTCGAGGAGTAAGTGAGCGTGATACCCGGCGATGTTTAGCAACCTGCAGTAAAGATAGAATGCAGCACCCTCGAGAAACCTCACAGGTAAATAAATAACATATTTGCTGGTGGATTGTTGTACTATATTTATTTCCCAGTGTTTTTTTCCAATAACAATATTTGGTGCACACCTCTACCACTTCTACCCTTTAATTATTCCGTTTGGGTGAAAATGTACCATATATAAAGATTGCACTTTGGGTAAAGATATACAACATTTATTTGGTAATAAAAATATTATCAGAAGCTCATCCTTTGTCCTTTCTGATATTTTTATTACGAGGCACCACAAAATATATTATGTACTGCTTGTTTTGTTTTGCTAGGCGGCCACAGCCAGTGTTTCTGTAAAACCTATTTACCAATGTTGAAGTGGTTTACCACAGTATAACTTAATCAATTAAGGCAAACAAATATCTCATCAAACACATCTTCCCCTTCTAAATAAAGTATTGTAACAAATTATAATTTTTAGTTCTAATATTTCGCATATATGTACATATATATATTTATTATTGATAGATATTTTAGTGGCAGAATTTTTTTTATATATCTTATTTTATTGCCACATTTCATATCCAAAATCCAAAGGGCTCCACTGCCGTGCGACCCCGAATGCACCAGTGATGGTTTATAGAGTGTAAAATACTACTGGCAGATGTAGTATAATTATATCATAGTTGAAGATGGGTTTTCAAATTAAGAGCATAAACTTACATACGTATTTAATAAATTCCTCACCATTTTCGTATGCAGCCGGTCGGGCTGAATTGTTTCAGTAATGCAGAATGTGCATTTTATATTTCATTTAATATTTTTATTTTCAGGTAAAAGTTTGGTTTCAAAACAGAAGAATGAAATGGCGCCATACCAAAGAGGGCCGCGGGGTCAGCACTAAAGACGACACGACGGTTGGTGGGGCAGATTCGTCTACACAAGACAATGAAGACATCGACGTGGATACCGTCAGTGATTAAATTGCTTGTTGGAGCTGTTGTACATAAATACTGATGCCTTAAAATGCTTTAAATTAATATTATACAAATTTATTTACAATGTATTGGACAAAGAGTTTTGTGTAAATATAGAAATGTTTACTATAATGCTTTCCATTTTCTTTAATATCCTCACTGATATAGAAAACAGTACGGTAATACCCCGAAGTTGCGCGATAAGTGGGATCGACGAAAATCGCTTAACACGAATTCGCGTAAGTTGGGGTGCAACTTTGCATATAAATACGTACAATTTTGTTTAATTGGGACCAAGGACTAACAAAAACACTAGTTTAGAAGAAAAATATTTAATAAAATTGCGGTCTTATACATATTATTACAAAATAAATGATTTACGTAAAAAAGTTATTTCGATGTCGATGGCTTCATAAAATCTAACAAATTCGTCTGACGACACAATGCCTTCTTTTTTCACACAGAATTTCTTCGTAGCAAACTAATAGTTTTTTTTATTTCTTGCTTTGTAGCTATAACGCGTTCTTCGTTGGAGTCTATGTTTTATAAAATTTTTAAGCCATTTTCAATTGAGCTGAGAGACCTTCAGTCAAGCTTGCAATTGTCATGTGTTTTTCTGGTGGAATTGGATCTAAAGTGTCTTCATTGTCGTTTTACTTACGCATGTCTATGAGCTCATCGATTGTTAGCTCCTGACTGAGTGAATCCAACAGCTCGTTGACATCGTTAGCATTGACTTCCAAATCTAATTGCCTGCCAAGATTAACAACTTCTACCACATGAGCGATATCAGTTTCTAGCAATCACAGTAAGAGAAACACTGAATATAGCGGGCGGCAGTCTAGCGGCAGTGTTGCCAAACGAACCGTGTAACTCTAAGTTCGCGTAAGTCGGGGTAGCGTAAGTCGGGGTATTACTGTTATCAATCACACACAATAAAAACATTCACTTTAGATCTTTATGGCCTATATCGCCATAAAACTCAAGTCAGATTGCAATATTTTTACAGATAAAAATCGCAATCTTTTTAAAGAAATTACCCCTTTCTTATTACTATTGTAAAATATCTAACTAACCAACTTACCATCACGCCGTTTCTCCGCGGAGGTAGGCAGAGGATAGAGCACCACACACTTCTGTCCTGGCACACGATGGGACTCGTAGTTAAATTTAGTTGGTTGTTTATAATTTTTTGATTAGTTTTACACGCTTTATTTTTTAAAAATAGATTCTGTCAAAGAAACAATATATGTTTTAGTTAGTTATGACATCCTGAAGAAGAAAATGGTATTTTTCGAAACCGGTAGATGTATTTAAACTCATTTTAGTGGTTAATAAAACAAAGATAAAAAATAAAAATATTAATATTTTAACTGCTATACTTTGTGTCTTTTAAACTTATGAAATAGTACCTATATACAGAAAGCTAAAAATGTTTGCATCGGCACAGGCATACCCCAGTGGGACTGGCTATATGTATTAATATGTCATCAATGCCAAAGACAATCTCTATCCAAGCTGATACAAATGTAAATGAACAAATAGTTTTATTACTAACGTTAAATATTTGTGCAAATTCCTGTCACATTGTTCTGGAACTGGTCTCAACAGAAACACTCAGCACGGCATTATTAGAGACGGATGGTCTTCCTGATCGTGGTGCATCCTTGAGGATTTTGTCTTAAACCATTCGTGGGCAGTGTGTTCATTAACTTCAAAAGCCACACATATTTCTTTCACAAGAGGCAATTGTGCAGATTTTTAACTGAATTTAAATTTACATAGTAAACAAGCAGGAATCACATTCAATTTAATGGATAATTTAAGAGGGCTCAACTTCACTGAAAAAAACGTATTTATCTTAGCGCACAAATCGTTTGTGAATCTTGACATAGGTAAAATCCTGCCCTTTGCAAAATCACTACAAGACAAAACAATTCATTGCATTGCCCTCTATTGAAAACTGAACAAACTATTCAAGACGCCTGATAGGTTTCTATTTGATTGCAAATAAATTATTTTTATCGATCTTGGTGTCTTCGATAGTAAAGGGATGTCCACAAGGGTTTTGTAGTATGCAAATTACATCATACCATGACTTAGTATTTATTAGGATGAAACCTTGTAGATGATTCCATGACAACTGCATATAGATGCAGACAAGTGCACCCAAAGACAACTGCGCACAAAGTAATAGAATGTTAGGTAATTGTCCCGTGTGCAATTACCGGTTACCCTTATAGACATGTAAATTATAATATTTATATGTCTATAAGGGATTTTTGATGTATCCACTAATAATAATAAAATAAAATCTATCAATTTTACACAAGGTATCAGAAAGGAAATACATACTTAATATCAAAACAATTTTTTTGTATTTTTCCAGCAGTCCATTAAAATTGGTGGAATTTTATTATATAAATAATATCATAAACAATCTACAAAAATGAAAAGCTATATTTTTAAAATAGTATAAGTAAAAAAAATAATGAATATGAAGAAAACTTATTTTTATTAAACGCACATTATTTTAGTGGCCTACTTAAAAGCAATGCTTTAATTTGAAAACGATTAAACTTGTCAAAATTGTAATATGTACAGCGCGATGCTGTTGATATTTAGTGATATGACGATGACAAGATCAACTTTAAATAGGTAAATAAAAGCGATAGGGGACAATTTTATACCGAAGAAGACCACATTTTTTAAGACATCATTTTCAGGTAATATAATTATTCTGACTCTTCAAATACACAGGCATCCAGAACAAAACATGATGGTATTGTAAACTATGTATTCAGAAATTTGGAAAGAACATATGAATTGAAATAAGCTCATAACTTCAACAGACTACATCCCGATGTGCAATATGTGCTTTTACATAAATTACGATGATATAGGTCCGCTGGAAAATTATTTTATTTATTATCAACTGTGTTACAAAAGATTTGTTTCCGGGCAACATTCTAACTCCGGGTTCTGTAATATCATAATTGTTCCTACTAAGTATACTAGAAATATTATAACGCTTAAAACTCACGACCAACACGGGGATCTGCGGAAGAATGAAATGGAAGACAAAAATCTATCATTGGGAAAAAATTATGATTGATGTATAAAAATCTAAAAGTCTTAATATAATTGGATATTTCATTGCCTAAATATGTGCCAAAACATTGATATAAATAAAATAATACATTAAAAACCAGATATAATATATACGTACATATGTATAATTTACATTATCAAGAAACAATATGAAGAACTGTACTCGACAATCTTTACACACAACAAGCTACGTAATGAAGTTATATATGCTAATGGCGTGCAGTAGGCACAAACTTAGGTTATACTGTTACCAACGACGGTATCAAAAAAAATGTGAGAAGTAATCAATTTAAATTTAGAAATTAATTGTGAATCCGTATCGTACTATTTTAAAATTATCCACGATTTCTTCTTCAAACGGATATTTAAAATGTTTCATTAATATTAATAACTAGCTTTACAAATTACCATAGTTGAAACTTATACCAGAAATAGGTTTATTTCAACATTTCATTTAATATTTACCCAAAAAATGTAAACTCACTTGCTTGACATATAATTGACAAACACATCTATGTGAACACCATGCAAAATATGAAATGACATTGGAATACACCATGAAAATAAAACATTTAGTCTGTAGAATTACTAAAAGTTGCCGTAGCACGCCATTTTTTCACACAGCTTCAATATAAGTTCAATAAGATTGTATGTGGGTTGAACAAAATCCCGCAGAATCAGTATGAAGTTGCACACAAACGACTGTCGCGATATAAAAGTTTATCCGTAGGTTACGCTGATCTGGATAATAACGGCTAGAATTTTAAAGGGTCTTTTCATAAGATAAGGATTATTTCGCTTATATGTATTTATTTCCCAGAAGCTTTAGAAATACACAGTTTGCTTGTACGCAGTGCACGCCACTGATATATACCATAGTATCGGAATAAAGAGCACAACTTGGCTTGCCAGATAATGTTGTATTCTAACATCTACGTAGAGCAAAAGTAAAAATAAAATCGCTTCCATATTAAAATATATTTATCGTTATTACTTTGTGTGAAATGGGATGATTACACTTGGCCGAAACATAAAATATAAAAGAAAAAGAAAATTACATTACTAATTGAATTGATATTATTTTTGTAGAATTCATGAATAGTTTCCTAACAAGATTGAGATTCCACATAAATTTATTTCAGTGACAATTATTTGCTTTGAGAAAATGTTTTTATTCTATACTTATAAAATTTATATTCGAGTTATAAACTACCAAATATATAGATATGAACTAACGCAAATTCCTTGTTTCAATATTTGCATTTTGATGTCACTCACATGATCATTTTGGTACAACTTACACAATTAAATAGCTCCGTGACTTTTTTTAAATATATGACACGATTGGAACGAAAATGTAAACGCTGACAATATAATGAGCATTAATGTAAAAAATATGTCAAAGATTTAATTTTCAAAGAGTATATACTTTTATTGTTGCATAAATGTGTTATAAACTATCAGATTTATGTTTCCACAAATAATGATTGTAGGATGCCCCTCGTCCCGCAACTAATGTTCCAAACCCCTCTCCTATACGTACACTTTATTTCATGTCTATTCATTTAGTGGTCTGTGTATTAAGAGTACTTATTTTTAAAAAAACAATTTATTATAATTAGAGATAGTTCTATATAGTGAAGCAATTGGCACTGAAATGAATTTATCAAAACTAACTCAAATTTGATTTGTACACTTGTGATGAAATTTGCATGATACTCAAATCAAAGTAAAGCTATTAAATACATATATAGATTAATTGAGATTTCAAGACTGTCAATTGCCAATGTGGATAATCAGCCATGTGTGCTTTTGGTGTTGTATAAAATGTGTTACTGTAGCGCATCACTTGCGAAATCTCAAAAATGCGTACTTATAAAAACACAATTAACGATAATGCAAATAACACCCACAGAAATGTATGTAAAAGTTTTACTATTAAAAATTTACCAGACGACGCTGAGTAAATGGGGTTCAAGACATTTGAACAATATAATTAAATATTGTATTTTCGTAGAAAGCAATCACTTTGTGTTTTGACATATTAGATTAAATAAAATACAATCACTTTGTATGAAATCAGAAAATTTATTATACGTCAACCGGTTTTGCTCGTCTCAGGCTTCATCAGGACGTATTTAAAACTAATTATAAATACAAAAAGGGTGCACTTATATATTATGACGTTATATTTGGTACCTACCGCACACGAGATGTGTTGAGAGTTCACATTTACCAAATGGCAACACTTCACCGTGTAAGAAAAAAATTCTCGGTAGCGTTCTTTTCTTTTGACAGTTTGGCGAGCACAAGGAAGTTATCCCGATGCTAAAAATCACGAAGATGTGATTTCATATTGAATTAAGGAAGGGATGGACGCATCTTTTCCTTACATGACAGCAGAGAGGTCACGTAGATGATAATACTTTTTATTCATGAAGGATTTCTTATGAACAAAGCAGGATGGGGATACGATTTGGTCTCCTCCGCATTATAATTTTACAACTGAATTTGTTTTGCAACAGAAAAGGACGCAAGGGATTCCATGTAAGTTCAAATGAAAGAAGATGACCCAGCATTCCTGACGTTTTGATAAGTAAGGAGATACAAGTATTTACGGGTGCCTTGGAACATTTGGTAAATGTCAACTCCCAGCACATCTTGTGCGTGGTAGGTACCAAATATAACGTCATAATATACATAAAGAGGGAGATAGAATATAAAATTACATGTAAAAGAGAGAGACAATACATATACAGTTAGATGGAGCATTAAGGGAGACAGAATATAAAATTATATGCGAAAGAAAGAGACAAAATACATATACAGATAGACGGAACATTAAGGGAGGGGAAAATACCGTGTTGATGGATATTGAATTGATTTTAAAGGAAACATACCTAATATGGGGCTAATGGGTAAATTTATTTGATTATTAAAAATTGGTATATCAGTATTTACTGCCTTTTTTATTTTGAGGGCTTCTAAATTGTCCAACCGCAGTCTTCTGTCTATTCTGTCTCCCTTAATGTTCTATCTAACCGTATATGTATCCTGTCTCTCTCTTTTACGTGTAATTTTATATTCTATCTCCCTCTATATGTATATATAAGTGCACTCTTTTTGTATTTATGATCAGTTTTAAATATGTCCTGATGAAGTTTGAGATAAGCGAAACCGGTTGACATATAATAAATTTTGTGGTTTCATACAAAGTGATTGTATTTTATTTAATCTAATTAAATATGGATTTTACATATGGGTGGGATGATACTAAACATCAATGAGTAGCTTGTCGGTGTAGTGGTTAAGACGCTAACCTAGTGATCTAGTGGTCGGGAGTTCGCGCCTCATTCCAGGACACCGGTTACTAGATACCATTTAGCTTAGTTGAAAATAGTAAGAATATTAATGTGACATGTATTCCGTGTACACATCTATTTTTAAAAAATAGTAAGAAAAAAATGCCATCATAGCGGACACAAAAAAATATAGCGTGCACACAATTTTCAACAAGATTTCTTCTTGTGCCGCCTACTATCGAAGGTTGGCGGCCATGCTGATTTATACTGTGTAAGATCACCAACATTTTGGACATTGAACCACTTTCTGAGATTACACAGCCAAGATAATCTCTTTCTACCTACGCCTCTGGTGCCTTCTACCTTCACCCGCATAATAAAAAAAAAGACGTAAAATATTATATTTTTCATTACGGAGAATGTGTCCGAAGGTATGCAGATTTCCTTTATTAATTCTCTTGACTTATTTATGCATCTTAATATTTCTTCATTAGTAATGTGGCCAAGCCAGGACCTTCCAGTAGCCAGCCTGATACTGGTGTAGTAATGTTATTCTATTAACAGCTCTTAAAATTATACAAAAAAAATGTTAGGCGCACACCGTGATCTAAAATTAAAATTAGTGTGAACATTGTTAAACATTCATATCAGCATTATCACGCTTCAAGATTCCTCCATTTCTCACAGTCGGAGTTTACTGATACTATATCCCCTCTCTGAGTTACAAAACGTTAGATACAAACTTAAACTCTGGTAAACTCTTCCATTTCAGACGCCCGGTCCATCGAAGTAATTTTATAAATTTGACGACATCACAGAGCCCGTAAACTTCGAGGTTGTAATGGCGTCTCCAAATACTGCCTTTGCAAATTGGACCAAGCTCTTTCTCTAACTAAGCATACATATCATTTAAAATCAACATTATAATTATTATAATAGTTTACTTATTTACAATTGTTTTATTTTTTGACAACCAATGAATTAATTCTAACTACGGATTTTACATTTGATAAAATATTGTATATGTATTGCTTTTAAATATGTAATAACCATAAAAACTAAAATATGTTGAAAAATTTGTATTTATATAACATTATGATATGAAACATTATTTTCTATAAGATATAACAATGCTGTAGGTTCATATATTCAGCATTCTAGCTAAAAGTTAATGAATCTATACATAAATAACTTTAATATTAACGTAGTTATGCAGAAAACACCAAGAACACAATTTTGAAAAAAATTAGATATTGTTTTTATCGGAAGCAGTAAAGTCAATTCTATATTCTGCTAAAAGCAGCCAAACTGTTTTCATATGAAAATTCACAATCACTTTCTGAAAAATCCCATTTTTAAATCTAAAATCTTCTTATTATACCAATACCGAAATCTCTAAAACGTATTCTAAAATTCTTTTGAAATGCATACAAAATATGTTACTTATATATATAGATTATTAAAGGAAAAGGACATTGATCATTCATACTTTTCACAAAAGTGCTTTATCTCAGTTTTGTATTTTCTGCGGCTAGCTGCGCCCCTGCATAACTACATTCAATTACTGTTATGTTTAACAGAACTTAAACTATTTTTTTTATTTTCTTTTAGTATTTCTTCATAAACAATTGGATCATATCTTTTTTAAATTAAAAGATTTCTAATAATTTAAATAACAAAATCATAGTACATTAAAAAACAGAAACCTCACTCATCTTTATCTGGTAGGTACTCAAGTTTTCAGACACATGCGTATGTCATTGTATTACCAAATTTAAATGAGAATATTTTTCTGATGCCGCAAAAAAGGAGTGTATGTTAACAAAAAAATAATTTAGGGAGTGTTATTTGAACCATTTCAAAATGTTAGTAATCCACCAATTTTCTTGTCGGACACTTGCTCGATCCTTCACCATGATCTCTATCCTTATTCCATCTATTCTGTGACTCTTCCCCCTGATAGTTATCTCCGTAATATCGCCGATTTCCTTCATTATACCCTCTCTGACGATTCCCATCATAATTGCTCCGACTGTCCCAATTTCTCCCCCCTTGGTAGCCCCTGCTTCTGTTATCGTGGAAATTAGATTGTCTGGAATCTCCTTGACCGCGACTGTTATAGTTTCTGTTACTGTTGAATTGTCGATTATAATTTTGATTATCGTCGTTCCGATTGTACGATCTTCCCTCGTTGCGATATCCACTGTAATGTTGTTGTTCCTGATCACCCCTATAGCTTCTCTCGGAATAGTGAGGCTCGGGTTCTGAATCATTCCGAAACGTGGGAGTGCCGCGCTCTTCGTGCTTCCATACTGGGATTCTAGGTTTAGGGTCTCGTTCAACTTCGTGTTCCCATACAGGAACTCTCGGTTTTGCGGACGTCTTTCTCGGCGGACTCGGTTTCTCCTCGTCGGAACTGGATGCTTTTGTTTTCTTCTCGAGTACTTTAGGAGGTGGACTCGCTTCCTTTGTTTTTTCTTTATCACTTTCTTCATCTGGAGATTTATTCCTAAAATTATAAGGAATACCTATATTATAGAGAATTGTTATACCAAGTATCAATTCAATATGTACATACAATTAAATTAATATTGCCAGATTTTTTTTCACAAGACAAACCTTTTAGATCTTGTGGAAGCATCAGGTGAAGAAGTGTCGCTGTCACCGGAACTAGCAGACAGTTGTTGTTGGTGTCTCATCTCTCGTTGCCTAATAAACACAAATAAATTAACACATACATTTTTAAAGAGATCGCTACCGTGTAAAGGTTCATTTATATAGAGAACACATACAATACAATCAACCACAAAATATATTATTTTTAAATAATGAAATGCATCTTTGACCACAAATTGCTCACTATCTTTATATTATATTATTTGGTTTAGTTGATTGGTGCAAGGAGATATGTAATATAATATAAATGTTTACAACATACCTTCTTCTTATTTTAATAGCCATTTCTCTCATCTCTTCGTCTCGCTCTTGCTGCAATTGTTGTTCTCTTTCCAGCCGCTCGGCTTCAGCTTTCATATCAGCCCGCACTGTGGGAAATTACTTCAGTAATAACAGAATTTATATGAGTTAAGCATTTTTTCCATAAACTTGCTGTCTGTCTTTATGAAACTAGAAATTTTTGTTATTCAAAAAAAAAAGTTATATTAAATTTTTTTTTAATGTTACGAAGTTGTTAAAATTGTTAATAAGGATCTGTCTCGATAGTTATATAAACTCACGTTGCCTTGATAGCTGGGCCTGCATCTTTTTCTTGAGCCGTTCCTTCAAGGATAGTTTCTCCTTCAATTGCTGAAAAACATTCAATCAATATTAATTAGAACACAATCAGGGCACCCTATATATGACCCACTGACATCAAGCACATCTTCGAAGAAAATCACATTTTTCAAGATTTTTTAGCAATCGCTTCAAGATTTTTTAGCCTGAAAGGATTGAGAGCAATGGCTTTCGAATGTACTTGTCTGCAATATTCAAAATAAATCAATTAATTCAGAAAGTATTAAAGTTAACCTTGTTAAAGAACTATTTTGCAGTACAAAAAAGAAAAATTGCGATAATAAAAAAGATTATTTCATTTTTACTTAGCATTCTTGGTATTACTGTATATTTTCAGATCACACTTCAAAAATAAAATCATCTAGAAAGATAAAATTAAAGAAAGTACATTTACTATCTTATATATGAATGTAAAAAAAATGTTTTAATAAAAAATTGTCTTTAACCCTAACCGGTCAAATTGTGATATATCAAAACTAATTAAATTTATTTTTGTCAAATCACAATGTCTCATTTTCTGTGACTAACGCCAATGAAACTAAAATGACAAAATCTGATCATGTTTTCCAATGATATTTCACCTTCAATTTTTTATATATTTTTTTAGATCAAATATCACTCTCGGTTGTATGTATTGTGATACTTAATATGTACAAAAAAAAAACAAATAAATAATTTTAAATATGAATTAAATATATTAATTATAAAGATATACATATAAAATCAATTTTATCAAAAAATATTGTTGTTGCGCTACCGGGATTCGAACCTGGATCTCTTCCCTAACCGGGGGAGGTGCTTTATCCAACTAAGCTACAGCGGCATTATTTTTCGATAAAATTGATTTTATATGTATATCTTTATAATTAATATATTTAATTCATATTTAAAATATCACAGACCTATGTTCTGAATAATTACAATTTAACAATAAGAATGTGTTCTCCTAAAAAAAAAAAATAATTCACTGCATAAGAATCCAACACAGACATATTACACCACAATTGAAACGTATTGTCATTTTGTAGGAACTGGAATTTACATGACTGATTCGCAAGCTTTTTGCCAGTTGTAACAGCATTATTTTCTTAAATTCATATATAAAAAAAAAACATTTTTAATTGTATAAATTAAAAGAATTAAAAAATTTATTTTAAAAGTAACAAACGACCATCAAAAAATGTATTATTGGAAATTAAAAATAATATAAAACTCTAACCTCACGGTTAGGTACATAACGAGTATATTAAAATTAATTATTTGAAAAAAATATTAGCGTAAAGACATTTTAGCATTATGGAAATAAAAAGCATATACACACACACACTGCTAATAATTTTATGAACATTCAAATTAATTATAATTTACTTTAATATTCATAAAATCAAAAGTTCAGACAATGTAAAATCAAATCAACTTTTAAATACACAACACAGTGGAACCCTAAATATGTCTTCATTTTCCAAATCAAAACTGTAAATATGAAACAAATTCTTCTGGATCTGACTTATTTTCACAAAGACGGGGTAGTAAAATTTTCCCACACCACACTTCTTATTTTTATTGGTTGCCGGACATAAAACTACATTATTTTTTGTTAGTACCAAATATTTGGCGGATACCAATGTGTAACATCAATCAAAAATACTATGCACAGGGAAATAATTAATATTAATATGTACATCACTCTGTTAATACGCTCGTATGCAATTTTGGTTAGACAAATATTTAGCGGCATTAGTCGAATGTTCATGGAGGGGTGAAATTTGTCATAGACTTTTACTGCTAGAGAGAGGCCGTAAAGGTGTATGACTCATGAACTACAGAGCGGTGTATCTGTTTACAATACTGTGCTAGGAGAGGTCCCAATACAATGATTCTTACTGACTTTGGATGCTGCTCCAGATTTACGGACTACATTCAAGACTTGGCTCGTTTTACTGCCAGTCGATTTTTCTTTAGTTCTGAAACAATAAAATAAAGGTTAAATGATTTTTGAAAATAATGTTTTTTTTAAGAAAGCACTTCTAGATAACTATGTAAAAATATATATCTAAAATAATGTCATATTAAACAAATATCAGATATCACATAGAGACGAAGCTATTTTTTATTATATTTTAATGGAAAATATATAAAAGTATGGAATAATTACCAGTGGCGTGCTGTTACCGATAATGCTAACTAATATACAATAGGTATCAAAAATTTATTTATTTTTCGGTACCATACTCTGCTTTCGATTTGGCTTAAAATATTTTCTACAATTTCTCCTTCGGACAACGGATTTAAAATGTTTCATTAAAGGTGCTCAAAAACATTTATTTAAATAACTAGCTTTATTTACAAATTAACATAGCCGAAACTCATAACAGAAATAATTGTATTTTGACATTTAATTTAATATTGGTAATATTATATCCTGAAAAATACAAATTCGCTCGCTTGACAGATGATAAATTAAAACCTACAAATTTTATCTACGCAAACACCGAAATATGGAATCATAGGTTGGCATACACTAAGAACACAAAACGTTTAGTCTATCAAGTAAAACAAATATGTAGAAGTGTCATACGCAGTTTTCAGTAAGGATTATTCCTTTTCGAAAACAGCAGCCTTAAGCACAAATTGTTTGAAAAAAAGATGCCGACACAGATTCAGTAAAAAAAATATTTAGTTCAGTACAATTATTATAAGGATTGAAAAAACAAGTTAGGTTCATTCAAGACCTTAGTGCTAGCAAATCGCAGACCAGAATGCACATGAAGTTGTTACAAATGGTTTGCAAATAACTCACGGTTAGACAAAATTCATGAGTTACATCATAGACAAGGTTACGCTAATCCGAGTAATAACGGCTAGAATTTTATAGGGTCTTTTCATCATATAAAATTTCTATTTTATTTCCCAGAATTTTTAGTAATGCACAGCTTTTTTGCTTGTATGCAGTGCACGTGTTCTTTGACATATTCAAATATTGCTAATGTCATATTATTAAAATAGAAACATGTTGCGAAATTGATGCATGATATTTATAACGTCATAGGTTTACATGCCCCACACACAAAATAGTAATTTTGTAGTAATAATTATTGAAAACTAAAAAAGGAGCATTTAAAATATGATTTTATAATATAAAAAAAAATTATATTTAAAGATGTAAATTACATTGCACTGTATAACATAAATTTAAAAAAGCCTATATAAACTCACTTGTCTGTGGCATTGGAGTTGCTATCACTGGAATCAATGGAAAGTTCGCTGGATGATGATCTTGCACCTTCTCGTTTTCTTCCATAGTACCGGGGTACTTTTGGTGCAGAATTACCACCAGTCGTATTGTGAGGGTTGGAAGCACCGTGACCTCTGTTTGTACTGGTGTTAGATTTTGTATGTCTTTTAGGTTCATGACTGTAATAAAAGGAACTATGTATTAATAATTATATAATTAAAAACATGGTCATCATTGATAAAATCAATTAGCCTATATATAGCAGTGTGTAATTTACATTAAAACAAATATAGAAATATTAATTATTTTCAGGTTATTTAACAAAACATTATACTCAAAACATTACATATAACTAATGTTACAAAAAGTTGTAATATTTTACTAAGAAAAATTAGATAACTTATAAATATCCGCACTGACCTGCTAGAAGACGATGATCGATAACTCCTTTTTCTGGAATCAGATGATGATGACGGACTTCGGTTTCTAAAAACAAATAAAGGAACAAAGTGTTTTTAGGAGAACACATTCTTATTGTGATATTTAAAATATTAATTAAATATATTAATTACAAAGATATACATATAAAATCAATTTTATCAAAAAATATTGATGTTGCGCCACTGGGATTCGAACCTGGATCTCTTTCCTAATTAACTGTATTAATATCAAAAAAGTAACATATAGGTTCGAAAATTTGCTGCTAAAAATATTGTCGCTGTAGCATAGTTGGATTGCACCTTCCCCGGTTAAGAAAGAGATCCAGGTTCGAATCCCGTTGGCGCAACAACAATGTTTTTCGATAGAATTGATTTTATATGTATATCTTTCTAATGAATATATTTAATTAATATTTAAAATATCACAGACCGTCTGTTCTGAATAATTACAACTTCACAATAAGAATGTGTTCTCCTAATGATATTAATTTTACTTAGAAAATAAAAATACATGATTATTTTAATTAAAATGGAATAAAATAATATGTCATTTTGTTTTTTACCCGTAGTAATATTTTTACGCTGTTAGATATAGCGAATAACAGTAATTTTATTTTTATTTTTTATTTGATTTATTTATGAAAAACAAACTACAAATATATTATAACTTATTATATAATATATAATATAAAAATAAGACTAGTAGAAGTTTTTTCTTAGCTGGATAAAGTAAAATTATTATACAAACTAGTAATGTAAAAAATAGTATTAAAGATAACACATTCTTATTGTGAAGTTGTAATTATTCAGAACATAGGTCTGTGATATTTAAAAAAAATATAAATTAAATGTATTAATTAGAAAGATATACTTATAAAATCAAACTTTCAAATAATGGAACGATAAATCTATCAATTTGAAAAGTGAAACATATAGGTTCGAAAATTTGTCATCAATGCACTGTGTTGTCGTAGCATAATCGGTTAAATTCGGTTTAAATCGGTTCGAATCCCAGTGGCGCAACAACAATATTTTTCGATAAAATTGATTTTATATGTATATCTTTCTAATTAATATATTTAATTCATATTTAACAAAGTATTTATTTAAATAATAATATATACCAAAAAATTTTAGAGTCCAAAGTTAATGGTGTGTGTGCACGGATGAGACTTTGATACCTCATCTCAGAAATTTGTCATTCTACTCTGTATACAAAATGCAACAGTCAGGAGTCATAAATCATTCTGTCCTTTACGACCCTTTGAGACAAGTCTCGTTGGTGTACATACGAAAGATGAAAATTAAAAAAAAATCCTGGGATTATGATTCTAATTATATAAACATAAACAATTCATGATTAAATAAAAAAAATTAGATTAAGGAAATTATAATAAATAATAATCACTGTTACCTGGACCGGCTTCTTGACGAACCGCTGAAAGATCTTTTTCTGTCTCTAGATTTAGACCTTGATCGTGATTTGGATCTCAATCTAGATTTTGATATTGAAGTTGAACTAGAGATCGATCTAGATCTTGACTTAGATCTTGATCTAGACCGTGACCTTGAGCCAGATATTGACCTGGAACGGGACTTTGATCGGCTCCCAGAGATGGATCGGCTTTCATTTGACCATGGAGATAAAGATCTCCGCGGTGATCCTGATCTCTGTGAACGTTTGTACGGTGAGTATTCCGACCATCTTGAATTGGAACTAAGTAAATAAATACAATATAAATATAAGATAAAAATTTGTACAAGCAAAAGTTATCATTATTTATGTATAAATAATAATAAGATTGAATAATTTATACAGCACCATTTTTTTTTTTTAAATTTACCTTTACACATAAACACACTAACATTTTAAATTTCAAATTGTCCTGTAAACTTATTGATACGATTTTGTGAAAAATGTATTTTCAGTACATATATGTTCTTATCATAATCTCTGTTTTTATCATATTTATAATTGTCATCGAAAGTTTTAAAATTTATTTTCAATGTGGTTTACCGACATATGCATGTCTGCAGTATTCAAAAATACATACATAAATATTAAAATTAAAACTGATCTAAAATATCTTTGTGATTTATTAAATTGAACATTTCATGCGGTCCTGACCTCTCAGCATCAATCAAGTCAATGCAGACTGATGTGGCTACTTGCCTCACTCATCATCAATCTCTTTCGTAGATTATGTACAATAATAATTAAAGTACGTAATTACCGTTTTGTTTGTTTTCTGGCTGGTTCTTTTAACACACTTGCATATGATTTGTCCTTGGGGCCAATGTTAACTTTGGACTTTTCCGGATAAAGCGCCTTGCTAACTGGTGTCTTTTCTGAAACACGTGAATATCGCTTTCATAATTGACCTTATATGTATGCCATTGTTTTTCATAATAATTTTGTATAAAAATAATAAAAGTTAGTGTGGCATATAGGAATCCCAATGTTTTTGCCATTAGCGCTGACTGGACCCGATTACGCCCTGCCAGCATCTCGAGCGTTCCTGTAGCATACAGGAATCCCGATATTTTTGTTGTTAGCGCTGGTTGAGCCCGATTACGTGCCACCAGCAGCTCCTTCACGAGCCGCTACCTCATAGCGACTCGTGAAGCCACAGATATGCCAACACTAAGCGGATAACTGAATGGGACCATGAATGCGGGCCGACATCGACTATAGTGATATGTTTTTAAATAATTTGTGGTTTTTTAATTTGTTTACTTGTTTGTTGTGACTACCACGAGCTGTCCAGGAATAAATATATAAATAAACAAACAGTGACCGCGGTACGTCACCAATGTAATTACAACACACTGTTTTTAATTGTTTATTTCATTTTTACGTTTTTAATAAATATCAACGCTCGCCTCACACCTATGATGACTGTGGACCGCATAGTTTTAATAAATGTTTTGTCCACGGCCTCCCATTGCATGAATTTTTATTTTTTATTTGATTATTAATTTATGGGGCTAAGTAAAATTGTGATTTAATTTAAGAGGGCTACCCCTCCCTCCGGGCCAGTGCTCAAAAACCGGGGGGAGTTTTACAATATTTTGATCTTTTAACTTAAATAGCTAAAGAACGAGCACTGGCCCAGCTTTTTGTTTTAGGAGATATCATGAGCAGGGTTGAGATTTATCGATTTCCCTACTCGTGATATCCCTAAATATAAAGGTTAATTTTTAATTAATTTGTTTGAGGCCGTGGATGCGCAAAACCATTCATGTCGCTTCATCATGTCATTCATGTCAGAAAAATCGGTCGAAGACAATCAAAAAAAAAAAAGTTAAAAAACTCTCGTAGGGAGAGTTAATATTCCACTCCACTGGCAGCCATCGGACGGTTGGCAATCAGCGGCCGAGACCGGCCGGTACCAGGACGAAGGGAGGCAGAACGAGGCTAGAGGCGCCTGATCCATCTGGCACCTAAGCTATCGGTTGTCAGCGGCGCAGACTATCGACAAGAATGGCATCGCCGCCCATGAAGACAGGTCGGCAATAGCAGCCGACCACCGCAACAGCGACGGAGGCCCGCCACCGACAAAGATGAGTCAAGAGTGGACGCGACGACGATCGATTCCCGTCCGTCCATTTCCGCGACATTGCAGTTCGGATAGTATCCGACGGAGTAATTAAGGTAGATTTAAGATTATAATTAAGTAATAATAAGTTAGATTTTCCTCGTTAATTTAGTTTAATAAAATTGTAATTATGTACATAAATATTGTCTATTTGATTTCCATCCCCACCTCCTTCTCAGTGACCAACAATATAATGATAGTATGATGATTGGGCGAGGACGAAAGCCCGTGTCATATCGAGTGGTACCCAAAATATTGGGACTTCTTTATATCAAGTTCAATAAAAGCAACAACACAACGGAAAGTGCGAGGAATATTAATGAAATATATAGGGGTCGGACAATAAGCGTAAGCCAGTGTCAACTATAGTTCAAGAAATTCTGAGCCGGAAACTACAGCCTAGAAGACGAGTCCTGGAAGATCTGTAGAGCTCGATGAGAACGTCCTGCAAACCCTGGTGGAACAAAATCCCATTGTAACTGTTGAGGAACTAGCAGAGAAACTTGGATTTGGATTTGACCATTTGACACATGCGTGTCATCGAAAAAGTTTAGTTCCTCACAAACTTACAGTCTAACCGCATCCAGAGGGTGAATGTGTGCTCGCTCTTCTTTGCCCCATCTGATTACCATTTATTCTGCAGTCTTCAAAATCATTTGAACGGAAAAAATATGAATTCTGTAGACGAGGTCAGAACAGTACTGGAGGAGTATTTTTCGTCACGGACAAAGGAATTTTGGAAGAGGGGCCTTGCAAGTCTACCAGAAAGATGGAAGAGCATTGTAAAAAATGAAGGATAGTATATTTTAGACTAAAAAAGAACTTTGTTTATCCTAATTCTGTAAAATAAAAGAAGTATAAAAAAACTAATTATTTACGGGATGATCAACACATGAACTAATTATTTACGGGATGATTACACAATCAAATTATAGTAAATTTTGAGCATGAAATACAAACCTGTATCCTGCACCTCTTCATCACCCCCAAAGCTTGTAATGAACGTGATCCGGTCGGAGGGAGGCGGAGGAGACGGAGAGCGCCCGCCCTCTCCCTCCCCCGCTGCCTCCAGAAAAGAGGGGTGTGGCGAGGGAGGCCGAGCAGCATAGTGGGGCGGACTGACTACCCTTAGAGCCAGCCGCTTATCTCTGTAGTAAAATGAATTTTTGTTATTGTTTTAGGTTAAGTTGGGCAGACTGTCAAGAAGAAGATATGTGAGTTTCTTAGATACAACATAACATTATATTATAATGTATACATTTTTTGTATGTAGATGCTTTTTATAAATTATAATTGAAAAATATTAATAGTTATACAGTAGTAAAACAATATGGGAGATCCTTTTTAGAGAATTAGTTTTTTCTGAAAAAATATAATTTCAATCTGAGGAAGAGGCTGATATCAGTTTTACAAACATAAACAATAATTTTTATTATATGTACGACAATGGTCACAAAAATTCCAATAGTTTTTTTGAATAAATCTTTTGAATTGGATTGTTTTAGATTATTCATATTATTAAAATAACAATAATATTTTTTTTATCATAATTTAATTTACAATCTCTATTTCCCGACAGTATAGGATATATCTGATTAGACGCACGGTATCAACGAAATGCCTACAGATTAACAGTAATATCATTTGTCTTAATATTTTTTGACATGCACTGGTGCACATTATATTGCAGAAAATATGGTACTAAATTTGATAATATTTCAATGACTATCTATTACCTGTGAGCTCTCCTCTCTCTCCTACTTTTCCTCCCAGAGAATAGTGCCTTCTCTTTCTCTTCCCTGATGAGTTGCTTTTGTTTCTCAGCATCGTGGGCATCTCCTGTCAGAAAGGAGAACAAGTCTGTCCCCTGCATTCCAAAATTAGTACCACAAGTGTTCATGACATGAGCCTGTAAGAAAATGTTCCATCAAATACTATAATTTCTATAATTCTTAAAAAATGCTAAGAACAATAGACGATATCAAGTAATTTAAATCATTTGAAAAAGAGTCAATAAAAAAGATACACTAAAGGCCTTTAAAACATATAAAATGACAAGAATAGCACTCGCTCCGAGGATAATTCATCGTAGATTATCCCAGATGCAGCCATATCGCGAGGTGAGTACTTAATTGTTCTAACAGGATATTTTCAAATTTTACAGCAGAACAAAAACAAAAATTCTCTAATTTTATTTTTTTAAATATTTTATTTGCAACAATATAATTTATTTAATAAAATAATAATAAAAAGATGGTTTCATTTAGCAAACTTAAATTCTTTATTATAAATAAAACATTGAACAAAAAGTAAAAAAAATATACTATTGTTTTTTAATCAGTGATTTGAAATAATAAAAAAAAACAATAACACACATTAATGGGATTGATATACATATTATTTAGTAAGAAATTATTGTGTTTTTGATAAAAACTTGATTTCAAATAGTAGCTGAAGCATCAAAGCGTGTAAGTTAATATGTATAATATATTATTTTAAATGGTTTAAACTCTATTAATTTTTAACATTTTTGCTAATTTGGTTCAATACAGATTTGTCTCCGTAATCTTGGCTTCAAGATTATAAGAAAATATATTTCGTTTATGTAATAATTTTGCATATTAACACAACACAATTTTATAGTATGCGGAAAATGAAAGTTTTTGACATCCATCCTTTTCGCAAAAATTTCCTTGATTAATGGAGATGGGGCTTCCTCTATCATCTTCTCCTCCGAGCCTGGAGAGTGTATCTATCTTAGTCTTGTGCCTCTCCACTAACTCCTCATCACTGCGCACCATTTGACACACGCGAGTCATATTCCAAACAAAAAATTTCACATCATTAACATCAACTCATTAAAATTTCGGTTGGTGAAAAAGTGCAATCAGAACAAAATAAGTACTTACCCCACAATATGTCAAATGCCAATATTTTATTTCCAGTAGGGTAGTTGAAATTACGATATCATTTAAAAGATGTATTCATTTAATTATGCTAGTTCGTGATATGATTAAAAAATGTATTTCATTTATAAATTTGAGACAGAAAAGAGAAAGAACAGTCACCAGACGTTTTTATGTAAGATGACTTTCCATCCAAACAATAACACCTCTCCCTCTTTCCACACACGCTATCAGCCTATATAAATCTCAAAATACACTCATTAAACTAACTGCACAGAGTTTTATTTTAAGTGCCAAAAAATCAGATGGTGGCTGTGTCTGAAAGCTATCGAAATTAAATTTCTATCGAGGATTAATGAACCAACAATGTTTTTAAGATGTAAGGATTATAAAATTAACCAAACCTGAGGTGTTTGCACTTTATTAACATCAATGGCCAGATCTACATCGACAATTTCCACATCTGATTCTTCATCAGAGTCTTCCTTTTCATCATTTCCTGGTGCGGCTACCGCTGATGTACTGGGAGGATAAGATTCTGAAAATTTTAAAAATAAAATAACTGCGAGTGAAACGTTTCTCGATATGTGTATATTTTAAGTAGCAACACCGCATATCTCAATTTTTTGTCAAATTAAGATATTTATATCATCGGATTTGAATTTTCGCAGGGAATCGTTCTATATCACTAGTTTCACGATAGCGTCCGCTAGGGGCATGCAAATCAAAGAAATGTAATCACCACATATCTGTAACCTCCCTGTCAACTGTGCACAAGTCTAGAGAATCATACCTAAGTTTAGTTCAGTTTTAGTTTAGAAAGAATCTGCTCCTCTTTATAATTCTAGAAAGGTAAGTAATACTTGAGTAGTTGCACAAAAATTATTTAAAACTAGTTATGCCTCTCTCCTGTAAAGTACACAATATGTGGTGTTGCTTCTCCTCAGGTGATGATATATTCTTTTGAACATTGTTTCATAACTTAACTATCAACCAGTAATAAACAATGAACTGGGAAAATTATGTACAATAGTAAAACAAATGAGAAGATTAGAAGAAAATTAAGTTAATAATAAATTGTTTGATGATACACAATATGAAAATATATATTTAACTGGATTAGCATTTTAATGCCACATACGCAAGAGAAACGGATGCAAGAAGAGTTCTTACCTGGCGCAGGATGCTTGTTATCATCATAATTGTAACCTATGGCAACACCGGTTCCTTTCTTTTCTGACATTTTTTCTCTTTGCGTTTCTTTCTCTTCAATGGTAACACCAAATCTTTCCTCCACAGCCAACTGATGGAGAAATTTTTCCTCGCCTACCAAAAGAAAAATACATTAAGATGCCATTTTTAAATAACACGATCAATGTTTTTAACACTATATCTTTTTTTTAACTTTGTTTAGGAAAGACTGCAACCACTGACATTTATTGAAAATAAAAAGGATTAAAATGGTATCAAACTTATTGTATGTATGTGCAAACTTCAAATTTAATATTTCCAAATATGTGAATTCATAACTATGTAAAATAAAATTAAGAATTTATATATATAAAAAAAAAATTTAATACTGAAATGTTTCATATAAGAATATTTAAAATTCTTCCGCGGGTAAAAATTACACAAGTATATACGAGGCGTGTGTTTTAAGTAAGTACCGTTGCCGGATATTCCCGGTTTAGCGCTGGGGTTACGATGCTGCGCATGCACAATGGTTTCCTTCATCTGTTCACTCACCACATGCAACGTTAGAGACATTCACATAATGTGACCATCTTGTAATGAGTTATTGAAATGTTCAAGACAATAGATCAGCCCGCCGACAGTGAGATATGGTCCGTGCTTCATTTCATAAATGCACAAAACATGAAACCAGCTGACATTTATCGCCAAGTGTGTCCTGATTTGGCGTCAAGCGATTTCCATCTTTCCCTTCATCTGAAGTTGTTTCTTAGTGGCCAGAGTTTTGATGGCGGTTATGAATTCAAAGACGAAGTACAGACATGGTTCTATGACGAAGGTATACAAAAATTAGTGCTCCGTAATGAATTAGTAATAGTGGCGACTATGTTGAGTTTAAGGTGTGTAGCGTCTGTAGAAAGTAGTGTTGTAAAAATGTTGTTGTTTCTTTAAAAAAAAATCCGGTACTTACTTAAAAAACGCGCCTCGAGTGTAATTCTATTTAATGGATTTATAAACCTAAAATCGACTGTTTATTTTAGAAAAAACTTCCATCAAACACATAATTGTATATATTTAGTTTTTGTCTGATAAAAACCACTCTGAAAAATTTTTAAAAATCCCAATTTTCATTATCCGTGCATTATTCAAAATCTAAAATGTCCACTGCAATTATTTTCTTGATTTATATATTTTTTTTAGACTTCCTTGTTCTGGCCTGAAATTATCTTGCGTAACATGACAAAAAACAAACCTTCCCTCCCAGAACTTTAATACATATGCTTCAAAAATTTAAAAAAATGTTAATAAATGCGTAAAAACTCCAAAGTTAATTTTTAATAAAAATAACTTTATTTGCATGTTATTAGTGCATATACAAAAGAATAATTTAATTATTAGATATCTACCTACTTCTTAAAAATCGTTACTTTTATACAAAAATTGTGCTATTCAATTAGAACAATTAATAATGTTGTTGCTACAAAACAGACACAGCTGCTTATTACAATAATGAAACCATTGGCCCAAAACGAAGCTGTCATTCACATACCGATTCCGAGAAACATATTTTGTGCTAAAATTCTATATCGTTCATAATTGCAATTCCTTTCTTCAAGGCTCAAATCATCGGCACTTAAATCTGGGGTGATTATTTCTGGAATATAGTCCAAATGAGCGCGAACATCAAACCTGTCTATCATATTGTCATGGTCTCCTTGCCAGGGCATCCTAAAATCATTATAAACACAACACTAGTATTTGAGAATATGAGAATGTAATGAGAAATGAGATATTTTAATATTTGTAAATTAATCCATCAGCCTACCTCAGGCTCAAATGATTTTTAGTCGCATTAAAGAATGAGGAAAAAATTTACAAATTGTTCAGATCATAAGATGCACCTTTTTACTTTAAAAATACAACATCAAATTGGGGTGCGCCTTATAATAAATGTAATAATAAATGTATTTTCTGATACAATATATTGATTCAATTGTCCACAAAATACAGATCGCGATGTCAATATTTCGTATCAACGCATAGTTCCGACAAATACTAGTGACCTCAAACACGTGACGAGAGGACGATAATTCAGCGCCGCGAAATTCAAACAACTGGATGGCGTTTCAAAATGTCTTTGTTTTTAAACTGATTTATATAAACAAATAACAATATTTCACATGACTAACGCAAGATGTCAGCAACAGTATAGATCGAATTAATTTTTGGTATATTTTCCCGCTCAATTTGCCGCGCTGTCACAGAGTACACAACAAAATAAATTTAAAACATCATATGATGCGTGTAGTGTCTGAAGAGCGAATTATTCGCGCATCATATGATGTTCATAGCGACGTTCGGGTTAATATGTCTTTTGGTGTTTTGCAACAGGAGTCAGGCCAAAGTGCATATTTTATTAATGCATTTATTTTCAATCCTAATTTGATAATAGCACAGGAGACAAAAGAATTCCAGAAATGATACATTCTGCTTTATGAGTCCCAACTCGGACAGAATGTGATTTTAACTATTGACAACATTTGTGGTATAATGGGTAGAAATGCAATAAAATTAAGAAATTGTCAAAAGTTGTTCAATAAATTTCATTCTGCATATATTGGCTTTGAAGTTTTACTAAGGGCTAGTAAGCCTCAAGGAGGATAATAGTGGTGTCCTCAAACCGGACCCAAAATGGTACGAGCGGTTGCACAAAAACGTCTAGTATCGGACCAGACATTTAAAATTAACAGTAAACGTATTTAAGTGTGGCATATATTGGAACCTCACAAATTGTCTAAGATAAATCTCGCACAGCTAATTATTGCTGATTAAATCAATATAATAATTATTGCTGATTCAGGAGCAGTTCCTTTTGGGACATGTTACCAGAGATGAGGTGTGGACCCTTTATGTCAACACTTAACTTAAAAAACAGTGAGAATCATAAAGTATAACTAACGTAACTCAAAATTATTTTATCTCTTGTGCCTGCATCAATCTAGGGGAAATAATAATAAAGCACTGCTGGCACGACCCCCATTGCAAAACACAGTAAAAAAAAAAAAAACACTAAAAATAAGTTTAGTTTTCAAAGCGGAGTGCATTTTGCGCATATATCAAAAAAAACGCAAAGACTTATGGATTATTTTTCATATTAATTTGACAGTTCATTATAAAATATAGACGTCCGATACCACCAATAAATTAGTAAAAACTGATATTCATTGACGAGATTATACTCTTTTTTTTATATAATAAAATATATTTTTCAAAAATTGTCTCATAAATTTGGTGTCTTATAGTGTGGTGCATCTTATTATTTGTAAAATACAACACTTAACATCTTAAGTGTTTCCTCACTTTTTTGGTACAAATTCATTGAAAGTGGTTCTTATTTTTTGTAGTAGTGGGAGGACTTGGTCTCCTCATTCCTCCCGTTATTTTCCAAGGTATAATGTTTTTCACTATGAAATGTTAAGTACAAAAATCACTAATTTTAAAATTGTATGATAACAGACGGGTTAAGGCAACTCAGAAAACGATAAGATCATCCACGTCTACATTAAAAAATATCCATCAAGTATTATGTCCTCTCTTATTATATCAGTGCAGTTTCTCATATTATTTTATTACATTAGTAGAGTTTCTTGTATTGTGTATGTCTTCTCAAAAGAGACTCATAACAATGGTACAAAGTCTAGTCTTGAATCTATTTTATATTTATTTATTTATATTTGTTTAAGTATTTAATAAAAATAAATATATATACAGTGGCACCTTGGTATACGTCCTGTTTGAATGCAAACAAATTTGTTTGATATACAACCTTTCTTTGGTATTCGACCATTGTTTGGTATACAATAGAAGCAGTGACTGAAAGGGACTTTGAAGCTATGCTTATAGTGGAAGATATTGTCTCTTTGGGCAGGTCCATGGGTCTGGATGTGAGGGGGGTGTTATAGAGGAGTTAGTGGAGGGACACAGGGAGCTGACCACTGAGGAACTGCAAGAACTTGAGAAGGAGCACAAAGCTACGATAGATACACTCTATTCAGACTCAGAGGAGAAGATAGAGGAAGCCCCTACTCCATTAATCAAGGAAATCTTTGCCAAATGGGTGGGTGTCAAAAACTTTGTAAAGTACCACCCCCAACAAAGCCCAAACAAGACGTTTTTCAGGGGCGTGCACTGCATACAAGCAAAAAAGGTGTCCATTACTAAAAATTCTGGGAAATAAAATAATCTTTACATTGTGAAAAGATCCAATAAAATTCTAGCCATTATTACCCGGATTAGCGTAACCTTGTATATGACATAACCCACGACTTTCGTCTAGCTGTGAGTTATTTGCGAACCATTTGCAACTTCATGTGTGTTCTGCTCCGCGATTTGTTAGCATTTAGGTCTTGAATGAACCTAACTTGTTTTTTCAATCCTTATAATAATTGCACTGGACTAAATATTTTTTTACTAAATCTATGTCGGCATCTTGACATGTGCATTTTTCAAACAATTTATGCTTAAAGCTACTTTTACTTTTGAAAACTGCGTAGAATGACATTTCTACATATTTGTTTTACTTGACAAACAAAACGTTTTGCGTTCTTAATGTATTCCATATTTCAGTATTTGCGTAGATAAAATTTGGAGGCTATAATTTCTGTCAAGCGAGCGAATTTACATTTTTCAGGATATTATTAAGTTATATTATTACCAATATTAAATTAAATGTCAAAATACAATTATTTCTGTATTGAGTTTCGGCAATGTTAATTTGTAAAACTAGTTATTTAAATAAATGTTTTTGAACACTGTTAATGAAACATTTTAAATCCGTTATCTGAAGGAGAAATCGTATAAAATATTTTAAGCCAAATCGAAAGCAGAGTATAGTACCGAGCAATAAAAAAAACTTGCCTTTTTTAAAGTAGTAAACTTACAATTGTATTCTAAATTTAAATTGATAGAATTATTCTCAAAATTTAAAAAAAATCTAACATTTTATTATTAGCATCGTTGGTAACAGCATAACTTTAATGTATTATATAATATTTACTATCTTTATGGCAAATCAGGTTAAAAAAAACTTATCACGCTAGAATAAACGCATTATTATTATTATAACCCAACTTTTTGCCTACTGCACGCCACTGGGCGTTATAGCATTATCTGGAATGACCAGACAATGTCACATTTCCCAAACATCCTGAGAAGGCAGAAGCAAATTTCAATACTTAAATGTTAAACCTGATGATCTTCAACCTGTTAAATTTTCATTTATTTTATTTTATTGCTTTTGTATTTATATAGTTTAGTTTAAGCATGCCAATAACAATAGGATTTTTTTTCCATGGGAATGGATTAATCATTTTCCTTTTATATCTTATGGGAAAAAATTGTTTGGTATATGTCCTGTTTTGGTATAAGTCCAAAGAGATAGAACAGATTAAGAATGTATACCGAGGTACCACTGTATTTGAGTTCTTATGTATAATATTATTCCATTGCCATGTGTAGGGAAATTTGAAAGGAAATTGATATATTACACTAATTTATAAACAGTATTTGCTTAAAAACTTAAATGTTGTCTTTTTAAAATGACACTATCCAGCCTCTAGTTGTTAACTGTAATGCTGCTGTGTATGTGGTATGTGTATGTAATTATTTAAATTATTACATTGAATTTATTTAAATTTATTTATAGAGATTATTCTATGTACATTTTTACACCCGTCCTGGTTGACTTGTGAGGAGACATTCTGTGTAAACTATGTGAGGATAAGCGAAAATATATCATACTAACATGATGGCAGGACCTTCCCCAGCAGCTGCCACTGCAGGGTCCAGGTGTATTTTACATTGCCGTCCATGGAGTTGTAAGAACTGGGTGGGGTCGGCTTTCTAGAAAATAATTACAGTAAAATCAACACTGCAGCATCGCCTTTCTCTTGAAGTGGCAAAATTTCCCGAGCGAAAAAATCATAATTTATATGTCTCTTAACTCGATGGTAAAGTGTGGTCAAAAATACATTCGATGATGATTGGTACGAGAAACTAGTTAGGAAAAATCTTAACCGGGGCATATAATTTGTCGTAATTTTCATGCCGAAAAAGCTTTAAAATATACTATAATCAGTGATTAAAATAATACTTTCAAAAGCACAAATATAGAAACTGAAATTCAAATTGATGAAGATGAGAATTAAATTATCCTCAAGATGTAATAACAGTAACTGACAATTTTTTCGTAAAAATCCCGTCTGCGTTCGGCGCGCCTACGGTAATCCACGATCATTCCCCTTATCAATTTCTCCTGTTTTCTGGCTTCGTGCCACATCTTGAAATTAGTTGCTGGATCAAGATTTGTGTTGGAAAAATGCGCCAAAAGGCGACAAGGAACTAAGAAAAATTATTGCATAAAATATATCCTTTTATTCCACTTTTGACTCAAACTTCAGCCATATTGTCCATAGAAAAATGTACGTTGAATAATTGAATATTATGGTTTTTGAATGGTATATACTCTTGTCTATGGTATTTTATTATTTTTGTGTTCATTTATCCATGTTGATATGCCTCAGCGATAATTTATGTCGCGAGTCAATTTAGATTTGGACCGTTAATTAATCATTAATTTGACACCAACAAATACTAGATATTTTTGGGAATGCATTTCGCAGGAACCTTTTTTTCCATCATTAGAAAGCCATTCTTTTTTTTTCTCTGCTCTTCATCGGGGGGATTTATTTCTTCCGTAATTACGAAGGATGACTACAAGCGTTACTACATACATTATGTTCGGGTAACTATCGCGTATTTTCTCTGTAGGGGTAGGCAAAGAGGATAGAGCAAATACCCACGAGTTGATGTACTCGGATTTACATCTTCCACCTTCATGCGCCTTATGTGGTGTGTAAATAGGACTATGCTATTAGCAAATGTTCGTCCCATATGACAAAACAATCTGAACGAATCTCTGATCAATCGCGGATTTAGATCTAATCAAAGTGTGCCGATGTAGCGGCACTTCCGCGGTAATCTAAAAGCGACTTCATTCTCACTATTCAACTAAAATAGTGAGAATAAAGACGCGCAAGGAGATTTCGATATAAATAAATAATAATGTAATTATACTTTTAAAATTAGCAATATTGACTTTGTGGTTAAAATTCATTTATTTATTTATTATCATTGTTTTATTTTTAAAAAAAAATGTAATTATAACTGAGCTGGTAGGAAAAAATTGTAATAGGTTTAAGTGTGTGTAATGTAAGGCTGAATAAAGAAAATACCAGATCCCATATGTATCTAATGTTGTAGCAAAAAGAAAAATCAAAATACTATGTAAAATTACTATAGAGATAAATTTAGTCATAATTTGATATGAAAATAATGAATAGCGGTAATTAGGTCACTGGGCTAAAAGTTTAATTGACAGGACCGTTTTAAGTGTTTATACCTACGGGTGAGATGAATTCGAAGAGTAAGTGACATTGTGTGACATGGCAATTAAATGTAATTAATTATGAAGAAAGTGGGCGGAACCATGGCGGAACCATAGGCGGAACTGAAAGCGAAGGTATAACACCGCTATCAACTGATGGACCAATGAGACATCGCCAATCCTGTGAGGACGGACCGATCCCCAAGCGGGAAGTATTCCCTCGCCATGGTTACTTTAAAAGGGCTAGAACGCAATTTTGAAAGTTAGTTGAAAACGAGGTCCGGAAAAGGGAATTGAAAACACACGGTGGGAACGGAAGTTGGGAGTAAGAACTGGGGGTGAGAGTTCATCCACAATTGAAAATGAAATCCGGGAGGGGCAGTGAAAATAAAGTTCGGGAGGGTGAGTGAAAACCACATTTGAATACAAGATTCCGAGTTGAGAGCGTTGGTTGGAAACCTTAGTTGAACAAGGCAGTTGAACACAAGATTCCGAGTTGAAAGCACCAGTTGGAAATCGCAGTTGAATACAAGATTCAGAATTGAAAGCGTCAGTTGAACGGAACAGTTAAATACAAGGTTCAGAGTTGAAAGCGTCAGTAGAAAACACACGCAATCGAAAGAACAGACAGTCAATACCAGAAATCCAACCGAACGCAACAGGAAACCGAAGGATAGACAGCCATGGTCCACCGCAGTCTATCCAGGAGTAGCCGCCCAGCCTGCTGTCCAGCAGATAGCCACCCACGCCGGGTGCTAACTGCACCACTTCACCGGCCTGAGACCAGGTCTCCGGAAGAAGACCCGGAAGAACATCGCGAGATAATCTGAGGTAGTTAGTTATAGAATAAATTAGTTATAAGTATTTCCACTTGCCCATTGAGTATAAACTGTGATTAATAAATGTCTAATCTGTGCATCTTCTGTGTGTTCATATTCACCTGTATTCTTCCTGTAACTATGGTACTAATGAAGGCGTGATATCTGATGGATGGGTCGCGAAGCGAACATTCCATTAGAGTTCGGGGTATCGTTCTGATGAGCGATCAGGAACATGATACATGTATTAATCCTAACTCCTAAAGAACCCCGAATAAATCACACGGTGCTCAACGTCGTGGCTAACTTGTATCAATGTTTTATTGATATTTATAATATAATAGACTGTGTATGGTTGTAATGGGTGGTCAGATGCGACGTCGTGAATAATTTTGCAACGGCTCACGATAGTCCGACTCACTCAAAAGAGGAAAGGTAAGATAAGTTTGATGAGAGCCACAAGTTTCAACCGAACAATTTTTTTTTTATAAGAAATAGAGATGCGTACACAGAATACGTGTCACATTACTATTCTTACTATTTTCAAACTAACTTTAATTCTTGTGCTATGAAAATAGGACTAACATGATGACCTCCTGGAACGAGGCTCGAACCCCCGACTACTAGATCACCAGACGAGTATCGTAACCACTGCACAGAAGTGATTTAAAAAGTGAAAAAACTTTTGGCCCACTCTGTACTTAGTGTCCTTGCGTGCTCTATTGTCAGACTAATGGGCTGAACGCAGTTTAAAGGATATCTCTCTCTTATCTATATTGGATATATACAATACCAGTATATCTTTTATCTATGGGCACATCTTTTCAGTTTCTTATCTATGATTGCGGCGAAATAACCATATTATTTATGAAGTAACCTAAAAGTTAGTTTTGTCGAATATTATCAAAATACATAAGTGATAAAAATGAATCAAGCTAACGTGTCGAAATTAGTGTCCCAGATTAAATTCAAGGTGACAGAAAGAACGAGGCATTTAAAGTCCCCTCAAGGCCCAGAAGGGCGCATGAATAAACTACGGAAGACTGTCACAGCTTTAATAAAACATGAACGTCTGGAGTTAAATTTCAACAGAGCTGACGAAGCTAGACAATACGCCGAAAGGGTAATATAAAATATTTTTTTTAGTTTTATGACTAAATGAAAATCGTTAACTTTGATGATTTGACAATATACGAAATAATTGTTAATGGAAGCATCACCAAAAGGTCAAAATAAATTGAATGTGGTGAATGATGGGTCTACACTGTACGAAGTACTACATTGTACTCGCACTTCATAGTTCGCATGTTTTAAATCGTGCTACCACTACAATACTTCACACAGTGAGCACTGCGAGTGTGATTCTCTGTGAAGTATTGAGTATGAAGAGATTCATATACTCTAGCAAATAACTTAGTTGCCTGCAATGTAGCTCTCACTCCGCAACGCACACAATTAATGTAAACTATGTAGGTATAGAGAAAGAAACTTCATGAGTTTGCCGCTTATTTCATGAAGTTCACCGAAGTGTGTGAAGTGAGAAGTATGTATACTCATGTAGTACTTCACGAAGTATCATTCTTCACTTCACACTTCATTGAACTGTATGAAGTGCAAAACGATTTTGACCTGCTTCAGGGGTGGGCCAACAAGTGGTGCCTACATACTTCAAATGAAGCGTTCATTTTAAATACTTTAAGTTGAAGCATTTATTCCAAATGAAATTTCACTAACGTTATGTGTTTAGGGTTGCCAATCCTACCGAAATTCCGGAAGCGTCCCGGATTTGCACTTAATTTCGAAAATCTCAACACGTGTACACAGACAGTACTGAGATTTATCGCATCATATCACTTTTTTCTGGTCTTGTCTTGCAGTGTGTGAAAAAAAAAACGGTTAAAACTTTTCCACGCAAAAATATTTTATTCTGCGCATCTAGTAAAAAAATTAGAAGTATACTAATATAGTGGAAATCGTTTAACATGAAACCATAGGGACTGAAATATATTTTCATGTTTAACAAATTTTATGTTAGTCATTAAACAATAAGCAATTCAGTAGACGCGACCAGTGGGTAATCCAGGTAATGTTTAAAGTGGTAAGGGTGGTGTGAGATAAGTGGCTTCTTAGTTTATTCTCAGATTTCGGCCTATTCAGTAGAAAGTTGAGTCATAAAGTAATAAACAGTAAATAATTAGATGACAATACGGCGGCCGGTATTAGTGATGGTAAAATCGTTATTTAAACCGTTATTGTGACTGATTGTAATGATGATTGATAATGTAATTGATTAACGTAATTCTTCAAGCAATGACTGGTACATTAAAAAGTAAACCTCCAACAGTTAAATCTCAGTTACCAATCATTGACACAATCAGTCACCACCACCACTTGTTCTTCTAAGATGAAAAATATGTTCATGTTAAACGTTTTTTATTTTGTCTTAAAAGAAAATAAATATATGAAATCACATAGCATTTTGCAGGGATTTTTTTTCCACTGTATCTATATAAATATTTTAAACATACTGTAACGTAAAATGGGGGGGGGGGTGTATGGTGAGGCGCGTGAAGCGCACCGATTCCATCCCACCCCCGGAAATCCACGCATTCCACCTCAACGAGGTGAACGCGCTTTTCTTGATTAATGCAGCCGAGCGGTGATCGGGCTGCTGGCATGCCGTTACACAATACACGCCAACTCGTCTCCTCACATAGGTTGCTGATATTCAGGATAGGAACCGGGAAGGTTGTCAAAGAGAAGTCTGGTTGTATAAAATCATGTATTATAAACACATAAAAATAACTTACAAGCTATAACTTACTTGACTAACTTATTCCAATACTTAAAAGCTACCTTACAAATAATCTAAATCTAGGCTTAATCTAAACCAGCCATCCTCGGGGTCAATGGCTCCTGGATCCCCGCCACGCGGTACCCGGCGCCGTCCCTCGACCCCTCCTGATGCTGTGTGGGTACCGGACAGCCGTCACCGAACGGTATCCCTCCGAGCGTGATACGTCCACCTGAGCGCCCCACCTGCTCCAGCAGCCCTCCTCCCTACTCCCGGCTGCTCCGTGGGCTCTTGATACGCTGGATAGGCGTATCCACCAGAGCGGCCCACACTCTCGACAGCTCCTGCAGAGCTCGTGTCTCACAGACACACAGGCTGTCATCAGCCTCAGCATCGTCCTCGATGCTCCGTAGGTCTGGGCACCATCACCGCGCGGACTCCATCCGGGCGGGATACCTTATTGCCAGCGTGCCCCACCTACCAGCAGTCCTTCTCCCTACTCTGACTGCACCGTGAGCTCTGGGTGTAAAACACCCTCCTGAGCGGCCCACACACTCAACAGCTTCTGGCAAAGCTACTGCGTCTAACAGACGCACAGGCTGTGCACAGCCTCAGCACCTTCCGCGACTGGAGCCTCCGAGCGCCCCGCAAGGCGGATCCACGGCGCCCTCCTCCAATCCTTCATGATGCTCTGTGGGTACTGGTCACAAGGTGACCTCCTGAGCGCCCCACCTGCTCGGGTCCTTACGGACGTCGCCAGCCTTGGCCTTGATGCCGAGGCACCTCGAGCTTTCGGAGTCAGCGTTGTCGGGGCTAAAGCCCTTATTGTGCTGACCCGATAGCCCTCCGCTACCTCCAGTTGGAGATATCGGCCGCGGATGACCCTCCTCCTCCGGTCGCCTCCGCTACAACCGATAGAACGTCCTCCGTATTCAGGCCTCCGTCCGAAGAGGGATGGCCCAGAGTCTTCGGACATTCTATCCCCGCTTCCGCGCCATCTAGGGTAAACAACGTACCGAGTCCCAAGGGACAGGATAAACGTCAGCATCCCTAGACGCGCTCTCCTCCCCCTCCTCCGCGCCATCTAGGGTAAACAACGTACCGAGTCCCAAGGGACAGGATATCCCTATCCCTAGACGCGCTCTCGGGTTTGTCCGGTATACCAGTTATCACTAACCAGGGTCCAGCGACTCCCCCCCACCTCGTCTGCCTTCTCTAGGATTTGTTGCGCCTTATATACCCAATTTCTGGGTTCCATCTCTTTCTCACTCAAGGGCAACCCTTAGGGAGAGATGTCCTTTTCCCACTTATTGCTTTAAATGGCATGTCATCTTTTTTTTTCTCTGTTGGCCGTTACTTGATCCTAAATTCCTGGTAAAAATGTCAATATTCAGCGAGGCCAGATTTCTAAAAGAATAACATCCCTTAACTGCCGAGGTCACCGGGACATGTTTTAACGGTCCTCGAAATAATGGGCTGTTGACACCCAAATGACGGTCCCAACGATTTCTCTTTTACCAGGAATTTTAGATCTCTCAAACTTTTGTTACAATACTTTCTATAATTTAATTACCTCTAATCAGAAGGCTATAAATTCTCTTCACAATGTCAAAAAGTATACAATTCAATCAAAATAGTTATCTGCTGACATTCGGTTTGACTACCTATTTGTTTTATATATTAAAAGCAATATAATGAAGTGAAGAACATATAGGTGGGATATATGTAGCAATATATGAATATTGGTAGAGAATGAATGCAATCATCTGGCATGATCGGATAAATATACATTGGATGAACATTTTGAAGTAGTGATGGATAAATCATTATTTAAACTATTGTGATTGTGTTTGATTGTAACGATGATTGGTAACTATAACAGTTAATTAAGCAATCACTGCTACACTAGAAATTAAACTTCCAACAGTAGCGATGGTAAACCGTTATGTGAAGTGTGACAATAATCGGTAGCTGAGATTTAACAATGATTGGTAACTAAGATTTAATTGTCAGAGGTTTACTTTCTAGTGTACCAATCATTGCTTGTAGAATTACGATTAATCATTATCACAATCAAACACAGTCGCGATAACGGTTTAAATAACAATGTAACTATCTCTATTCAACAGTTAAATCCCAGCTACTAATCATGATTACAATCAAACACAGTCACAATAACAGTTTACCATTGCTATTTTGAAGAGTCTTTTTCAAAGCATGCATTTTTTTTAAATACATTAATTATTACATGTCCTTTTCATTTGTTTCCTTCCCACCTCACTAGATCAGAGTCCGTATCGAGGTGAACATTGAATCCATTTTTCCTATTGTGAGAAACATAGAATTAGCACCATGCTTTAGATAAAAGTATCCGGAATTGGGAGTTGGAGGGAATTGGAATTGAAATCTTAACATAATACTAATTTATAACAAAACTAATTATTGTTTCAGTTAATATCTGAGGCCATTCGACATGGCGACTGTCACACAAACACAATGGAGTTAGCGGACTATTGGTTGTTAGAAAAACAACTTGTGCACAAATTATTCAAGGTTCTGGTTCCTCGTTTTCAAAATCTTGAGGTGTCATGCACACGGATGTATAAAGCACCACAACCATATCCCGGTGATGTATATAGAAAGGCTATTTTAGAACTACGTGGCAATCCTTATCCAAATCTCAAGCCGAACATGGTCAACAACAGGAACTTGATACAGAATGTTTTGCTAGACGCAGCCAAATATGACTTCAGACAGCAAAAGTACGCTGAAATGGCTGAGAAAATTGAGTCACAGCCAAATGCAGAAAATGAACCCAAAATTGCTTCTTGATTTAAAAGAACTGATATTCTATTTTACATTTAAAATAGAGTATCAGGGGAGATTCAAAACGGGAATTCTCAACACTTCGTCATCGCCTTACAGGATTTAATTAAGAGGAATTTTAACTAACAATATATATCCTCGTGTAAATATGTACGTATTCATATATACATAATATAATTCTGGAAATCTTAAGTATAAGTTTTTGAACTTTACCATTAAATCAATGACGATATCAAAAGAACTAAAATATCTACCTAAAAATAAATTGAGTTAACAGTGGCATTAAATAATATGTGTATGTGTGGATAATCTTGATAATATTAGACATAGATATTTATATTCTCATTGTTATTAGTTATAGTAATGTAGTGAATAAAAATATATGTGTAATAAGTGTGTTTATTATTACTTTAGTCTCCATACATAACATCTTCAATTTATTTCATAGTTTACATAACAGTGTCAAGAAAATCAACATTAAGCAATGACTAAATCTAAACAATGATAATCGACATTGTCATTTTCATACTAAAACATGGCGACTATTATTTTAGCTTTTTATGTGTCGAAATGTTTATCAAATAACAAATTTCTCCTGAATAAGGAAGATGTATGGCGATGTAGCGAGTCCAATATTAAAAATAGGCTTGAAGTAACAAAAGCATGGACATTAATTTAATTAGTGGTCAAACTCGTCTTTTCCATCAAAATTGGGATATTAAAAAGTATATGAAAAATAATGAAAAACTTGTAAATCCTCATGCTTCGTTGGCCTTAATTGTTGAAGCTTATTATTTTTCTGCGATTTTTCATGTTCTAACTCAGGGAGGTATTTGGAATCTGAATTTTTCTGCCAATTTTATCTTTGATATCAGTTTTTAAAATAAACATAATTTTCTCAAATGGTCAAGGATTTACACGAATTACAAGATATTGATACCATTTTAGAGAATGAAACACAAAAAAAAATTAAGTATAAAATATGTCATGTATTTAAATACAAAGATTTAAGTTTCTTTATTACATTAAAGAAATCACAACATTTCATAAACAAAAAAACTGGATATAAAATCAATAGAACTGACACACAATTAATTTATAAATTATGAGATTCAATGAAAATTGTTCTAGTTATTTTAACAAGAGTGAGTAGAAATATATAATTTGCAATGCGTCGACAATCACTTCTAAAATAATGACAAATCTTATACAACGCAGTGCAGAATTTGGTATACATATGGCATAACTCAGTTCGGCTTCGATCCTGCGGGCTCTAAGCACACCGTTATTGCAATAAGGAACAGTCCCGTGGTTGGCTAGGGGGCAGAACTAACTACAGAAGGGATGATAAATGCGTGTCGCGCGAGTTTGAATTAATATGAAATAACATTTCATATTAATTTCAGGGAAATTTTTTTATGAATGTTATAAATTACGTCAAAATACTAAACATGTGTACACAAATGAACGGAGTTTTACTGCACATATATATGCATCATGTAAATGTGAAACAAACAAATAAAATATATAAATTTTATTCATGAAATCAAGGAGTGTCGTATGATGTCTCAAAAACTTTCTTCTTGTTGAAAATTTCTTAATAATAAGAAATTGACTGTTTTATATTTTATCTTGCTCTCATTACGGGCTCTTTATCAGAATAAATTTCTTCCAAAAATCCGAATTCCATTTTCAATAGAGTTAATTTTGCAATATCCATATGCTTTTTCGGTGGTATTATTAACTCGAGCAGGTGCAGACCTACATGTCACGATTGACGTGTTGCGTGGGTGTGAGATTGGGCTTGGGGTCAGGAGAAAAGAATATCAGGGGATAAGTCAGGGTGTTACTGAAAGCGTAATTTAAATCATTGTATTGTAGAAGGTTTATTATTTAAAACACATTTTTTATTTTCTTGCATGTTTATTGTATCTGATTTTTCTCAATTTTTAAAGATAATAAAAAAAGCTTAACTCTCTCATCGGATACTGGATTTCGCTACAAGGAGGATAAGCTTAATAATTTAACAAAATTTAAGTATTTATCAAATAAACATTACCAGTACAATAAGTTATACATAATGCATTCAGGTTTATCCATACAGATGTACATAGAAGATGTTGGCAATACATTGTTGGTTTTAATAGAAGCATAAATACGAGCCATGCATGATTGAGTCGGACCACCTGACATCATGCTATAATGATCTTTGTGTTTGCACTGTGCAATATGATCAACCTAATGCAGATCCAAAAAATAAAAATAGATACTATCCATATTAAACACAGATTATAAACATAGTCTATAGATTACAGTAACATTTTACAAATCAATACATATATACATACGCTTAAAAATTTTGTCTGGCTGTAATCATGAATAACTAGTATTATTATTACACGTGACTAATTCTGGATAAATAAAAAATCTAAAATATCAGTCACGATAAATGGAGACATCTGCTTGCAACATTAAATGAATTTTGAAAATAATATTTTACAATCATTGTAAGGCTATTTAACTTGTTCCTTTCCATCTCCCTTTATAAATTTTTCATCTTATCTAATTTAATCCATTATTATATGCAAATTAAATATTTCATTAGGAAATATAAAAAAAAAACATTTAAAATCTAAAATAAGACAAGTCCGTGAGAAAGCCACTAACGTGTGGATTAATAAAAATATATTACTTTACAAAACATAAGGAAAACTAGTATTTGTGCCTTCACTTTTTTATAAAATTAGTGTCAAATAAATAATAAAATTGTAATTGGCATATTCACATGTTTTTTCTTACTCCTTTATCGTGTTATGCGTAAATTATTTTGTATTATTTGAATACTGGACATACTTGGATATCTTCCAGAATAATTTGAGACTATTAACGCGTGTAGTAAACTCGATAGTACAACGTTTTAGATCTCCATAGACTGAAAGTATTGTCAAACTTGAGTAAATACACCCCTTCTCCCGGATATGCGTGAGATCCAGAGTATATCTGAAAAACAAATTTTTATTAAGATAAAATAGTTTGCAAAAAATTTTTTTACTAAATATAATAATTTTAATTACAGTAGATTCGATTATCCAGATTGCTAGGATACAAAAATGAGCCAAACAAATCCTGGATAATTTCTGCAAAAATAATTTGGAATAAAATTAAGACTCCCCGGCAACAACACTGTATACCGATTTTACAAATGTTGATAGATAGACGGAGCATCGGGCATATTGGACAATATACAGTGTTATATGTGCTAAGATCACTTAGAAGTTGTGTGTAATAGCATTCTTATTTATTTTTTGATTGTTTAATATACCATTTGATGCCCAAGAAGATGTACAACACATTTACATTCATAACTCATTTGCCCAAAACGAGGGTCTCAATAATCTCAGTTATGTGCACCAGTATGTGAGATTATTTTTAATATTATAAAATATGAATATGTATAAACAAATAAAAAAATTAACAATAAATTGACCGCTATACAAGCGTAATTTGAATTTACAATTTGAGGTGATGTGCGCCCGCCTGCTTACATAAAAATATGAATGCTTAATCTGAGCACACCCAAATAATAATTTGCTAGTACATCATGGACTAGAAATCCTGATCAACAATGTGTATGCCAGTTTTGTTTTCTGCTACATAGGTATTAATTTTATTATCTGGTACGTGTTATGTAGTAGAATGAAAAATTATTTTTACATTTAAAATAATAGTTCAAAATGTCATTAAAAATTTCAAAATCTGATTAATGCAACCTTAGATAATGGAGAGTATCTACTGGATTCCCAATTTCTCAATCATTTCATACTTTAAAAAAATGTTGGTAGCATCGAGAAGTGTATTGAAACAGTGAATATAAGAAAATTTATGAATATATTTGTTTAAATTACAATTGTTCTAGTAATAAATTTCTCTGTTAAAAATTATAATAGAATAATATTGTATTGTATTTCCATAAGTATTACAATTTTAAATACAAAGATAATGTAGGACTATAAACAGTTTATGTGTAAAGTGCCCTTGAGGTGAAATTTTTTACAAAAATGGCGCTATAAAAATAATCCAACATTATTATTATCATTAATAAACATGAAACAATTTTAAGAAAGTTTTATTTATTTTGTATTACTATACTGTATTTTTAAAACATATGTAGAGGTTTATTGTTTCCACAATTTGCACGCACCCTGCATATACCTGGGTGCAAACCGGGGCTCTCATTCATCCTAAAAGCTCGCCTGGTACCGACCCCCAACAGACAATAATACAACGCGCCGCAGCCGATGATGGGTGAAATATCACACTAAAGTACATCCTTCTGATTCATCAACATTTCAACAAATATACATTAAATATCACATTTCATATTTTACCCTAAACATGTTTTTTCTTAATAATAAAATTGCAAGTAAACAACTAGGTATTAAGGAAAATGAGCATTTGCAATCAATTTTCGCATATAGGTTAATATGGGAATTAAAATACTGAAATATCTAATGCTGTTATTTATGAATCTGTCCAAAATTTAATTTTCAATTCAAAAGCTTTACAGAAAGATTTTAATATTGTAAGTATTAGGCATATTATATCAAAAATGAAAATAAATATTATTAAAAAAAAAATCTTTGTATGTATGTATTATTTTGTAAAATACAAGTCAAAATACTTAGTCAAAAGTTGGTAAAATATTACATGTACATACCTCGAGATGGCTGTCCCTCCTGTATATCGGTATGACTATGCTGACAGGCGGTTTAAGCAGTGACAGTTCTGAGCGCACCACCGCCACTTGGTCGGATCCGCACTCCAGATCTCCTGTGTTTATAAGTTCTGATAAAAAATACACAGCTTAAATTGTCATAAAGTATATATACCAATTTATGAATTGTCGAAAATTAATATGCTATTGGTATCGACAATTACAAATTAAAGATTGAATGTAATATGTACACATGATGAAGTTATATTAAATTATCAGTAGTAGTGATGAGCTTAAAATCACGAACGCTGAGTCAATCACTGATATCTTGAGTCACACTCACTATCAGTGATTTAATATCTGGAAATATCGTGATTTGTGATTAATTTTTTAATTTTATTTATATTTAGTTGTGAACCGTGATTTTCAGCGCATGTGCATATGAAACGAAAATATTTATGAAGGAATGACATTATAATTCATGTTATCGCCATCTAGTAGGTTTTGCCAAAAAGTTTTATGCATTTAACCTCGAAATGCTGAAAATTTGACCCGAAAAATGAACACATTTTTTAAAAGGTTTTTATTATCTTTGTGATTATATTATTGTAAATTAGATATATATATATATATATATGCTAGAATATGTTTTTTATGTAAATGATGTTTTAATAATATAAATAAATAGGCTAAAGATTGTTTTTTATTTATTTTGTGCATTGTGATATCGCGCAGTGCATGCGTATTAGTAATGAAACTGTGATCAGTCACAGTTTTCAATCACTGATATTATCGAATATCAATCACAATCATACCAGTGAGTCAAGAGTAGCATTTTTTCTCATCACTAATCAGTAGTTTTTACTGTATGTAATTTTCAAAATGCAAATATCTTGTAATTCACTATTAAAAATCCTGAAATGAATAGGTAATACCATTATATAAAATATTAAACATTAATACACTAGACTCTCTTTTTACATGGATACGTTCCTCGCAATATTGTGTAAAAAAAAAGTATACTAAAATAAAAAATAATGGTGGATTGATTTACTTGTATAAAAATCAATTCAGGATATTAAAAAATAAAATTCATTATTGTTTACTGTATCTTAATTTTATTTAAAAATATCGTAACAAAGATTATTCACTATCACTATCAGACAATAGATGAACCCGTTTACGCATATTTGGTACAACATCGCTTTTATTACTTGAAATATCCACAGCCCGCGTAATATTTCTTACCAAATATTCGGGTTTACTGGGTTTAAAGAAAAATTCTGTTATCGATCGCTGTGACTATTTTTCTGCGAGTTCTTTGTATGACTCTCGGTAACGAGCCATGCAAGCGGTCAAATCATGTTGAAATTGTAGAGTTCAATTTATGTTATGATCATTTGTTATAAAATGATTTCAAAGTTTATTAGCCAGTTGCAGGCTTTTAAGGATTGAATACACTGTTATTGGGCCTCCTTCGTCATCGTCACTACTTTTCTTGGGGCTGGTGTACTTCTCTAAAACACTTTTGAGTATTTGTTCAGTCGTAAGCTCTTCAAAACCTTCTCGACCAATTGCATGTACCACAGTTATAATACCTGAATGCAGTTCAGTTGTGTTCGGGCTAATATGGTTAGTTTTAACACAGTCGCCCCGCTTTATCCTTGGCCCCTTTCGCATATCTCTCTGTGCATAGTAATGAGTAGTATATACATGCAAGGGATGTAGCACCGTGTTTTTTTTAAATTGTGTAAAAAGAAAGTCCAGTGTACATACATAGGTATGTTACAAATAAAGAATGCTAAAAACCATTCAATGGCTGAAAGTACATAAATATATGTAAAACCTAAATTATTCAAAATTCAACATAATTACATTTTTTTTTTAACACAACACCGAAATTTCAATTTTATAATTGATTAACCCCGTTAATGAGATCATTTTGAAACCCTTACACTATAAATTAATATCTTTTTGAAAATTGAGTTAAAACACTGTTTTATTCAACATTAAAATAAAAAAATAACTTACACGAAAAAATAGTTATTTCATGTATCTTAATTTTTTTTCATTTAAACATAGCTCGTCTATTTAATTTAATAATTTCGATAAAATACCATTATAACGAAATATTTTTTATTTCAATTCAATGAATAATTTTGATTCATTACTCTGGACGTAGTAAAGCAACCTTTAATAAAAACAATATAAAAAATAGTTGACGTTATTCAAATACTGATATCCTGTCGGGAGCAATAGTAATATGACTCATAAAAAAATATTCCGCATACGTCCGAGTAGCAACACATTCTCAGCTAGACTGAGCTGTGAGCTATGCTTTCAAAAGATCCAATGGTTCAATCGAACCTATGATTCATGTTCAATTTGGACGATTGAGAGGGTGAACCGGTTCAGTTATCTGAGCCATATCGCCCATGGCTAATCGAATGCCAAAGCAGCCAACTGAAGAAAGCGTACCCGGAATTCCCCAATTCTATCGCGACATAATATATGTATACATAAAGGAGGTTTCACACAAAGTATGCTCAGACGTGCGTTGTGTCCGCAGGTATCGCAAAATACAAAAATAACGCTTCATACAGGCGCGCACGGTCAAAAAACCACGCGCTTTGTTAATTTTTTATAACTTGCTCAAAATTTTCAAATAATGTGATGTAAAAATGTACTGATTTATGACGCGAGGGCCTGAAAATCATTTCGTACTACATGTTAACAGGGTTTTTGTGTTAAAGGAGTTGATTAAGTATTAAACTGACAAGTTAGGTCTTGAAGTGTTTGAAAATTTCGAATTATATCGAATTTCGAATAAAATGTGTTCGAATTAACACAGTTTTACTGTACATTAATGAATCAAAAATGCATTCTTACCATCTTCATCGTCCAAATCTTCTTGGTCTAGATCACCTTCTTCATCACTCTCAGCTACATGTACCGTAACTTGGGTAGTGGGTGATTTGCTCCATTCAAAAAATACTCCAAATCCTGTTAAAAACACATTATTACCAGTGGCGTGCAGTAGGCAAAAAGCAAAATATGTTTGGACTGTGCCCGTCTCACTAGAGAAATTCTGTGTCAAGACGGGCACAGGATATATATGTACTTTTGTCTAATCAACATCTTTAGATCAAATAAATCCGTCATTTATACGACCCTACCATGTATTTATTTGTAATTTTAGAATACTACTAATAGTGTTTTTAAAGTTTAAGTTTTAACGTAAAATAATACCTTCTTACCCATATAAAAAATGTATGGACATTTTTAATAACATTTTCTATGACTGAACATGATTAATTTATTGTTTGAAAATCATTCACGTAATAACTAAAGAAAATAATTATTTCGATTAAAGGTAACGTTCTGCCAATTGCTTTTTGTTTTTCCCAAATCAAAAACCAATCCGTGCACCAAATTTAAGACCAATCATGAAATCAACACGTTAAAAACAGTAAGATAGTAAAATTCACAAATTAGTAAAAGAGGAAGTAGACACTTCAACGATTTACATGCAGTTGTAATATTATTCTGTTAAAAAAACAGCATAGGTAATGACTCCATACAAAACGGATCAACCGAAAGAAATTCAACTCAGTAAATAACCGATTATATGACTCGAGTAACTCACTAGATTAAAGACAGAACAGAGTAATGTAAATAGCTCAATGCAGTGAATACATAAAAGCACCATTGGTACAGCGGTGAGTTGTCGTTGTTCGTTTTAGAACCTAGCCATAAAGTCTCTATTGGTACACAGATAGCGCTAATTGTAAAATAATATTTTCATTTATGTTAATCCAATTATTTAATTTATATTTGTTTCCCAGAATTTTTAATAATGCATAGCTTTTTTGCTTGTATGCACTGCATGCCCCTGATTATTATTTATAAATGGATAGACGAAATAATGAAGTTATGGAAGGCACATTCTTAAAAGTGTTACATAAAGATTAAATACAATTATGATCTGCCATAAGATATATGTATGTACTTTCTTAATTACCAAGATACTTACACAGGGACAGGCAGAAGATAGAGTGCAGAACTTTTCTGTCCTGATGCACAACTCTTGCCGTGTCAACATTCATACATCTTCTCATATATACTTGTCGGATTTTTGGGCCTATAACTGGCTTATCTTCCAGTATCTCTTTGCGGATGTTCTCAATAATTAAATATCATAAGATCTAAAGCCCCAATAAAATCAGTTGATGAATCTCTCCCAAAGACACTGCTGAAAGTTAAGTTGCAAGTCAGACTATTTCTTATAATAGACCACAGAAAACGGTTTAAATTATATATTAACAAAAGTTATGTACTGAAGCCCTAAAAGTATTTTGGAACATTTTACAAATAATTACAATAAATATGGAAAGACTGCAGTACATGATGTCACGTTGGAAAGCATGCGAGCACGTGTGTGCATCATCTTGACAAAAGAAAACAGAAAGATCAAAACGTATGTGCGCCCACCATATTCCTTTTGGCCAATCAGACGACCGCGATACGGAAGGACTATGGAAAGATGAGATGGCGACAACTGTCACTTCTGGGAAGGAATCACATCTGATGCGGTCTGCAAACGGAGTATGGGCCGTAAAGAAAATTAAAATGAAGAAAAGGATGGCGTGGTGAGATTCAAGGAGTCTTTGGCCCTAATTATGTGAGATTTGGCAGCGAGTTTTGCCCTGAAGTCTAGGTAAAACTCACTGATGATGTGTTTTGTTGGAACAATATTCTGTGACTGCTTCATGGAGCTGATCTACTCTGGGATCAGCTCGGATCTTCAGGGCCTCTGGCATAAAAGATGTTGTCGGAGAAGAAAAGTGCCTCTAAGAATGAAGATTTAGTGACACATGAACATGAGAACTGGTAACAATTTGTGTAGTTTAGGTTGGAGAAGCGGCTGTCATCTTGTGAATAATAATTTTAAAGTGCATTCTCTCTCCCCTGCAGATAAAGATAACTTGTATGTAGCGGTCCATGACCATGACCTGGTGAAAACCCACAGAAGTGCAAGTACCGATGGAAGATAACCGGTGACATGAGGCCCGGGCACCTAATGTTCCATCCATGACATGGAAGAATGCTAGGTCAGCCTGGGCAGCATGTGAGAATATATCTAAAAAAAATAAAGTGCAGTCTTTGATATATTCAATATTTCTCCATGGAATGTAATTGTGGATGTAAAAACAAGAGAAAGAAGAAGGAATGTAGTGTTAGAGGTGTGCGCTGCGCCTACTGTGGATACTCAACCATTTGCCTGAGGCGAATTTCCAATTTTTTGGACATCTTGTGAGAAGGGAAGATAGCTTGGAGAAACTTGTGGTGGGCGAAGGACATAGAGGAAAAGAAAAATCCCCTCAGATCTGTGGGGTGCCAATAAAAGAGGAGTGCAGTTCATGAAGATCTTAATCCTCAATTATGAGGGACCGACGAGGAAGAAGCAATAAACACATTAGTTAGTGTCAATAACTCACCTATGTCAAAGTTGTCTGTGGCAAACTCCCAAAAAAGGCACCGGCCCCCTTCGTGAGTGGGCACTCTGACGGTCAGGGTTTCTCCGTGTCCTACTTGTAGAACTCCACCCCCGCCGGCAGCGTTACGAACTGCCTGCTTGAACTGTGACAGGCCAGCCCTGGTCCACATACTAGGTGAAGCCACTACATAACTCTCTGTGGAATAAGTTTTCAAGATTACAAGGTCGCTACTTTTATTTGATTACGAAAAGAATCTACAAGTTTACTTTGATCATTAAACTTTTTGGTCTAAATGTGCATATTTATACAGTAAAACTCTGTTAATTCATAACCCTATATTTTGTATTTTCACAGAATTCGCAATTTAAAAAAAAAATTATCCTGAAAATAACATTTCATACTAATCTCTACCGATAATTTGTAAAATCTGAAGTAAATAATTTGTTCACGTAATTCGTATAATTGCAAATGATATTAAATCCCTAAACTCGCATGACTACGCATTTGGCCTTCATCCCTTCATAAACATGTGCATGCGCCTACCAGCCAATTACAACGCCATTCCTTATTGCATAACGGCGCGCTGATATGACAGGACGTGCCGAACTGAGTTTAGCCATATGTATATCAGATTCCATAGTGCGTTTTATAAGATTTGTTGTTATTTAAAATAATGTTTTCGTTGAATCACTTGGTTTATGAAACGTTTCGATTTGCATATGTAGGTAGTGATAAGCTCAAAATCACGAACTGTGAGTCAATCACTGATATTTTTGAGTCACACTCACTATCAGTGATTGAATATCTGGTAATATCGTGATTCGTGATTCTTTTTTTGTTGTTGTTAAATATTCAACTGATTTTCTGACGCCGCCGTCCAAATCGATTATCACTTGAATCAGCACCATCTATTGGAATCTGTTGTTGATAATGTTTTTGTTACAGTAAAGCCGCGATATAACGAAATCCAAGGGACCAAAAAATAAAAATTCGTAATAACGAATTCCCACATATAACGAAATAAATAAAAAAATCCTACTACTATATGTTACGCGCCGTCGCAAAAAAATGTTGCGCGGCTTCAAAAAAGATCGCAAATTCTGCAAACAAAGGAGTAAGAAGGCCATAGGGAACTGAATACCTACATATTTTTAATAGTTTTGTTATTAAAACAGATAAGCAAATGGATAATCAAAGGAATTAAATTAAGAACAGAACCTATTCAACACCAATTGGAAGATATTTTTGTAAATTCCAGAATATTGCAAACACAAAACAATATTTTAATTGCGTTTAAATGTAGAGCCGCTTCAAACATAGTTTTGGGCATGAAACATAAAAAATAATTCAAAAATAAAAAATTTACAGTTGAATCGCGGCATTTTTATAAAATGAGTCGTATATAAATTACGAAAGTACTTACCGGTAACGGCGGCAACCACTTCAAAATATAATCGTTAACATTGTTCACTTAAAATAATCGTTTATTTTCCCTTGTTTAGTTTTAACATTTCTTTCACTGTCTCGTATAATTATTTTAGCCAATGCATCGCAATCATCGAAGCAGATGAGATTTCATTGCTTTCCTCATTCAATGTGTCATTTTTGGTTAAAGTTTTGCGGGAATTATCACGTACTGAAGCCATTTTAAGGTTTCACAAAATATTAGGAAATGTACTTTAAATAATAAATTACGCTACACTAGTATGTAAACGCAGATTTCAGTAAACACACGCAAACAATAGTTAATAGAAACACAAAATGCCGTACAAAAATAGTCCATAAAATATTTTAACGAATTATTTATATTATTGACGAGTTCACACGAAAACAATTGTCAAACGAAAATGAATTTATGTAAATATTCAGTTCGGTCATGCAATAATCGCGTTAAAAGCGGAACAAACTTAACTCTACAAACGTTACACTGAGACTGACATTCCCAATAAGTACATACTGCAACTTTCGGGGGGTTCCTGTTAATTTTTGTATTTTTCAGCTGTTTGGGTCTGGGATTGCAATACATATTAGAGGCGTATGCGTACGTAAAACGTGTCCAAGTGAACGCCGCAAGAATTATGTCAAATGGTTTTATGGGCCTACTATGAACCCAAGAAGAAGTTTGAATTGTTTTACTACCTTGTCGACAGACCGCCGCGCACCGCCGAAAAGGCCATAAAACCGTTCGCATACGGCAGATGCAGCGGCGCGGCTTTTTAAGTGCGAAATAATATTTTCATCTTTTAACATTTTTTTATTTCGTTATAAATTTACGTAAATGTATTGGCATTTTTTCGTGCGGGACAAAAATGATTTTGTTATAAATATTAACGGGATTTCGTTATATAAATGCATTTTTGTATGAAAAATTGGTTTTAAGGACTAAATTTCGATTTTTTTTTCGATATACGTCATTTTTCGCTATATCGGGTTTCGTTATATCGCGGTTTTACTGTAACTTGTTGAAAACTTAATTTTATTTTGTAGGTGTATGTGCAGCAATTTTTTACCACCAAAATTATTTAAATATTTTCATTTTTTACAAGACAATTATTATAATAATAATTAAGTTGTGTTCCAGGCATGCGTAAATAAACAGCGACAGTCACAATTTTACTTGTTCATATTTGAATGCGAGTTGTGATTTGGTGCATGCACATTTGAGAGGAAAATATTTATGAAGGAATGGATTATAACTCGTGATCAGCGCCATCTAATACATTCTGCCAAAACGTTTTACACATATTAGATGAGAATTTTAACGAAAAATAAATTTACATTTTTTAAAGCATTTCATTCTCTTTGCGATGATATTAAATTAGATTTATATTAATTATTTATGCTAGAATACATTTTTTATGCAAATTAAGTTTTAGTAATAGAAGAAAATATGTCATTTTTTTTATTTTGTGTATTGCGATATCGTGCGGCGCATGTGCATTAATAATGAAACTGTAATCACAGTCACAGTTTTCAATCACTGATATTATCAAATAACAATCACACCAGTGAGTCAAAAGTAGCATTTTTTCTCATCATTATATGTAGGTACTAAAGAAACTAAATCTTTTGTATTTAAATATTATGACTTTTTTTTTCACGCATCGTTTTCTAAAATTGCACCAACACCTTGTAATTTGTGTAAATCCTTGACGATTTGGAAAAATGGAACTTATTTTGAAAACTGACAAAAAATTGATAGGTATCAAAGATAAAATTGGGGGAAAATAATAAACTTCAACCATCAATCCCATCGAAACATGAGGATTTAAAAGTTTTTAATTATTTTTCACGCACATTTTAAATATTCCAATTCAGATGGAAAAGGCGAGTTCGATCGCCAATCAAATTAATGTGTGTGATTTTGTTGTGTCAAGTGACTGGTCAAGTGGTGAATCGCCGCATCACTACACACCTATGTTATTTGATAAACATTCAACACATAAGAAGCTGAAATAATGGAGAATCATCAACAAAAATCGTGATGTCAACACCGGCGTCACACACAGAATCGCAGACGCAATAAACTAACGTGTTTTAAATTTTTTTTATTTCATGTTGCCTTTTAAAAACTTTGTTCTCATTATTCATAATTCGGATTTTTTTTAAAATTACAGTCCCGTGAGTTACGAATTAACGGAGTTTTACTGTAGTTTGTTAAGACTATTTTACTAATTTTATACATGGAAAAATGAAGAAAAAAGACAATTCAAACCTCCATCATCAGATTGACTATCATCATGCTGTTCTGGAGAGCTATCTTCAGTCTGTTCATTCTCTTGTTTCTCTGAATTTCGCTTAATAATATTAGACCTGGAAGAAAAAAACCAATCATATATTAATATCTTAATAATACAAATTAAATGTATCAATAAGAAAGATACAGATAAAATAAATTTATAAAAAAAAATTTTTTTTTTGCCACCCAGACTCGAACCAGGAAACCTTCCTATCTGGGGAAGTGTGCCTACCTATTACACCACGTCAACATTGTAAGTTAACAATAAACATACATATAAACGATACATTTGTTACTCCATTATTTGAAAGCAATCAACTTTATATTTATAAAATATCACAGAACTATGTTCTGTAAAACTGCAACTTCATAATAATAATGTGTTCTCCTTAATAATATTAATATCTGTTTAATCGGCTGACTGCCGGCTCTTTTCTGGAATCTATATTATAATTGTGCTAACGTATGCATCCATTGTTAGTGTCATTGCAAGTTTTGGAAAGGAAATTCGCTAGATTAGCAAAAAATAATAATTTCTATTAATTAGCAATTATTTTCACAATCTTTCTGCATTGTCCAATAGATGTCATCGATTTAAGTCTCCGGTAAGTGTCGATGTTTAAAGCAGATAAATAAATTACGTCGCTGGCCATGGTGGAAAGTTTTTTGGCGTTGTTTACTTTTTTATACATTCAACGCATTTACATTACAGTATGAAAATATATTTGCAGTCTAATATTTGTCAAAAACTGCTGTGAATAATTCTTCAATATGATTACTCAATCATTTTAGTATTGCAGTTCAAAACGGTTTTATATAAAATATCATATTCACTTGAAATTTTAAGTTAATTTTTTTTACCAGTCCCTATTACAGTAAAACCGCGATATAACGAAATCCAAGGGCCCAAAAAATAAAAATTCGTAATAACGAATTCCCACATATAACGAAATAAATAAAAAAAATCCTACTATATGTTACGCGCCGTCGCAAAAAAATGTTGCGCGGCTTCAAAAAAGATCGCAAATTCTGCAAACAAAAGAGGAAGAAGGCCATAGGGAACTGAATACCTACATATTTTTAGTAGTTTTGTTATTAAAACAGATAGGCAAATGGATAATCAAAGGAATTAAATTAAGAACAGAACCTATTCAACACCAATTGGAAGATATTTTTGTAAATTCCAGAATATTGCAAACACAAAACAATATTTTAATTGTGTTTAAATGTAGAGCCGCTTTAAACATAGTTTTGGGCATGAAACATAAAAAATAATTCAAAAATAAAAATTTGACAGTTGAATCGCGGCATTTTTATAAAATGAGTCGTATATAAATTACGAAGGTACTTACCGGTAACGGCGGCAACCACTTCAAAATATGATACTATGAACCCATGAAGAAGTTTGAATTGTTTTACTACCTTGTCGGCAGACCGCCGCGCACCGCCGAAAAGGCCATTAAACCGTTCGCATACGGCAGATGCAACGGCGCGGCTTTGCAAGTGCGAAATAATATTTTCATCTTTTAACATTTTTTTATTTCGTTATAAATTTACGTAAATGTATTGGCATTTTTTTGTACGGGACAAAAATGATTTTGTTATAAATATTAACGGGATTTCGTTATATAAATGCATTTTTATATAAAAAATTGGTTTTAGGGACTAAATTTCGATTTTTTTTTCGATATACGTCATTTTTCGCTATATCGGGTTTCGTTATATCGCGGTTTTACTGTATTTCATTTCTTTAAGTTGCTATTTCCTTCATGGTTTTTTTTTTCGTTTTTTCGCGGTTTTTTACTCATATTCACTTGAAATTTTAAGTTAATTTTTTTTACCAGTCCCTATTATTTCATTTCTTTAAGTTCGCTATATCCTTCATGTTTATGCTTTTAATAACATTCTGAAGATAATCATATCAATTTAAGATAGCTCTAGGTGTACGTACATATGTATATATCATGTATCATTTTACAATATTTTGTTTTTTCTTACTGGAAATAAAGACAAAGTATACTACATGGTACATTGTTAAAGCAATATAACCCGATCCCCTCATCATATGATGCAAGAAGGAATCGCTCTCCCATATATCATATGATGTTTTCGACTTATTTCGTCATGTACTACGTGACATCGAGCGGGAAAATATATCAAAAATTAGTTCAATCTGTACTGTTGCTGACATCTTGCGTTAGTCAAGTGAAATATTGTTATTTGTTTATATAAATCAGTTTAAAAACTAAGACATCTTAAAACGCCGTCCAGTTATTTGAATTTCGCGGCGCTGAATTATTGTCCTCTCGCCATGTGTTCAAGGTCACTAGTATTTGTCGGAACTGTACGTTGATACGAAATATTGACATCGCGATCAGTATTTTGTGGACAACTGAATCGATATATTGTATCGGAAAATATATTTATTATTACTACGTCATCTTATTTAAAATTGGTGTTTACATTTGAAATGTTGATATTGTTTTGACTGCATTTGTGTTTTGAGGGTGAACGGTTGTATTTTCTGACAATATTCTTTTACTTTTCATTAGAAAACAGAAGCTTGTATTGTGCTATGTATATTTATCAAAATTATTTCAATTTAATAATTGTATGCCTTTTAAAATGGCGGGCCGTAGACTTGCGGAGGAAGAAATATTAGAAACATTTTTAGATGTGGACTCCGATTTAGAAATATATATTAATAAGATGTCAGTTAAAGTGAATCTACTATTTTCGTCAATTGGGATAGTAGCCCTCACTTATTTGATTTTATGCACAAGAAAAATACTAATGCGTGTGGTACAGTGCGTAAAACACAGAAAGGTAGGGCCACATTTTGTAAATTAAAAAAAGGTGAAATGGACACCAAATATCGTGGACCTCTTTTGGCATTAAAATGGCGCATTCTAACAACCTTGCATGACGATTCCGTGGAAAGGACAGCCGAAACACATTAGTCAACCTATGGACTATATGAGACTTTAAACATTATTTTCAAACAACCATAAGAAATGTTAAAAAAATACAGCGTAAGTACATATTGAAGATTGGCGTAGCAATCTGGTTGAACGAGATAGCTATGATCGTATAAACAATGTGATTGTATTGGTGACCGTGTGATAATATTCGTAAGACAGAGGCTTTTTCGGAGATCGATTATTTTGTTCAGTCAATATTTACATTTTTTTTTTTTTTAGGTGAACACATTCTTATTGTGAAGTTGTAATTATTCAACATTATGGTGGCGCAACAACAATATTTTTCGATAAAATTGATTTTATATGTATATCTTTATAATTAATATATTTAATTCATATTTAAAATATTTACATTATCTTAAAGATTTGAACATCTCAAGTGATTGTTTATATTAACAACATTATCTGTGAAGTCCTATCAAGTAATAAATCGTACATAGGATGCATTTATGGATGTCTAAATGTCGTTTTAAAAGTGGTGTTCAACCGAATACACGTCTTTCGAAAAGAGGCCTGTGTAGGGGAGTATACTTGGAGTAAAAGTATACTTGAACAAATTCCGGTTATATATTATTGCTCAAGCACACATCTGCCACAAAAATAACAGAATGTGGGGGATGCCAGCGACATACTAATGTGAATAAGCATGTATAGAAATGGACTGCCCTTGTTGTTGGCGGCACCTAGTGAGACAACGTAATAACAGCCATGGTCATGTTCGGCAGTCAATGTGTTAAGATAATATTCTAAATTGAGGCAGATGAAATTTTAAATCAAAATGCACCCATATCTCAATTTACGGAAGAGAAATGTTCCTGAAAAGTTTTCCGTAAATCAAAATTCCATATACCAAATTAATTTTTTCCAAATAATGTGCATGACATGTTCCACAAAGAAAAAATCAATGACCTATTATTTTTCTCTATGGATTTTTGTAAAAGTAGACCAAGGATTTTAATTTAAAACCTGCTGAATTGCCTCCAAAAAGAAGCGTTAACTGAACTTTTGAGAAAAGCCAGAAGCGCATTTCTCCTCTTTAAAAAGTTATGTTCTGTATTAGGCATTTGTTTCCCAGTCTGAGAAAGATAACTGGCTTCCTCAATAATTAACCTGAGATATTCAGAATATGTACAAACAGCATCATTGTGTTGTGTAAACTATGGCGGGTCTTGAATTTTTCTGGCCAATTTTGACCTTGCTCGCCTATAAATGATTCTGTTTGAGCATTCTCCTCAAAATCTTTCATCAGTGATACAAATAGATTTTTTTCATTTTCTTATATAATCATACTGTTCACTGGCATGTTACAGTCTTTATTTTTTTTCCTTAAAGTTACTTCAGTCATGAGTTATTTTTATGATACTTTTCGGTGCAGCTAATAAGGATTAGGCCTTAATTAATTTTATCGTTATATACAAATTATCCCTTCTATAGTGGTTGTATCGCGATTTCTCCTTGTCAAAATGTGCTAGAATATTTAATTTTGTCCCCAAGCATTTGACACAAACTTTAGTCATTTTGTATTATAAAAATATCTTAAACATTAATAATAGAATAAATATTTTCCCCTAGGTATTTATATCACTTTGCAATTGTCTCAAATGCTAATTTTTAAATTTTTTTTTTTTCTTTCTGTTAAGTAAATTTGACTGTTTTTTATTCCGTTGTAGCCAAATTCTATTGAGAGAAGGCCTGTAAAGCGAGGTACAGGTGTACTGTAAAAAGTGCTGCCATATTTTGAATGAAAATTACTGAAAATAAAAATTGACAAAATTTGAGTAGATTTTTCAGTGCATTTCAAATAAATTTTGAAATTATAAATGTGTGTTCACAGCTAGCCGTTGTGAATCGTTATCCGGAGAATATATGCTAAATAGTTTTAAAATGTGTAACATACTCATTTTCCTGAATCAGTAAATTTTTCTCATCCGGTGGGAAATGTTTTTCCGCACACTCACTTTCTGTCTGTATCTCTTTATTGCTGTCAGATACCCTTTGGTTTGCGGCCGCCTGACGATTGAGAGTTAGCTGCTGGATGTATTGATGATAGTGTTGGTCCTGCAACTGCCTCACTAACACCGCCTGCTGATCGGGATTGCTCGGAAATTGCTGTCGGGCGTATTGAAGAAACTGCTCGTATGTTTGCTCATTTAGAGCATCCTTGATACGACGGCTGAAAGTAGAGTGCGATTTTAGATTATTTATATTAAAAGTATAAGCCCATTTCAGAAGTCATAAAAAATATGTAATCAAATACTCTAAAAAATAGTAGATATTGCTGCTGCCTAATTAAACCATTTATAGGGCCGGTTGTGTGATCAGTAGTAAATTTTGACCATGGTAAGTAACTTTTACCTTTTACACTTTAGTAACTTTTTACCATCACCCGTGCTAAAAAAACCTTTGCGGATTGTTGGTATATCAAATTTACTACTGTCAAAGCATAGATAAAAAATCTCACCTCAGAGTGGCAAGACAAATAATCAGGAAATATGCTTAATTTTATGTTTTGTCTACTTTAGTTTTATTCACCTCTTTGTTAGAAATCTGTCACTTTGCTGGTGAAATTTTTTCAGTTAATGTGCTAATGTATATTAAACAATGAGATCAATATCGAACAAGCTCTCATCGCTAAAATAGCGGGATATTGAATGATTAATTGTCGTATACTGGAACTTTCAAAGTATTAATGTGACAGATGACTTTTGAAATAGCTGTGAAGAGTCCACCATATTTAACCAACGATTTTCAGTTTTTACCATACGATATTCGAGAGTAAAATTAGTTAACCATTACATTTTTTACCAACGATCGAAACTCGTGTTTGCAAATTTTTTTACTTTAATAACTCTTTTACTATAGTAAAAAGTTACCACTGATCACACAACCGGCACGAGTGAAGAGATATAGAATTTGCATCTTGATTATGTGTCAAAAAAATTAATTTCAGTATAAGATTTGAAATAAATATTTAATATTATAAAAATTAATATAATAGTGGCATTTATTACTGTCACAAAATGAATTCTACTTAGTTTTGTTCATGGCATTAACATAATTATTAATTTTAATAAAAAACAAACTATGTCTAAAATATATTGATTAATTTAACATCGCTGCATTTTGAAACATAGTCTGCTCATTGCGCTTTTAGCACTGAGAATGACACCCTTCACGTTGGTCTGCACTCTCGCGTGTTTCTTATTTGTCTCTCCTAGTGGTTACCAGCAAAGAATAATGAAACCTGGACTCTTTGAGTACTAAGCTAACTATCTATCTCCAGGTGACAAAGTATAGTATAAAAAAAAAGGAGGATGCAAAGGGTCATAAAGAAACCGAGGTGAAGGATGTAACTGCTAAAAAGTGTAAATGGCAATGAGCAGGTCGTATTCCAAGCGGCATTATATAAATCTAATTCAAGTTATATAAAAAGTTTATTATTTAAAAATAATGTTTTCTACTTGCCTGAGTGGCCTAAGATGTCCGAGTGTAAAAAAAGCAGTTTGACATTAAATTCTTGTTTACTTTACTTAGAATTTAGGTTGGTTGGAAGATAATGAGAGGAATATTTGTACACTATTACTAAGTCCAATATCAGGGCAGGGGGCACTACATCCACTCTCATTTCCTTTACAGACACAGACTAGCATGAGTAGACAAGATCCTCTATATAATAAATTAAAACAAAAATATGTAAAACTTATACTTATAACAATACTCACATGTGATCTTCCTCATTTGCTTTTTGCTGCTGCAGTCTTTTCTGTTCATCATCCGTATTCTTCTGAATCTCTGCCAATTCTTTTGATTCTTCTTCTAATTTATTTCTAAAACCAAAAATGAGGAATTAATAAGCAGCAAAAAAAACATTTATCTTCTGTGGTAAGTTTTATGGGTTACATATACAAATCATTACTTGCATTCCTAATCCCACCACCATCCAACTTAGAAGAGAGGCTTGATTAATATATTAGGTATATAAGAGCTAGCCGAATTTGTAAAACAACATATGAAAAACAAGACGTATACTCTGGAAGATAACGGAATCACTCGGGATCAGCAGAAATAGCACATGCAGCACTAATACAGGCACAACAATCCTTCCTTTTATACAAAATTTCACAGACAGTATTCCGTACAGGAAACAAGACAATACAGGGTGGTTCGCCGATTCACTCTTCTTCGGTGGGATAGACGAAATCTGTACAGCAGAGTCTAGAGAAATCCAAATCGTCCATCTCGCAGCCAAATGTCCAAGAATCCGAATTCAATGTCCAAATGTGATAGCATGGCCAAGGCGAAGAAGAAATAAAAGTCCAGATGTGTATACTCAAGGCATGCAGCAGCGAGAATTAATTCCTTGGCCGCTGGCACCCATATAGTGGGGCCCAGCCGCACTAGGCCCTCATATCACATCGGACCAATAAGGCGAGACTTTCACTCTTAATCCTGCCCCTAATCGGCCCGGCGCCTCTGCCGTCTAGAGGTCAGAGTCGAAAACTACCGGCTATTTAAGCGTCACAGCGCACTAGCCAGCAAATACAAATTTTTCACTACATTTTATTTATACATTTGCCTGAGATATTGTACATGTTACAGGTTTGAGTGATCGCCTGTAATTTATTTATTTGTGTTCAAAGCCAGAAAAAATACCAAATCAAACAAATATATATAAATCAATACAAAACGTGTTTAATTCATTCACGGGTGGATCACCCCATGTTTTTTCACAAAACTATTATTATTCCTTTATTTTTATCTCCACGGCTCCACGCATAAGACCGTTTCCAGGGCCACCCGCCGGCGCTCTGCGCTAGCGAGTTCCTACGTGGCGGCCGCTGACGTCTGGGTGCCTTAGTGGCATAGAGTCCTGTGCGGCACAGACAGGATCAGGAAATCAACTGGGAGGTATTTATTTGTAGGATTTTAAAACAAAATAAGTGACACAAATTGCTTGCATAATCTTCAAAAATGTTGACAGGGACAAACAGGATGCAAATATGGCCAACAGAAAAGTATATTTTTGATAGTGGCCATCATTTTGCATTAGAGCCGAAAATCTAAGAATTGATCTTGAACCTGAGAGTCATCACATATTCTTTCTCTTGCGAAGCACTTGAGATCTACAAACGTGCAGTAAATATAAATAGGGATAATGGCCTAAGATTGAAACTCTCGTAATAAGCACTCACTCAAGCAGTACAGTCATACACATACTCCGTTAATCGATACTCTCATACTATACCACACCCCGCTATTAAAATTGTGTTAATTATGTCTAGAAAGTTATTTTTACATTTGTATTTATATATATACAAATGTAATTGTGTAGCGCAAACTGAGTGCATAACCTCGAAATTGTGTAGAATAACAGCGTCGGCGTCGGGTGATTGAATATATATATATGTAAGGTGCATTACCATTAAACTATTAAGTTCTCACAGTCCATTATATATATAAATAAATTTTGATCTAATAGACTAATTTTTTTTAAATTTTCAAAATTGTAATAAATTATGTAAATTATTGGTTCGTTAATTGATGATTTGTTTATTAACAGCATTTGGTGGAACTAATTAGCCTCGAATAATGGTGTATGACTGTACATAAATAATCAATGTCTTTGGCACGGTATTGCCAATAAACAGGCATTCTATACCAATAATTGTGTTATTTAATGAAGTATTGCCAATTTCTACATTTCCATTTATACATTGCTGTATTTGATGGGATATTGGAAATTTTATCAATACATACATATTTACACGTGTTTGACATAGTTCTATCAGCCAGCCAGCATACATAATTCATACATTAGATACTTACAGATCCTAATGATGGACACTGCAATGAGATTCAAAGTACAGTGTAAAACGTTTAACATGAAAACGCTTAATTTTCCACTGCAAGACCAATAAGGAAGGCCAAAACACGGCAAAATAACCCAAAACACAGAAGATTGATTATAAACGGGTGTGAAAACCTCACAACTTATTTGACAAATACTTGTTTTAATATAGTACACATTTAAAAAAAATTGTGGCCAATCTAATTTGTTGATATGAAATGCAGCAGTTTATCTTTGCATGAGTAGATAATTTTAAACATAATTACATATACATTATATTATTATGATAAAATATTATTACAAAAAAATCACATTTCATTATCAAAACAGTACTGGTGATATGATACTTACTTTTGAAATCGTTTTTCGTCGCTATCTTTTCTATTTGCTTCAACATATGTCTTGAATAATGGACATAATCTGAAATAAACAATTTATGTTACTACAATTTGTGAATAGCATTAGTCAAAGATAAATTAATTAATTTTAATGATTATATCGACACAATGCTCATATGTCAAAGGCCCTTATATAAAAATAACTTGAGACAATATTTTGGCTTTTTGAAAATCATTGTTGAAGGACAAGACTGGAACACTACAAACGAATATGCAAATAACTTCATGAACACACTCAAATCCTGGTTCAATAGTAATTTACTTTCTTTAAACTTCGAAAAAACCTATTACATTCCCTTTTCAATCAAAAGTCTTAAAACACCGCCCATATAAAAATTACTATCCATAACGACAACTGTAACAAAATTACCTGTAATGACTCATGTACAAACTTAAGCCCAAAAAAGAAATCAAATATCTCAGTGTAATTATTGATCAACATTTAAAATGGCACAGTCACATTAGCGAATTAGTGAAAAGAATAAGAAAATGTATTTATATATTCATAAGATTAAGAAACATTTTAAGTATAAATAATTTTAAAAAGGTATATTTTGCTATTGTTCACTCACTACTCTAGTATGGAATAATTAGGTGGGGAGGAGCATATAATAAAATAATGAACTCGGTAAAAATAATACAGAGAACAATCATCAAAGTAATATTTTTTTAAAAAATCAACTTTTTCAACACAAACACTTTTTGCAAAATTCCCAATTCCCAAAATAGAAAATATTTACAAAAAAATCTCAACTAATCAATTAATTAAAGAAAATAACACTGTAAAATTTGAAACAAGCACATCATTAAGGTTTAAAAATAACTTTAAAATCCCTAAATGTAACACCAAACACTATCAGCAAAATTTATATATTTAGGGATAAAAAATTTCAATAGCCTCCCTACACAAATTAAAGAAATAAAAGATATAAAAGAGTTTAGACAGAAATTTAATGAACACTTCAGAAACACATAATTATAAAATAAACAATTTTATAGAACACTTCAGAAGCACACAAATAGACAATAAATAAAATATATAAAATATTATATAAAATTATTATAGTGTAACTCCCTCTCAAAGCACAAGAGCTAGTCTCTTTTGTTGGAGAGGTAAATGAAAAAAAACATGTAATTTTAATAATGTAAAATACTTGATTCATATTATAAAAAAGTCAAATAAATAAAAAAAATTGTATCCTATTTAACTTTGTTGTGACACTGTGAGTTATTTTTATGTTAACCGGTTTCGATACTAACAAATCTTCGTCAGAACTGGTATACATCTAAACTATCTAACCATAAAAAAAATATACTAAAACGACATCAATTACAAGGTGGGGGCGGAGTCTTAGTAGGAGCGGGGAGATGATGACAGGGAGATATTGAAATAGGGAATATGTTAAATAGCGGGTTGTTTGTTAAGTTCAATCGGTTATTAATTATGTTAGACTTAGTGATGGGGAATTTTTTAATTTATAAATTATTTAATTATTAATATGTAAAATTTCAATGCCATTTTCTTTTACAAAATTGTGGCATGTCTCTTCTTTCTCCTCGCTTTTATCTCAACCATTTGGGGTCAGCGGTTCGGGCACTCTTTCCCAGTTATTACAATCGACAGTTGTTAGGTCAGTCTATGTTCCAGCATCTTCTTCAGACTATCTATAATCTAGTGTGTAATCTTTTTTAACATTAGAAGTTTCCTCTTTTTATTGTTGTTATTGTGTATATTGAAACCAATACTCTTGATTAATCTACATATATTCCAGTTTAACTACTAACTGAAGACTTTATGGCTACTAATAATAAATATTAACATTTCAAGGATAGAAAACTAATAAAGTGAACAAAAAAACTAACAAAAGTATTATATGTCAATTTTTATAAGACTTTCAAATCATTCAATTAAGTTTTAAACTATCAATCATATTTTATATGTAGGCTAGCCATTTTACAATAAATTAAACAAAAATAAACACAAAATGATAGTAAAGTGTAAAAATGTACTTATTAAGAATTAGGATTTCTAAATTTATAATGAAGTTTTTTGAATTAAAATTATTTAAAAAACATATACAAGAACGTCACAATTTAACTGTTTTTTTTTTTAATAAAAAACGTGAAGTTAAGAATTTTAAGTTACCATAAGATGCATGAAAAAACTTTATACAGAAAAAATGCAAAGAAACACAATGAAAGTCAGTAAAACCTTGTTCACTTGAAGATATCTTCACAATTTAGTGAAAAAATCAACTACTTACGTTGAAAATAATCATGAAAAAAATCCAAGCAAAAACATGCAAAATTTGAACAAAGAGCACCGAAGTGATGCTTCACGAATTCCCGATAAAAAACTAAGTGTTAGCCCTCACGACCTATGGTAGCTGTCAAATGAAATGACAAACTATAGTTTTGAGAGATTTAAAGATTTAAAATATGGTCAAAGCTTAAAATCATATTCCACAGTTGACGGAAGGTATGATTTCAAATAGGCGATGTGATCACGCTAGTGTAAGGTTAAATAGTGCTTGTGCGTTAGCACTAGCATTGCCAGACGTCCCGATTTTTGCGGGACATCTCGCTTTTTAAGCAAAAATATATTGTCCTGCGCAGGACAGCTAAATTCACGATTATTCAACAACAAATAAGACATTTAGGTTAAGACAAAAGAACGCGATGCAGATGCGGATGCATACATATGGAATTGATTGAAAAGATCTTCCGATCATAGAAGAAAAACTAAAACTCTTGCTTATTTATATTTCATTCATAATATAATGAGTTCTTTTGGTACAGGTATGAAAGAAAATATCAGTCAAATGAAAGTCATAACAGAAAAGCACAAAGAATTATTACAGTTCCGAAATAACTGTATTCAAAGCTGCATGACATTTTTAAATTATCCGCTTTTTGTTCCTGAATTCTGTTTTTTTTTATTTCACATGGTAAAAGTCCCTATTTGGTAAAAAAATAATCTGACAATGCTGGTTAGCACTCTCATGGCCTAGCGCATGAAACATAAAATTTTATGCGTATTCACGCGCTTAAAGCATAAACAGGTAAAGTTTTTTCAATTTAGAATACTAAAAAAGACTACTAAATTATATAATGATTGCCAACACACTTAACTTGCGATGATATTCATTTCAACTCATTTTTAATTAAAGAAAAAAACAAATAACAAAATAGACATTATCCAGAGATAGCTATGTTATATGTCAACTGTGCACTACCTGGTAAGCCTATATTGTACTTTGTATGTACATCAGCTACGTTAAATGTAATATTTAAGAGCTAAAAAGGATTATAAAAAATTAATTTAATCCTACTGCTTGAAGACAGTAGGAATACTTTTCGTTTAATGGAAATTTGCAGAAATATAAAGCATGCTCACCTATCTAGCATGTGAGTAAAGCCAACCATCGCCTGTGTATGGGACATGTTTCCTAATTCTAGCCATGCCGATCGACGATCTCTTCCAATGACATCCAATACCCCCAAAGGAGGCGCTGTTTTCTCATTGAAATGCCCATGCATCGCCTGCTGCGTGAACGCAATAAGCTTAAGTTTATCTTCATAACTTAAATGTAATGCTTTTCCTTCTTTATCTACAACAAAAATAATATTAAATCTTTGGCATTTTTGACGTTTGTTTGACAGTTATATTTGTTTTGTGTACGTGTTTTAGCATACCTTTATAGAAGCTCAAACCGAGTCTATACACCTCTTTCAATGTTAAACCCCATTTTTGATGTTCATCTTCTAATATGCCCTGATCGGTGTCAAGGGATAATTTTTCTAATCTAACTTTAACACCTCCTTCACTACCGACAGCCATTTTCAACTGTTGAAATTACTACAACGGCGTAAGCGACGTCAGAGAGAAACGTCAACAAATCTCAATGAGTAAAAATAGCGAACAGTGACTGTCAGATATATATTATTATTGTCCTTGTCAAATGGTTCCGCTTTCCAGGCAGGTACGGATTTTTACTTTCCCCCCATAAATTAATATGGCGTTGATTTCTGAAATCATAGATCCTCCTCAATGCCTCGCACATATCACATGAAAAAAAAAAATTAGGAATATGATCGATAGTTGTAATTTCGGAATCAAACGCCATGGAGACGGGACCCAAAGTTAGAAAAAATATAGGGAACCTTAGACGTTTTTTGGCAAGGACCGTTAAAAATAAAAGCGTCATATTTTTTTTATTTAAAGATTAGAGGTCTATTACAATCATTATAAATTTTGTAGTATTAATATTTCACGCCTCCAATCAAACTTAATTTGATAGTTTCCTTCTAGACCTGCAGGAACTTTATGAAATCTCGACGCCGGGTAGACTATCCATGTAACCTCCCCATCCATACGAAAGTTCATGGATATATTAATTTAAATTCACAGAACATTTGAAATAAAATATTTTGAAGAATCTGTATGATGTTCTATTTATCTTTGAAAATATTCACTTTTATATTCCACCCACCCAGAAAATATCTTAACTTATCTAAATATCGCAGAAAGGAGTATGGAGATTCCAAGTCAGGAGTTTATTTCTACTTAATTTCTCTTTCTCCCGAAAAACATTTCCAGGTTCATCAATTCCTCTTTGAAAATAGTATACAAGGTTTGTAAGATGTTCTACGTTTATAAGTAAGTTAAATAATGTGGCATTGAAACCCTTTATATTAGCATTATTTGGGAATTGCTGATCATGACAAACCTACTTTTGATATTTTCAATCCTGATGATTTGTACATTTGTCTTACTCTACCCACAAAAAAATTCAGGCAGCTCTCCACACACAAACTATCATTTCCTTCGATTATACTTAAGCTATTTGCTTTAATTTTGAATCTGTTCATACCCAATTATGGATGATATAAATCATACCTAAATAACCTCTTGACACATTTATATGTCCTAAATATTGCGCTTATATTGATTTATAAAATTCTGGGATATTATAATCAAACCGATCAAAGTAAAAAAAAAATAAGTTTGGAGCATAGAGTATCAAGAATTTTCAATGGACAAATCACACTATTTACAATCTTACAGAATATAAGTCCCATTTGAATTCCTCGAATCACAGCTAGATAATAAAAAATAAACTAAATTTCGAGTCATTAATATCCCCCAATTTCTTAAAGGAAAACAACTAAGTGCAGGATACTTAGTACTGCCTTAGTGAAGACCACCATTCCGATCCGAAGCATTGCTTGTTCGACTCAACTGCATCATATTCAGAAACCAGGTATATCCTTCTCTTCACATTTCATTCCCCCTTCTACACATTAACCTGGCAGGTGAAAGAGTTAGCAATCTTAGTCCATGCACTTACCTAGAGTGACCAGATTTTAGTTTATGCAAATCCTGAGATTGTTTACGAGCAGAAAAAAGCTCACATAATTGCAGACAGATAAAAAGTGATAGATACGCTTGCGAGATTATATAAAACACATTTAATTTTCACTGATATTACATTTAAGTTAATTTTAAACATAAAATTAGTTTAATTCAGAGAAATTATAAAAAAAAACCTAGGAGACTAGAGGTATTGAAACCCTGAAAGTAACTTATCTCAAAAATAGCTCCAGAAGTCAGGACACAATCTAGTTTTTTTATTATTAAAACTAGACCCACAAAACATCTCACTAGACGTTTATCTGAAGGTACATTTAATATAATCAAAACATAATAACTAATCAGCGCCGCAGTTTAAACAATTCATTTCATACTTACAAGACCAATGATTTTTGATAAGTCACTTTTTTATCATTTCTTTCAAATTGGGAGAAAGCGTACTATTTTACCCAGGTAGTTTATTTTTTAGTGTACGAACAACTGATTCTAATGCCCTAGATCCACACTTATTGGTGATTTTAGGAATTGTTAAATTCAAATTAGCTACATCTCTTGTATTTTCTCCGTGTTAAGCCACCCTATTTAGAGCAAGCATCGTTGTTATAGTTTTCTTTAATGAAAAGGACCAGTAACAGCCCGTGTACAGGAAGAATATAACAATTTTAAATTATGCCTCAATTTAAATGCTTACAATTTTTTCACTATGGCTGTTTGAAGATGTTGTACCTGAGTTACAGGAGTGACCCTACGATCGGATCCCATATCTTAATAATGACTCAACCAAAGAAAAATAAATTATTTGTAAAACTGGCTTTGGGATTACATAACATAATCTTATTAAGTGAATCATTTATCTAAATAATTTAGTACTTTCTATTCTGAAGACTATTTGTGTTAATGCAACTATGATATAACCTTTAGATCCACCTTCGAGACATGTGTCTTCATTTTGTAACTCTTTTCCTACCTCCCAGTGTATACAGATGTCCACACACACAGAGACTATTTAAGAAGCAGGCGTCTTTAAGGTGATTTAATATAAAAAAAACTGTATGTACACTAAATAAAATGGTGGGTAAATCGTTATTTAAATTGCTGTTGCGACTGTGATTATATTTGATTGTAATGATGATTGACAACTAATTATTTGAAATTCTTCAAGTAATGGCTGGTACACTAGAAAGTAAACCTCCAACTTAAATTTTAAAAGAAACCAAATACTTTGACATTTTAATTAAACATTCTATTATTTAAAACTTAGTTACCAGTCGTCGGTAAATCTCGGCTACCAACCATTGTCACAGTCACATGATGGTTTATCATTACTATTTACTTGATATTTTTACATGGAGAGAGAACTAAAAAAACTGCAATATAATGAAAAAATAAAACATGATTTTTTTGGTTCAATATTTAATTTTCCAAATGATTAGATGATTGTTGCTGTCTAGGCCATTATCAACTGATAAAACCGTGTCTGTGTTTGATTTATTGTGTTGATTAACAATGGAGTTCTATAAAATGAATACCGCCTGTATTAAAAAATAAAAGAATCAAATAAAACAATGTTTGATAGAAAGATACTTTATTAATTAATTAAAAAAATATATAAAAAAATAATACCTGGGTGAGTAAAATTATTCCTGCAGTTATATTTTGAATGTGAAGTAAAGATTACACTAACATTTATAACACGTTAAAGTATATATTTAAAAAATAAAATTAATAAATCATGCAACTCCTTACCATATTGAGCAATTTTATGTTAAATTGTCACTGCTGATATGGACAACTTTGTTAATTACTTTATACTGGTGTTGCTATTTTAATATTTCAATTAAAAATTAGCCAGATAAATATTAGATTCTGAAAATAATGGCCGATTTTGACACTCAAATTCAATTAAACATAACTTTAGAATATACTTTATTAATTAAAGTAAGAGCCACACATTTCTGCCAACAAATTACAAGTAATTAATTAAATTATTACAAGCTTGTAGAATAAAACTTGGACTAATTAGAATCCTAGAACTCTTTAAAGACATTTTCTGCTGCCTCAATGTTACTGATTTTTTTTGCCAAAAATAGTTATCGAGATGCTTGAAAAGATTAAAGTTGTTGTGAAGCAAAATGGGTCCTTTTCAGTTAATCAGTACTAGTTGTTTGTCACATTTTCTTCCACTAAAACTTTCAATTCATCAACAATAGCAGAAATAATAGACTCTTCATCTTTAATTTCAACATCTTCATTCCTAAACTTTTCAAAACAACGTTGCAATGCTCGTCTAGAAGTGGTTCCTTCACTCTTTCTTGGTTAACAATACGTGGTGTTTGAAATGCATAATGCCCAAGTTTAAATTCAATAAAAAAATTACACAATACATTTTTTAATCCCATTTCCGAAGAATTAAAGTAATGATCAATAAATAAATATAGCAGATTCCTAACTGTCAAACACAAACAAATATTCTTGACAAAGAATATTCAAAATAGGTCATTATTTTTGGAACAACCTGAAAAGTACACCAATTGTGAAAACATTAAATACGTTGATAATTTTTTATGAACATCAAACATCAAATTGATAGAGCTGACTATATCACCAGTATAAGTATAAAAAATAAAACATAATCTAGAAAACATTACTATTTTTAACTACTTCACTAATAAAACATGAAATTTTTATTTAATTAAAAAAATAATGCAATTTTCATTTAAACCAAAAAATCGTTTCCAAGTCTGTAAAAAAAACCTAAATGTTTAGTAAGTTTTAATGTAACAAGTTTTTTATCAATAAATATATAAAATAATAATGCAAAAAATGTAATATTCTGAAAAATATATCTAATATGATTGCACTTTGTCGCCGAAGTAGCGAACATGTTTTTAATATCTCTAGGTTAAGATTACTTAAATCTTATCTCTTTTGTACGATCAATAACAGTACGCAAATATATATTCAATTTGAAATTAAGTGTACATTACCTACACATACATTAGTGAAATCGTATGAATTTTCCAACTGGCAAGTATATTGACCCTCTGCCAATGTTAATCATCAATGTTTATGTTTATTTAGTAATTATTTATTGTAAAAATGATCTCAATTTTTTCAAGAATGTCTTCTAAGTGTAATGATGAAAAATAATTAATTATATATACATTATTCAAAATTGATACATAAGAACACCGTTTGTACAATTCCAGGGAGGGCAATACAAAATGCACTACCAGAAAAGTAATTGGCTGTAGGCCCTGAGGGCGACAGTCGATTGCTTCTCTACTAGTTTTTTATAAAAGCACAAATTTTACAATGAACATTTAATAAATTATTATTGAAAAATATGAATAATATCTTTTAAAATGGATAATAATGCAAATAAAAATGTTATTAAAAATTGTAATTAATGATTAATAAAAATGATGGCCTTGAACATTGATTGGCTTGGTAGTTGATCTTACCTGGATGGGTCCAAAGGTCAAGGGTTCGATCCCCATACCAGGCAACCATAAGATAACAGCTATTTTCTTTTCACAGGACATCTACATCTGGCTCAAAAAGAGTAAAAAGTTAAAATGTTTGCATATAATAAAAAAATGGATATTTCTCTTACTTCTTAATAAATGTATTTAGGAAAGAAATGCCAAAATTAATCTTATTAATCATATCGTTGAGTAAATAGCAACATCGCGTATCTCAAAATTTTTAACTTTTCAGGTGAATTAAAACACTTTATATTTCTTTCAGTATTACTCCGTTCTTATTTTATTTACATTTTTTATACTAATGCAAGTGCTGAATTTTGTTTTTTACCAAATTAGCGTGAAAATGCAAACCAAACGGTATATTAATCTCAATCTGTCAAAAAAATAAGATACACTGTGTTGCTAATTATTTGACGATATATATGATAGCGCAGTTCCTGCGAAGTTCTAACCACAGAGCATACAATATTGCAATCATTAAACTGAGTAAAGAATGTAAAGCTGATGTTAGTATAATGAGTAAAATTAAAAGGATCACTTAGGTGGTTTGGTCATATGGAACAGATGAATGAGAGAATGGTAAGAAATATATATGCCACAAGTGTTGTTGGCACCAGAAATAGACGACATCCAAGGAAGACTTGACACAACCAGATAAACCAGATATTGGAGGATGGTTCTGTTAGAAGCCTCAACAATCGGCGAGCTTGGATGAAAAGATGAGAGGTGAGAATTGTGCGTCAGGACAAAAAAGTGTAGTGCTCTATCCTCTCTGCCTACCCCTGCAGAGAAACGGCGTGATGGTAAGTTAGTTAGTTAGCTAATTATTGGATGATATATATGATAGCGCAGTACCTGTAAAGTTTTTCAATCTTTTTACTATAGCATCACCTTGACTCTGCTCATGACACACTAAGCATTGACATAATATATGTATAATTAGACATTATGCTCCCTTTATCGATTGAACATCATACTAAACTAATACACATGCAGATGCGCTATCAAACAATGATTACCCAATTGCACCTAGTTGATTGCATATCTCCATTGTATAGCCGATCGTTGTTGTGGGTATGTGTTGTTAGATGTGATGGTATGCTATTTATAGAAAAAACTTAAGAAAATTTGCCAGCACTTGTAGCACATCTTTTGAAAAATATTGATGTGAATCCAAATGTTCCAGCTTTCATGCAATGTTTGGAAGATTATCTAAAAAAAAAATTTACTGAGGGAATAATTGGATTAGATTAATGAGGTATCTGAGGCGAAACTATAGCTGTCATCTAATGCCATCTAACAGCTGGATTTACAACCCAATAATTTTTTTTTTTAGAGATGCGTTTATGAAATACATGTTAATTAATGTTAATATTGTTATTATTTTTCAAACTAAGCATTTGTACTATAAACAATTGTACTAACTTGGTGGATTCCCAGGACAAAGCACGAACTCTGACCCCTCGGCTACTGGATGACTTACCAACAGAGTGAGCAAGTACGTCATTGATGCTTGAATTAAAAATTCAAAAGTTTAAACAGGTTCTTCAAAGCAGGCTGTGCATCATGCAGTGTTCCCTCAAATTTTTGGACCACTGTGCGCAATATAATGTATAGGAGAAATTAATAAAAAAAATTACATTATCAGTACAAGGGTATTTACTTGAGTTTGTTTGTATATATATAAAGTATTAATAAGAAACTAGTGTCTTGATAAAATTTGTATATACTATTGGAATATTGACTCCGTGCTCTGTGTTTGCATATATTCTTCGGACATATATCAAGACTGAGATTTTTGGTGGAGTTTAATGACAAGGCGCTACAAAATAATGCATTACCTTCATCAAGATGTCGTTTTATATTCATCACCTTAAATCTCAAGATCCTATATAGACCAAAGGCAATAGAATGTTATAAATGGAGCATATTTCAGAAGAGTACAGTTGTAAATTGAAGAAAATAGCTTATTGTCGATCCCGCTGAGCAACTGCCTATTGAATAGTATGGATTCTCACCACTCTGAAAGTGTGGCGTTCCAGGTGTACCGACAGTCGCTATGTCTATATGATGCACATATGAAGCCTAGAAATTTATAGCACTGTGTGAAGATGGTGACATGAATAAAAAATCACATTTCTCACTTATGTTAAGCTGGATACAGAACTGAACGCACCTGGCAGAGCAGTATCAAAACACCAGTGTGACAGCAGCTACACGCCACAACGCACAGTGCTGAACACAGCTGGCAAAATGACCGGCCATCACCCTTTGACCTCTTCTGGACTTGATCTCTGAATGCTGTGTCAGCATTCCACCGCATAATATTATTAAACATTGTAAAATATGATGCAATAAGCTCAGGGTTAATCATTTAAATACCGTTTGTAATTAAGTACTCACTACTATTTGAACATCTCTTTCTTCTTCCAAATAGTAAACTAAAGCGAATCCCGAAACACACAAACACGAATGAAGTCAGTTTGTTATTTTACATATACAATCCTTCTGATCCGAATTCATACATCCAAGCTTACATAGTTATACCTCCAAAGCAGTAACTCCCGAAGTTCATGATACGACATTCGAGGCCCTAAACTGGATTAGGGAACTTGTAGATCCAATTATATCCTTGACCATGCAGAGAAAAAAATACTTGTGTTGTGCATCCTGCGCTCTAGGAGATACCCAGATCTCCGGGGCCACACTCCTCTTCGTGATGTAACAGCCGCAATATAAATGACAACACTTGCTCGTCTGTTGGTAGAGATTAGGTGTATGTATATCCAATAGCACAGAATTTTTGATTCGCCATTTCTATACTTTCCAAGTTGTGCTTGGAAAATATCACCCATCTTCTAAAACTACGACATAATGCTTTCAGATTTTCAGCCTACGGAATAGTTTCCCACTGTATAATCTCCCATTCCACACCCCAGGTCTTCTCTATCAATATCACACATATTACGTAATATTTACACACACCCCACTGCTATGGGTGTGAGGGTACTCTTGAAGTATGCTGCCATGCGAATGTGCAATGGTATTGCACCCTGCCTGGTAGCTTTGTGATGGTTCTGTCTAGATATGGATGTGCTGAACACACCAGTGGTTTGGGTTCATGTAGGCATCACTTTTTACATGAATCCAGTTTTATTCCATATTCAACCCCCACAGAATTGGGAAGAATCCAATTCATTAGTTATCAGGCTTGATTATCGAACTCTATAGTGCAAACAAAATAATAAAATAAATATCTTATTATTTAAACAAAATATAATCGAGACTTTTTTAACATTCAATTAAATTAATTAAATTCTATGTTGTACCGAGAATCCTTCAAAGTCAAGGCCACCAAAAATTGGGTATACTCAATTGTTTATGTCAGTTCTAATGTCTTTCAAATAATTTTGAAGCTTGTTCTGTTTCCAAGTATTATTTTTCCACATAAGCGTTTTAATAAACAGCCAACGTTTTAGTTATATATGTTATTGACCATCCTCAGATCACATGAAGACATAAATAAGACAGACAAAAGTGGCCAAACACACAGATCACTAAATTTACTACAAATAATGGAAAAACAGGGAGGTATGTTAGTTATTTATAGAAACTGATCTTGATCTTTTTTTCACTGAACTGACTAATTTATTTATTTCCGTGTAAGAAATAATCTTCACGCAAATATGGTAAACAGTAAAACAAATACGGATAAATATACTGTAATTCATTACTATCTAATCTGCCATGAAAATTATATCTCACAAATATTTTCAGATATAACAGAGAAAATAGATAAAAATTTAGTTTATTTACTTGACTACTTCCATATTTTTAAAAATAAGTCATTAATCAACTGGAGACTAGACTAAAAGAATCATGACAGAAAGAAGCCAAACTACAGAGATGTTATTTGCATCAAAATTTAAAAAACTTAGAAATTCATTCAGTATTGAGGGTTTGTGCTAAAATAAAAAAGAATGATAGTTAGAAGATTTAATAATAATCAACACAAATTACTTCTAGAGATCCTGTAGTCAAACATGACTGAATAATACACACATTGTAATATTTTTAATAACTTTTGCATTCATATGCAAAACACGAGGCACGTCTCCAATGTTCCGGGAATCACGATCCGGCTAAACAATGCAGGTATAGTCAATTCCTGACAGATTCCCAACAGTGTTGGTCAAAGTATGATTTAGTATTTTGATATGATGCATTTTTTGTATTTCTAAATCATATTGTGTTTTCAGAATTGAAAAAACCTTATGTATACCCAATGTATAAAAGACTCACAAATTGAAGATTAACTAAAAAAAAAATTGTTTCACGCCACCTATGGTTAAACGGAAATTATATTGAAAAATTACAATGAAACGTAAATTAATTTATAACACAATTTTCAGAACTTTGGAAACATCCCTCATATATACCACTCAGGTTGATGAAAAATGTAATGATTTTTGTTTATTCAGCACTGATTCTTCAAATTTGTCATTCGCTGCAGGGCCTGTGGGTCAAGATCACTGTGGAATCCATAAGCAATTCCAGTTTACTGCCACCGATGAAAATTAGTTTCACTGACTACTATTGCAGGTCATGTTCCATTCACCGACAACTGCCTCCAGATGTTTCCTTCGCATGTCCTCGATTTGAAGAATTGTGCTGGTGACTGTGTGGTGATATCGGTAGTGGTGCGGGGCCAATCCAAATATATTAACAACTAACATATAACACGTACAGTTTATAATATTATAACATGGTTTAGAGTTTGGTAAATAAATGGCAAAACAATATCCGGGGGTCCAAATGCAAAAGTGCCTTAATCTGATAGATGAAAATTAGTAATGAACTAAACGTTATTGTGCGTTTGGTATTTCTTTTATAACCATGATTGGTAACTGATATTTTACTGTTAGAGGTTTAGTTTCCACTATATCAGTGATTGCTCGCCGAATTACGAATAATCAGTTACTAATCATTGTTACAATCAAACACAAATTTCATAATCATAGTCACAATAACGGTTTAGCTCATCACTAATAGAAATGCACAGTAGTATCTATACCATTCATTCTCCTCTAAAATTAATAATAGTTTTTGAAGACTTTCGATATTTAATTGAGGCATAGTTTTATTGAAAATTTTACGTATACCAATGTTGCATAAATATATAGTGATTACAATAAAACCCCATCCATTTGAAAATCAAGGGACCGAAAACAAAAAATTGAATTATGCGAAATCAAATTAAAATTCAAGCAGACAGAAAAAAAATGCTAAATTTGTAAAAAATCATAAAGCAAGTGAAAAAAGAAGCCGATTTTGTGAAAAAAATGTATACATTGTCCTGTATTCCAAGAAAACATCGAAAAATGCAAGAATACACATTGTAATTTTTTTTAAACTATGTTATTAAATGATTGCAAAAATGTATTGATTTATGACGCGAGGGTCTGAAAATTATTTCAAATCATGACTTACCAGATTTTTCATATTAAGGGGGATAAACAACAATGAAATTGACAATTTGGGTCTGAAAGTCTTTGAAAAATTTCAAATTGTGTCAAATTTAAAATTAATGAGTTTTTTCTCTCACTATCAACCAAGCAAGGGGAGGATTTTGCATTTAGACACCCTTAATTCATCTTATGAATACACACCTATTATAATAATATAAACATTCAACAATAAACATGTTTTTATTCTAATTTTTTTGACAAAAATGATTTTACCAAAATACAAAACATAAAGAATTTAATGTAAGTTTACACATAGATATTTATATTAAACATTCAGTTATATATTTCAAAAAGTTAAGGGACTCCCTTAAAAAATACAAATATTTTAGCATTTTTATATTATTAACTAAAATGTTATAAAAAAATGTGTATTGAATCAAACACTGCTCTGCTGAAGAAATTATGCATACACATGCCACAACTACGGGAAATGTATCACATATAAGTTTTTAGATAATATAAAAATAATACTTCCTGTTTTTAAGAATCGCAATGACTTAAAAAGAATTTCTTGTTGCAGAATACGTCCTCAGGCGCATTAATTGTGGAACAGGAAAAGATCTGTCAATGTTGATGAATCTTCAAGCAACAACGACCACTTAATAACTTGTACACGCACACATACTTACACCAAAACTGCCTATTGCATCCGCTCGACATTAAAATTCACTGGAAAACCCGAAAAGGTTTTTAAGATGACAAAAGGAAAACTTACATCTACGTAATAATTAAAATCTAAATAATATATACATATTTATTAGTTTTTTAATTGAATGGCAGTAGTTATATTCGTCATTATAGTCACAAAAGTCAGAACTTACGATGGATGTTAACATGGTCCAATTTCAAAAGTATTTATGTGCCATTTAAGCTTACTTTAATAACATTAAAATTATTCAGGAGACATATTTTTATTATAATATAAATGTTAATTTATGTGCGATACATTATTTGTCTAAATAAATTTTTTTTTAAATCACACAGGTATACAGGTCGAGGGAATTGTTGGTACATTTTTCATACACAATTAATAACATTTATAAATATAAAACTCGACTAGCATAACTGACATCAATGCCGAAATCGGAAACTGCCTATTAGACTGATTGAGCGGAGTAGATATGTCCAGCGCTTTTTGAAAAAAAAAATGTGCCGGAACTCATATTGCACTAAGATAATAATTTGTCATAATTTAAAAAAATTTAACTTAAAATAGTCAACAAAGTAGATTAAAATCTTAAAAAATCTGGAAATGTAAGTTAGAAAATTCCAAAGTTTTATCCAGTTCTCATCCGACAGACCGTCTCAAGTCTTGTCTTGCTCTTAGCGTCTGTGACTGAATTTCGTCCTCTAAGTACTTTGGAGGATCGAACCGGCGGTTCAACTAATCTGATGAGCAAAAGTACTCATTAACGAAGCTCTTGTTGATGTTCAAAAATGATTAAATTATCAAGATATAAAAATATGGTTTCACAGAAAATATGCACAGCTCTCTCTTCTTTAATTAAACCTTTTTTGAATTTAGTAATCTTTCCCAGTGCCCAATTTTTATTTCAGAATATTATAAAAAATATCAAAATGCACAATTTAAAAATAATTGAAGAACGCATTAGAATCTTATTCCAGTGTGTTCTGTCACAAAAAAGCACTGGATATATCTACTTTAAAATGATTGAATGACTAATTATAAATAAATTAAAAAATTTGAAAGCAGAGAAGTTTTTAAATATAAATGATAAAGAATGCTTTAGTCCTTTGCACGAAAATTAAACAGGATAATGGGCAATTACAAACCAATCTTGATATTACAAATTGTGTCATGTTGTGTTGTTTGTCAAACAATATTTAAAGTAAAATACCATAATGATATTCCTACACAGACAATTCTCATTGGAACTCTGTTATAATTAAATAAATAACAAGATTTTAAATCGCATGTCTATCGGTGGTTAAACATAATAAGCAAGTGGATGAACATTACAAATCTTTTTATATCATTAAAATGATCAATGAGTAGTGATGAGATTAACTGATTGCGTAACAGGTGTTGGATTGTAACAATGATTGGTAACAGTGATTTAATGGTTGGAGGTTTAGTCTAGCGTACCGGTGATTGCTTGCCAAATTATGGATAATCGTTTACCACCAAACACACACACAAAATCGCAATTTATCTCATCACTGACACATGAGATATTCGAATCACAGAAAATGTTCAATTTCTTGGAATGTTTCTTCCAAATTCGTCATAATCATGCGATAAATTAGAATTCTGCCTTTCATAATCAATTTTCCTTAAAAAGTTTTCATATTCCCTACTTAACGTTGACTGTTCGGTGAACCTCAACCCCCTTTTCTGTGGCCGGTATCGAGATCGCCTAGACGTATTACCATATTCATCGTTATTACTTTCATTATTACGTTGTTCAATTGGTTGTTGCGTCATACCACTGTTGAGTGATGCACTGCTGGACTTTAATGCTGGCTGACTTTGACCATTATCTTTGTTGCCAGCCGACTCTAGCTTGGCCCTCTGTAAAGCCTCCACTGTAGATCTCTGAAAGCTTTTAGCCTTGGCAGCCAGTTCGGCCACAAGTATCTGAGCCGGAGTCATGTGCATGAGTGAAACGGGCTTGTCTTGCATCGGTGCAGCTGACTGATTCGGAGTAAACAGCGTTCCGGAATTCAAGAGATCATCACTGGTGACTTGCGAATGAACTGAGTAGGTACGTGCTGATATCGTTTGCGTGTGTTTGCAAGTCGCAATTTTTCGTATACTGCAAAAGTCACAAGCAAATTCATAAGTTTGCACCGACACATCCTTCATAGGCCGTCCGAGTTTGGAGAAGTTGCAAACTGGATACGGTGATTGTATAATTTCATCAAAACCGATGGTGGATATGATGCTCGGGAGTATGACCGCGCCAGTATTATTTGGCTTGCTGGTGAAGCTGTAACTGGGAGGAAGTTGACGACGAAGTGGTGACGATTTTATAAACTGGCTATTGTTGAGAGTCTCGTGTTTGTTGGGTGGTACAATTAAACGATTTGGGAAATGAAGATTTTCCAATTTTTCGACTGCTTCCTGGCAACGATTGATGACTGTAATACAACCAGGACATATTAAAAAATATACAATAATAAGGACTCACAGTTCAGGATATACATTATACACAAAAAAGTAACTTAAAAATAATATTACTAGCAGACATTCAAGCCTTGTATTTATAACACATTTTAGGAAAGAGTACATATAATATTATAAACAATAAAAATTATACATCTGATGAATTACAAATTAATTAAAAAACTAAGCAATGTATGTATTAATACAAATATAATATCACAATGATTCAAAACACTAAAATATGAATAAATGTCTTACTTATAATGCTTGGTGCAACTTGAAAACTTTTTCTGAAGGACTTTTAAATATTTTAATTTTTCTCTAAACTAAATTTTGTACTACACACACTTTGAGATCCTGCAGTTCCGAGAGTTGCAGTCTCTCTCCTCATCAGGTATAATTGATACCAAATCTAAATACAGCTTGGTGCCAAACTATTTGGATAAAGGGGCTTGGCGTGGAAGGGGTTTTTTCAGTTGTTAATGGGAATATAGACAGGAGAGTGAAATAGGTATTAGGGAACGTTATTTGTGTTTTTTCCAAATTAAATTTTTTTGTACTTCAATGTACCGAGTGGAAATTTTTAATTTAAGAATATTGAAATAATGGTCGGTTTCAATTATGTGATCAGAAATTCAGAGAAATTATTGTTTTTTAGGCAACGGCGATGTTATTTTATTCTCGTATTTAGTTATTATTTCTCACGGTTAGGCTAGGTCTATGTATTTTTTGTCATAATCTGCATAAGCTATTTAATTTTTTTCCAATGTTATCGATATAAAACAAGATTTTATAAGCGCAGGGAAATTATTTGTGATTTTACAGGAAATTAGACCAATACATAATATTTTTCGCCGAGTTGGTTCTATGTCCTGAGTATAAATAAGTTTCCGCAAGCTTTTTAATTATGTATTATAAGATAATATTATAATCCCATTAACGTCTGGAAGAAAAATCTTCTCTCCTCCATGCCCCACCTCTTTACCCAAATAGGTTGGCGCCAAACTGTATTTAGATTCATATCAATTATAGCTGATGATGAGACTGCACCTCTTGAAACTATAATAGTGACAAAATAACACAATACAAAGTATAGTTTAGTGAAAAATTTAAATAATCATGTTGCACCACCAAAGAACTGCCATGTCAATTAATGGTATTTTAAATATTTTTCCAAGTAAGTATGATTGTAAAATATTCTCAATATTCAAACCAGAAGCATTATTATAAACATTTAAAATAATGAAACTAAAAAAACTTTATATTTAACCACTTTGACTGTCCACTCTGAATGTCAATAAGTGTAACTGCTTGTGTAGAAATCACCGATCTTGTTGAGACAGCTGTAAAATCTTGGTTCTGCCATGTCAGTATTAGGAATGTTCCGGAAGCTGTAAACATCACTGTGAATTGTTCTGGGCCTCGATGACTAACTTTTCGAGTGTATCAAATTTAGAAAGGTGAAGATTTTGAAAAAATCTATCAAAAAGCAATGTTACAAAAAATAAACTAAACTTATCACTGTTTGTCGCCATGAGGTAATCATTTTGAATAAACCACTACTAGTATCTGTAAAGCAGGTGCTACGATCTGGCGGACTGCACAGGTCATGTTGTTACATCGAACTGCAAGATTCCACAGGTGTATTTGAAAACATTGACAAAGTTGTTGGATCTTTTTCAACAGGAGTGACGTGATGTGATCTGGTGATATTTAACAATGATGAAAAGTAGATCACATACTTAATTTTACCAGGTAAATAATAAAAGAAATAAGGTCTTCCGCATCACAAATCACTTTTGCACAAAACTCACCACTGCACAATCACTAAAGTTAAGAATTTGCTCAGTTTTCGAAAATACTGAGATATATGTTTATTAATCAAAATTATTATTACGTACTTGCTTATTTCATTTCAGAACGTTTTTCAGAACTATAAAATGTTTAAAGCACGTTGCTTACAATACACATGTAAGACAATAATTTATATTTTGGAAACAATGTAGGTACAATTTTAGAAATGATTTCAATTACATTTTGATAATTAATATTACATAAAGGAGTATGAGCATTTTGTCCCAAGTGTTGTAAGATTATGAGTGGTACCTCAAATGAAAGGTCTCAGTATAGTACATATTTAATTCTACGAAGAAGCATAGCTATTTTCAATATACTCTTTGTAGTGAGAACTGCCTGTTTTATATACACTGCATTATTATATTATGGTATAATTAAGTATGAACAGTACATCTTTTGAGTAAAGCCTATATTCCACTTCAAATGAAGACATTAATTATATATATATATATATATATAAACATGATTTTGGTAGTCCTCTTGTAATGACGATGTTTGTACCTTAGAAGAATGTGTGATATTGTTAATTCAACATGACGATTGTTCTTATGTAGAATGGATTTTGTTTATTTAAAAAAGTGTTGAAATTCTATCTGAAAACATTTTCACACTAAGGGCCAGTTGTTTGATCAGTGGTAACTTTTTACTATAGTAAAAAAAATTTACTTCTCGAAAGCACATCTAGTAGTAAACTAATTTTAATCTCCGATATCCGATGGTAAAATTGTCAATCATTAGTTAAAAATGGCAAACTCAACGTCTGTTTCAAAAGTCATTTGCCACATTGATACTTTGAAAGTTGCAATTAATCATTATACTTTTAATTTTATTATTCAATATCTGGCTATTTTAATGATAAGAGTTCGACTAATGGTGATCTCGCTGATAAATTTATATAACCAAAGATTTTTCACCAGCAAAGTCACAGATTTCGAACATAGGGGTGAATAAAGCCATAGATAAAGCATAAAATTGTATGTATTTGATAATTGCCACACTATTAGGCGGGATTGACTTTGACAGTAATAAATTTGACGTACTAGCAATCCGCAAACGTTTTTTTACCACGAGCAATGATAAATAGTTACTATATAGTAGAAATTTACCATGGTCAATGTTTACTACTGATCACATAACCGGCCCTAAGAATAAAATAAATAATATGTTGTTGGAAAAAATTTGAAAGAAAACTTGAAAACTCAAGATGCATGCATAGCTCAATAAATAAATATTTCAACAAAATGAATATTGATATATAAAATAGTGAAATACATTTACAATAGTATAAAATTTTTTTGGATTACCTACTAAATTGTTTTGTACCCACGATGGTGCTTAATGAATGAAACTTACAATTCAAAGAAAATTGACATTTCATTTCGATGTAATGCACCAGTTTCCTTTCAAAGTTATGTGCAAAGAAAACAGTATTACAGATACATAGCATGATTATACTGACTAGTAAAATCATATTAAAACATCCTAGGACAATTATAAATATTTCTTCATAAATCTAAAAAAATTTCACAATGGACTAAAATCCAACAACACCACAAAAAATATTAAGAAACATATCTAAATTGTACAAATCAGATAATTTAAATAAACATGTATTTACTATCCATAAAATTAAACTGAGATTGTTAAAACAATCAGAGAAGACATTAGCTAACAATGTTGCCATGTGAAAACGGCCTAAGATTTCAAAATAATATAAAGAATAATCATTGTACGGATGATAAGCTTAATTTTCTTTTTTTTATCTAAATTTAAGATACACCATTAATATTGATATAAATATATATACATATATACATATATTTTTATGCAAATCAAGCATTAAAATAATACACCATTATAATTATGTACACTGTAAAGGATCTGAAAAATAAATACAAAAAATAACAGACCTTTAAACAATAATGGAGTAAAAAAAATAAAAAGCGAACATACTTTCCGCTTTCAGTTTGGCTTCCACTCTTGGTAATTTCCTCAACTTCATTGAATCCTCTGTAACTGGTGGAACTGAAAACAGATGCAAGATACTGATGAGATGAAGAATAAACTAAAATACCCTTTTCAACAAATATTGCACACTAAGGGCTGATTATGTGATCGGTAATAAATTTTTACCATCGCCCATGGTAAAAATCGATTTTAGGTTGTTGGTACGTCAAATTTACTACTGTCAAAGACATCTCGCCTCTCAGTATGGCAAGGCTAAATATCATGAAATAAGCTTTATTTTATGCGTTATCTGTGGCTTTATTCGCCCCTGTATTCGAGACCTGTCACTTCAAAGGCAATATTTTTTCGGATCACGTGCTAATGTACATTAAACAACGACATCGGACAAACTTTCATCACTAAAATGCGAGATATTGAATGATTAATTGTTGTATACTGCAACATTCAAAGTATCAATGAGACAGATGACTTTTGAAATAGCTGTGAAGAGTCCACCATATTTAACCATCGAGTTTACTATGGGATGTACTTTCAGGAAGTAAATATTTTTTTACTTTAGTAACTTCTTTTACCATAGTAAAATGTTACTACCGATCACACAACCGGCCCAAATTATTATCATTTTGTACAAATTTCTAGAATATAGAGCAGTTTTAAAAAATAACGATGATCTATAACGGCTTCATCAAAGGTTTTTTAAATTTTTACTATAGATAACATTAAGTAATTTCATTATATAATAATTGTATTGTAATAATATATTAACACTTCATGTTTAGTGTTTCAAATATTGAAAAAAAAAATTGTTTACCTTTAAAATTCGCTCCATTTGTTACCCGTACATAACCGAATGGCTTTTTTACGGCCCGGCCCATGAATGAAAAGGCAGGGGATACTTTTGCTAGTTTAAATAACAGATGTGTCGTCTTTGAGGAAAAATACAAATTGGCAAATAGGGGGAATCCGAATGCTAAGGAGAAGGATTTGCCAAAATGAACGAAGATTGCGCATTGCTAGTACAAATCACGCGAGGTATTCCTTTGCATTGGCTCTGGAACTAACAACTGTTTTGAGGTTTTTTTTTATGCAAAATTAAATAAATAAACACATACTTTTTGTTTCCCTGTATTAACGAAACTGATTAATTTCACTGAAATCAAATTGAACAGCAGAGATGTGTGCATTTGTTAAAAACAAATATGTTTTTCAGCCTGGTCGCAAATTGTTTAGGAGTCCAGGCTCGTGACACTTTAAGGACGAGGAGTTTAGGGTTCAAAGGCTTAATTAACATCACCTGACTTTTTAAAATATCTAATAATTTTTTAAAAATATTATAATTTAAACTTGTGTTATTATAACTCATATTAACTAGTTATGATAACTCCATGTTTAAGTCACCCTCTGATACATTACGCAGCGTTATAAGTGACAATATGAATAAATGTCTACTACTTACCATCAATAAGCAAACGATTGTTTTTCTTTTTTGTTTTTAATGAGGCATCCTGGAAAAAAACATTAAAAATATGAATTTTCAGTTAACAAATATGTACATTATAATAATATTTGTGCAGATTAAATAATTATCAATTAATCATGAACCACTTTAAAAAGATTATTCTTAGGTGAACATCACTCTGACTTCCATCTAGAAACGTTGACAGCGCTTTAGTAATATATATAACTATATATGTATAAATATATATGTATATATATATATATATATCTTCCATAGTACAAAAGCAAAAGAAATAATACATTTCATAGTAACTACAATGATTCATTTGGGTGTGGGGAAAGAGGTATATAACTCGTTATGGGTTAAAATATTTCTGTGGTTGTACTTTAGTGTTATAAATGTGGCCTCGATAAATGACACTATTTCACCAAATAATATCTGCTAAGTGATGTTTTCAAATTATTTTTTTGGAGACATTAGTTAGTATTTATTTTTGTATGCACATGGTGGCAAATTAATTTTTACAACTACTTACTTCATTATAATTAACTTGCTGCTCCATTAACATTGGTGGAGGAAAGCACATTGGATTCTCGGGAGTTACATTGGGTGGAAAGGTAGGAAATTGCACAGGCAGAAATTGAGGTACCACAGGATTAAACTGTAAATCTGCAAAATTGGGGTAGTATCCAACTTTATGTGCAGTTGATAAATCATCCAGCATTACATTTGGCGGAGGTTGCACTTGGTGACCTTCTAACATGGGAGGAGGCACTGTATATTGCGGGAAACCTATTAACTGCGGAGGACCATCAGGAAAAATTGGAGGAGCAAATTCAGCAAATATGTCAGCAGAACTTGGATCTCCGGGGTCAGAATAATCTGGTTGTTCATTGATCGAATCTGTCCGCAAGTTGGGATTTTCTTGTATGCCTGAAGTTTTAATTAATTCTTGGATAAATCTTTCTGTTGAACGTTGACGTGATGAATTCGGCTTTCTGAGACAGTTTGCATCCTCTCTCTCCCTGGAGTGTCGGCTCCTAAATACAGCTCGGACGGGGGATCGGGAATAACGTCGAGACCTCGAACGCTCGAAGGATGATCTCTTTCTGAATGATGGTTCTGGACGTTTTAAAGGAGATTTAGAAGGCCTAAATGTCCTTTGGAATCTATTAATTGTATCTGATTTATACCGAGTATCTATTAGTCGCATAAAATCAGGTGATAGATATTCCCTCTTCGATTGACGAGAATTCCACTGGTATGATTCCCGAAATTGAGGTGTTGGTGTGAAATATTTTTCTACACATGGTTGCTTGTGGTCGTAAATTCTCTCATGATCAAGAGGTCTCTTACGGGCACCGAAACAGGCCCTGTTCATCATTTCTTTTCTTGTTTTCATTTGTTTATCAATTTTCATACCCAGATCTTTAGAAGAAATGGGTACATTAGCAAGCGACTCATTTTTAGAATCTGACCTGACTATATCTGTTTCCATTCCTGGTGGCATCAAACCTGATTCTAATGTTTTTACAATATCTTGTGTGGTTTTGGTAAATTTATCCTTTTCAATATCCCGTTTGGTCTTTTCGGGATCTCTTCGCAGACCGATCTGTTTAACATTGATGTTCCTTTCGAATCTCTTTTCAAGTGATTTATTGGAACCTTCTCTAGATTTCTTATCCCCTTGTTCGTTAGATTTTGGAGAATGATACCTTTCATTCTCATAGGTGTCAATAACTAAAAAATCCTTAAATACGTGTAATGCACTCTCGTCCACATCGTTTTCCGGTTCTTCAGACGCAGCGGTGTTTTTTTCCATAGTTTTTGATTTATTTAGAAATGTAGACATATGAACCCACAAACAACCAAACTCATATAAAAAAAATATCAAGTACACGCAATAAACAGTTTCAATACATATTTAGACATAATTATTAATTATATATATCTTTTCTATGATTTAAATCAATATGTAATAAACAATACACAACACTGTACATCACTTATCTATGGCAATATATCTTTATTCTATGTCTATGGCTTCCACACCTTCTTTTCTTCTTGGCTTTTTACCGGCGTTACCATAGATAAGAGAAATAATATTTATAGAAATAAATGAGAAGCTTGAAACATTTTATTTATGGATTGAAAAACGGTAAACATTTTTATTTTAATATTTTTGTTAGAATATTATTGATTTTAACAGGTATAAATTGTTTGTGACTTTTTAGTGTGGATTTTATAAATATTTCTTTTATTTATAGTGATATAGCAGGTGTGCGTTTTATTTGAAATATGAGCTCTTAATTGTTCATTATAATGACACCCCGCACATTGGAAAATTCTTCGCTCCACGATTTGTTTACCAGGATCATAGCTTTACTTCGTACTATGATTACAAAGAGTGAGGTGAATATTTAAATACGAATACACAGATCGATCATTAGTTTATACTACACATAAACGGGCAGGTGTAAATTCTTACGACTAACTTAGACTAATTATTATCTGTCTTATGTTAATCCACAGTGATGTGTGAGGTCTCCAGAGACCCAGCCTCCGGCCGAACGATGCGGCGTTACCGACAATTGCTCCTGTTGACCTTGAAGGTAAGATCAGCAGCTGGACCAGGAAGAGTTAACATTCTACACTAACCACACATTTTTCTTTCAGGATAATTTAAATCGTTTACCCTCTATACAGGGTCCAATATAATTTCCCTCTTTCCAAACCATATCCAAATGTGAATAAATGAAATACTTAAGTCAAAATACTTTAAAAAAACAAAATACTTAGATTAAATGTAAACATACGTAGATAGAACCCTATAAATTGACCTCAGATTCTTAGAAATGAAATATTAGATATTGTTAAATACCAGTGAAGTGATCTAATGAATATAAGCTAACGGTAGCCTTAAGGGTATAGTGACAACAATAGATACCGCGCAAACAGATAAAGAATAGTCCAGGCGACCCAACCGTATAACAACATATCTATAACGGTGTATTTAAAAATAAATATTTAAGTGACATGAAATTATATTTGAACTCAGCACACTGAAGTAAATTTATAATTTTAAGTAATTATAAAATTGTATTTTGACCTTGCGACATACACACTAAAGGTTTTTTTTTATATAGCTTTCCCCAAAACACACCACATTTAAATAAAAACTCGATGTAATTAAATTATTTCACTGTTGTAACGCATCCATAGTTATTAGGACTGAACTTGTGAAAATTGTCTCGCGGGACAGCCCGAGCGGTCACAGTACTATAAGTTTTAGGGCTAGTACGCACTGCGGTTAATTATTATTGAGTCTAATTATTATTATAATAATTAAATAATTTGCTATAAAGTTGTTGTTTTCTAACCTCAAAGTAACAGAGAGACGTTTTTCTGGTGATATTGATTAGCGAAATGTTGTAAATGAAATTAAATGTGATTGGCGTATGTCGAGGTGTTTATTGTCGGTATGATAAAAACAAGGAAGACATAGAATGAATGAAGATGTAGAAGGTGCACGTGTCTTATGAAATGAAATGAATTGGCGGTCTTGCTCGGCGAGCGCGATCCGGCAAGACCGCCGTTGTGACACAATCAAACTGGAGAGACTCCCTGGCGGTGAATCGAGCCAGACTTGTAGCAGCAGCCTGCAACGCTGTCGCTAGCGTCGATGCCGACTGAGTTGGCGGTGGATATGAATTATGATCGCTACAGTTGTATCCTGGAACGAAATATATGGACTTATTTCTATTAAAAGTTTGTCAAAACTATTTATTGACATTCTATAATAATAAAAAACTTATCAGGATGTTCTCGCATATTGTGGTACAGTTTATAAAAATAACCCTGATCAGTTAACGATAAATCCAGTATTTATAATGGCAGGGGCAATTATTTTTTACTATTTCTGATAACCTAAAATACCACACCACATAAGCTTCCACCCAAAAGTCCATTTTGATACTAAATCATAAATTAAAACTGAAAATACGCGGTTTAAAATCGTAGTGCGTGTTGGTGTGCGGTGTTGTAAAAAAACTGCGGCGGTGTAAAATCGTAATGCGTGCTAGGCTTTAATAGAACCTAATAAATCGTTCATGGTTTTATCATAAATAAAATAATCGTTTAATGGATTTATTTACATCTTCTTCATCATACCTCTTGTCCATGGTCCCATGTTAATGTTATTCCGCCGGGAATGTCCAGTCAAACGTTTGGTATATTCGATATATTCTTTAATCTAGGCTTGGCGTAACAGTGAAGTCATACTACGTATGCAGTTTCTGACAATGAATTCACTATGAGAAGGTGTTAAGAGTAGTTTATCGCCACATTATTTTGTATTAACATCATTAGTATTTTGGCAGATTCTTGCATCGATTCTGTTAGTTGCAGATTTTCCAAAGATAAATAATAATACACTGCTTACATTATTATTATTTTTAGCCCTACTCTATTTTGCTACTTTCAGATGCGATATTAGTTAAAATATCTAGTCGTTGGACAAGCTGTAATACACACCGATTTTCTAGGACATTAGTGCTGGAATAAGCGTATTATAACTTTTTTCAACAGCTACTATTAATTTTGCAGATGTTGCTAATGTTATACGTAATAAAAAAAAATAAATTATAATATATATATTTTTATTTATATACGCCCAGATTTATTTGAACTTCAAAAATTGTTGTGAAAACAATCAGCGTTACTTGATTGAAAAAAAACCATAAATAACCCATTTCTTACATCCAGTTTTATAAACTAATGAACAAAAATATTTTTTTTAATTATTCAAGAAATTTCTGTATCTATTATGTGCTTATTATATTAGATTTATCTATTTATTATAATCGATCTTTCAATAGTAATTTTTACAAAATATTACTCAGTATTTAGAAATAAATCTGCTCAGTAATATATACGCCTAGAATTAGAATAAATGTCATATGTGGAATGAGTTTGATCCACAGATTTCTGATTGTACGCATAATTTTAAATTATAGATGGTGGTCTACTGTTTATTGAAAATGTTTTTGCTTGTAAATGAAATTGAATAACATTTATTAGTTTTATGAAATTGATAATTTTATGACACCAATTTTGATTGATTTTAATTTAAAAAAATTTTTACGATATTCGAGTCAGCTCGTAATGAATCAGAAAAGCTTTAACTCGTCTGAAAAAAGACATTTAGAGTACATATTGAATTGTTTTTAATATTATTGACGTATTTGTTTGCTCTAATTGGTTAGATTAGGTTAGTGTGATATATAATAATGGAGATATTTTTCTTCCTACTTCAGGATTATTTTAATTATAATTAAGCAAACAACGGTGAAAATGACGGAACAGCTGCCTCATGTCTAATTACGTTAATATCATTTAAACAAATGGAATGATGTGGAAGGTGTGTGGGGTCCTTAAGTACGATGTGCGATTAAAAATCGTGCCCATGGTTGAAGCCATAGACATTTTGACGGCTGAGCTAAATATATCTAGATTTTTTTATAGACTAGGTAGCCAGTTTTGACGTAAATTATTCGTGAGATAAATATGGCTGACGAGCTTAATGTTGACAGTCTCATAAGAAGACTTTTGGAAGGTAAGATAAGTGTTTTTTTAATTGAATATTTCTGCTATATGAATTCTGGAATGTTTTAGATTAATTTTTACTAATAAACGCCGCATGGGCTGTTGCATAATTGAAACAGACACTTTGACATATGATCCTATATTAACGTTAGGCTTTATAAGACCAATACTAATTAAAGGCACAAACTGTAGAAACTATATTTCACGTCAATTTACTTACTTTCACGCATTTTCAGCTTCTAGTTATAGTATTTATGTGGAAATCGCACTCGCCAAAGTGACATGCGATGTGCTTTTTACATGAATGAGGCCTTCACTAAATTAAAGTATCTTAATTCGGTGCATTTGTTAATATTGAAAACTTAGAAAAATAAAATATACATATTTTTACAGTTGTTTATTATGCAAAGCTTCTTATTTCACATCTAAGAGTTTTAACTTATGTATACTCTATTTTGTTCTTGCTGCTTTTGGTCTGGTTGGTAAAGTATTCAGACTTCAAAAGGAACAAGCAAAGAAAAAAACAAAATTCAAACATATCTTTTCCTCGGAGTTTATGGGTATTTATCTAGAGTAGTTTTTGAAAATTTCTAGTAGTCTTGATTTATCGCCTTGTGATTTTCTTAAGATAGTTAATGTTGCATTGGCAGTGCGATATTCTGTAGCTTTAGAGTAAACTATAGTAACTTATTATAGACTTGTAGGTAGTGAAAACACAAACATGAAACTTTTTTGTATATAAAAAAGTTTCAAATATGAGAAATGTATTTCTCATTTTTGGAAATATTCACAATTCATCAAGTTTGTCTTGTATAACTAACACATTCAATTTATTTTTTGTGCTCGGTCAAATCCACCATAAATTGTTTCATATTTGTGAATATGTTATTAGTGGTTTGTGTTGTTGAATATTATTTTAGTAATTGTCATCATGGAGTAAAAATTAATTGTGCATTCTTAAATCATAATCCATAGGCATATAGTATATTTATAATATGTTATGTATAGATATGTACCTGAGTTAACTAATGAAACAATTTATTTCTGATACTAGTCATTGCCTTAACAAAATGTTTGGCACGGGCAATATATTGGGAAATGCCAGTGAGTTTTGTGTATAAATCTGTTAGAATGCAAATTTACTAGAAAATAATTAAAATCCCCACGAGCATTAGTAACTGCATTCTTAAGAATGTAATATTTAATAAATATCCAAATTTCAATTTTGATAAGAATGTCGCGCATTGATTGGTCACTACAATCACGTTACGTAGCAACTAGCATTCCTCACATTCCTCATGGTATCGCTGATGCTAATGGATTATCATTCATGTGTTGATTTTTGATTTAGATATTAGTAATTGTGTAAGTAAAATGTCTGCTTCTGTTGGGTGTGTGGAAAGAAAAGTTTATGAACGATTTATTAAGCAGTGAAGATGTGAAGTTCTCTAAATACACAATTTTAAACTTAATCCTAACCTAACCTTTTTATATTGAGCATTACGATTTGGATATTTACTATTATTAGGTTAGGTTAGTTTAGGTCAGATTTTGAATAAAGCATTTTCCTTTGAAAGTGGTGTTCATTTTTACAATTCATAATTAATTCTAACGAGTGTTAGTAACTTCTCATTCTTACTAGTAAATTCGTACGCATAGTGTATTCACATTCTACAGATTTATACAATTTTTAGATATATATATATCGTTGTCCGAATTGCTTCGTGATTTTTCTGTATGAATTAACTAAGACAGTGTACAAAATGTTGGTAGATGATGAATTTTTGTTTGGTTAAACGGATTTGTATACTTGGGATGTACGTTTGATAGAAATAAATAGGTTAAGAGGGGTTTTAAAAGAAGGATTAGTGCAGGGAATAAAATAAATGGTGGTTTAAATACAGTAATTATCAAAGAAAACTTTTCAGCCGAGGCAAGACTATACAAGATGGTGGATTTCTGGTACCAACACTTATATGTATAGAAGCGAAGTTTGGAGTTGGCAATAGAGGAACAAGTATACTGAATGTAATGGAAATGTGATTACTGAGGTGTATATGTGGCAAATCTACTTATGATAGAGTAAAGAATGGATAAATTAGAAGTAAATGTAAAGTTAATCATAGCATAGTGAACAGAATTGAGGGTTGCATATGTGGTTAGGTTCTGAGCAGTGACGTAACTATGCCAATGCAGTGCATTGATTGGGGCCCACGTTAGATAGGGGCCCAAAATGTTCGCGCCCTACAATCCATTTGCATTGATATTTTTACGAATATCGATACCTTTCCCAGCTTTAATAGTAATCCACAGCAAGAAATGGAATTATAAAATTGTTTTTCACGTTTCTATCGTGTATTACTAAAACATTATCGATGTATACACTAGCGGTATGTATGACCCCGCTACTATGTCTGGTTAGAGACCAGACCATTGCGGAAAGTAGCTTGTTGGTCTAACGGTTAAGACACTGGCCTAGTGATCTAGTGGACGGGAGTTCAGGAGACCAGTAAAATAGTCCTATTTTCATCACACAAAAAGTTAGCTTAGTTTGAAAATAGTAAGAATATTGTGACATGTATTCCGTGTGTGCATCTCTATTTAAAAAAAAAAAGAAAAGAAAATCGAAGCAAGTATTTTTTATGTTGCAAGTGTTTATAAATATCTTAGAACACATATGTATTTTTTCATAAAAGTGTGAATATTATATGAGACAAGAGACTAATTTGGTTCATTTGGATAATCTACACAGTACTAATATTTGTATATCTTATATAAAATACTTATTTCATGCAGGAGGCATCCTCCATGCTAATTAGAATTCAAAATTACAAACGTTAAATTGACGCAACAGCGTACACCTCCCTGCCCCACTTTAGCAGAACTCCGTTTTTCTAACTCTTAATAAAAAATCTACTTCATCCTACTAAAGATGGAAGAGCAAGGGAGCCATTTGGTTCTGGCATTCTGTAAGCCAAGAGATCAAAGTCAAAGTCAAGGGGCCCCTTTTTTACATTTTGTATTGAACGGACAAATGTGAAAAGGATGAAATGAAAGATATATGTTGATGGCACCATTAATATAGGATGTTCGCAGAAAACTTGCCATGACCAGGTAAACCAGGCAAAAACCGGGAGATGATTAGAAGCCTTGATAATCAACGAGTATACATGTAAAGATGTATGAATATGGACTAGGTGAGATTTGTGTGTTAGGACAGAAGAGTATAGCGCTTTATTATGTTATAGATATTATTTATAACCAAAAAAAATTCATGGCAACAGTTTTCTGGGATTATGAAGGGATCTTGTTGATTGACGTTAAAGATAGGAATGCAATGATAACTAGCAATGATAATATTACAGTAACTTTAACATCAAAGAGAAGCTGTGAAGGAGAAACACCGTGGAAAGCTCAGTCGAGGTGTGTGATTATTACATGACATCGCTCCCGTGCACACAATGGCCACCATTACAGAGTGCGGTTTCCAAGAATTGAGTCATTCATGTTTTAACAATGGTTAAGAAATGAAAACAGTAGTTTTTGATCATTTCAGACTGAAGCTTTAAGCTAAAGAAGATTATATTGAAATTTCAAACACCTTTGATCTTTTCTTTGTATATTGAAACCTTTGATCCTTTCTTTGTATATTGCCAGTTTTATGAAGGGAATAGGGAATGAAATTAATAAGACACCCACGCTTGGATGATTCAGTATTATCTTCTAAGCGAGTGAATTTTTATGTGTAAAACATGCGTGGATGAGTGGATTGGGCAGGCTATTTTAATTGCCAATATCTTATTTTAAAAAGTTTATTGCAAGAATTGATTTATTTTTCTGTCTAACTTATAATATTTGTAATATCTGTGTAATATTCACTATTTTATTTTATTTATTTATTTGTAACTATATAATATGATACAATGTAAAAATATGTTTGGATTGTGCCCGTCTCACTAGAGAAATTCTGTGTCGAGACGGACAATACGTAATCTTAGAGCTAGTTTTTTAATCAGGAATATTGGTACGTTCCAATATTTTCATGAAAAACTGTTCAAGTGATGATGGTTGAGCAGTATTCTTAGCTATGTATGCAACATGCTGTGTCCTTAGCGATCCCTCTACATACTTGTGAACTTCGTTCTCCAGTGGCATCACAGGCTTCTATAATTAAAATGTTGTTAAGGTATGATGAGGCTTCTTTCATATATCTTTATTTTCTTTCATATATCTTTACAGCGAATTCTCATTCTCAGTTATCTGCGTAGCAGTTTGCGTCCTGTTTGCCTCTTGTAAGTCAATTAAGTCTTCATTTGACATAGGCTCTGAATGAGACGCAATCAATTCATTGACGTCTTTACTATTGTGATCCATGTCTAACTGGGTCGTAAGCTGGACAATTTTAGTAGTGACCGAATCAATGTCCACAACGAAATGTTTTTAACTAAACAGCATAAGTTGTTTTTATTTTTTTGGACTTGCGTGTGTGCATTTCATCACATGCTATTATATTATAATATTTTAGACTTTTTGCCGAATAACTTGAATAAACTCCCTATAATATTAGTAATAATATTAATATTTTTGATAAACAAAAGAACTACCACAGGTATATTTCTTACAAAAAAGTGCTCTTGATGGATTGTATTTCTTCCCAGCTAACTGCCTCCTTTTAAGGTGGATACAACCTCTAGTAGCACTTCTACAGCAGCGTTATTAGCAGCATAAGGCTTAGCGCATACATACAATTTTTAATCGCTCAACTATTTAGTTGTATGTTAAATGGCTATTGGATCATATGGGAGTGCGTATATTATCAACATGTTAGTTGCTTGATAAAAAAATCAAAAAACTTCGTCGATTGTCTTTCGACAAAACAGTTGAACAACTATAAAATATTTATAAAATAACAGCCGTGCTTGTGGACTATCCCTTTAGTCGAATTATTGATTTTGTACTTGTTTTGCATCTGTTTTAATACATACAGTTTAATATATCTGAGAGAGATTTTTTAGAACAACTTCGAGTATCTTTATTCATTTCAACTATCAGAGAAAACTTCTTAATTAAACAAAATGTAACCAATTGGAGTCAAATTTATTTTCCATGGAGGGGGCAATAAAATTTGTAATAACTGAATATATAGTAATTTCTGTAAAATTGCTTTGCACATGCAAATTACTATTAGTACGAATGCAAAATTGTATTGGGTGTTTTAATTTTTAAATATATTAAACTTTGTACAATTATTGTGAACTTATTATTTTTGTCATGACAGTATATGTATATATATATATATTTATAGTCATGACAAAAATGAAACTCAATTACATATGTGTGTAGTGCAAATTTAAATAATCTTGTTCCATTACAAAGTAACTGCCATGTCAATTAATGTTGGATCATTAATTTATTATTTTGAGAATATCCTCTAAATATAAATGTCCTTTTAATGCCTTATTATTAAATAAACTAATTATAATAATGTGTGTACTTACATACACCATAGGCCAAAAGTATGAACTACACCACTATCATAATAAAACTATTGTACCTTTTTAAAATTACTATCATTAATTTTACAATAAAATGCATATCAAAATCACTTCATTATTTAATTTCTTAACTAGACTGTTACATTTAAATGCTACTACTAAGTTCATTGTTAATTATTCCGGCCGTTGATTGGTATTATTGCGGCTCTACAGATTTCAGAGCTAACAATTTTAGTAAATAGTCACTGGATAAAGCTCACCAGTTTTCTTGTAAATATTTTCACAGTTCATTTGCATTCAGTTTGTTTGCGTTTTACTTGATAGATGCTCTCTAGTTCTTTGATCAATTTTATCCATTGCGGTATCCATATATTTTTTTTGTAAAATTTGTAATTTCTTTTGTTTCAAAATAATCAAACATGTTTTGCTTAAAACAAATTTTTGTCTGATTATTTTGACATCAGAATTAATTGTGTTTTCTTGGAGAAATTTAGAGGGCCCCTTTCTCTGCTATCCAGGAAAATCTGCACTGACAGCCCTTTCTGAATACTGGGCATTACTTTGCGTTTGAGCCAAAAATCTCGGGAAAGTCTGAGGGTCACCGCGCACATTTTGTCAAAGAGACATTTAATACTCAGTGAAAACTTCTTGCTACACACTTTCCTGTAAAATCAGTCGAGTCAAAGGTTTCACCCACATAGTGAATCCGCAATAGATAGACATTACACATAACATAATAATCTGTCCGGCACGGTATTGCCATGAGACATACACCGACACTGCTTTTAGCATTGTATTTCAAGTTAGTACATAACATAACACCAACACTAACATCAGCCCTGATGATGATGGACCCTGCAATGAAATACAAAATGTTGCCCAAAGAAGTCAGAGACACACGGCAGAATTCTACACAAAAATTACACAGAATTACCAAATTAATGGTTTTCAATATTTTACAATAATTTATTCTATTCAAAATATTAACTATATGCATTACTAATTTCTGTTTTGCAAAAATTACGCTTTTGCACCTGCTGTTTTTAATTCTTGCAAATCTTTCTGGAGTAACTAAATTTTATAAGATTATAAAAGTTGGATCGTTGCAAGAATGCGTATTTTTGATATTCATTTCTCTGATAAATATATTTTGTTGTGTGAGAAATGCTTAGATCTCGATTGTGATTACTATAAGATAATAATCAAACATTTTAATTAAAATAAATAAGTTTCAATTTGGATTTTAACGATAATAATTAACAAATTGAAAATTTTCTACTAATATTTTTGACATTTGATCAGGTAATAATTACATTTTTGATAGTAGTAAATTTAGATTTATACCAGGAAAATTTAAAATTAGTTTTTATAATATCAGTTGTATTTTTGATATTACAAATTAATATTTTTCCTTAAATGTCAAATTTGAGTACATTTTGCTTGGAATGTAACATCGTAAAGAGATGTAAATATGTATGTCTATTCATAATATATTTGTAAAAATTTAACTTCAAATAAATCTTCTGTCTATCTAATATGCCTTAAATTCGGCTTAAAACATATTTGGCAGATTTTTTATTGTTGAGATGTATTATTTAAGGAAATATATACCAGATATGGAAAATTTGAATTGAAGTGTTAACATTGAGTTAATGTTAATATTCCGCAGTAAAAAATAAGTAATTTAGAAGAATATTTCTTACTTAATTTTAAAATTGCATGTAATTATTAGGTAATATTATATCGGACAGTCATATCGTTTATATATTTCTCCAGAAAGATTTACATTTTTAATGAAAATTTTTGCATGCTTTATTTCAAAATAAGTAGATGATTTAAGAGCTTGATCTAACTAAAGATGTTGACTATAGTTTGAGAATACCCCAGCAAGGGTAAAGCATTTATCACCTCAATAAATTAGCATATAATTTAAAGTGTGACATTCATATCCATATTCATAAACCTTATGTTATATAAAATACTTAGATATATTCATATATATATCTTTAATATGAGATATATATGTAATATTGCTGAAAGTATGTGTGTTTTTTTAAACAATATTATTTTGGTGCATTGCTGAATTTTATCACTACATTACTCTAATTATTACAAATTAATTAATACAAATTAGTCAAATGATTACAAATTAATGTATAATATATGCAGTCTGTCTTGGTCCACAATATTTTATGGTGTGTATATATGGTGGGTACCTAACTAAATTACGAGTTGAAAATGTTCAAATTCTGTACCGTTACGGAAAATCTTATATTATGTATGAAGGTTTTACAAAATCATGTTAATATTTACACACTTGAAAATAAATATTGCAAAATTGACCAATTATTATTCTATATCTTTACTTCAGGCCCTAACAAAAAATAGTCTAGCAGAAATTCAAAATTCAATGACCTTTTATTGTTTGTATTCAATATATATTTTAGAATCAATAAAATATTTCAATTAATTAAAATAATTGCATAACTATGACTTTTTTAAAATGCTTATATCTTTGACATGGTTGAGATTAGGCACACGAAGTTTAAACATTTTCGACTCATATTTTTAATGTTTTCCCACCTATTACTAATTAATTAATTGTGAACACAGTACAGATATAGTGTTTCATTTAGTTATACGAAAAGCAAATGTATATTTAAATCCAAGCATAATAAATACTGTATAATATTTATATATTACTTCAGTTGTATGTAATTTTTTGTTTTAAATAAATAAAACTCACTTGGAAATGGGTATAGATTGCTTATTACACTATTAACTAATGCTTTATGTATTGTATGTAAAACACATGTATGTAGTTGTAATAAGTCTTTATCACTGGAATAAAAACTTATTAAAAAGTATATTCTTGTCATTATTATGCCGTCTCTAAAAATAGGCTGCTGCTATACTATACTTGCAGTGTGATTTTATACAACACATCCATCATTGAACATTTAATTACCAATAGAGTCTCACCTAAAAAGCAGATATTCTATCTTAATACTACATGAATATATGTTTAGAAATTAATTATACTTTTGTAGCCAAAATAAGTTTAAGTAATAGATAAATAAAATTAGTTATGTACTAGTAGACATTTTTCAGTAAATTTTAATACCTCCCATTGGTCCAAACCTTCAGTAGTAGAATTCATCTTGCAGCAATCACATATTTTATAGTTTCATTTCATATTATTACTTTACTTATTATTAGCCATTTACTTGGAAACTAGTGAACCGCGTATAAATGTTATCAGAACTGTGTTCTGCCTGTAAGGTCCCGACCATTCTTAATATTCTGAATTGGCAGTTATTCATTTAGTTGAAATTTAACTTTTTTAATAAACAATGGGACAATTTTTGATCTGATGCCACAATTTTTTGACAAATAAAGGAAAATCGTAATAATATTTTGACACAATTTAAATGATACGTATTATTAATGTTTTTTATATTTTAAAAAATGACTGGATTAATATTTGTTTTACAACAAATTAAATTAGCTCGGTGTTAGGCTTGGATGCCAGTTGAGGATTATGTTGATTGGCCGATAATACAAACATTCAGTTATTCCTTGACTATAAATAATTGTATAAAAATTGTTTTGAAAGGGAACTCATTTTGATTTAAGCTAGTTTTGAAACTGAAGTATCTTTGGATTATTTAAAAAAGCAAAATATATAAATATTAATGGTCGGTAAAAACTGAAAATATTTAAGTTAGGAAAAGTAAAATGTGTTAATGAATTAGTTTTTGATATTCAATTTCTGATGTTTCTAATGTTTTTGACTGTTGAAATTTCAGTACAACATGCTTAGACAGTTCGCATGTGTTTGTTGTACTGAAATTTCACATGTATTTTATTCTTCAGACTTTGTGATTTGTGTGTTACTGCGTATTGTTTCAGTGCGAGGATGTCGGCCCGGAAAGACGGTGCAGATGTCTGAGGCGGAGGTGCGGGGGTTGTGCTCCAAGTCTCGGGAGATATTCCTGCAGCAGCCCATACTGCTTGAACTTGAGGCACCTCTTAAAATATGCGGTGAGTAATAGTTTAGCGATGCTCAATATTATAGTTACTGTAAAAGTGTGCAATTTCAGCTATTTTATTAATACCAAGGTAATTTATATATTATTATCTGGGTGTTTCTGTCCTGAAAATCTAATATCTAATATCAAACAAATACAATAAATAGCTAAATAATGCTTTGTATAAATTATTGTCTAATTCTTGAGTTAGCTTAATAAAATTCTACCTAAAACTCATTATATATTTATAATATCTTTATTAGTGTTTGACTGTCTCCTCTTCTCTCTCATCGTCCCTTGCCCGATTGCAATTTAATGAGAAATTCATGATATATTTGATAAATACAAATTAAAACATTTTATTCTTATCAAACATTTTAATTTGCATCATCACATACGCACGACACACAGTCAATCATTAACGAGTTAGAGATGTTATATTCGCACACATCCAGCGTCAACCAATCACAACAGGTTGTACTAAATAATACATATATCCATTTTTTTCATAACGATATTTCCCGCTTTGTAAACAATCTGTCCACTCACAATGACATATTTCAGTGCATAATATTCCAATAATTGTGACTTTTTGTGACCCCTTTTAAAATAAAATTCACTAAACACAAGAAATATCAAATTATTAGGAGAACACATTCTTATTGTGAAGTTGTAATTATTCAGAACATAGGTCTGTGATATTTTAAATACTAATTAAATGTATTAATTAGAAAGATATACATATAAAATCAATTTTATCGAAAAATATTGTTGCGCCACCAGGATTCGAACCTGGACCTCTTTCCAAACCGGGGAAGGTACATTATCCAACTATTCCACAGCGACATTATTTTTGATGACAAATTTTCAAACCTATATGTTACCTTTTTCAAATGAATACATTTATCATTCCATTATTTGAAAGAGCGCAACAACAATATTTTTCAATAAAATTAATTTTATATATATCTTTCTAATTAATATTTAAAATATTAAATTAAATATTGATCATTTTAGCACGTACTTTCAGCAGCTGTAAGCACCGCCATTTTTTGGTAATTTTCTGACTGAAAATAATGTTAATACGGAGGTGGGTGTGAAATTAATAAAAATATTTGATGACAACTCTGTGAAGTTTAGTAAAATATTTTCAGCAGTCAGTTTGGCAATTGAAATGTGGTATACATTTCTGACATTTGGGTTATAGGCATAATACAACATAAACTGTTCTTTTTATCTGTTTTATCAATTATGAAAACACTGGTCTCGTAGCCCCTGTAGCCGCCCACAGAGTCTAGCGACGTCTAAAGGTCTAGCAATGCCCAAAGGTCTAGTACGGTTATCACAGATTGCTATCTGCGAGTGTATAATATATTTATTTTACTTGAGCTATTTCCAAAATAATCTTGCTTCATTTTTATTTTAAAGAGCAGTTGCAAATATACACATTTTCTTCCAAGTTTTGTTTATTTCCTCGTAATTAAAATATGACCAACTCTGCCAGATCGGAAAGATTATAATCATAGAAACTGAAATGATTTATGACTACTGAATGAGCAATGCAATCTTGATAAGTATGTCTCATTTTAAATACATTATTTTCTTAGATATAACATTGAGAAATGTCACCTCTGGGTAGAATAAATTGAATTGAAACTGGCTTGCAGAATAGAGTGTTGACAATGTAGCCATTGTATATCCTATCCATTAGATACGTCCATATTTCGTGACATCACATTGGCCTTGCATCACTGGAGGTGTTTAAAAATTATATAAGATTCTTTAGACAGGTGTTTATTTTAAGCTGATATTGTTAAGTGGATATAATCATACACTAGGCTCTAAAAAGCATGGAGCTATTTTGAAGCAGTGAAGAGTCAAGATAAATAATTTAATATTTCTTTGTTAATTAAAATATCGTAAAAGTCCTTATTTCATCACCTTTTTTGTATTGGTATTGATTTAATCATTCTGGTTTTGTTTAATTCATGGCCTGTTATTTTAATCTCCTTAGTTAATATGTTATTTAAATTCTCATTACAATAGACTCTCAATTATCTAAAGGGAAAAAAATTTACCCAAAAAATATCAGAAAAAATTAAAACAAAACTAAAATTATCCTTCCCACATACTTAACTTTTCATTAAAAATTGTGGTACACAGATTTTCTAACATAAGCTTACCCTAAAGAGTAGAATAGGCCTTCATCGATAATAAAAGATAACTTAAACGCTATATGCTTGTGTAATTTAACATGATGCGTCCGCTCTTTTGTCCGGCATTTCTGATCTATAACATGTATGCAATTTTATCAGTTTTATTTTATGTTACATATTATGTAGTTGAATGAATTTTTTTTCATAGTTCTGTGGTATTTTAATACAAATTAAATCCCGGTAGCAACCAAAATATTTTTTTGATATTTAATTTGTATTAAAAATTAAATTAAAATACTATTTAAAATGTTACTAATAAAAAATCAGAATTAGTATTATTGGCACCCTCATGGTTATGTGTAAACATTATGCGCCTGTGTGTTATGTGTACAGTTCACTGGAAGGGAAGGAAGGAAGTAATGCAATTTTATTACATTTATTTTTGACATTGTGAAATTTTATTTGTTAGAAAATTGTTGTTTTGAATCGTACTTTGTGCAGGTAGGTATTAGGTATAAATTATTATTTTAATTCAAATTTTTTGGTAGGTAATCAATTCACAAAAAGTTCTTTACCTATGTATGGAATGTGAAATGGTATATTTTAATTTTCGAGCATGCGAGTGTTGTGGCTTTTCAAACGTATGAATTTTTTAAATGGTGTCAAAATGTATGTTTGACGTTTATAGGTACTGAATAAAATATCCAGTTAACATGGTAACGAGAATGAAGTGTTTGTTTGGTCACTTTTTTGAGATTACTCTATTATGAAATTTTGGTGGGGGGGCATATTTAATTTAAGACATGATTTTCCATGGTCATATAGACTCGTTAAAAATAAATTATTAGAATAATAATTAATCCATAAGTTATTACTTTCTATTTTGATATTAATATTGATTAATTCAGCTAATATTTGGTTGCTTGTCTTTTCCTTATACAGTGCTTATTACAAAATCATATTGTTACATTAAATGGGTATAGTCTCGCTCAACAGCCCGTAGATAATTATTATCTATAGTGAAAGATTCTTTGGTAACGCTCTGATGCATCTAATCTCAATCGCCCACCATTTGGCTTGCTCATATATGTGTATCGTTATTATGTAATAAATAAAATAATAAGTTATATTGAAACGTTGCTTAATAATGAATTTGGTGTGTCTGGTGATCGGATATCAACAGCTAGTTATTTTCATCTTTCTTACATCCGTATATCACTTGGCTAGGTGGCTACTCCATGCGTTGTACTCCAGATGGTGTGAGATTGCTCACTCATAGATTCATTTGTTCTAAGTGAAGAACACTTTTGTTTGCTTGATAATGATTTGCTATGTTTAATGACCAAATCTGAACAGCCAGGTTTTTTCCTCTTTCCCACATTCTGAGAACATTTCTTCTCATCAGTATTACATACTACATTTTAACAAATCAAATTGATTTAGTTTTGACATATGGTGGCAGATATTTGACAACTTATTAATCTTTACTATACTGATTCTCACATTCTGGCACATATATATATTTCATGATTTTTCAATCTATCTTTCGTACCTATCTTCTTTGTATTGAATTAAATTATACACCTTGGAAGCAGGCACCTCCGCCTAGGTTGGATACGCAAAGCTTAGTCGATTATTTTATTTAAACAAATGGAATGACCAGAGAGTAATATTTCTTAAAATCCAGTTAAGTGAATGAGTGTCAGACGATTATGGAAACATGGGAAGTAGGTTCCTATCTAGTAAACCATCTAACTAATTCGTTTTTAATTGTGATTGTGAGATTTGTGTTTGATTGTAACAATGATTGTTAACTAATTATTTGTAATCTGGCGAGTAATTTCTTGTACACTAGAAACTGATCCTCCGATAGTTAAATCTCAGCTGCCAATTATTGTTACAATCAAACACCAATCAGACAATTACAATAATGATTTAGATCATCACTGCTACCTTGATTGATTTTGCAAAACTAAGTTGAATCATTAATTTAAAAAAAAATGAAATGTTTAGACAGCAATATTTATTCGAAATGTGGTTACATATATGACTTAAGTTCGTAGGTCATTATGAAAACCGTGACATACAAACAGGTATTGCAGTATTATTATTATTATTATTATTATTATTATTATTATGAGAATGAAAATATCAGTTTTCATAATTATAAAAATAAATGTATATGGCAGTGGAATAAAATGGCATTACTTTGTATTTGCACATGATAAGTGGTGTACGGATATTCTTACTTATCTAACGTGCAGATTTTATGAAGCAACATATAAATAGACATAGTCTGTGTTTTATTTTGTCTAATGAATGCTTAAAATAAAACCAATGAAATGTATAAATTCTTGTATATCTCCCAGTTGGCTGTTCCAATTAATGCTGTATAATAAATTTCACCCCCCCCTCACTTTTAATTCTGGCGTTGTTGCAAAGTTTTTAGATGTTGTCGTTACTTTGCACGTTGGATTTATTATTACATGTTATCTTGCACATTGCTTTTATGAAATGTATCGCACACGTTTGTTGGAAAATAATACCTAATACCGTGTATTTATTTCATGAGTCAGTGTTGAAATGCAAACATTTAAAAATCTTTTATGGTGTGCACATAATGTTTGGTTATGTATACACTTAAATGGCTAATATGAAGGTTATATTTGAATTGTAATCTACAAAGATAAGATCTTATGGTTCAAAGTGTTTGCCTGAAACTGTTGGAAGTTACAAATGTGTGTACATACATAAGTGTGTTTGTAAATTTTCTCAGAATCTAATCATTTGACAAATATTATTTTAAACAGATTTCAACTTTTACATTGGTAAAGATTTAATTTGATGAGTTTGACTAATTTATTTTAACAATATAAATTTTATTTGAACGAAATTTTACCTGTTAAAAATTTATACGGTGTATATTTATTCTGGTAAAATTTATCACAAAACTGTACTAGAAAATTTCGTTGAGAAAAAATATTTTTATTTGCTCTCTTCTCTACCTTGTGTTTTATTTTGCTTGAGTAAACTGCTGTTTTTACATCTCGCTTGATTACTCAGCAGTGTAGTGGTTAGTATCCCCGTTACGTGGGCATCTCCAGGGTTCGGTTCTCTGCCAGATATTTTTATTATATTTATTTTATTGAACTTAGACATAGTATAATGTACCAGGTTTAATTTTATTTTTTTAACAACACGCTGACATTGGTACTCAAGAATTTGGTTCAGTGACAATGTATTTGATTGCTTATCTAAGTGATATTTAGAAAACTTAAGATTTATATAAAGAATAATAATTGTCATTTTTCAAAGTGTGTACAGTTATCTCTCCCTTATTTGAGATTATGGCATTAACTGTTAGCAAGGGCGTGCACTGCATACTAGCAAAAAAGATGTGCATTACTAAAAATTCTGGGAAATAAAATGAAATAATCCTTATTTTTTTAAAAGACCTTGTAAAATTCTATCCGTTATTACCCGGATTAGCGTAATCTTGTCTATGGCATAGCCCATGACTTTTGTCTAGCCGTGGGTTATTCAGAAAAATTGTGAATCATTTATGAACAACTTCATGTTGAGGCTTGTAGGCAATTTGCCAGCACATAAGTTCGTTATCCATCTAAGTTGTCTATTCAATCTGTATGACAATCATACTGAACTACATATTTTCTTACTGAATCTATGTTGGCATCTTTACGTTTGCCAATTTTCTGCATTTTTCAAATAATTTGTGCTTAATTCTGTTGTCTTTGAAAAGGATTAATCCTCACTGAAAACTGATAGGTTATAATTTATTATCTGTCAAGCAAGGAAGTTTGCATTTTTTGAGATATTATTACATAAGTTGGATTATTTAATGAATTACATTTATTTCTGTTATAACTTTCAGCTATGGTAATTTGTAAAGATAGTTGTTTAAATATATGTTTTTGAGCAATGTTAATGAAACATTTTAAATCCGTTGTCCAAAATTATAGATAATATTTTAAGTGAAATTAAGTATGGTATCGAGCAATAAAAGAACTTGCCTTTTTAAAAATAATAAGTTCACAATTATATTCTAAATTTAAATTGATGAATTGTTCTGATAATTTGAATAATTTTTCTAACTTTTTTTTGATTCCTATTGTATACTTAGTAAACATCGTCGGTAACAGCATAACCTAAGTTTGTGCCTACTGCACGCCACTGACTGCTGTTAGTATTTAAAGCAGTGTACGGGGCCACTTAAATATGCAGTCGCCAAATATGGATTCTCACGGAGAGAGTGAGGTGAAAAATCCAGACTGCAGAAATGTACGGGAAGTAGTAGGAGTAATGTTAATGAACCGAGTGAGAAGTACCGAAATATAAGAGACTCTCGGCGTGGAAACCCTATGTTTTAGATGTGTGCTAAATGACTGGAACTGCTCTTAAGAAATTAAATTAAATTAAATGAAAAAATGAAAGAGCTCCTTTATTAGGAACAATAGAAATCTAGATCCACAACTATGTCCACGTATCCATCGGTGCCATGTGTTACCAGTTTTGCTTTACCTAGACATTAAATGAATAATTGAAAACATTTGAAACATGTTTAATAATTTCAATTTTAATGTTGCAAAAACTTGGCAAAGTTGATGTGATCCAGTGCATAAGATAAGGAAATTAAATGACATCATAAGAAGAGAAAAATACTCTCTTCTGTAGCTTATAATGCAGGACAATATTGGAGACAGAGAAGCATCAAAATGAAATGGATTGCAAGGTTGAAAAAACTTAGACGATAGTACAAGAGTGCATTTTAATTCTGAGCAACTGCTATTAAAATAGTCTTAGCTAGGATAATAGCCGATCTCCGATGTGTAGGCACTTCAAGAAGACTGATTTTTGAAAAAGTTTAGGAATCCCCGGTTTAAAGCAGGCAAACAAACATGTTTTTTGTTGTTTGTAACCAACACAATTTTACTAAAATAAATATTACAAAAAACAACAGTTTATCATATTATGATATTAAAATAATTCTCTCTTGACATGAACAATTTGTAAAAAACACATTTTTTAATCCACTAGCATTTTTTTTCATTTGCATTGTATTTGTTTATCAGTAAAATAATGTTTACAATTATCATTTTCATTTGAAACATTTTACAGTTTTGAAATAATGCCAAGAATGAAAATTTATTTATGAAAGAAACAATGTGGTATTTCTTTATGTTTCAGTGAGTAAACGTGTCACATGAAACTAACGTAATTTTGATGGTCTATGATTGAAAAATATCTTCATATTTCAATAACTTTTTTCATATTTAACATATTGAAATGTGTGGAAAAGTACATGTGAGGAAATGAACCAATAATACATTCTGTTTTAATCAATTTTGCACAACAGCTGCACTGTTATTGCCTCGGAAGGAGGGTAGGCATTGCACAATAACACATTACAATAAGCTCAGAGATGAAGTGAGTACTTGGTACTGTGTCCTTAGTACGTAGCCTACGTTAGAGCACTACCGTTGTTCGTTTCATTCACCGTATTCTTTAACATGCTAATATCAAGCGGAGACACGGCCTCAAGGGTGTTGATGGGTGGGCCAGCGATTGGAAAGCAGTTGGTAAGCCTTATCCAGAAAAGGGATTCCATCAAATATTATTTTTTCCCCGCTGCAATGTTAGTACCGATCTGATTAAACTAATAAGTCAGTGAAAGATCAATTGACTATTCCTCATTGGCTACTCCCTGTGGCTCCATAGAGCCATGGAATTCCTGGCTGGTTGAGACACTGCTTTCTGCGGATGTTACGTATCAAACCCGTTGGCGTACCATTATATTTTTGTTTATGTAACACAGACCATAGTACCTGAATTTTATTTTGCTTTATTCTTTTATACATATACCTCATGTGTAAGTAACAAAAACCTTAGTGGCTGTCTCTTCTTACATTTCTTGTTTTCCACAGATTGTGCTGGAGCCTATATATTATTATTGCCTTCACTGAACCTGGGTGCCCTTATCTTTCACTGAATCCAACTTCATCCTTGTATCAACATTTGTTTCATTTTCTGCAGTTAAAAATATATATATGTTTTTATATAATTACAGGTGATATTCACGGACAATACACGGATCTTTTAAGGCTTTTTGAATATGGTGGTTTCCCTCCAGAATCAAATTACCTATTCCTGGGAGACTATGTGGATCGTGGTAAACAATCCCTGGAGACAATCTGTCTCCTGCTCGCTTATAAGATTAAGTACCCAGAGAATTTCTTCCTGCTGCGAGGAAATCATGAGTGCGCCAGTATAAATCGCATATATGGTAAGTGTATATACATTTTTCATCTGAATTCAAATCTAGATCACATTGGATAGAAAAATATCAATTGAGTAATCACCATGGATTTCACTTTATACAAATATTAGGAGTACCCAAAAAAATTACATTTTTGTATATGAAAAGCGTTTTTTTAAAACAAATTTATTTTCACAATATTATTCAAGAAAATAGTCTCCATCGATAGATATAACCTTCTTCCATCGTTTAGGCAAATTTTTAATCCCTCATTTGTAAAAACTAACATGCTTTGATTTCAAATATTGAGGGAGGGGTTTTTTCACTTCACTGACACTATAAACATTTTTCACATCTAAATTATGTTGCAAAGACCTAAACAAATGGTAATCCTATGGCGCTAAATCAGGAGAATACAGAGGGTGATCAATAGTTTTCCATCCGAGAGCGTTAATTTATTCTCACGTTATTCTCGCAGTATGAGGCCGCTCATTGTCATCGCTTTTTACATGCGGTACCCACACCCCTTGTTTCTATACCTTACTGATTTTTTTCAAAATTCTTTGAATGTTGAGCCACGAAAATCGTGGTCTTTGTTAATTCTTTAATCGACATCTCTGAATTCTGAAATTTCAATTTCTGCAGCTAAGGGTTCTTAATCGATGGTTTTTAGTGTTCCACTTCTAGACTCGTCTTCGAAACAAAAATTTCTTGATTTAATTCTTTTGAACCATTTTTAGCGTTGACAAATTAGTAAAGCAAAATTCATCGATGGAACAATTGTTTTTAGTTGCTGTGGTTACCAAATTTTTTTGATGAAATTCATATCGCACACAAGAGTGTAAAAACAGCTTGCTCGTGACGAAGTCCTCCATTGAGAATGTTTTTTTTTTTTTAACTGTTATGCTCGCGACGTAATCTCCAAATGTTGATCAAATACTACTGAAAGAAAACTGTGTGATCCAAACGACAAATAAGTTACAACTGACCGTCAAAGTTATTCATGTAAAATGTGGCTTTTTTTAGGTACACTCAATATCTCAAACTTTTGCTATATTTTATGATAGGTTTACACCCTCCAATATCTGCACAACCTTTTATAATTTTGGGGTTGATACTATTTAGATCTAAATGCTGCCAAAAACCACATGGGCACTAATGCAAGTTCAGGTCAGCTAAGATAACACAGAATTACAAAATTCAATTTAACACAATTTATTCAAGATGTACACAATGTAGCTATTGATTGGCGCATAGTTATTTTAAGTCAGTTTCTATAGATGGCGGGCACTGTAAGGGTTGGTTGTGTGATCAGTAGTAACTTTTACTTTAGTTTAAAAAGTTACTAAAGTAAAAAAATTTACAAAAATGGGATGTTTGATCGTTGGTAAAAAAATATTTACTTCCCGAAAGTACATCCCGTAGTAAACTCATTTTACTCCCCGATATTCGATAGTAAAAATGAGAATCGATTGTTAAATATGGGGAACTCTTCACAGGTGTTCCAAAAGTCATTTGACACATTGATACTTTGAAAGTTGCAGTATACGACAATTAATCATTCAATATCCCGCTATTTTAGTGATGAGAGTTTGTCTGATGATGATCTCGTTGTTTGATACATTAATGTATGCATTAGCACATAATACAAAAAAAATTCACCACCAAAGTGACAGATTCCAAATGCCTAGACGAAAAAATCCATAGATAAAACATAAAATAAAGAATACATCTCATCTATGCTTTGACAATAGTAAATTTGATGTTCGAACAACCCGCTACTACAAAGTTACTAAAGTAAAAAGTTACCATAGTAAAATGTTATTGCTGATCACATAACCAGCCCTAAGTTGCTGTGTAAAACATGAGCAGGAATAATGTGTGTACTCCGGACCGCTGGAAAGGTGAAAGACAACTGGTAATAATGCTATCATGCCTCAATTCTAAACTATATTTAATTTGTAAAATTTATCCAAATATTATTTAAATGTTTACATTAATTTTGTGATTTACTTTACTTATGTTTTAGTGTTATATTGTCATCGTATTATTATAGATACAGTAAAACCGCGATATAACGAAATCCAAGGGACCAAAAAATAAAAATTCGTAATAACGAATTCCCACATATAACGAAATAAATAAAAAAAATCCTACTATATATTACGCGCCGTCATAAAAAAATGTTGCGCGGCTTCAAAAAAGATCGCAAATTCTGCAAATAAAGGAGGAAGAAGGCCATAGGGAACTGAATACCTACATATTTTTAGTAGTTTTGTTATTAAAACAGATAAGCAAATGGATAATCAAAGGAATTAAATTAAGAACAGAACCTATTCAACACCAATTGGAAGATATTTTTGTAAATTCCAGAATATTGCAAACACAAAACAATATTTTAATTGTGTTTAAATGTAGAACCGCTTCAAACATAGTTTTGGGCATGAAACATAAAAAATAATTCAAAAATAAAAATTTGACAGTTGAATCGCGGCATTTTTATAAAATGAGTCGTATATAAATTACGAAGGTACTTACCTGTAACGGCGGCAACCACTTCAAAATATGATACTATGAACCCAAGAAGAAGTTTGAATTGTTTTACTACCTTGTCGGCAGACCGCCGCGCACCGCGTTTCCGTTCGCATACGGCAGATGCAGCGGCGCGGCTTTGTAAGTGCGAAATAATATTTTCATATTTTAAATTTTTTTTATTTCGTTATAAATTTACGTAAATGTATTGGAATTTTTTGTACGGGACAAAAATGATTTTGTTATAAATATTAACGGGATTTCGTTATATAAATGCATTTTTGTATGAAAAATTGGTTTTAGGGACTAAATTTCGATTTTTTTTTCGATATACGTCATTTTTCGCTATATCGGGTTTCGTTATATCGCGGTTTTACTGTACTATGTGTGTTATCACCAGTTTACATGCCACATTATTTTCCTTTCAAGCTGTGAATTTGTTTTTTTTTTAATGTATTTTGATTCCTTATCTGCTGATTAAAGTCATAAAATAATTATTTAAGCTATGTAAATCTCATGAGAATGTTGAATCTATTAGGCTGCTTATATATTAAAAAAAAAAAATTGTACTTTTTCATATTTTGTGTCACTCAGTCATACACGTCACAGCGAAACAAACAATTTAATCATTAATAGTTTTTTTTTATTAAGAATTGCGGTTTTTATTGCTGTTGATTCAGCAAAGGAATTTGTTTTTATTACTCATATTATTCTTGGATTTATGGAGTTTAATGGACATTGTTAAATCCTATCGTGGAACACATTCACTTTTATGTTCTGATCATATTTATTCTTTTTATATACAGTTGAAATTGTTAAAATCGATTAACACGAAATAATATTCTGGTCCTGGCGAAATACTATCTAACTTTGTACATTTGTTTTCTTTTAACACAAAACAAAAAATCGCTTAACACAAAAAGATTTCTCCATCAATATATTGATGCCTTGCATATGTTGCGCACTGCATGGAATCTTGTTACACCAAAGACAATTGAAAATTGTTTTCATCATGCGGGATTTTCCAAACCGACAGGTTCAGAACTAACTCAAGAGTCAATAGATAATGAAGAGGTTGAATCAACATTTAGTGAAATGTTTTGGTGTGTTTTAACAGTATCATTGGATGAATTTGTTGCACTTGATGATGATGTGTGTACAGCGCCTATTTTGACAACTGGTGAAGCAGGTCAGACTCTACTTCAGCAGACCAGCCGTTGTCAGAAGTCTAAATTTAGTGAACGGATATTTGCAGTGGGAGGCCCTTAAGTGTGGAACTCTTGTCCTCCATCATAAGAAAACAGTGCACCTGAGACTTTATTTAAGAAGAGACTAAAAACACACTTTTCAAAAAATCATTAGTTCAAATAACAATTTTTAATTTCAAAAACAAAGATAATGTAGGACTATAAACAGTTTATGTGTAAAGTAAATTTTTTTATGAAAATGGCGCTATACAAATTATCCAATATTATTATTATTAAAATGATGATGATAGAGCCTTGTTTCGATATCGATTTTCCAGTTCCTGTTCCCACTACACTAGAAATGCGAAAATTTATCATAAGTATGCACAGATATTTAAATGTACATTTGAGTGGGAAATGAAACAAACGATGGGTGACATAGATAATAAACAATATGATGATAAATAAGATGGTGCAAAAAAATATCAGATTTTATTACAAAAAACAATTAATATATATGTATATATTTTTTTATAAATTCCTTGAATGTGAATGTTAATAGACAGTATACCCAATGTGATGTGCGCTTTAATATGTATAGATTGTCAATGAACAGGTATTAACTTGAATATTAACCCTGTTATTAAGCATTTAAAACATTGGTGAGTTTTTAATATTTCGGTCCCCATAGTTTCGTGCTAAACGTTTTCCACTGTACTGTATAATATTTTACACATGGAGAAATTTCTGAGAAATTCAAGAACATACAATTTATGGATACATTTTTCTTCAAATAATGCATAGCAAAACAGATTTCTTTATATAAGGTGTTGCCGGGCAGTTTTTAATGTTTTATTTGCACGTAGATAGATAATTGCATATTCTACTAGAAATACTGTACAGGCATACCCTGTTTATAGGGTGAGTTACGTTCCAGATAAATATAATTTAAAAATGATAAAGTTTGAATATACATGAAATACGAAGTGCATAAATTTTGTAGGTAAACAAACTGAGTACACATAAAATTTTGAAAGTGCAGTATTAGCAAAGTTATAAAGTGGAGCGTTGTAAAATTAGGTATGCTTTTATATGGTTTCCGTATTGGTTGAAGTCAGTAAATTTTTTTTTAATGAATTTTAGGGTTTTACGACGAGTGCAAAAGGCGCTTCAACATAAAGCTATGGAAGACATTCACAGACTGTTTCAATTGCCTCCCGATTGCGGCCATCATTGATGAGAAGATATTCTGTTGTCATGGTGGACTCTCGCCAGATCTTCAAGGGATGGAGCAAATCAGACGCATCATGAGACCCACAGATGTTCCTGACACAGGTACAAATCTATAACCTGCACTCCTGGAAGATAATTGTAGGCGTCTCTTACTTGATGCTGTTAATTGGCTCCGGCAATACAGATTCAAGTGAATCTGACTTTTCATAGATGTGGATAAATAATTCATTTTTAGAATATGCCAAAAATTTATTTTTAATACATCCAAATCAATATTTTTATCAATTATTAATTTAAAACAAATTAGATAAATAAATTTGAAAAATATGCGAGAAAAAAATCTTATCCATTGAAAAAAATATTTGGTCACCACTGGGATACAAACCCAGAACTTTATCTTGCCGAGAGAATGCGTTAACCTTACGCCACGTTAACCATTTGAATTACCTAACCTTACGTCACATTAACCATTTGAATTACCGATAAATTTAAAATTAGTCTTTTTAAACGAGATGACTATTGTTTCTATTTAAAAGCTATCAACATATTTGCAATGAATCTCAAAAACCTTTAAGTAATACTTGTTAGTAAAAAAGATAATAATTTAAAAAAATAACAAAGTCACTCTTTGCATTCTAGATTTTATTTTATTACATAGTTTATAGAATATATTTTTTAATGGTTTTGTAGGATAATTAATTAAATTATTGTCTATCCTGAAAAAAATACCTGTTATATATTTATATGATTTTTTACATAGTTTTGACCTTGGGGCGAATTCAAAATGTATGTTCCGAGCAGGCAACTGGTTAATATGTACATATTAGTGCAAATAATTTATAAGAAAATTACAGTTTCCTGGTTATATACCTTAATGTTTTTCACAGGACTTCTATGCGACTTATTATGGTCAGATCCAGACAAAGATGTTAAAGGCTGGGGAGAAAACGACCGTGGCGTATCTTTCACATTTGGCGCAGACATTGTTAGCAAATTTCTCAACAGGCATGATCTGGACCTAATATGCAGAGCCCACCAGGTACACACAATCTATAACAACTTTTTTCGGCTGTTAATAATTTCTGAAATGGATACAAATTGTGGGATAAAGGAATATATTTTTGATTTGATTTATTTGACAATGAAGTGTGGAGACGCGATGTAACTATGCCGAGACAGCTAAATAGGCGAATTGGAGCCCACGTTAGATAGGGGACCATAAAATCTTCATCCTACTAAACTTCACTAATAAAGAATAACAATTTTTAAATCCGTTACAACAAGAAACAATTTTTTCACACATATTTACATACATTATTGGTGTATACCGCAGTACCCCCTTTAATACATCAGGGCCAGACCATCGTAGTAAAGCAAGTTATTTTTCAGTAGCGCGAATGCATATAAACACTTTTTATGACCAATTTTGTTCTTACTATTACACGGATAAAACATGTACATAATATTATAATAATATCTTGTATGTACAATACATATGTTATCTGTTTTCAATATTATGTGTAATGTTGGGCAAACTGAAAACTATTTTTAAAACATAACCCATTGGATCTGATAAATTATAATTCATTTGAATGGACCTTAAGGGCCGGTTGTGTGATCAGTAGTAACTTTTTACTAATGTCCGTAGTAAAAATCCTTTGCGGGTTGTTGATACATCAAATTTATAACTGTCAAAGCATAGATGGAGACGTCTATAGATGCGACAAATAATCATGATGTGCGCTTTATTTTATGCATTATCTATGGATTTTTTCACCTAGGCATTCGAAATCTATCACTTTGGTGGTGAATTTTTCTTGTATTATGTGCTAATGCATACATTAATATATTAAACAACGAGATCATCATCAGATAAACTCTCATCACTAAAATAGCAGGATATTGAATGATTAATTGTCGTATACTGCAACTTTCAAAGTATCAATGTGTCAAATGAGTTTTGGAACAGCTATGAAAAATCTGCCATATTTAACTATCGATTTTCATTTTTACTAGCGGATATCGCAGAGTAAAATGAGTTTACAACGGGATGTAATTCTGAGAAGTAAATATTTTTTTACTAACGATCACACAACCCGTTTTCGCAAAAAATTTTAAAAAGTCACATAACCGGCCCTAACTGTTGTACATTTCCATTTGTTTGTTTCCACACAAATATCTACTTTGCAATATGAAAATTCCATTGACATAATAAATATTGAAATGCCTAATTTAAAAAAAATTTATAAATTTTTTTTCTTTCAGGTTGTAGAAGATGGTTATGAATTTTTTGCAAAGCGACAACTGGTTACATTATTTTCAGCACCAAATTACTGTGGTGAATTTGACAATGCCGGTGGGATGATGTCTGTTGATGAAACACTTATGTGTTCATTTCAGGTATTACTTAGTTTATTTATATAATATTACATATTACTTTTTTCTATATCTAGTTTTTATTCAAGAGTCAGATTTCTAACGTATTTTCTATTTATTGAATACTAGCCAAAAACAATTGGTTGTTGTCAATTGTTGTTGTTAGGTTCTGCAATACAATCATGAGCATTGTCTTTGCAATTAATTATATTCGTAATATGTAGAGTATGGCCAGTTTAAGAATGTGGCTGAAATTTTCTGCACAGAAACGCATTTGAAGGAGTGTCACCAAGTCCAATACGCCAATCAGTATTAATTTAAATTATTTATCGCTTGGCTTGCAACCAAGTGTGCCTATTTTGTTGTATCAGATTTAATGTATTCAATCTAATCAGCTGGATTCACGTTGCAGAAATTACAGTGGCCATATTCTACCATCTTCACTCCGCTGTGCTCTGCAAACATTTTACATTTTTTGTATGTGATGTTACTTTGAATTGACTGAGGATGAGGACAACATACGTATGTTGGTATTGCAAGCATACAAATGAATGTTTTTATTGTGTACATATGTCATGATTTATTTAAAAAATTGTATTGAAGTATGCAAATTTCCAAAAAAGATTGTATTTCATGAAAAATTTAAAAACATTTGCTCACCAAGTTCTGCACCATATTTATTCCAGTGAGAGTGAATTAAATTTCAGGGGACCAAAAATTTATTATATTTAGTCGATTCCGGTTAATTGGGACACATCGGGACCGGGACATTTGGCTCAATTAAGCGACTGCCCCAATTAACCGAAGCGAGCATAAAATTAAACAATTAATATTTTTCTTTAAATATGCATTATGTACTAATAAATTTTTGAACAAAAATAAAAATGATTAGAAAATAATATAAACATTATTTAAAAAAAAATTTTTTTTTTAAATAAAGTCGATAAAGAGTAAGTACACATTCGTCACACACACGAGGAATAAAATTGCATACAAGATACGTTGCATTTACGAGGCGGTGTAGCTACCGGCGCGCCGCCACACCGATGCGACAGTAAACATTGAAGATATGTGTATTGTGATCTTCAATTTACTGTCTCACTGCACTTAAATCACTGTTAGTTCCTTGGTTTTTATTTATTATTTTATTTCATATCATATGTTGTAAGTACATATGGTATTTTAATATCTGCCTCACTAGGCTTCGCCCATGATGATGTAAACATTTTATTTATCAATTATATACAGTAAAACTAAAATTTCGTAAAAACGAATTCTCACATATAGTGAATTTTTTTTCCTGATGCATATATGAATATTCCATGCGCGTCGTAGAAATGTATGTAGCGAGGCTTTGAAAAAGTTTGTAAGTTCCGAAAACAAGACACCCATTGTCAGTTTAATATGGGATATAACATAATAAGGCATTTTGCAAACAATGGAGGATTTTATGTATAAAGAAAACTCTGAATAATCTATTTAGTTTCGCTTCAACATATAAGCAAATTGATAATAATTAAGAAATTCAATTAAAAACATTTTACAAAACAATATAAGATAACCTAAAATTCGGGGATATTTTTGAAAATTCCAAAATGATATGCAAATATAAAACAACATTAAATTTTAACTGTAGAGCCGCTACAAGCATTGAGAGTTTCGCATCGGTCAATCGATCTTCATATTTCTTTAAATCGTAGAGACGTATTCGGAATAATAGTTTATTGTTGAGGGTTAAAATTTTGCGAGAATTATCACGACCTGAAGCCATTTTAGGTTTCCACAAAATATTAAAAAATGTACTTTAAATATAAATTACGGAATACTAGTGCATATAAATGTCGGTAAACAAACGCATTAATGTTTTTAGAGGCGTGAACACATGTACGCTTCAGAGCGTGGGAAGGGTGTCATTCTAACCTATTTTGACAATGGGCAATAAATCCAACCTTAGACAAGTGGAGATTATGCCAAATGGCTTTATAAGGGCCTATTATGATCCCAAGAAGAAGAAGCGCCGACCGGCCCGCTGCGCCAAAGCGATAAAACAATTGACAAACATGATCGTAAATGGCCAAAATATATTTTGAAAATTGTAAAAAAGTTTTTTTCTTTATATATTTATGTAAATGATCGGTATTTTTTCGTACGGGACAAAAATAATTTCATTATATAAATTCATTTTTGTATGAAAAATTGATTGTAGGGAATTATTTTTTGAAAAAATTTTTGATGTATGTCATTTTTCAGTATAATGGGGTTTTACTGTATTTAGAATAAGTAGAAAAAAAAAAAAGTTTGGTTTCCATTCTTTGAGATTTGGCCCAAATAAGCGGCTGCCCCAATTGACCAGCAGCCCAATTAAGCGGAATCGGCTATATTCAATAAATATTGAAATTACATTCTGAAATTAATGTAAAATTTTGAGTTACAAATTTTTTTTTCGAATTTTATACCATTTTTACCGAAAGGGATAAAGGAATAAAAAATCACATGGAATATAAATTCCAATTAAAATCAGTGATAAAGGAAAGTATATTATTATACTTTTTCTTTTTTATAATACTATTTACTTGAATTTTTGTTCAGATTCTGAAACCATCAGAGAAGAAGGCCAAGTATCAGTACAACGGGCTGAATAGCGGCAGACCGTCCACACCGCAAAGATCACCACCAAAAAAGAAATAACTCTTCCCCAGTGCGGGCGAGCGATGTTCTCTACACTGATCCGCTCCGTCGCCGCCCTCAACCTCTAGCGAGACTTCACGAGAGGAACACGACATCTTACTGCTGTGTTGTCACGCCACACACATGTGGTAGGTAGTCCGCCACCACTCTCAGTCTTGTCATTTCTCTGCCGTCTTTAGTTATTGTTGAGATAATCAAAGTGCTGGTAGAAGAATAGTAAAGTAGTTACACCAGAATTAACATTATATTTATATAGTGTTTGTTACTATCTTCTCCACTTTGTATTTCCAGTCTTACTGCATTCGCAAAATCTGTTTATATTTGTACAATACAGACTATATTTTTCCATTCTTATGGTGATGAAGCCACTTGACTGATGTGTGCTGATAATTATTTATTCGATTAAACAAGAGATGTATTATATTTATATTTTTTAACATTGCCTTTAGTAACCCCGTTATTGAATTGCGAGACTTAGCGCTTTTAATTCTGTAAACATTGTATTGAGAATGAAACTTGTGGTGTACATAATCTTAGACAGTTTAGCTGCGGGTTAACTAAGTCAAATTTAAACGTTTACTGGAGTGGGTACTCCTTAGTCAACCATTTTGACAATCTTTGCATCGTTAAATATTCTTTGTCCAAGTTTGTCTTTTGTTTAAAATGTAAACATCTATGTAATTACTTTATTGCATTAAGAAGTTTTTATAGAATATATATTAAATTACATTTTTGATTTAAAAAATAAATTTAAACTTGCAATGTCTTTTCATTTATTTAAAACATTGAAAGTCGTTCTTTGGTCATTGGAATCTTCATTCATCACAATTTTGCTGTTCGAAACTATGAGATAGTAACGCTCGAGACAAATGAAAGTAATGTATTTTCAGTGCGTTATTCCATTATAAAATGATATGCTTCGGTGCTAATACGAGTCAAATTTTATGGAATTATAATATTGTCGTTTTACTGCAAATTTTAAACACATTTTAATCACTAATACTTGCATTTGCACAATTTCTGTAATATTATATATATATATATAAATGTAGATTAGGCGATTATATTAAAATGTAAGCATTCAAATTTAGAAGATGCAGTAGTACTCGATTGTGTAGGTACAATGGATTGATTTATTCCTGTTAGATGATGAAATACACGGAAAACATTGTGGCAATTCAAAAATATTAAGTCACTTTGTTAAGAAAATATCACATCTTTTCTCTTTTGACCGACTCCAGTTAATCCGCTTAATCCCTAGATAATCGAGCGCTTATTGTAGTATTTAAAAAAATATATTTTGGACATTGGATGGAGAACATTCTCCTGGCATTAACCAATTTTTAATAACAAAAATGTTTATTTAATCCTTTTCAAATAATACGTGGTTTTGATGTAAATAATTATTATTGATTTAGTGTAAATTAGTGATAGTGTTATCCCGGATGTATGGACCTAGGTATTTTTTTTTCTATAAAGCGAAATTGATATTATTAAGTTCCTCATAATAAAAAATAATGGAGATGTATCGTTTTGTTATAAACGTACATATGTATAATTTAAAAAATGAACTTTGTACCATGGGACAATACTTATTGAATTTACACAATTTCTTTATAATAAATTATTTGAATGCAATTCTATATAGGGTGAAATTTTCACATAATATTATGTATCATTCATCCCACACCAAAGAGCCTACTGAAATATGTTTTCATCCTTGAATTATTGTGTTAATAATGTATTTATTTGTAATGTAAACGTTGCATCCGTCTGTCATTGAAATGGTTGGATCAACATCAAGGAGGCGTTTATTTTATGGCAAATTAATTGTACTATTATTTATTTTGTGGCAGAACGGGCGTTCCATCTGAGCCCATTATATTGAAATAGTATTATCATTTTGGTTTTATTGTTCTTTATAGAACATGCCAAATCATCTCTTTCTGCCCTATCCATCCATGTATATATTTATTATGTAAAATAATTTACGGAATTCTCTGTCCAATAATCGTACTATGCGACATTATTGTCTATTTGTAGAAATATAGTTGGACACAATAAGTAATACATTTAATTTAATATTCAACCGCTTTTATTTTATCATTATTGTAATATTGTATTTCATTAGTGTAATTAGCAACAAATTGTTTTAACGTTGCTCTGCCTTGAATTGTGAGCTAATCTTAACATATTAACAAAATTGTCATCTGTGGCCTTGTATTTATTTATCTTTATAACTAATTGTACATAAAAAAAATCTTTTTTCGAAACCTGTGAATTTTCTTTGGTTATTTGACACGTACAAATGTATTGGTCGTATTGAGAATGTGAACAATGCTGTTAAAGAATGAAGCTACTCATGCAGTTGAATCAACACACGTGTAATTTAGATATGTCGCTGTAGTAAAATTACCTCTTTATATCTTTGGAACATTTGGCATATTATTTTGATCAATTTTTAAAATTTCTGCTTTTATGCTCTAAGTTTTGAGACATCAATGATCTCAATGGTTCTCAAGTTTTAAATGTTTTTTGAGAAAAGCGTTACTAAGATAGGAAGACACACTAAATAGAGAGGCTGAATATTTAGTATAAAATTATTCTGGAAATTACATTCAGCAAACTAAAGAGCCAATTACAGATTGGATCTTTAGATTAAGATTTGCTTTTAGTTGATCCATCTTTACGGTGAAACCATTTTAAAAGTCGGTGATATTGAAATGCAGTTTCAAAACTATGTTTGCAAAATGTGTATTCTTAACATGAACTGACTGGATGTTGGTTTTGCTCTATTATGGCCTAGCCTATGAGGAGGCGTTACTCTACCGGAAGGTAGAGGTAATGATTTGTGGAATTTAATAAAATGTTTTTGTTACCTATCAGTCAGTATTTGTATTCATGATTAGAATAATTACCATAAATGAGGGGTATAGAAACAAAACTGTGATCCAATTGACGTATTTGAAAATGATTACCTGGCAATAGTGACGGTTTTACAATTGACAAATCTCTTGAAAATATGTTTGTATGTTTTAGAAGCATTTTATCAAAACCATATCAACTTTATAATCTCCACTTTGATTATAAATACTGAATTATGTTCATTATAATGGCAATTTTGTTTCTACACCCTTCAAATAGTATATTTCAGAAAATTAAATTATTTAATGCGCCCAGTTTCTGAAATAGTGTAAGTAGAATCCTGTAGCAATATGCATTTGGTATATTTTAAGCTATTTTAAAAACTGTTTAAAATTATAATTAGTACATTTTAAAAGAATGATTTCATTGTAATAAATTATCTTTTATCAAATAACTTCGTCCTGCAAAAGGAATTGTCAAATTGCTGGTTATGTCATTAACCAATATGTGAATTAGTGATGGGTGACACTCTGTACGAAGTACTTCAATGAACTAGTTCTTTATACTCATGCTTCACAGTTCACACATTTTAAATGGTGCTGACGCTTCAATAGTACATTACTCCACACCATATTCACACACTAGCAAATAACTTAGTTGCCTGCAACGAAGCTCTCACTCAGCAACATATGCAATTAACTGCTAACTGTGTATGTATAGAGAACTGAAGAGTTTGCCATTCACTTCATGTAGTTCATTGAAGTGTGTACTTTGTGAAGTATCATACTACACACTTCGCTTCGTACTTCACACACTTCATTGAAGTATAGTTCAATAATGGTTTAAGTAACGACTTAGCACACTTCATTGAACTATATGAAGTGCGAAGCGATTTCAACCTGCATTGGGAGTGGGCCAACCAGTGGTACCAACATACTTCGAATGAAGCATTCATTTTGAACGCTTCAAGTTGGTGAACATGCATTTCGTGAAGCGTTCATTACGAAATTAAGTTTTGTCCTTCGCTAATGTGAATGGTTATTTAACATCGTACTATACACAACTAAGTATTATTTTTACCACAACAATAATTTTGAGAGGTGCAATCACTCTCATAACGAATATAAATGCCAACTGTTGGTTATGTGCTGGATTGGCGAAATCGTAAGGTAGAGATGATGGCATTTCGTTAGGGTAAGTTCCGAAATTAGTAGGATCTTTTGAAAAAAAATTATACGACCCAAAGATTGTTTTTTTTAAATTCCACTCTTCAATTTTCACTGGTGAATATTAACAAACATTTTATGTTTTTCTTGCCGTAACTTGAGCATTGTCTCATGTGTTTACCAGGGGTAAATTCTCAATAGAACAGTTTGCAGTATTCTTAGTACATTATAGAAAATTAGGTCTATTCATATGTGCACGGGAGTAAAATCATGCCTTTATAAAAGCATTACTATATATGTATATATTCTCACTTTTGTTAAATATGCCAGTATGAATGAAATTATATTTGAATGCAGCTTGCATGAAAGATATAAGAAACAAATGTGATAGTTTCATTATTAATTTTTTGCGCTTTGTATCCATACATTTGTGTATTCGTTTTTATTTTTAAGATTCTGAAGTTTTGTGTACACTTCTTTGATGAACACTAAAATTATTTTGTAGGTCATAATTTAATGATTTTTATTTTTAAATAAAAAAATAAATAATTAAAAGCTGTAATAAATGATTAGCTCTATTTTTAACTTTTTTTAAAATAAAATTTATTCTCATAAGTCAATTAGTGTTTTATAAAATCATATTTTATATTGATGAATCCAAAACATTTAAAAAACAATATTTTTCAGTTATTAGAGGCCTATAAATATTATTTTAATGACATTCAGAAATATGTATTAATTTTCCTAATTTTTTTGAAATCCAAGCTTATCCAAAAGAAATACCATATTTTCTGGACAATAATGCGCACCAATTTATCTAATATAAAAAAAAATGTCTTGAAAAGTACCCTTTTTATGACAGCTAATATTTCTATGAAGACTTATTGCAGCTAAAAATATTTTAGAAAAAAACATAAAAATCACACGTTGAGTCAGAGATCCAAAAAAATAATAAATTTGAATGTAAAGGTTGCCACACCCACAAATTATTGTTTGTGTAATTGTGGTAATATATTATATAATGAATTTAAACATGGTATATAAAATTACAAGACACATTATATTTAAAAAAAAAAATTGTGATCATGAACGTGGAACACGGTGGCTGCAATGTTTTTAAAATATTTAGCAGCGGCATTACACCCATATAATATGTATGCATTATATCTTTGCTTTTATCACAATAAAAATATTTTAAAATATATAATACTTTTACATAAGATTATATCGTGCCCGGGTCGAATGACGAATCTTATATAAATATACTGCGATTGTAGCAACAAGACATTCTTTTAAGGTTCATCAAAAGTAATTTTCAATCAAATTGAAGATTAAAAGTGTAAAGAATGTTTGGCTAGGTCAAAATATTTAGAATTGTGAAATATAATCTTTTTTTGAATAATGGAAACATTTTTATATAAAAATAGTATTTTGGGTCCATAAAGTGTCAAAAAAAAGTTATGAGAGTTTAAATTAATGCTAGGTTCATTAATTTATTATTAAAGTTACTTTTTTTTAATATATACTTTTTTAAATATATATATATATAAAACATGATTTTCTGAACGTGAAAAATGTGCTTTACATAAAGACAACATGCGCAGTATTGACCACAGAATACAGTATTAATTTTCCTAATTGAAATCCATCTTTGCAAAGTGTCCCCTTTAAAGTTGATATTTTTATCATAAAAAAAATAATATTTTCATACGCATTTATAATAATATTGTGCGAATAATAATGCTTTATTGTTCACTCCTCACACAGTGTTCCCCCTTTAGTCATTTTTAATTATCAGATAGGGACATAGGAAGATTGTAAGATAAATTGATATGATTTTCTTTGTAAATCATTCTTATGGTACATTTAGATCTTGCATGGAAACTTATCAAAAAGGGCAGTACTGTTTTCCATAAATATGTGCTTATACAATGTGAATAAATACACTTTTGTTGGTTTAGCGCTAAGACGCTCGTCTACTGATTAGATGGTCGGGGATTGAATCCCCGTCGTCCGTGAAATCAGTAAGTCAGTCCCATTTTCATAGTACAAGGGCTTAGTTTGAAAATAGTAAGAATACTGATGCAACATATATTTTGTGTAAACATCTCTATTTAAAAAACTGGTAATATTTACACAGATATCGAAATATATATATATTTTTTTTAATAATTCAATTATGATAATTTGTGTTATAATTGACTCCATTTGAGCTTCGGTTTATTTCAAGTGTCAACTGTTGGGATTGTAAAGCCTGATTATGTACGTGCATAAAACATTGATATGGTTTTTATGTAAAATCTAAATAATTTAAGTGATATTTGCCTAATATTTCTTCAGAGTTTTAAGCTGAATTTTGTATTTTTAAAATTTTCAGTTGCGTAAATATACACGATTCTCTTTAAACATTTGATTTGTAATATGATTGTAAAAATGTTAACAGTGTTTTTTTTTTTATGTGTTTGGTGAATATTTTTATGCAAGTTACAAATGGTTACAGAAACACACTTGTTATTTAAAGAAATATGTTAGATACATTATTTAAAACTTATTCTAAATAGCAAATGCCCCTAGGTATTTTGAAAGCTGTATCTTTCAATAATAAATATATACAAAACTATAAACGATGTATCATTGACAATAAACAATTTAAGTAATTAATTAATAATCCTATTTTCATAGCGCAAGCAGCTTTGACTGAAAAAACATTTATTTTTACAAAATAAAAATAATTTATTAGTCACGTGCCTGAATATCTAAAGATCTCAAGCTGGCAGCTGCAACAAAATTTTGGAGAACAGGAAGTATATAATAGTTCAAAATTAAAATTTATTTAAAACAATGTTAACTTTCCTTTAAAAATAAAATAAATTTATTCACTCCACTTTTTCATTTATATGAATTTTATATTAGATACATTTTCAATGTGATTCCAATTTTAACACAACTGTATGTATTTAAATTATATTAAACACAAAAACGAGACAACGTTATCGATATTCAGACATTTATTTACTTCACCATATAATAAAACTGTGGGGTTAGTACCCAAATGAATTAAATCGCATTTTGTTTATTTATTAATTATACAGCATATAATAAATTGTAATAATTAATGGTCTAAAAATACAATTTTAGTATTAAAATATATATATATATGTATAACTCCCACATAGTTAATTAATTCATAAGTTTATAAGGTACACAATGAAGCTGACTGCGAACGAAGGCTCCAATCAAGGAAATCTGTTACATTAATCCCTCGCTATCCATAATTGCAGTTTCACATATTTACAGTTGCTGATTTATTAAAACAAATGCGTGCAGATGAACTGACATAGGGAAGTTGAATGAGTGGATTACTAGGTCAAATGACAACCAAGATGATCCTGAAAATGAAGATCCCGATGTTGATAGATCGCAATTAAGTATTAAACAATTAAAGAATATCTTCACCTTCTCCATATAACTGTCATAAAAGGTGGTGGAATTGGATTCTAACTTTGAAAGAAGCATCAAGTTTAATCAAAATTAAGAACAATTATTAATACTGTATAGGGAAATCAAAAAGAACCGGGTACCTAATAAAAAAAACTAATGTTAGTATTTGCAGTTACGGTGTTCTCAGGACCGTGGACAGCGAGGGATAACTGTATTTAATAAATAACTCTTAAAATTTCCATGGCACTTAGCAGGTACATAAGATAATGATTTCTAAATATAAACAGATTTATAGTTTAATCTATGAAGCAAATTATATTAATTTTAATTATATGGAAGCTCAGATTTTTTCCTATAATTTGTGACTTAATATGTATACATTGAATAATCATTACGGAATTAAGTCAGGTGAATGAATATTTTTAAAACCATCAACTATGTACTTTCATAAAAATGTGCATAAAACAATACTAGACACATGCTTAGTACTATTTTTCCTTAAGCTACATTAGCAAAGCACGATTGTGGGAGGTGTTAACTGTGGGCAGTATGAACTCACTGCATGATCGTGTATTCTGATTGGGGGTAGGCAAGATTGTTATAACTAGAATACATAAACATTGTTCTAACTCTGATAGTTACAAAACCTTGACTATCGAAGTTGCTGTTTGCATTTTAAACTATGTGGTCCTCATTAAATAAGCATTTTATTAGTGTTAAAATAATTTTCAATCACAAGTATTAAGATTTATGTTAATGCTTTCTGTTGAAATATAAATTTTTTCTAATGTTATAATCTCAGAAGAAGGAATCTCTTGATAAAACGATTGGTATGATTGATAAAGCTTTTCAAATTGATGATTGATATCTTTTGCCTGGTTGTCCACGTTTGTTTGATGATCATGTAATCTTTGCTCTAATATTCTAAAATCTTCCCATTTTTTACTAAGCTTTGTTTTGAGCATGGCAACTTTTTCTTCCTTTTCTTTCAATATTATTTGCAATTGTTCTTTTTCCGACAGCAATCTCATTTTGTCAAGTGACCGGCATTGAGGGCCAATGTCTCCTGTTTTGGGTCTCCTACAACAGTTAGAGAAACATTATTTATTATCAATTGTAAGAATTTTATATATGTATGTCCGCCTCGACACAGAATTTTCTAGTGAGATGGGCATAGTCCAAACATACTATACATATCTTTTATATAGTTTCTAATAAATAAATTATGTCGCGATAAAATTGGGGAATTCCGGATACGCTTTGTTCAGTTGGCTACTTGCGCCACAGAATAGAGATGACTTTTCGTATTATTTCACGTATTTATGAACGATTGTATTTCTAATAACTGTGTTTGTTGCGTTAATAATCTTCATTTTCCTTGAATGACATTATTGTTAACTTATCTTAATATTTCACAAGAAATTTTTCGAGTGATCCCAAGACGAGAAGTATCAAAAAATGAGACAAAGAAAAATAAATCATTTTTTCAAGTTGAAACATGGTTAAAAATGTTTTAATTTGTTCTAATTATTCTTCATTTAGTGTTATAGTTATTGTGTATTTTATTTATTTATTGTTTAATTTTACGAGAACATTTTAAGGCAGGACCTTTACTTATCATTATTGCGAGAAATACATAGATTTAATATTCACCTTAATTAGTTTCAGTAGTGCATATAATAAATTACATCATGATTTTGTATTAATATAATAAATACTGCGTTTTTGAGATGATTTCGCAAAATATGTATGCTTTTCATGACTTATGCGATTTTTTACGCAATCGCATAGCGAAATTTGTAAAATATATATATTTTTTTGGCCCTTGAATTTTTTATTAATGGCGTTCCATGTAATATGGTTCTACTGTAATTAAATTTTCTAATCTTCTCAATTTTTTATAGTGCTTTGATAAGTTTGCCTAAAAAACTAAAGCAAATGACAATAAATGTTAACATTTTAGTCTTTGTATACCTAATTGAGCTGACATGTTCATTATAAGCAAAACACAATTATCTTGAAATTGTACCAAAACTACAACTGTTGAAAGTTATGACCAAAATTGCTTATCTCAATGGAATAATTTTTTTTTATGGCAGTAACAACACTTTTTTTTTTGTATTTAACTCATAATTATTTTGTTGTTTGAGAATTCGGTCATAAAAAATTGCTAATTGAAAATTTTAAGGTACCAAATTAGGAAATATAAAAAAATCTTTTTGGCACTGGCTGCGAGAATTAGGTAGATTTCATCTGTGTGTAAATGATTTTTACTTTTCTCTCCAGGTAATCTATAGTTTTTGAACACCCGCCATTTTGAAACAAACGGCGGGTCAGGCTGATCAACGAAAACCGTTATATTCCATATATACATATAACGGATGATTGGGAAAATTGCGTTGAATTTTCCAATAGTTGTGTCGTGAGACCCTCTGCAATATCTATCAGTCTACTTGAAATATGAAATTTTAAAATTATATTCTTCAAAGGCAACTCAAAATTAAAACTCTGAAGTAAGCCAGAGGTTAAGATAGAAATTTAAAAAAAAATTTACCATGCTGGTTTGGATGTTACCGGAGTATTTTCAATTATCTTCTGAAGATTGGTAATCTTTTCTGTGAGGTTTTCGCTCTCCCACATGCCTTCCCATTCTTCCTTTAAGTACATGGACAACTCTTCTTTGCAAATGCGTCTTATTGTTGTCCAGTTGACTCTGCCATCCTTTTTTGTATAGTCCACCTTCAACTCATCGTCACTAAAAATAGAATGTTAAATTCTAAAAATATTTTTCAACAGGGATGTATCAGTGGGTAAGGATTGGTACAAAATCATTTGGTAGTGAATTCATGTATGTGGCTCATTGCCTATATTAACTACATAAAGATTACAAGTTAACCGGTTGTCTACATGGTTATCTTGTAATATTTCAATTTGTTGCAAGGCCTAGTACTTTGGATAATATATTAATTGTGAAAATTCTAAAAAAATCACACAAATGCATAGCAGAAGTTAGTTGAACTTGTTTTTTTTGGATGTACATTTATGCAAAGCTTAATAAGTGCTCTCATACAAATAAATATAAGTTATGTAGTTTTTTGCACATTATTTGGCATCACAAACACACACAATTTTTAACAAGACTTCTTCATGCGTAACCTCTGGAAGGTTGGTGAACACATTGCAGTAGGTTGATTTATCCTGTATAAGATCATCAACATTTTGGACATTGAACTACTTTCTGAGGTTGCACAGCCAAGACAATCTCTTTCTACCATATCTCTGCAGCCTTCGATCTTCCCCAGCATAATGAGTTAAAGAGGAAAATGTTTTAGAAGTATTCAGCTTTCCTTGATAATTGTTATTAGTTCCCTTGATTTATTTGTGTCCTAATATATCTTCATTAGTAATATGGTCAACCCAGGCCTGGTTTAGTAATGTTTTTCTGATTTTCTCCCCCAGCACACAAATAATAGCATTGGTCCTAAAAATTGCACAAAAGATTTTTTATGTGCACATCGCAATCCAAATTTAGAAGGAAAATTAGTAGCCAGGTGTTCTAGGTAGAAGATACGTTTGAACCACCTTGGTTAATTGGGCGTTGTTACGTTGTCTTGCTAGGTGTTACCAACACCCAAGGGCGGACCATTTCCATATATGTTTATTCGCATTAGTAGGTCACCGGCATCCCCCGTAACTAGTTCTTTTGTGTGGCGGATGTGTGCTCGATCAATAATATATTATTGGCATTTGTTAATGTTCCAGACAAACGTTGGCAGTCAATGAGTTAAGATCACTATTCAGCATTGAATGTTAATAATATCTCTGCGGACTTGTGCAATCAGATTGGAATAATCAATATATTAAAAATATTCTCAAACTAAATAAAATAAATATTTAATATTATTTATAAACATCTGTTCAATATAAGAAGGGCTAATCTCTGGAGCATAAAGTGGTACCCAATGCTATAGTAAACACCCTATAACTTCATGTATCGTATTACATGTAAAAAAATTGACACACTATTTATTTTTTTATATATTCACTCATCAATATGCATGGGTTACTTTACATGGCTGAAAGCGTCACTTCATTATTTGATGCAAAAAAAAAGGCTTCAATAATTAAAGAGCAAGCAATAATTATTACTTTTAGATACATTTATTAATTTAACATTACATACCTCAATTAATGCTGCCTTATAAATTTAATGGTAAAAATTAGAAAACCTATAATAATCGCGTTCACGTATAATAGAAAATGTATAATAATCACCACGATTTTTACATACTTGAAACAATCTGCCAGTTTGTCAAATATTCTTGACACAGTAATCTTAAGACATTCCAAATCATCAGCACAATCACTATTTACTGATTTTTCACACTTTATTTTGTCGCAATCCATTTTTATCACCGTTATTTATCATTGATTATAAATATAAAGTACAAACAATTTAATTCAACAAAGAAAGTACACAAACGTCGCGTAAAATAACTGTCAGATCCGAATACAAATTTAAAATGTCATAAACAAAAATGTTTGATTGTTAATGGCTACTCAACATTGTTGTTAAGTGGCTGGTTAACGTATGCTTTATGGCTTACATATATTAAATACATACATTAAAATATGAAAGTTAAATTAATAGGGTTTAGTAATTAATTGTTTTGAGAGTATATAGATTGAATTCAGAGAAATATTTCAAAACAACTATGTTTTTTTGTTGTTAGGAACTGGCTTGTCTCCTATCGCCTTGCTTTAGCTCGGGTATATAATATTACATAACTTCTGTTTTAGCTGATTGATTTTAAATATTTAAGTTTTAAATTTATTTTGCCGTGTAATACGAATTATGGGAACACCAAAAGAGTTTCTTGTTCGGATTCTTCTTCTTTATATGCTCTTTAACCCATCTTACGTGCATATAAGATGTTTTTTTTTTTTAAATATTGTAATATCGTTAAGTATCGTTGTGGTAAGATTGATTAATTTTTTTAACAATTCACAGATAAACAACAACAAATTATTACTACTTTATTTAAATGAATATGTGCATGAAATCATGTTAAAATTTTGATTGCACAAAATACAATTTACATTCTAAAAGTAATAAAATCATTAGTTTCCCCGTAAAATATTTATAACACTATTTGGTTAATAAGATTTCTATCCGATCTACGTAACGTGATTTATGTAAGCTATGTTAATATTATTTTAAGGAGATAGTTTTTATCCCACCAACAGCAGTATTCAATATCTCACTTTATAGTCGCCGCCTTCTTTTAATTATGTTAATTAAAATAAGCATTCCATTCAGAACCGCGCCAAAGTCATCCCTCATCTTATTTTTAAATATCTATAATTTTATAAATATTCTTATTATTCTTTTTACTTATATATACAGGGTGGCCCAAAAAAAGTGAGAACACTTCGTAAAATGTGATATAATTACATCAAAATAGTTTATAAACTTATTTATTTACCTATATTACGTTTTATTTCGACAATTTCCAGTCGCCATCTTTGATTGTTAATTTTCCCATCGTTTATATTTGTTTTTTTCAAATTGTTGTCCAGAATGACAAAAAATCACTGAAGAAGACCGTATTTTGATCAAAAAATTGCAAATTGAAAAACGTTGGGGTGCTAGGTAAATGATCAAAGAGTTTCAAAACAAAGCCTGGAGTATAGCTAGACATTATAGTAGGACGGAGCTCCATCTCACACAACCAGAGATTCAATCAACTTTCTTCATTGTGAAAATGTTAATTTTATCGAGCCAGGCATGAAGCCACCGAACAGCTCAGATTTAAACCCAGTAGATTATGCAATATGGGGTGTTTTGATGATTTCTGATTAGCTAAATACTGTGAAAAAAAAACATTAAGAATTATAATTAATTATATTATGTTTCGAAATAACTTGTGTGTTACGAGACGTTCTCACTTTTTTTGGGCTACCCTGTATAGCACTTAGTCATATCTAGATTATGATCATTTTCTATATTTGCACTTGGATATGTGTGATTAAATTTTATTAGGTTTGTTTCCTTGGTATATGTAGTCTACTTGGTACCTTTTTATTATTTTTGGTATTTATTTATGTCCTCTGGTGTTTCTGTTACAATTGTGTTAGTTAAGCAAAAATATTACTGCTGGTAGAATTCCAACACTCTGCAATCCCTTAAATTAAATTAGTATTACCTAGACTATATTTACCATTTTCTTCTGTATTTTGAAATCCCCCCATTACTCGTTTCATAAGTTTCCGTAATTAATATATTCTCATTTTGATTGTCTGTTGTAATTACCTGATTTAGTATTTAATATATTTTTGTTTCATTATGTTTTGGCATATATTTATAGGTACTTACTTGTTTTAATATTGCTTTCATTGGTAGCCTATGAAAAACAATTCCGAGTATTCTCTTATTAACGTGAAATATATTAATTTTCTTTATCTGCTAAAGATTGCTGTCAACACCATTTTTCTGTTATGGTTATGTAATGATTGCTATTATTTTTTAATGATAGTGTGGTTGTTCCTGCTTGTTTTCCATATTGAAGTTCTATAGCTTGTGGCATAATTACAAAAATTGCTCCCCAGTGCAGAATGGAATAAAGGCTTCCCTAAATAAGTATTGTATATTAGATATACGACTCTTAGTACTGCGAGGTTTATCCAATAAATAGTAAGAACAAAATTAGTCTCTTGTTTCATATAATATTCAAACTTTTATGAAACAAACATACATATTCTTAGACATTTATAAACACTTGGCATTTAAAATATACTTCCTTCGCTTTAAGGCGATTTTTACTTCACAGTGATAGTCTAATCCAACCCAATATGGTAGCGAGGTACTGTTACTGTATATATTGACAATGTTTTCACATGTTTTCGTTTTCAGGTGAGAGACGTTTTTATAAATTTTATAATTGGATACTTGTAAAAATATCAAAACAAATGGATTATAGGGTGCAAAGTTTTTGGGCCATATCTAACGTGGGACCCAATGCTCTGCATTGGCATAGTTACACAACTGTTGAATCTATTTTACATAATTTTTTGTTCCGAGACTTCCAAATACTAAATAGAGAAACTACGCGTCACACTCCGTGCTGCGAAGACTTGTCTCCGCCTTGATACCTGGACAAAAAGTCTCCAGCGTTCGTTGGTCGCCGCGGGATATATAGTCTTCCGGCTGCCCCCCTTTGAAGGACATTCGGTGGCCAATGGGCATTACACCTCCAATTCTTCGGCAAATCTAACACGCCTCCAGATATGCCAGGCGAATTTGGACACTGCTGACAGTCGTTCCTTCGCCAAAGTTTGACCCGCTCTCTCGTGTCGTGGTTGCGTGGTCGTCACGCGTTGGGAGCGAAAATGTTATTAAGACTGAAAGAGTGGAAGAATTGTATTGTGGTAAAAGTAATGATATTGGAATTCCATTCAATGAATGAATATTAATTTTCTTTAGAAATCCGCTAGATGGCAGAACAGATAAGCAAAACATAATAATAAATATTCATATTCATTTACAATCTTTCCGCTTGTGTAATAGATGTCACTGATTGAGTTATCGTATTCACTTAAGATTTAAAGTTTTTTTTTACCTTTCCATTGTATTTCATTTCTTTAAGTTCACTAAATCCTTCATGTTTATGCTTTTAATAACATTCTGATAATCATGTCAATTTAAGATAGCTAATTTTACTCATATTTTGTTTACACTACATGGTGCATTGTTAAAGTATTATAATAAGGGATTTTCACATTAAAATATAATTTCTACGGAAACCCTGGCTGCGCAGTGGTCACAATACCCGCCCGCAGGGCCTAGCAGCTAGCAATCTGCCATAGTCTATCTACTAGTGCAGTATGAATGTGTAATATTATGCTACAATCTCGAACAGCAGTTACTCTCTATAAAATTAGAATGTACATTTATGGTACACATTTTTATCGTAATGTGAATTTAAAGTTTAAAAAATTGCATTTTATTGTATTTTTCAAATAACTCATGCTGTAATTTCGTACATTGTACATTTCTGATAGTGTTACATAAATTGTAAAATATTGAAGTACATACTGCGTAATATGTTTTCTCTTGCTCGTCTTTATCGGTCATTAGGAATATGAATGTAAAGCAAAAAACTGTTTTTGTTTTTAAATTTTTTTGTTCGTTTTATTTTTTAAATTTATAACAATAAATACATTTTTATTTATAAAATAAATTGATTGACTGATTTGTAACACAGTGGCAGTATTTCTTGAGATCGAAATATTGTTATTATGAAATGTTGGAGAGTAAAATTGTCCAACCGATCAGCGATATAGTGGCATGAGTTTAAATAAGTGATGTTGTTATGATTTTATACAAAAGTTTCTTTGCGACGATGGTATTTGATGCGGGTGTGTTGTCTTATTAGACATGGGCTGAAAAAATATAAAGAACAATTAGTATTGCGCAAAAATTAATGATGTATAATAGATTAATGTACAATTTAAATTTCTATATACGTATACGCTATATTAATTGTTAACTCTTCCTTTGCTTGTTTACTTTTAATAATACCTTTTTAATTATTCCACGCTTCTATCGATATCATTTTTTATTTTGAACTCACTCTTGGCAGTATCATCATAAAATATAATAATATAAAGAAGCAAAGCAATTAAACCCCCAAAGAACGTGAATTAAAAATATATACAGGTTGTACGTTACAGTTGGTTATTTACATAAATTTTTAAATTTCAAAATTATTATTAGAATCTACTATTGTGAAAGTAAATTGTTATGTATCACAAAATCTAGGGTCATCTAGGGTCTCTAATATTTCTATTGTGAATACGTGCGTTGCGACTCGGACATGCGATAATAATATAATCTAACAAGTAAAGTGTTGCTTAAAAGCAACAAAAGCAGCGGAAATAGTTTCAGTAAATCGCATCGAAACAACAAAGTATGCAAAATAAATAAATGATATTATATTATTATAATTAATAGTGCTTAATTGGTTTTCAAACATTTTTATGTTATATAATAATTAAAAAGAGCGCAACATTAATGATGGATTATTAAATAAAAATGAAACAGTTGAGTAATAACATAGTTATTATTACAATATAAATGACCTCTGTTAAATCAAGACTAAATATTTCAACACTAAATACTCCTAGCGAAATATCTAAATAATATGTTTGGAAAACACTCTTTTGTACACATGATAACAATATGGTTTATGGGTTTTTACAATATTTAGGGACAATTTAAAATATTTTAGGCATTTAACATTGAATGGAGGTGAATGTTGGTATACTGGAGTCATGCAGACATTGTGACATGATTGGAAAGGGTGATCCTAATAAAAATATCCCTTTCTCATACTTTTTAAAGATTCCTGAGGTACGGTTGAATCGAGGTGAAATCTCTTAAACTTAGATCTCCCAGCATAATATCTGTTGTAATAATTTAAAATAAATGTTATTATTCTTTTACTGTACTAACAAAAATACAAATGTAAATGCACATTTTAATTTAATGTTTATTCAAATATCTTTTCCATATTTATATATAAAATACATACAGCAAAATAAAGCATGTAATTTAATTTTAGCATAGATTTTTTTCTTTTTGTTAGAGGTTCAGAATATCAGATTTTGCTTCCCTTTTAGCTGGGGGCTAGTTGTTTTGTATCAGTGTAGACATGTTTCTTTCATTCATTCATATAAGAAAGTGTCGTATTGCGTTGTATTGACGCAAAATTTGTAAGTAGTACTATATAATTAGTTTATGGTGCAAGGAATAATTACCAAGAGGCCTGATGGGATGTTTATCCCAAAGGTAAGTGCGCTTGACCGGTGACAGGTACGAGTCCCTGATGAAGAAAGGGCTCTTTCCCCAGTTGCTGTAGGGCGAGAATGGCTTCAGCTCGGGGAAGTCCCACCAGAAGGGATCCCTCGTGATGGAAGACATGGGAAGGTATGGGCTCGGGTTCAACAAATTCGCCCACGGCTTCCTTCTTAGTCCACCTCGAGTGTAGATCGGAGCACCTGATATTTATTAACGTATTAAAAGAAGTTAAATTCTGTTTCACTTATTGTACATTAAATATATCTCTTGCGTTTGGTTCGGCTAGTAGATGAAGTGTACTGGAATATTTTAAGAGTTTTGCAACGGTTTATATTATGACATTTTTTATACATGGTTATTAGGTTTTTACACCTGACTAAATTACGAGTTGAAAATTTTCAAGAGATATGTGCCTAATCTCAACCATGTCAAAGATATATGCATTTAAAAAAAACGTAATTTTGCGATTATTTCGATTGATTGAAATATTTTATTAATTCCAAATTATATACTGAATACAAAAAATTAAAGGTTGTCGAATTTCGAACAGCTAGACTGTGTTTTTGTTAGGGGTTTTATTGAGGGTCTGAAGCAAAGTTATACATTAATAGTGGAATAATTACGTAAATATTTATTTCAAAGTATGTAAACTCAAGCTTAATACGATTTTGTAAAAAAATCTAACAATAATATTTCCCGTAACAGTTTAGAATTTGCACATATTCCTTGAACATTTTCGACTTGTAATTTAGTCAGGTATCCAACCATGAAATATTGTGGACTAGGTCTGTTTCACGATGCAGTAAATATACATATAAATATATATATATGTATATTTACTCCATCAGTTTTAAAAAACAATGTGATAATAACAGATTGCTCAGTTCTATAAATACTTGAGAACATTTATTAATTTCATAAATATATTGTTATGAGTTGAATAATTATTATTACTCAAGACATTAATTTGCTTACATACAACAAATTGACACAAAGCAAAGAAAAAATATCTATTTTGAAAATTTTCTAAACATCGAAACATGTGTTAACAAAATACTAATATTAAATGCAAAATATAATATAATATATTATTAGATATCGATATCATGCTGTTTAATAAATAATTAAACTAAGTACACATGATGTAAAAAATTATAATTAAGAATGTTATTAATTACAAAACTTTCATAAAAAATATCAGTGAAACGGGTGCACAAAAAACGGCTAATACATGTTCCTGAAAAAAATATTAATGGCGGAAGATGCTTGAAAGAGGAGTTTTGAATAGGTTCAGATTTTTTTTTGTCGTTATTATAGATAACGGAAATGTGGTTACAGGTTTGAAAAATATTTGCGAAGAATCGGAAGTTCTGAATTCTTTTGGATCCCCCGCAAAACACTGATTCGAACACAATTATAAGCGTGGCCATCGATATTGGTTTATTCAAGTGAAATGTGATATTCACTGTCGAGTAGAATGAGAGAGAAGAGTAGGACATAAACTAATCATAAATATTCAGGGGCATCTGTTACCACTTTATGCAAGCATCCAAAAACTAAATATACCAAAAAATACATATTTAAAAACATTTTTGCGTAATATTCTTAGATATAATATACATATAAAAGTTATGTTTGGATTACAAAATTACCAATTTTTTTGAAGATTGGGTTATGTGACATTCTGTGTATGGGACACAATCATAAATATTTTGAAAAATACACACATATTGCAATTGTTTATAGCTGTTGTTTAAATTTAATAATTGTTATTACTTGTATTCATGTAATTATTTGGTGGAGATGAGGTATTTTTTCTAGAATTGAGATAGTTACATAATACATGTGGTAATTAATTAAGGGCAGTTAAGTTAGAGAGGTCGTAGGGTAGTATAAAACGGAAAATATTTTTCCAAATAAAATCCTAATTTTATCGGCAACAACAAAAGTGTCTGATTCGTTGCCACAGTTGGGGTTAATTAAATTAGCGAGTGGAAGTAAGTCAACAAAAAAATAATAATTGTGTTTATTGTTTTTTTCATGCATATTTTTAGACATCGAATTTTTTGATAAATATCCAATTATACGCGAATATTAATTTTAATCACAATACAATAGGTACTAATCTACGTAAAGATGTTTGAAATTATTTACTTACAGTGTGTATTTGAGTTTTTTCCATATTGAAAATATATCCATTGGGGCCAGATCACGGATATTTATGTCGGTCAAATGTAACATTTTCACCCAAAAATCACTTTGGAATCAAAGAAGACTTGCAGAACGATTTCTAATGCTTATACTCAAGTTTTCGCTGAGAATTGCATCGTATTTGGATCTTCCAAAGCACAGACAAACTTAAAGCACACTTTTGTGGAAATTCATGGACACACGTGACGTAAATTTTGGCGGGAAGGGTAACAAAGCACGTCAAACCAGTGTCAATTGTTTATGGCATGAGACATAGACAATGCTGTCATTTGGATATCGATGGCCACATCTTACCCTCTGAATCGAAGGCGACTTCCGTATTCCTTGGCGCGAATTCTCCGGCCTTGGTCGGGGTGGGGGAAGGGGAGCGTTCGCGCGCAGCTCTGTCCAAGTTCAACCATTTGTCAGCCTCGGCGAAAACGTCATTCAGGGAATCTCCCAATTTCTTTCCTTTCCATCGGCCACACAATCATTACAGCCAAATTAATCATAAATTGTGTTTGCATTAAATACCTCATGTATGCCGTTACATGGACAAGGCAGCTGTTATGGGAACAGATTGTTAAATAATTATATAAAATAGGCAACAAGAAATGGTTGAACGTATTGTAGTTAACTATTTAAAATGGGAGAAATATATTTACAAAATATGTCGGAGGCGGGTACTAGAGTTATATTTACAAATCTGCATCGAGAAAATGCAATATATAATACAAAATATATATTTGAAAAATGTGAATATATAATCTTAAATAGTAAAAATATATTTTGTACAATGGATTCTAATTATAAGTGGTTACTAAAAGAAGAACAAATATTCTTCGATAATTTATAATTTACAAACATTAATATCTACACTATAATAAACTTTGGGTTTTACTAAGTTTGAATTTTCTATTTTACTAAATAAAACACTGTCACTGAAGAATTATTAGTAAAACAAGACTATTATCTCGAGTTGATATCAGTTCTCTGCTAATAGTAAGATTTGAGTATTCTTTGCAGTTGCGTGTACTGGTAGGCGGAGTCCATAAATTGTATAACCCAATTTTTCGGAGATGGAATATAAAATAATCAATAATGAAGAAAATAATTTTATAACGTTTGTGTAATAATGCAAATTTAAAAATAAATTATATAATTTATGGACGAAATTAGAGCGTGTAATCCAGCAGCTAGTGAATGCAGGCGCATACAGAATGGGGATATGTGTGCAATATTACAAAAGAAACAAGATATGTACATAATTTGAGCACGTTTGCACATGTGTAATTAGCCTTGCCGATATTTACAGCTTGTTAAAGCATTTTTATAAAAAATATTTGTTAATAATATAAAGAGAAAAACAGAAAATTTGAAGAAAATATGTATTTATTTAAATTAATCCTTCACTGTACATAATAAGTTAAGGCTATTCATTATTACCAGTGAAATGGGAAAATGATAAAATGGAGGTATGTACATATAAATTTTTGATACGTTCACTGTTGTCCACTGCAGCCACAACAAGAGACAATAGTCAAAGGAGTATTAACACATTTTTATAGTCACTGAAGCAGTATTATATTGTACATTATGATGGGCATCTCCACTATACGGGGTCCTGACGTCACAGGGAAAAGTCGACATCACAAACGGGAGGTGGAATTTAGTCAGGATGTCACTAGTGGTATAACTTACCACCAAAGTGTGGCTTATTGTCGGGCTCGTACTCGAGCCCCTTGAGGCTGCTCGCGCTCGGCAGAGGTCCGGCTCTGTCTCTGAGGTAGAGGCCGTAGCGGGAGGGGTACAGCCTGTCGATCTCGGCGATGCGGTCCAGGTGGTTCTGCCACGCCTTGCTGGCGTCATAGGGGTCGCGCCTCACCGGCACGTGGTAGACTGAACACGGAAAGGGCAAATTGAGAACACTCGAACCTACTATGACAGTGGATGATTAAAGTCCACAACGTGTTTTGGATTCGTACACCACATATATATGATAAATTGAGAGTTATAGAAAACAGATCTTGGGACGTGGAATGGTCAATAACACGTGAATTAGATGAAGATGATATACAAATTTCAGTAAAACTCGCAGAATCACAAGTCTAAAATATTCAAATTAGTGAAATTTAAAAAAAAACACAAATTAAAAGATAAGATAAATTTAGATAATATTCTTTATAACACTTAATTGTTCATTCAATACTACTAATCATGTGTATTGTATTATCGATCATTATTTTGTGAACTTCTCACAGTTATGATGAACATATAGGATGACAAATTAGACACGTTAAAAAAACAGAAGTAAAATTTCACAATATGGTTTATTTTGAAATTTTAAATGTTTTCATTTTAGTGAGTTAACACGAATCATTAAATGTTCATTCTTCACAATATAGGCAAAGGATTCCAAATGTTGAGCAGCAAATGATGTCAGATATGAAGTAAATTAAGATAAAACACTGTAAATATCTTACATTTAATATCTCAATAAAATTAAACCAAAAATCAAAATTATGAGCTTGTTTTGAGACGCCCATATAAGGAATACTGCCATTGTTTTCTTGTCGGCTGAATATTTAGGGGCATCATTTGGTATAAACATGAGGGATACAATTCTATAAAAAAAAAAAAACTATCTAAAAGTTAACACCGCACTCAAACGTTTTCAAATGTTATCACTGAATGAGCTTTTCGGTAAAGGCTAAATAAAGGAATTATTCAAATTTACGTTTAATATTTTACGTAATTCTGAAAAAAATAGCTTTTTATATAATATTTTGATCAAAATTTATAGAAATTTTCAATGGCAATATAATAATAAATAAACTATGAATAGATTTGAATCAAATGTTTACACCGCGGCCTATTTATGTCTCTCTCTGCATCGAAAAACTTTAAGAAAATAAAATTAGTGATTGAGATTTTTTTATCATTGTTCGGAAACCCATGACGAACTATTTATAACATTATTTGATAATAAATATAACACCCGAAAATTAAAATTGATTACTTTTTAATTGTAACGCTTTTATTTTACAAATAACTGTAAATTGATTATTTTTATTTAACTATCGTACCCTCAATGTTTTTCCTACATTTTAAGAGAGTATGATACTGAGAGTTGGCACGGCACGACGATAAAGAATCAGTAATGATGATATGTGATTAAAATAAACTGTTACGAGTGAATGTTCACACCAAACAGGACACATGTATATTTACACACGGGATTAACGGTTCAAATTGATTTGTGGAATTCCTTGTTTGGAATGATATGGTGGACACTGAGTATGTTCGTGAGGTGTGGCGGTTCTTCGCTGGCTTGGGATGCTCCGCTCGCCGTGCACGCGGTTAGTACAAGCCTGTGAGGACAATAAGCGGTTGGTTTCCTTAAGTATCAAACAGCATTCTTACCTCATACTTCCATGGTCTTCGGCAAAATGCCTCCTACAATGCTATATCATTTCAGATGTCGAAACATAATGTTTTAGAGAGATTATTTTGGGCAAACGGCGTGGCGGGTGAGATGGTGATGGTGATGGTGAGGTGGAAGAGGCGGACAAGCTCCGAGGAGTAGTTAGGACAGTCATTAAAGACAAGAATCATTCCCTGACAAACGCTTGAAGGAACACACCCGAGAGAGCAGCAGGCAACTAATGTATGCAGTTAGCTGTGTGGAAAGCTGCGGCCGGCCGCGCGAAGCTTCGAGCCTTTGGCAGGGACTGATGTTCACAATTCACGTCCCATATGCGTTTATTCACCAAAAAGTTTCATATCATAGTGACAATTTTCTTACTCAAATATATCTCCCAAAACAGCGGTACATAAAAAATGAAAATTATATTAATATTATTTACAAACGACAGCAGCGACAATGCAATCGAGTTGATTTACAACAATATACACATTATACATTACACAAGTATTCCCACAATTAGATGGCTACCCTGCTTTACGTTAAGTACACAAGTTCGAGGAGCTGATCTGTGATGGTTCCTCGCCCCGGGAATAGTTGCGATGCGCGTCTGTACGGTGATCGACACACTGAGTAGCTAAACGCACGCAAATATCAAATGTCTCGGAGATGGTTCCATGTCTGTCTGCGGGTATATTAAATGTTAGCTTAGAGCTAGCTGCGATCCTGCGGTGGTCCGGCGCGAGGTAACCCCGGTGTTAGGTCGAGCTGCCGCGCCCCCGACACGCATTACGCTGAAACATTCCAAATATTTCCATCAGACATTGTCGACCGCGTCTCGTAGTACTTTACCTGCATCGACAGTTCGATGTTATTCGAAAGGATATTAGTATACGGTCGGCGGCAGTGCTCAGGGCCAGCCCCCCGACAGACCGCCGGTCTGCCCGACTGATAATACTCTCCACATATTTACTCGAGACACGCAGCAAAAATCACTTGTCGTGATTTGACTTATGAATAAATATTACGCTGAAGGTTATATTGTACAGTTTGGCAGAATTATGCAGATCGAATATGCAAGATATTTACAATGCTTGATGATGTTAGTGTCAATTCCCCGATCCTTCTGATCTCACAAGCCTCCGCTGTACAACCGTGATGCGATTTCGGCGAGTGGAAAAACATCCTTAATTAACAAATTTCTTTGAACTATCGCCGAAAATACAAATACACGTTTTCTATATTGTTTTGTCTCTATTAGTATCTAACACATACGTTTAGTCGTAAGTTTATTAAAAATGATTCTTTTGACAGAACCGAAAGCCCTAAATGTAAAATATTAATACAATACAAAAAATGCCGAGTGAATAAATGAAAACTACATTATATAAAAATGTAAATGATCTAAAGGGTTAGTCTTTTTAAAGACATTCATATGATACAAAGGTACGTCAACAATCTGAAATAAAATAAATGATCTTAGAATCTATGTAATTTAACTATGGTAAAATACTGCCGAATTTTTAAAATCAGAAACGAAATTTATCCTAAATTTTACAATCAATCTTTATTGTTAGATAACGATACTTATTTTTTAGCATCGGGATAATTATTAAATTTAAGCAAACTTTTCCCAAATATCAATTTGCAGCACGTCGATGAGAAAATAAAGTATATATTTTGTATTTTTTTTTAGTTAAGTATCGCATCACGGTTATTCGTCGGAGCAACAGGCTGTCGCTGGAGCATCAGTGCCTCGTGACCGGGCGGTACGTACTTGGTCGGTACCGGTCGAGGGATGACGGGTAGTTGTGGGCGTATATCGGCCTGGGGGAGTATCCGTAGGTCTCCCTGTGGATGGGCAGATAGCGATAGCCGGGAACGGTGATGCGGTCCGCTGCGTGGATCGGATCATCGAATATCGACTTGTTGTATGGCCACGAGGTCGACAGTTCTGGGTAGGCGCTGCGCCTGGAGTGCACGTGGTCATCAGCGCGGATGTCCTCGGATCCTGGATGAACAAAATACATACACAATATAACATTAGCGTATTATTTCCATGGGAGATGAAAACCCCGAGACTCGGTATCAATGTAACTGATTAGAACATTCAACATATTTCAATAATAATAATAATGGAAGAGGTAAAATAGACTGAACGTTCAATGTTAGAGAGTAAAATGCAGACAGCAAAAAGCGCAAATATGAAAAGGTCACTATGCGCGAATATGCAAAGTTATTACAATGTTACACTTTTCAACGCAAAAATCACACGCATCAATCAGCGTAGCATTGATACGTGCGTAGTTTATTTGTAATACCATATTGGTCCAAATATAAAGCGACGTTTTTAACATCAATAATTTAATAAAAATGACGTTCGCGTTATATTCAAGACCTAACCTCTATATTGCGGTATTGGCACAACTACATTTCTAATAGTATTGTATATAATACATACATGTATGTTAAAATGTTATACATATTTAAATTTATATTTAATTTCCCAAAAAAGTGTTTTTTTTTTAAATTAATGGGCTTAAATTCAACGGTCGCGTTAAATTCGAGACCGCGTTATATTCAGGCCAATACGGTAATTTACTTTTATTAAGGAGTCATAAATTTTTAAGTTTTTGAATATGAAATCCAGCTGAAATATTTACCGGGTAAATTTTTCAGAAACATTTGATCGAAATCTGATAAGAACGATGGGAGTTATTGTGCCCACAAGAACCCTTATATTAAATAAAAGCCGGAGTGGTTTCGAGGTCTCCGGTCATGATCGAAAAAAGTGCGTTGATGCAAGTGAAGGAAGTTGAGTCACGAGACCCTCTGCAATACGAAGTATTTCTATGGAAATCTATCTAAAATCTGAGATCTGAAATGAAGTTTTTCTAAAAAAAATTTCAATAAATCTAACCCAACTCTAACATACTAGATTTAAAATATACGGAAATAATGCAATTAAGCAAATAATATTTTTAAATATTTCCAATCCTTGGAGTGAACCTAACATAACTGTCGATGGTAGAAATGTGTTAAGAGTTAAGAGGACAAAAAAAAATTAGTTATCCCAACTAGAGAGTAAGAGAGACGAATTATGAGTTTTTTTTGTATTAATAATTCATAAAAGATCTTGAATTTATGATAAATTATATACATGGCTGTGACTTACCCTTCAGAGATCTGACGTAGGACTGCCAGAACTTAGCTTTCTTCGACACTGGCTCGTTTCTGCCGATCATATCCAAGTGATTTTTAAACATTTTGCTAGGTTATGTACCCGCTCGTTCGCTAAAACAATACAAAATAAATATTGAAACAAATTACATTCGGATAAATAAGTATTAAAATAGCATATTATTTCCATCGGAGATGTAAATCCTAAGACTTTGTATCAAAGTAACTGATTAGAATATTCAAAATATTTCAATAAGAATAATGGAAGAGGTAAAATAGACTAAACGTTCAATGTTAGAAAGAAAAATTCATACAGCAAAAAGCGCAAATATGCAAAGGTCACTATGCGCGAATATGCAAAGGTATGACAGAGAAAGATATGTGTATACACAGAAAGTGCGAGGTAAAAATAAAGAGATCAGATATAAATGCTTTGGTTGTATATAACGAAAACACTGAAAGATTTGTCAGACAGTACGTGAAAAGGACCTACAAGTAAATAGGTTGAAATTTGGAATTTGTAAATTCAGCGTATGATAAACACAATGATGAAAGCCTTAAAACTGTGGAGGATACATATACAATGGACGCAGAAGAATTACTTGATAGTTAATGCAACTAAGGGCATTAACCTTGTTTATATATATATAATAAGAATGATTGCATTGAAATAGGATGGCACATTGGTAGAATTTTGAAAAAATGGTATTCAGAAGTGATTGATTGAAGCAGTCATATAAAATAGAATTGTCTAAAGGAATGCACTCGGAATGGATGAAAATTTTCAGAATGTTTTTATTATTAATCGTTTGCTGTGTATCGCTGAAGGAAATTTGTGCAGTATCCGAACCAGGGCTCGCAATGGACCAAAGCAAACCGGAACACCGCTCCAGTCCGTGGAATTCTTAAAATATAGCTTCGGTTCGTGAGATTTTCTCAAATTCAGCTTTGGCTCGTGATATTGTTTCAATTTCAAAAATAGCTCCTTTGGATTCAATAAAAATGGAACAGTTAAAATATTGTAGTATTGTAATTAAAGTGTATATTTTTTTTTAACAAAAATAAATAAAGTGAAATGAAAAACTATATGAATTAGATGTATTTTTATATATTTCGAATATATTACTAAAATAAATGACAGTCTGAAATGAGAGGCCTGTGATGGTTAGCAACGTAGAGGGATTCTAAAGGGAGAGATATATTCCTATTAGGAGGTAGGTAGAAGTAGCGTTACACCTGTAATAGCCCTTGTTCACGATGATCTCTCAATGAGACTTTTATCTCTGAGAATCGCTAATGTAAGTATATACTTGACGCATCATTCTAATCCGCGCGCAAAACATATGAGATGATGATTCATAAATCGCTATTTTGCTAGCCTACGTCTCTACGATGAGAAATCATTGTAGACGCGGACCATAACAGTGCTAAGAGCTACGGGTGCCAAGAAAAATAGAGAAATACTGTCAGAAGAGTCATCTAAAGAATCCATGGAGATCACGATCCTGTTTCATAAGAAAGAAAAAGTGTAAATCTTTGAATATTATCAACCGTTCCGGTTCGTTAAACTCTCCATTTCAAGCTCTGATCCGAACTGTCCAGGTTTGCGCGATTTGTACCATATTCAAATTAATAAATAATATTTTATATTACGTTGGACGTTTGCAAAAAGTAATTATATAATACACTCGTATAACAGAAATAGTGTAGTCTTTTTCCGTTGGTTACCAGGAGGAGTTGGGGGAAAGTGAATATTAAAAGCGTATCTGATTGGGCAACACAAAATGTTTTCTTGGCAAAATGCCTTACGATCATACTGTCGACATTAATCCCACTCTTTACACCTCTCTCGCAAATATTGTGACATCACGTTGGAGCGTGTCCGAGATCATGTTTCGCGCTTTTGATATTGAATGAATGAAGCAAAAAGATATTGATAAAACGTAAAATGAAAAATATAAAAACACCTTTAAAACGATGTATAAATTCGATGTGTTCTCTAGAAATAATTATCCCATCATATCTGAGGACTGCATACGAACATTACTGAACTATTATTATTGGCATTTAAAACTATTTCATAAATAATAGAATATTTCAAAGCTGTCGTTACGTTGTTAATTATCAATAATTATCATTTAAAAGTGTTATCCAATTGAAGTACTGTTGGCTCGATTAACGAATAAAAATTCAAAATATCAATATATATATATATATATAAATTTAATTAAAATTACTCATAAACATCACTAGCTCTTGAAAAATCATTAACGCAAACTTGGTCGAACAAAATGACCGTCTACATAAATAGCGAGGCTAATTATATTTTTTTCAGTAATTTGCCCCTGAACTCGTGTCATGCTTGTGACACTCATAAATGTGAGTTAAAAATAGGCACGTGTCAATTTATAAGTTGGCAACGGTCAGAATGAGTAAATTGTGGACCCATTATCCATTGAATAACAGCGTTTCGTCAATATTATGTGATGAAAATTGTATTTTTTAATTCGTTTTACAAATTATATCGGAGCTTACGTTTTAGTTTAAAATTAATTGTAGATACGTAAACATTAAGTTGAAGGTTTTATAACTTTTAATATTTGTTGAAAGTTTTTTTACGCTTACGGTTAGACCTTAAATATGTATTGAAGTGGGTATTTTTGAAGACAACTGAGTTGTGTTATATTCAAAAAAATATAGATGTTTCTCACGTCGTTGCTGACAAATATCCCATTTTGAAAAATATTCGCAAGCTAAGGCTGGTTAGTAAAATATACACAAAAACAGTTGAGGTACCTCGCGTATACCAATTATACGATAGAATGCCTATTTTAGAAAGTATGTCAACGCATAATGTTGATCAGATTTAATGTGTGATAAATATAGAGAAGAATTCGCGGGGGAATCCGATTATGGTTTCGGTCTACGAATGAGAAATGTCGGCAGATCTAGAGGGCGAGGCATAATGTGTTGCGCGCGCATTTTTGGGCCCCGGGCGGGTGCGAATCGGTTCGCTCCAGAAATAGAGTACCCACGGAGCCAGAAAAATCTCCCTTCTCTGCAACGGAGTATCAAATTTAAATTATATTGTGTCATAGACATTATCAGTGGGCGCGGGAAAAGCGCGCGGGAAACTATGCGGCCGACTCTTTTGTCCACAGGCGGCGCGCGCCGCCCGAAATCGAATTGCATTCCGTTTTCTATTTAAAAAAATTACGTGCATTAAATTTTAAATACATTTTCAAATATTCAGTTAACTTAAAAATCGATTCCATTATTCAGTTTGCTTGAAAAATTCTAATATTATAAAATATAAATGTTATTTAACTAAGAAATTATTTTATAGATACTATGAAAAACAGCATTAACAAAGAAATTTTAAAACTTATATAGATATCCCATTTCATGAATGTAAACAAAGTTTTTTCATTAAAGTTTGTTTGTCAGTATTTAAAAAAAAAATATATATATATATTATATTTGATGTCAAAATATGAAAAAAAGTAAACTTTTTAAATTGTTGTTTAAAATGATCAATCGTGTATTTTGCTGCGTCGAAACTATTTAAAAAAAAAACATCATATCTTTAATGAATGAGTTTTAATTTTTTTTTCACGATTCTATTTGTAATAATTATTTTCTCAAAATAAAGTCAGATATTTTCATTACCGAAATGTTGTCATACTTATGAACCGGTGTCGACTTGTGTCGCTATTATTAGTTGGCAGTATATACCGTCAGTCATCTCACTGAGAAAAGTTTTTCAATCTTGCAGCTGTAATATCATCACGTTGAACGGAAAAATCATCTGATGTTTTTAATTCAACGGGGGAAATTATATACTCGTGAAAAACGATTCGGAATTTTCATTGATGATTTGTTTTATATAGCGCATGCGCGGTGAAATTAATATTCTACCACGGCTTTTTGGGAAGTTTCATTTTAAATAACAGTTTTATACTGAAATGGTGAAATGGAGAGCACAGTTTGACCTTTGACTTCACCCCACATTAACACAAATATGTTTTTTCACAATTGATTCAGGGTTGAAGGTTATCGATGAAGGGGATGATTGAATCCGGATGATCACTTTTAGAGGGTGTTTTGGATTCTCGACACAAGTGCGCAATTTATCGAAATGATAAAGAATCGAGTGTTTTAGTAAGATGAAACACCCTGTACCGGATGGTGGGATCGTGACAAAGAGCAGAAGACACTTAAAACACAAAATCACTATAATATTTAAAGATAATAAAATAACACTTTATAATTTTCACAAACGAAAACTGCGTAAAGCGCCAGGAGCTGGGCGGCACATTTGAAATGGGCCTTTAATATGTTTATGCTTACCAAAATAAATAAACTAGAAAATGTTTAAGGTCGAAATATTGTTCGTAGAGCAGGCAGGGTACGATCTGCTCGCTTTAGACCGCTGACGCTACTGGCTCGAGGCGTCGCGGCGCTCGGGGTTGGGCGTGCTGCTCGCCCCCCCCCCGGCGCCCCGACCGCGCCGCACCTCCCACCCCACCCCCTGGGCTAAATGCGGCCAGAAGTCACAGCCCAGGTGACAGGGTCCGTCCTGACAGGTGGTTTGGGAATCTACAATGAGTGCTGGTGGTACTATTTTGATGGCCAGTTAAAATGTTTTCATTATAATTATGTTTACATAATTTTTTGATTCGATGCCGTCAAAATCAACGTTCATTAAATTACTAGAGTATACAATAAACTAGAAATAGTAAAGATGTTATTCGGTAACTATTTATATCGACCACAAAATAATATATAAAAAATTATTAACGAGCAATTATATAAAAATAATAATAAAAATAAATTAAATTACTTAGAATATTTGCTAGTCGAGATGGCCTTTAGTGACTTCTGATATATTAGGAGAACACATTCTTATTGTGATGTAATTATTCAGAATATAGGTCTGTGATATTTTAAATATGAATTAAATATATTAATTAGAAATATATATTTAATTCATATTTACTTCTAAATATCCTGGAAAACTAAATTCTTGTTATCATTGTTGACTTGTAAGTTGTTGAAGACCCTTGGCGTGGCTGAACTTCACGGGGGACGTCACTATTGATTTTATTTTGAAATAAATTGATAGCATTGCTAAAAATACTAATATTATTTTAACAATGAAAATGTCACTACATGTAAATATGATTTCAGTTTTTTCCTCTTTGGCGTATTTCGTTAATTCGACGACTTTACTTCGCATTCTTATATCTGAAATTTAATACTTTTAGAAGTACATTTACAACTGTTAACATTTACTTACAAGCTGTATATTTAATAATATTATAACGTGTTTATTGAATTACTAGTAGCATTTAATTATGCTTCGTATTATTCGAAGAAACTTTAAACATATTTTGTACACCTTGCAACCAATATAAACTTATAAATAAACAATAATTATAGTATTAATATTTTCCACGATATATTATATATAATATAATAAAATTCGTTATTACTATTTTCAAAACAGTTAAAACAATAATCTATTTTTTTTATAAAATTCATCAAAGTTCTAGTTTATTCCCAGTATTATGACGAACTTTACAGTGTGTACAAGGAACCCGGGCAATTAAAAAATACTTCGATTGAGATGGGTGAGACATCTGTAACAGATGCATGATTCACGAATTCTAAAAGGGATACTCGATGGAAATCCAGAAGGGAAAAGAGTGATTTCGCTAGGAAGACAACAGTAAAGAAGGATGTCAAGGACTGCTGCTGATTGGAAATGAGTAGCTGAAGATCAAATATCATGGAGGCGAAATTGAGGAGATTAAGACACGATTTGGGCCGTTGCGCCATTAAATAAGTATATTCACGATTAAACGTTGGATTAATTTCGAAAGTATTTGCTGAAGTTCAGAACTTGCATAAATTTTTATTTTTTATTTTGAAATTTGTACAATTTTATATAATCTATGAGTTACTTGAATCTATTACAAAACTAAAGTTACATATTTGTGTGAATCGCTGTACCCTGTGCTTTGGAGAGGGACTTGCACTGTAGTAATTTACATAGAGTTAGATGTTATATATTTGTAATCTATAATACTATTTATTATCTATTTGTGTGCTTCTGAAGTGTTCATTCAATTACTTTTTGAGTTTTTCTTATATCCTTTATCTATTAAATTTCTGTAATTTTTAAGTTCTTTAATTCTTTTGTCATAACTTATATGTGTACGGGAGGGTTTCCTAGAATGGAGAATTTTTTATATTTTGGCGCCACACATGAAAACGAGTCCTCAAAATAGAAAAAAGTAAAGGGTAGTATTACCTTTTTCATTTTGGTTGTTGCTAAACAATAAATAATGTAATTAAATATTTGTTTCTGTTTGTGTGTGTTTGTAGTTACTTTTTAGGACCCTGCGCAAAACACAGTCCACAGTCCTGTCTAGCCCACACTTTTCTCCAAGGATAAATATTATATTGAATGATCCGTAACCGTTCCGAATTGTGCTCAGCTGCACTCTAGTATTCTGAGTAAAATGTTAATTTTTTAATTCTAGTATAGTGCATACTTGAGTATTTTTATATATGGTCTTAAATTAACAAGATCAAAATCGTTCCTTAGTTAATAATCACCCAAACCAGTATTCCATTCAATCTATATTAAATTATTACTAAATCTGAATCCCGGGTAACGCTAGGCACGGACCATTAAGACAAATAAATAAAAACTAAAAAATTCATAAAGTAATTATGAATACCGTGTATTTAAGGGTAGGTGCTATGAAATTTTGCACTATTAATAGATGATCAATGAAGTCCAATATGAAATACATTAGACGACGAATGACTCTTAATAACGGATTAATTCTGTATCATCCTTCACGTGAGATACGAGTTTCTAGAGCAAAATTTCATCCGCGGATAAACTAAGAATGTCGTTACTTATTTTTGGAATTCGCATTGTTTTAATTAGAAATTTCATTCAGCCAGAGAATACTCTCAATCTTATTTCTTATCTCTCTCAGCTATGTTATTTTTGTAGATTTTTGTCTCATTTAATTTTAAAATAAAATTAGATGAAGCGTCCATAGTTCTGTTTTCAAAAATAATTTTGCTGACAGAGAGGTATATATATATAAATCAGCAGTTGCAAATAAGTTAGAAAAAGTAAAACCGTGGGTTTCGTCATATTTATCCAATGTATCATTTTATATTTTTGGAACTGCCCAGAACTGAGTCTTACTGTTGGCACTGGAGAAAGACTAACAGAAATTATAAATATTGATGCAGTAAAACATTCGGTAACATTTTAACGCCGCGATTCTAGATTACTGTTTAATGTTTATACAATTTATTACGTAAATATTACATTAATTAAAATATATAATAGCGCTCAACGATGTGTTTCATTCAGTCGGTTCTTTCGAATGCTCCGAATGGATTAATATTTACTTAAACAGTAGGTAAATATTATAATATCAAGTATTTATCTTAAAAATCTTTTTAAATTATCGATAAGTATAGTAAAGAGCAAGCCAAATTATAGTTAAGTTAAATTTCGTACTTATTTTACTTAGTTCTTATATAAAACTTAAAAAAATGAAGGACAAAAGTATCCATTGAGCATCATCATCGAATAAGAGCAAACCAAAAAGTAAAAAATAGTGTTGCAAGAAAACAACTGGTTAAGTAAGGGGTAAGTACCATATTTTGATTTAAATAACAAATTGAGTACAAAAAATCGGTAAAAACCTACAACACTAAATGAAAAATATTTTGAGATAACCATAATAAGTCGTCATAGGACTGTACCTACATACTTTTTCTTGCCCTATCCATTCAACGGAAGTTGGCTACTTTGATTACTGTTGCCCGGTAAAGCTCAGTCTTAGTTCTTCAGCCATAATTCCTCCATCTTCCAGGTCCCCGACTTCCATCAATCTTTCCTTGTATTATGAGGTGTAAGATTTCATACGGATGTCTCATCACATGTCCAGGATATGGAAGTTTCCGGATTTTATTGTTTTAAATACTTATTTTTCTTTATTCATCCGAACCATAACATCTTCAATCGTAACTCTATCTATCCAGTTTATTTTGAGCATTTTTCCGTAGATCAACATCTCAAATGCTTCAAGTCATTCTATGGTAAATGTCCATGCTTCAATTCCATAAAATAATACCGAAAACACATAGCATATGAACACTCGCATTCGTAATCAGGTTGAGATCATGACTGCATATATTGTTATATTCCCACTCTGTAGGAAAATTTTGTCCTAGAAAACTTTAGCCGACCTTAGTTCGAACCTACTACCTATTCACATTGTTTATATAACAATCTGCTTTGTCTTCTTCGAACCAGGAACCCTTCTTATCCGGGGAAGTGCACTGACCTATTACACCACGTCAACATTGTAAGTTAACGACAAATTTTCGAACTTATATGTTGCACTTTCAAATTGATAGGATAGGAAGGGTTTCTGGTTCGAGCAATAAAAATATTTCGATAAATTGATTTTATCTGTATATATTTCTTATTGATACATTTAATTTGTATTAAATTATATAAACATTTAGTTAAAAGCACCGGTATAAAATCTAAAAGTATATTAAGGAGAACACATTTTCATTTTATTATTCCATTTTAAAAATGTAATAACAGATGTATTAATTTGAAATATTATAGAATATAAGTTTAAAATTGATCGAAAATGTATTTGATTGTGATAGCGAAATTAGAGAACGCGCTTCCCAGGATAGAAAGAGGGTCCAGGTTCGAAACCCGGTAGCAACTAAATATTTTTACGATAGATAGATTCTTTCTTATTGAATTATTTAAATTGTCTTAAAATATACATTAACCTTATAATTTGTGTAAGGGCTTTTGTTTTATTAACTAACTTACAATCACATTGTATTCCTTCAGAGCCAATCCACACTATTCTATCCTGACACACCACTTTGCATGCATTAATAGATGGTTGGAACTTTTAAGAAGACCCTCCTCCATTCATTTTTCATTTCTACTGGTTTTTCAGTGGAAAGTTTTCCCAGAAACTTAATGAATAATTTCTCCTATTTCAAGGTATGCCAGGAAAACACGATCAGCGCTATCAGATTACAGGCGTGAAAGTGAATCTTTTCTTTGATGTATATAATCATATGGTTGCGGAACTATCTGACATCATTTGCTTATAGCCCTTGTCGACGATACTGGGGCCAACCTATGATGGTATTATGATGTTAATGACTGAATGTAATTGTGATGTCCTTGGGATGGTGTGTGTATGTGTGCCACACCGCCGGTGCGGGTATGTGTGGCTATAAAGACGGCGCGCAGGAGTGCGCGCGTCTCTTTTATCTGCGGTTCATCGGCCTTGTACTAAATTGTAGCTTATTGTAATAAAATATTAATTGTTACAAAGTCTTTTTCTTGGACCTTCACATTACGAGGTCTACACTAAAGACGCACTAAGAAGTCAAATACGTAACAGTAATAAAAAATAAAAAAATGACCAACTGTAATAATTGTGCCATATAATAAAGAAAAAGAAAAAAGTTAATATGAAGGAAAGCCATACGGTTTTAGTAACTGATTGCGGAACTTAACATTTAAATAAAGTCTAAAAAAATCTTATTAAATTTTGTGAAATATTGCACGCGTTTCTTTGTTGAGTGGAATCGAAACGAGAGAAAATAACTCTCAAAACGATTTCGGAATAGGGTGGAACCCTTTGGTGTTTCCTTCATATAGCCCGTGTCATCTATACTCGGATTATTTGTTTCTCGCCGATGTTCTTCCACCCACACTACGGCCGTCTCAACAGGTAACATGGACCTTATATGGGGCGAAACTTTTGTGTGGATAAAAGTTTTTTTTTTAATATACTGGAACGGGATATATTTTAATTTACGAACACACACGGTTGTGAATATATGAATTTCTAAAAAGTGTCAAAATGTATGTTTGACATTTATGGGTACCCACAGAATAAAATATGAAGTCGCTATGGTAATGAATGACGTGACTTTTTTGAGAGTTAAGATGTTTTCATATTAAAAATGCATTTAAAAACGTGGTATCAGGTTCTAAACTCTGCCTGCCTGTGCAGATTTCGTAAGTGTTATATTTCACATAATTTTGTCAAAAAGAGTTTCATAAGTATTGTGAATTATCTCATCGTCGGGCGCTTACATTTGAATAATCCCATTGACCCATTAATGTCCGCTGTATGATGAAAAACGAAGAGTTCCCAAGGATGTCCAGTGCAATGGGAGCAGACGAAAGCGGGTCACATAAGTGGTCACTTCCACTCGATTTAGATCAGCGCCAATTTCCAATTCCACAACAGAAATATCCCAACGCTGCCGATGCCACAACTGGATTCGAAGATATAACTTGGAAGTTGCAGTAACAATGTTCTGCGGTCCGGCGCCAGTGGACTCATTTAGCCGTCTAGCTGTTGCAACTGGCAATACAATACGGAATCTATGAGATATTTTGTGTGAGAATTTTACGTAATTTGTTCAATAAGTCGAACGTCATTTTCTTCCAAATTAATATTTATTATTTTAGATTTTATTTTAATTGGGTCCGATAACAGCATCAGTTTTTAAATAAAATGAAAATAACATAACAAGTAATCTATTAAAATATATACGAAATTTGACAGTAAAAAGTGCAGTTTGGTTTAATAAATAAATTAATAGTTTTAGAAACTTCACTAATTATATACGTACATAGCATTAGATGCTGCATTAAATAAATAAATACTGAATACATAATAATTTTTTTTTTTTTTAGAAGAACACATTCTTATTGTGAAGTTGTAATTATTCAGAACATAGGTCTGTGATGTGGAACGATTAAATGTATTGATTTCAAAAAAGGTAACATATAAGGTCGAAAAATTGTCGCTAAAAATAATGCCGCTGTAGCTTAGTTGGATAAAGCACCTCCCCCGGTTAGGGAAGAGATCCAGGTTCGAATCCCGGTAGCGCAACAACAATATTTTTCGATAAAATTGATTTTATATGTGTATCTTTATAATTAATATATTTAATTCTTATTTAAAACATAATAATTAGTAACTAGTTTTATTTGCAATCCATTAAATAACGAAATAAAAATCTTAAAATATCGTGTCATCATATAGACTCGACGAAAAAATTAACGTAAATTAACAAGAAAAATACACGATTAATTATTATAATTCATAGTTGTATAAAAATTATCATATATATATAATAAAAACATTAATTTGCATAATATATCATTCTAGTATCGCACGCATCATTAGTCAGATTGCATCTTTTTTACAGAAAATTGTAACTGAAAACGTTACCCCATTTTGTCATGCTGTAAAAAAATAATATATTAAAATACAAATTAAATTAATCAACTAGAAAAATATACAGAAAAAATTTATGTATCGAAAAAATATTTATCCCGGTAGCAACTAAATATTTTTTCGATAGATAGATTTTTTCTGTATTGTTTTCTAGTTGATTCATTTAATTTGTATTAAAATACCATGCAGCTTCACAACTAATATGTGTCCTCCTTAATTACATATTGTTTCAAATTACTTTAATTTGATTCAAATTTAATTGATATGGTAGTTACTTTGCAATGCAACATGATTTTTTTTTTTTTTTAAATAAATCTTTATATTGCACACACAACTGAATTTTATTGTATTTGGTTTTAAGAGGTGAAGATGTACACCTGTTGCTCTCATCAACAAGTGTAAATAACAAATTGTACTGTTGATGTGAGGGACTAGACTATACTCTCGAAACTATAGCCGTGACAAAAATAAGATTTATAATTGTTGCGAGCGTAGTAGGTATTTTTGTATAACTTAATAATTTTTTTTTTTTTAAATTTAATCAAACATTAATATTTTTTCTTTTTATTATTTGTGTATTTTTAATTTATACAGTTGTATCTATGTACATACCTACACATAAAACGTGTTATCATTATCATCTGTTTTCTATGCACTGCTGGATGAATGCCTCCCCAAGCGTATCCCACTTTTCACTGTCTACGTATTTCAGCAGAGTTTGATGATTTTGTCAGTCCAGTGAGTTTTGGGGTGGTCTATCGGCTATTTGATTCCACTCGAGTGCTACTTGATGACCGCATTCGTCCAACGATTGACTGTCTCGCGCAGTGGCCACAGCATGGCTACCAGCAGGGTCTAGCAATAGTAATCGATTACACTTTTTGGTAGTTTATAATAAAAATATAAATTTGTAAGGGCTTGAAGCTTAACATATCGACATTTTTGGTTTTTTAGATAATAACAAACTGATAAATGGAAAAGCAAGATCATTAAAATGTAATTGATTATTTCCCTAGATTACTCTTCTAGAAGTGCTATAGCATACAACTATATTAGGAACAATTATTTTCTGTAACAGTAAAAAATATAAACTCTGGTGCACTCATTGGTATAATGGTTTATTGATTTTGTTGCCAATTTTATATATAGAGCAATTTAGCGTATCAGAGACGGAATAAGCTATTAATTGTAAAAGAAGCTGCCCGAGGAGCCAGATCAAGGGTGCCAATCATAATATATACAGACATAATAGATTGATTGCACTTAAACCATTATCATCATCACTATTAGCTATTTAATTTCTGATGGACTCTAGGTTTGAAAGTCATTGTCGCTCCAGTTCCTGCATTCTACCGGTCTGGTATTCAGAGTGTACTGTTCCACTTACAATAAAACTTATCTTAAACCATGTTCATGAATTTTATTAATCTGAAATTATTTAAAGCAATAAATTATTGATAGTGATAGATTGATATTAATGATCGGGAGGGAGGTTTGGGCATCAGAAGGCCACCTGCCCACGCCGGCCCTGAACTTTACCTCATATGTTCTGTTAACAACTTACATTCTAAATATGTGTTAACGAACATAGCTCATGTCTGTTTAAAATACAAATCGTTTTTATACAATGTGCCAATTTTCTGCTCATGTACAGAAGCCAATTATTGGCAGTTAATAACTTTGCATTCCATACATTTTAAATGTCAAGTTTGATGAGAAAAATATGAGTAATATGTCGCTACTGTCATATAGATTCATTAATTAAAAGATATAACACATTGAAACTGCATTATAGTAAGGGCTTTAAAAATTCAATAAATTAATATGATTTTTCAATTTATAATTGCCCTAGAGATTCCTCTGTAAAAGTATTAATATCATTATTTCTCAATTTAAATATTTCAAAGTTTGTTATTTTATAAGAAATAGCGAGTACTTTGCATGCGTTGCAATACCACTCAAAGAAAGAAAATGTTTGTATTTTAATTCTGATTATTGAAGTGCTTTTGGATACACAATATTTTTTGTTTTTCCGTCTGGTGCGTATGCAAATAAATCAGAAGGTTTTCCAACGCGTGAGCAGGCCGCACACAGCTGTCCATGTGAGAAGCGTGGATTTTCCAAATTTAGTCCACACACTTGTAGCGATTGTCCCTGTACTTTGTTGATAGTCATTGCAAATGCGAGTCGCATCGGAAACTGCAGACGTTTAAATTCGAATGGCATATCTGTCGGAATCATTGGGATGCGCGGCGACAGTACATCTTCTCCTTTAAATTTTCCATTTAAAATTGTAGCTGCAATGATATTGTTCATTATCTTTTTCACTCAAAGCCTGGCGCGGTTGCAAAGTCGTGGTGGATTTATATTTCGGAGAAGAATGGTAGGTACGCCAATTTTCAATGTTAAAACGTGCGGCGGCGTGCCTGGCAAATCAAGTGAATTTAAGAATTCAGTTGGATAATTAACTTCGCCTTGATTCATTTCAGTATCGATGAAATTATACGTTGTATCTTCGCTTGATATTTCGTTTTCGGCAATAAACTATATGAAATACAAACATTTGCTGAAACGACTCGCGCGCCACCTATTGTAAAATGGTTGCACTAATTCAGAAACCTTCGCGGGCGTGTGCACAACAACTCACCAAAGTTTCATCGCAATCGGATGAACGGTTAAGGAACGCATAGGGGACAAACAAACAAACATTAATTATTATATATATATATATATATAGACAACAGGGTAAATAACACGGAATCTACGTAATTCTGCATCCACAATAGGTTGACTTTCACTCATTTGATAATTAATAAATATAAAGTATTTATTGTAGGTACCTGAATACTGAATAAATGGCAATCACACGGAATATAAATTATTTTATTAATTCAAGGATAAATAAAAACATAATTAAATATTTTATTTAAAGCTAAAATAGTGCATTTAATTGCTAGACTAACGAGTTCGGGATATCCAATAGCTAGACTTAACGCAAATAATTTGACACTTATGAGAAAATACCACAAAATGAACCACCTACATTTTTAGGTAGATTTCGATAAAATTTAATTATGAATTAAAAACGTTAATTCACGTACTTTTTATTAGATTTCCATCAAAATTTTCTGAAAATTTGACCTTGTAAATATTTCAGATATACTTGTTAGCCAGCTTGATACACTATTATTCCAAAATGGCGGCTGTTTAAAAACTATACAAATTCAACGTTGGACCTAGACAAAAAAAAAACACAGACACGAAATCTATTTGATTCTTGCGTCAGACGACGAAAGGGATCAGAAGAGACTTTTTAGTTACATTATTGTACTTTCATCCATAGCATTTATTCATTTGTAATTTTGTTTTCAAAACCACTAGGCGTGGTAATTTTTTGATCAATAGGAAAATAGGTAGGTAGGTAGTTATTTATTTATCAGCCTACCTGTTTTCCTAGGCAACAAAGCCTTTCATATTTACATTTTGTTATAAGAAATTGTGTATTTACTAATCACGCAGTCATAAAATAAAAAAGCGTACAATTTAACACATTCTTACTTGACATTTTAATTAAAATTAAAAATGTGTATTATGTAACATGTTTTCCCCTAATTGTCTTAAGATGATTATACACTGAACCTTAATATCATACTAGGACTATTTATTAGGATCTTTAACAACCTGTTGATAATCTGTATATTATAAATAAAATACGGAGTACCTTGGAGATACCCCAAACACTTAAATAATAATGTACTGTCCTATGAACGATGCCCGACATAGATGCCATGTATTGTAACACCAACTTATTTTGTTAAAAGCGGACCCTTGACTAGTGGGAGAGAGAATCATGGCTCATCTAACATGGTTAAGTCATAAATTGTTTTGATAGATGTAAATAAATTAATTGATGTGCTTTTTTGGCCTATTCTTTCCTACTAAATCTATTCATTTTTAAATATTTAAAATGTTCAAATTGATAAAAATAACATAAAAGTTTATTAGCCTAAAAAAAACCATATATTCGTGTACCCTACGCAAATCACAGAGAAGCTACATACATAATTTTTAACTACATACATATTTTTAATTCTAATGAGTGTTGCTATGTGTCCACTTCTATGACAAAATTATTGTTGACAACACTCTCACGATAACAAAAATGTTCACAAGAAACCATCAACGTTCGTTCGTAGTACCAAACATTAGATTTTTCAGCATGTATTTCATTCGAACACGTTTCAGTGAATAGAGAGGATTTTTTCCAAGAAATTATTTAATAGCGGGACAAGCTTTGCTCAGTTCATTGTTGATCGACCCAAGTCTGGACGAAGGTTACCGCCGATCGGAGATCGATCGAGATTCTCGCTCTTTGCAGACCGCCGTGCGCGCCGGTGATTTTGCAAATGGCGTCTGGCGGGCAACACGAGATGGGGTCCTTAAATGGATTCCCGCCAACTTGGCACGGCGTCGGGGAAATGTGGGCGCTGCCGTATCGACGGTCTCCGAAAAGCGCGGGACGGGGAGATTTTCGCACATCCATTCTCTTCTGTTTTTTATATATAATTTTATGTTAATATTAAAGCGCGTACGTCGTGACGCTTGCCAGATGTATTGATAACCTGAGTTTTCACGGCCAGCGTCTATACTGGTCCAACTGCTGGCAGAAATGAGTTACATTAATATTTTTTTTGTAGCATTGTTTTCTTGTTTCTTTTTTGAATTTATGTAATTTTGTTCGATTTTGTTCGACGGCTTTTGTTATTTACGTTTCGGTATCCGTACACGACTCTCGAATAATGATGTGATGTGTTTATTATTTTTAAATTGAAAACGTGTTTTTAAAATTAAACAATCATTTTTCACTGTACTGTGTACTGTGACGACAATTTTCTCGTAAAATTTCTTTTCTCTCTTCCTTTTATATAATTAATTTCTTCTTCTCTTTTGTCTTCATTTATTCCGTTCATCTGGGGTCAACTACTCTTATTATTCTGCTTCACTCTATTCTGTTCTAAGCTTTGATCACGTTCAAATCTTTAAGATCGCGACTGATTGAAGCTAGCCGTGTTGCTCGTAGTCTTCTAGATCTGGTTCTTTCGCTCTCGATACTCATGGTTTTATGAACTTGTAATCATCCTCCCTTCCTATCACACGACCATACAATCTGAGTCAGCCATCTTTTATTTTTTATTTTAGAATCTCTCTGAAAGAAGCACATTTTAAATTTTGTCCAATCACGTGACTCCACCAGTTCATCTCAACATATTCATCTAATCCGTTTTATTCTTTGTTCTTCCCCAACACTGACCCGTAGAACATAGTCGGCATAACTAACTGTTTAATAAACTACACCCACACCTTTTCTATGATTCATTACAATATAAATAATACTTAACTCTGAACTACGGTTTCCAGCGCAAATCTTTCAAAGTGAGTCAAATAATTTTGAAAATAGAAACTATTATTAATACAAATAAAATAATATTAGTATTGATATAAACTTTTATAGTATAGTTAGTTCTTGTGCTGGGTGAAGATAAAATAAACCATAATCTACTCAAAATAATATTTACCTTTTGCATGTTGCTAACAAAAAAAAATCTACGTCGGTATTTAAATACAATCCAGTTATACATATTACGAATTGAAAACATATCTGTATTAATAGCCGTTTGCAGAAGCCATACCACGCGAAATCCAGTACTTGAGTCATTCGTATTTGAAATTCCACCTGTAATAACGACAAAAATAGCATCCATAGTCAACCGGTGAAGCTGCTGTGTAAATATACCCCTAGAAGTGCGATTATTTATATATCAGGATGCATCGGAAGAGTACAAAATTAAAATAACGTTCGAAGCTCAAAATGTACTAAAAAATATTGTGGTTTTTAAGTAAGCACTTGATTGTGCACAGAAACGGTAGTTAAGTTTCAATGGGTTGCATTCCACGCATATTTCGGTTATGTTTAGCGTCATATCGAATACGAAATAAGAACGATGTAACGAGGCCAGCGCAGCGCAGTGAAAATTTCAAAATCAAATATTTTCAGAATTTCATTTTGAATTGTAGAGCGTATTATTTCAGACAACAATATCACAAGTAAATGATCTATTACCCTTCTAGAGAATATATTAAAGCGTAAATGTGTAAACTTTATTGTATGTTCCGTCTTATGTCAAAACTTTTCTTCGCTAATCTTCTGAAACAAGGTACTTCGCTAAGCCGAAACGTATTTCTAGAACAATGTAATATCTACTAGAGGACAAGTAAAATTAGGCATGATGAATTATTGGTGTTACGTCTGGTCATATTTGGAGGTCGCCATCGTTGATGCCAACATTTTGAAGAAAATTATGCGATGTCATATCCTACTATATTAAAATTATCTTGTTATTTCTAAAAGTGACATATTAAAGATAAACAATTTTACCCGCCTTTTATACACGCCTGCGTAGTATTCCATTTATGAAAATATTTTATTAGTAGCTATTTGATCTGAGAGTCCGAGAGTCACCAGTTTGATTGGTGGAAATTTAAAAAATTGAATGCATCCGAATTGAAGATTGAGATGAATGTCTTTGTTAAGTTTGAAAAATATTCACGTAAATTGCTTCACAGTAGCTAAAAGTACCTTGAAAAATAAATAAATCGATACATTGCAACAACTTTACACTCACGTCAATATTATATTTTATGATTAAATGTATTGTTAAAATATTTTTTAATGAAATCACATTTTTATTAGTGAAGTTACGATATTTCAAAACCTAGTTCTGTGACAATTAAACTATATTTATCAATAGATAATTTTTTCTATGTATACCTTTCTAAATGGTTTATTATAATTTATGTTTCAAATATCACGAAATTGTTTTCTAAAAATCGTAAATTCACAAATAAAATGTGTTTCTAAAATATATATATATAAATAATTTAATTAATTACAGTGTTCTATCAATAAAATTGTCTGAAAGTCCTGGCACCATCTAGTATATTCTACTAAAAGCTTTTTGAAAACAATTGAATAAATAAAAAGATGATCGCTTCCAAACGGGAAAAAATAGTTGTGTTAAATGAAATTTGGCGATTTATGTACAAGATATCATTGCTTAATCAGTCAAAGCTTTCTACCGGCTAAATAAAGTATCGAGTTTGACAAATTTTTTATTATCCCGGTAACGACTATATTTTTTATGTTATCAAAATTTATTTTATATAGATAAATACAGACCGAAATCAAAATGTATTTTTTAATTATAGAAACAAAACATTTTAGAAGGGAATCGAACACAATCAGAAAGCAATCATCAGATAAAATTAAAATATGAATTTAAAATGTTGCCGGAATTGAAATTCGCTGCGATAAAACCTGTCAACAGAAACAAAATATCATTGCGTAATATCAAAAACAAAAATATACAAAATCTTTCAAAAATAAACCAGTGTCAAAATAGTGAGGATATTGGCTTTCATATTATTTCGGATTTGAAATTTGACCCGCAGAAAAGATAATTTTTTTTTAACATTTGAGATTTATAAAAAATGTTGATTTTATTAACTACACGGCTACTGCTAGATACCAATAGATTTTAACTAAATTAATTACTCGTAAAATTGAAAGTTGTCACAATTATAAAAATGATTAATAAATACGGTTGGGTTTGGCTGTGTGCCCCTCAATTATTATAATATTATTATTATTTTCACATGTCTAAATTAAAAGTAATACTAATTTATAATGAATAAAAAAGTTTTATCTTTTTGCTGTCACTATCATTTATGATCAAAAATTGTGCTTTGTGATACTAATTTTAAGGTTTTCGTCAAAGAGCAAAATATTTTAATTATTACTATTAAGGTCATTCATATTTATAAACTCAATATTTAATTTCTACTCGATTTTGTATTATTAACCTGCATTTTTAAAGTAAATAAATTTGTATCAAAATAAACCAGCATTCTAAAAGTATTTTTTTTAATTCAAATAATTACTATCAATCCTTATTATTAATAATATAATATATTATATATTTTATTTTCACACTTTTGTAAGGAGAAATGCGAGACATAATAATATTAAATTTATCACGTGGCATACATTAATGTCAGCAGCTAGAAATAAAATTAAACTACGTATTAGGTATCGCTAAATATTCATGTTACAAAAATAAATCTAGAAAAAAAAGAGATTCCACTCATTGACAATGTCATAATTATAAACAACTAATTTAATTGAGGTATGAAAAATCATGCACTTCGAAAAGTTTTGTTTTGTTTGGATCATACAAAAATTTGGAAAATCACAAATTTTTTAACTGACCTCAAGATGATGCACTAGCCATGTCTATTAGAAAGGAAATACTTTTTGACGTCGAGCCAAGGATTTAATGCATAAAAGATGTAAAATCTCGTAAATTACCAAATTTTTAACCTTGAATACACAAACGGTAAATAAAATATATTAAAAAAAACGCACGACCTTTTTTTAGACCAATACGAAAACAACATTAAAACTTAATAAATAACTATTTATATATTATGACTTTAATGTAAAGGTAAACAATGTTGGATATAATATACTAAAACTTCTTCAAAGCTGTGATGTAGGGAATATTTCCTTTGATTTTCTTCTCTGAATTCTTAATGGTACGTAAACACTTTATTCCATTAAATACAAAAAACAGAAAGATATTTTAAATCAGGAAAACAATAATTGATTTTGAATCGCTAGATACATTATTTATATAAATTTATTATTATAATTTTGATGAGATCCCTTTTTATTACAATTTTTAAAACATAATTCCTTGGATGAAAGCGACTATCTTTTCAATTATGTTTCTCTAAAACCTTTAAGTAATTGATGCTATGTCTTCCAGGCCATTTTATTTCATCGGGAAGAAATAGATGCCTCACTAATAAGGTAACATATATCGAGTGCTTCGTAGTCCACTGGGAATGAGAAGTCAGCCTCATACCTAGGGCTTCGGGTTCGATTCCCAATTCAATTTTCTCAAATCCTGGTGTTTTTGTGATTTGTTTCACAACAGTAATTATTGGACTTTATGACCTCTGGTAGTGTTAAAAATTAAAATACAAATAGAGTCTGACGACTTTATATAGTATCACTATAGCTTCATTGGTTAAAGTTGTCTATCGACAATATAAAGTTCCGGATTCGATTTTTGGATGTGACTATTTTCTTGATAGATAGATTTATTCTGTGTATTTTTTAAGTGATTTGTTTTTAATTATTATTATAGTTCGATATGAAGCTAGTTAATCTGATCAGTTCATAGAAAATAACCATCGATTAAGTTATTTAAATTCAGCGGTTCTTTTAATTCATTATCATTAATGTTCGTGAATGTCGTCACAAAAATTTAAATACATGTGTGTTTAAAAAACGTGAACTGTTTATGTTGGCATCGACACAACACCATCAGATTTTTTCCTTTCTCACAACATCCGGGTAGATAATACATTACTCTAATTATAAATTAATATTTTGCTGTGGTAAAGTTTCGTCCAGAACATGTGTACTGTAGGTGTTACGTAGAAAAATTATTAATATTATATATATACTCATTGAATATTATAAAACAACGTTAACAAAATATTATATAAAGGTATATTGGTATAGCTTTATTATATAATAGGATTTTCTTGTTATTTAAAGTTGTCGTCCATTACAAATACGTGTAGGCAAGATTAGGATTATGAAATTGAAAGAACATTAAAAAAATATATATATCTTAGAAGATATAATGAGAAATAATACATTTTAAAATTAATCAGTAATATATATATATTTCTTTTTACATTTATTTCGTCTGTACGATAGTAAGAAGAGTATATACGAGAGTGTATAATTTATGTGTCTGTTAGTCTGTGTACATATTTTTTGACTTCAGATACAAATTTTGATTTTGGGTTGCGGTATATTTTAGTTTTGGAATATCAATTTGGTATCTAAATCTTATAGATCGGAATTCGCTTCTAATATTTAATTTATTTTTAATTCTAAAAATTAGAATTATTGAATTTTTTTTGTATGTCTATTATTTTTGGTACTTTGAAATCTGTGAAGAGTTATATACTTGGATAGTATTTTTTTAGTATTATTTTTATCATAATTTATTAGTGATTTCTAATTGTGATATTGAAGTTTTATATGCACCTCCCCATCCAATAATACCGTATTGAAAATGTGACTATACAAATGCGGAATATATTATTTTCAGATATGTAGGTGATAAGATGTTTCTGAGTCTAAAAAATATGTAGGCAGTTTTCCTTATTTTATTTGTGAGATTAGTAATATGTTCTTTCCATTTGAGATTGTTATCTATTATGATTCCTAGGTACTTGATACAGTATTTTTCTTTAATTGACGAACATTGGTGACAAGAGTCTTCTTAAGTACAGGCTTTGGTGTAAATTTTAATTTTAATTTTAGTGTTATCTTTCTGTTGAATAGCAAATCGTAGAAAGTATGTTTTATCAGATATATAGTATATTATCATCCGTTCACTTTTTTATAGTATTAACATCCTCATTTGCAGATACATTAGTGATAGTCCAAGTTTTTTCATTAATTATAAGTACTGTATGATTAAAAGTTAACTATTTATTTATAAAAAATGTGTATTTAACTGCTATAAAAAACCCTTTGAGTCTCGTACTATTTTTTTATCACACTAAATAATATTCATAAGAGATTTCGGAGACAGTTGTGGCAATTTTGGCGGAGATGGAGGAGCTATTTGATTATTGGACTAAGCGCTAGATTCATTATCTTCACTAGATTTTTGGTTCTCTTCCTGAAATCTGTGATTAGATTCTGTGTTGGCATTACTAAAATCGCTGCCATCGTTACTTATATTGCTATCTCTTTATTGTGTTGTTTTAGTATTACGTAACCTTCCCCTTGGATATATGGTTTATAAAAAATAGGTTTATAAATATTGAACAACACGATTCTCTCAAAATCTATTGAAATATCAGCTGGTAAAGCAGATACCAGCACGGATACGTCACTTATGACGCAAACAACGGTAACTTATAGTAACTTATTGACACCCTGGAAAGGCGAAAAAGATAGGCGTGACCGGTAAGAAGATATATCCCGACTGTGAAGCAAATCTGAAATGTTGCTGATTTTTAATCTGCTCGTGGGTTGTATTGTCCCATCGGAACTCAAAGGGTTAACCGTTATGACAGATTCAATGGAGTCGCTGTAAGTTAGTTTATAAAAGCTGTTCTTCCACGTAGATTCCTCATGGCTGACGATCGTGATCTTTATGTACGCCTTCTTGATTATATTTCTCTACTTTTATCGGCATCTTGCAGAATGTGAGGGTTATCACCAGAAAAGTGCTGTTGCTTTTTCCACTTGTTTGGTCCAACTGGGGGGGTTCTTATTTTCTCTCAGTCCTTCTCTTTTCCTTGCTATGAAAATAAGACTAACTTGCTAGTGTCCTGGAACGAGGTGCGAACCCCCGACCACTAGATAGGGTAAATCACACTGCATACTTACATACTGTTCCTTAATTATGGACTTAAAATTATACTTATAACGAAAATATTTTTTATTATTAAACAAAGGACAGAGTGAAAACATACAATAGCCAATTAACTCAAACAAATTTACTATTAAATCAGATATATTCTTAAAATGATTTAATATAAAGTACAGGAAAGTGATATAATGTGTTACATTAGCGGGTTTCTGACCGGCGCAACGCCTGTTGCCATAAACTGTAAAAATGGAAATAAATTTAACTTGCCCTTACTGCGCTCGCCGCGTCGCGTTGTCGAAAATGATGCGAATCAAAATGTTGAATGAGTACCGAAAGTTTTTAATTTGTATTTAACAATACATCATGAATTATACATAATTGTATGTATGGATATACATCATTGCAATCTGTCTGAGCGTGAAGTCAATAGTGAAGAGAATGAAGTATTACAGGTTACCTATAATACCAATACTGACTGGGTGATCAATAAAAAATGGTAAAAACAAAGTGTTTTCTTATTATTAATCTAAAATCTTGCCACATAGAAGTTAGCAATTATTAAAGAAGTATTAGGAGAACACATTCTTATTGTGAAGTTGTAATTATTCAGAACAGACGGTCTGTGATATTTTAAATATAAATTAAATATAATAATTGAATAATAACAACTGCACAATAAGAGTGTGTTCTCATAATAATAAAGTTGTATCAATGTGTCCAAAATTTAATAAAAATGAATTTATAATTTTGGCCTCTGCTATCAGATTACTCAAAGGTATTTGAGATTCTGTAAAAATAAGATAGATGGCTCTTTCAAATAATGGAACGATTAAATGTATTAATATCGAAAAGGTTCGAAAATTTGTCGCTAAAAATATTGTCGCTGTAGCATAGTTGGATAATGCACCTTACCCGGTTAGGAAAGATTCAAAACCCGGTGGCGCAACAACGATATTTTTCGAAACAATTGATTTTATATGTATATCTTTCTAATTAATATATTTAATTCATATTTATTAAAGAAATACATTAATAATTCGAAAACATATACTGAACAATGATGAAATAATAAATTAAATAGAAAACTAATGTACATTGTACATTATCGATATGTTATATGCATTATATAATTAATTAATTAATGCAAAGCATATTTAACGCATATCCCTATAGTAAGATTGACTTGTACCAGAATAACTAACCAGACAGCGTGCGTCACGGATTACGTCATGCTCGTGTATACTGCGCGTGTATTCTCCGAATTTAACGCTATAAACATACATAAATAATGAAACGGCCCTAACACTTGCGGGCTCCGTGGATTCCAGACGCGGAGGATCAACACGTCTCCCACGTTTTTGCCTTTTATCTCGGGATATTGAAGATGACAGTCTGAATTTTATTTAATGTAGCATAGCCAACGGCAAGATATTTAAAGAGTGACAAAATATTAATTAGATTAATATTAATTTCATGATTTTAGCGAGCGACAAATTATTTTTTTTTAAAACCATGCATACATCAAAAAAACTATCGAGCTAACATGTAAATTTAGGGTTTACTATATGAACTCAATTCAAATAAACATATTTAGTTCATATATTTCATCTGTCTCTAAGTGCATGAGATCATTGGCTGAAAGAATGGGATACCGCCGCGCGCCCAGACGAACCAATTCTTTAAAAAAACGTATAGATTTTTCTTTTCATGACTTTCACGTTTTGTGAAATACATCGGTCGTTTTTTGCTTTCTCGTAACAGCCGTCCGCTGCGCGATATTTGATGGACAAAATTTCGTATCAAAATATTTTTAAATGTACCTACTTGAAAAGTAAACTTCATGTCAAAAGAAGTGCCAGGGTGGCGCTCCGGCCCACCCCGGATACGCTGCACCACTGGTTAAAGGCAATAAGATCTTTTAGAATGATTATATTTGAATAAACCAAGATAGCTTATGTTTGTTTTATTAAGGACGCCTCTATAGATGCTCAGAGTTCCTGCAAAAGTCAGGACGCAGTCTTTGATGAGTTGTGAAAGTAACCTTTGTATTTTTTAATGGAAATCCATTGTAGTGTATCTATAAAGAGGAGATTCTTTAATATCTCAAAACTTGTATACTGAATCTCAAATCACGCACACTATTTTTCATTTTCCATATCCTAGGAGGTATCCAAAGTCTTGATAAAGCGCATCAATTTTCCCGGTGTTTTACGTTGTTTCAGTATTTGATGACCAATATATCTTCATAAAGTCTTTGTTGCTATGTAATACATCTTGTTAGTCGTTACTCTAGCATTCGAAACATGTATCCAAGCCACCTTCAATAATAATTAAATTTTTCGCGTCTTTTACGAAAATGTGGGTTTTTATTATTCATTTATATCAGAAGTCATAGACTAGATTTGAGTTTTTTAAAAACTATTACTTAGATAGAACCTTTACACTAATGTAAATCTAATAAACTGAATGTAATTTGCCATAATTAAGAAAATACAAACATTATAAGAAAGACTGCGACCATTAAATTCATTTTCCGCGTGCCACAAAATTCCTACATATACGAAATATATTTTCTTATAATCTCGAAGCCAAGATTACGAAGACGAAGCTATCATATGAATTATTATTAAAAGGTAAGCCTTAATTGAGGTCTTTCTGTGTAGATGAAAGTAGGAGCTCCATGCGAAGGGTTCCTTTTGCCGTGGCACTTGTCATTCGGTCCTATAATATGACTCCTGCTTCTCTCTCAAGATATCTCATTTCGGCAGTATGGATTCTTAATCTCACTCTCTCCGTAAGAATTTATATTTGGTGACCATATACACGGTGAATATTATGTTATAACCCGATGTTGTTTCAACCATCAAAATTTCAAGCGTAGCTCTGGCTGTGTGTGATGAGGTCCGTTGAAACTACACGTGTTGTAGGCCCAATCGACCCAATTCGGATAAAAATAATTTTTCTAACATGTGACGATAGTGATTACCATTAATGATTACAGCATTGCCGTTATTATTTAAATAAAATGTTTTAATTACTTCAACATGTTGTTGACACATTAAATACTCAATATTAAATTGTAATCAACTATTATCTATGATTATTAAATACGACTTAACAAAATTGTACTAAACCAATATGATGGCCAAATAAAATCGGCCTGGAACATAATATTCACCCTCTCACCCACTATTGTTTTTAAAATATATTATTTTACCCTCAACTTGTGGTATATGTTTTTTTCGAACATAAACTATAAACAATCGTTAAAAAATGCAATATTATAAAGCCCCTTCACTATGATGCATTTGTTTCGAAAAAGTTGGGTATTTTTCTGTCCACAAAATATACTAGAAATGGTGTACTAATAAATATAAGTATATTTACCACGTATCAGTATATGCTTTTTAGAGAAATGTAGCATGAAAAATTGTATTGTATCATTGTACTTATAACAGATTAATAAATAAATATATAATAAATAAAAAATATATATTCTGACGTTTAGAATTATTATCGAGAAAAAATACATGAAAATCAAAAAAGGAGTAAACTAAATCTTTATTAGATTCAGCCAAGATTGTACTAGAATTTTAAAAATGGTCATTGTACAAAGAAAATACAAAGCCTCCGAAATGTAATAATACTTTCAGAAAATTTGTTAAAAAATGGGTCTGTGAAAGCTGGAGCACTCTGAAGTTTATTAATAACATTCTGTAAAAAAATATCTGTTCGAGAGGCAAGCTTTTGAAACGAAAACAATTTTGCCTTTGATTTGGACAGTTGCAAGATGATTAATTACATTTCGGTCACTTTCATACGATGGAAACATTAATTCAAGGAATATATTTAGAAAAATTGAATTTTTTATTATTTAATATTAATTTCTGTTATTTATCACTGTCTTCAAAAAATATTTAACGTAGATATGCCATATAATTGAATTACTAATTTTCTGCTTCATTTTTTCCTTTCCCCACACGACAGATTAGCCTAGAAAACTGTACACAGACAAATGCACAGAGAGTCTAGATATCTTTTGTTTAGGCCTTGTAGAAATACAGGGTTGTAAATTTTCATAATATAACGTGACGTATGAAACATACTCAATACTTCATAAAAGTGAAAAGAAAATAAATCCAGGTTCCAGAATATTTTTTATATTAACAATTTTCTTATTAATGATTTTCCATTAATGCACTTTGCATTAAATAAATTATACTGGTATGTTATTGAGGAGAACACATTCTTATTGTGAAGTTGTAGATGGTTTTCAAATAATGGAATGATAGATGTATTCATTTGAATAGTGTAACATATAGGTTCGAAAATTTGTCGTCAATCCACTGCGTTCGTATAGCATAATCGGATAATGCACGTTCTCCGGATTGGAAGAGATCCAGGTTCGAATCCCGGTAGCAACAACAATATTTTTCGATAAAATTGATTTTATTTGTTATTAAACAAATATCTGATATATCATAGAGGGTGATTACCCCATACTTCCATATATTTTCTATTAAATAATATATAATAAAAAATTGCTTTGTCTCTATGAGATATCTGATATTTGTTTAATAACAGTGCCTAATGTAGGTAAATATCCAGTAATTGTGTATTCTTGGACATATTCAAGTATTGTTAATTTAATTTGTATTTATACTGGGTGTGGTTAACATTTTCTTAACTTCTCCCCCAGTACACAATACAATTGCATACAATACTTTTCAGCGTATACAGTGATCGAAAGATCAGAGAGAATATTGGTTTCGTAGGAAAACTTTTTTACTATTTTACAGTCATTATGTCATTGAATCCAACCGCCGCAATCTATTTTTATGTAAAAATTTTAAAAATAGCCGTTACATTACACCAATATCTGTGATCTGTGGGACAACAAATGTTCGCGGCGCAATGTTGCTTTAGTTCAAAAATAGAACGAGAAAATTCAAGATACAACGTTTCACGGGGTACGTTGAGATTCTGAGAAACTGTGTAATGCCGCCGCACTAAAAATAAAACATTACGTCACGTAAAAAATAATATTTAAATAAAGTAAAATAATACAACTGAATGGGCTGACTGCATTGAACACATTGTGAGATTTCAATTACATGTCAACTGCGCACAAGACAGGTGCACACTTAGACAACTGCACACATCAGCTTATTATTCTGCAGCCGTGATTTTATATTGATAATCTAATCTATCTTAACATAACTTAACGTAACCTATCTTAAAGCAATGTAAGCTATCGTGAGGCAACTTATATTAATCTACTCAATATTTCATTACTTTATGTGTGCATTGTATGTGTGAACTTTACACTACAGTGTCTATGTATGTATGCAGTTACCGCGATTTCCGTCTCATAAATATTCTGTCTATATTTTAACGTAGGTAATATATAATGTTTTTTCAGAGGATCCCCCAATAAAAATTGCCTCGAAAATTGTTAGAAATAACATATTTATTTATTCTCTTGTTTATTTTGTGTTTTTTACTTTACCGATATCGATCCCAGTACCTCTCATATGCTAAGCGAGTACTGTGTCATCTTGGCTACTTTCTAAATCGACTGCTGTGTGCAAATGATCGTTTAAGAATATAATGTATACAAAAATACAGTTATATAGAAAATATACTGTCATATTAGACACATCTCATATACAGTATATATTTTAATAAATATAACACATTATTATTGTGATTATAGTTGCAGTTTTTTAGAACAAAGTTCTGTGGTATTTTATACAAATTAGAAAAACATACAGGAAAATTTAATATTAAAAAAAAAAATTTTTTTTTAGAACCGGTAGAATTTCTAATTAATATATTAAATTTTAATTATCACTACATATTCACTTGTAAATCCTTTCGACATATTTTTAAATCATATATTAGTACCCCAGAGGTAAACTGTGTTAAGTCACGAAAAATTTTTTTACAGTAGAGCCGTTTAAAGGTTCCCATGCAAAAAAAAATAATTGTAATCTGACCAAGAGTTATTTTTACTTGAATGATAGTTATTCATTTTATTTCATTATAAGAAATACAAACTACCCCAACGAAAGACAAACTAATTTCTAGAAGAAATAGGGAATGACATCATTTAAAAAAAAGAAGATTTAACACAGTTTATCTCTGGGGTGCTGATATACATTGTAATAATAATAATTTTGATTTACTCTCTTATGTATTATGTATTTAAAAAAATTAACTTGTTGCTGTAATTACATTCGATAGCTAGTACTGAAAACTCAGCTGGCTAGCCTCTGAAACTGTAGCACAATTAATAATTCAAAAAATACAATACAAATGTTTTTATACCATCGCCGTAAAATATAAGACCGACTCCGAAACGTCTCTGAACAGAAGCAGTTTCGCTTTTGTTTGCTGTTATAAATTTACATAAATGGAATGCAATGAATCAAAGTATAAAACGCCTAAACAGTACTAATAAATATGTTCAGTATCAATAGAAGTAATGATTTTTTTTATAAGTAATACATAATATATACCTATATTTTTGAATATAAGTAATAAACATGACAGTTCTCAAGGTAAATAGATTTGAGGTCATAGAGCTCAAATACTACAAATTTAAAATATTTTTTTTCGTGAATTGTGAAAGGCTGAATATGTCCTGAATTTCAGGGAAGGGCGTATTGTACGAGAGGGGTGGAGGTGCGCAAGCGCCGCACCGCCCGGAAATCCATACAGATAGGTGATGGCTGATGTGCGCTAATCCTTCCTCGTACACCGGAAAGGCTTTATGTCTTCTTCAAACACTTCGGGGCCGTTTTAGGTGTACCGATGAAATTTAAAATGTACAAATTTCGTAATTTTTTTAAAATTATTGATATGTTTTTCAAATTATTTTACTGTACCGATGCAAACCGGAATGCCGCTCCGGTTTGTGAGATTATTGCAAATATAGCTTTGGTAAGTGATATCCTTTCAACATCAATTACAGCTCTTGGTCGGTATTTTGGATTCAATCAACAATATTAAAGATCGATAAATATTTGAATAGCAATAGAATTAAGTAATATATAATTTGTCGTTATTTAAATTAAAAATTATTTACCAGTCGAGTCATAGATTAGTAGTCATGATTTCTTTGAAACAGACCATTTTCTTTCACATTTTTTTATTGTAATAAATTATTTTATACTGGAAATAATAATTATATTGGATATTATCGACCGCTAAGTTTTCCATTTCGATCTCTGGACTATATTATTAGATATTCTTGAATCTCCCAATGTAAAATAATTAATACACACACAAATCACAATCGTCAAATTATAAAATAATACGTAGAATTGTTTCTGTAACTCAGTAAGTTAAAAAGTGATTTTTCATTTGAATATTAAATAAATTTGATCAAACTGTAAGCAGTAATTTTTTTTCTGGACCTTGGGTTCTATCTATCACGCGATTTTGTAATTTCTGTTATTATTTTACAATATTCTACAAATAAAATTATTTAGATCGCTTAAATTTACATATTTTTGAAATATAATATATGCAATGGTGTAATATTTTTGGAAACAAATTGAACAACCATTTAAATTAATATTTGAAAATTCATAATGTGAATTTTGGTTTGTAATTTTTATTTATTAACAATTTTTACGTTTCCAACTAATATAGTGATTAGATTAGATTTACATAATTATATATTTTGGTTATAGACTAAAATTCTGTTAATATAAACTAAATTCACGATTGTCTAAAACAGAAATAATAATTACGATAACTTATCGCTCATAAGGTAATATCACTTAAATACCATGACGTTCTTTTTCCACGAGCGCAGGTATAGAGGATAGAGCGCCATTTTGCTGACGAGTATTTCGTGCACGTCCTGTATTTTTGGTGCCATCAACACCGCACCATATATCCTTCTTACGTATTTAAAACGCATCTGACATACGCGATCGATATTACAATTAATCAGTTTTGGACGCAAAATTATAATTTAAATCAGTTTAATATCAACATTTCGACGTGGACACTAATAAAGTTCTCGGATTCTTATTATGTTCTTACAAGACATTTCTCCCGAGGCTGTGGGGATACGAGCTCCATTGTTGCCGGCCCGCTGGGGGACGGGGGAGTGGATTTGGCACGGGGAGGGGGTAATCCTCTTCTGTCATTGGCTGAGGGGATTTTTCTCATTCTCCGTTTGACGTTTTCTCTCGACGGGGATTCTCCAGGTCTTTTTTAATATCACACTTCTTTCTCAATGTAGTCGGATACGTTATTTTATATTTTTCTTCTAAATTGAGAAATGATCTTAGAAAATAGAGAATGTAATTCTTAGACGTTTTTAGATATCCTTGACTCACTTTCCAATCGAATTCGGTAAACAATTGTGGCGTAATTTATTGCATTCTTCTATTCCATTGGTCGGAGTATAAATGGAATCGAAATCGTTACATACAAAACAATGTTTATTGGGTTCATATAGACACACAAAAGTAATATATTACGAAGGAAAATAGTTTATTTATATACGTTATCATGCGTGGTTTAGAGTATACACAGAAAATTTACATATTTCTCGCTTTTTCACATAAACATATTTTCTATATCAAAACTTTTTCAATATCTCGTGGTGGAATGATTTAGATGAAATTTTGTATACAACAAGAACCCGTCAATAATGATAGGAAAATACTATTTTTTTTATAATCTTTTTATATAAAAATCAACGAAAGTACAACAGAAAACTAGATAACTTTCTTTTTGACGTGATGTCAGAATTTTCACATAATTAAATTGATAGCAGATTTTGTTGATGTTGCAATATGTATTATGTTGATATACATCGCGGACAATGACATAAAAAAAAATATATATGAATAAATGGTTGCCCAGATTAGGAATAATGAACATCTGGTTTAACATTAAAATATATGATCAAAGATTTAAAACTTTTATTTCATTATTTTTCATTTATTATTACAGATAATTTGGCATGAAAATATGACTTATTTATTTATTTGTAACTATATAATATAATGTAAAAAATATGTTTGGACTGTGCCCGTCTCACTAGAGAAATTCTGTGTCGAGACGGGCCATATATAATAAGGCTCACGTTTTTGAGGGTTATGTTGAAAAATTACGTGAAATTTTATTTATGTTTATTAACGTCGTTTTAAGCATACATACAGAAAGTAACAGACCCAGTCAATACTATTTAACGAGTGAACACTTGATTGAATTACGACTCGAAAATGTTCAAGGAGTGTGTACAAGTTCTGTACCGTTACGGAAAATGATATTTTTGATTGATTTTTACAAAATCATGTTATGTTATAGAAAACAGTGCTGAGGTAATATAAAATGAGATTAATCTGTAGAGGCTTTACTCGCGCCTCACAGACATGGCTGTTTAACCAAACACTTTATAGCCATTCCTCACCACCTAACACCGACAGAAAATCTAGATGACAATACATCGCGACGCAACCGGTTCGAGAAGCCAGCTGAAGTGATCACTTTTCCCCTGGCCGTCTTCTCGGAACCACCTCCAGTGAGCATCGCTAGTCACTAGCTTTAACTTGCAATTTAACCTCCAAAGGGTGTAAATTCATTTGTGCTTCATCCTACAATAAACATCAACTGATAGTAAGTCTTGTTTCATTACATCAGCCTGCTCTAGCCGCAAACATCAGCACCTATACTAACACGTACGTTCCGCAACATTTATATAAACTGCGACATTCACGTTTGAGATCTGAGGAGATTCATCAGAAGATCAGGCTCACCTTAAAAAAATCCTTCTGGTGTTCATAACCTACAAACTTCAGTCACTCTATCCGAGTGACTCCCAGAAAGCAAATACAAATAATACATAATCAATAAATTTGATACGTTTTTTAATGTAAATGATATTTATACATTACAGTAAAAGCGTAAAATTCAGTAAATGTATTCAATATTAATTATTGTAATAAATCTTGAATTACCACCAGATTTACTTGGGATTCTATCCTCTGATTACTGTCTAATTACTTGGGTCCCAATTCGTTCTAAGTGAAACTCAGTCAATAGTATACGTTATACAGTAATTATAAATAATACATTTAGAGATTGACTAGTTATTCAGAAGAAACTGCGATGGAAGAGAACTGTTACCCCAGAGACGGCCTCTTATAAAGTTCGTTTCCCACCACTCATCTACTCACTTTCATGACACACACACACACATATAAAGTGACTTTTTTTCTTTAAAATAAATAGAGATGCGTACATGGTATACATGTCACTTCAATATTCTTATTATTTTCAAACTAAGCTAAACGCTTGTGCTTTGAAAAAAGGACCAACTTGCTGGTTTCCTGGAACGAAGCTTAACCTGACCACTTATCACTAGACCAGATTCTTAACGACTAGACCGACTGATCGTGAGATTATAGTTTCTCGTTCCCGGAGACCAAGGAATTAATTATCATTTTCAAGGATTTCGTTTAGTTTACTTTGAAAAAACAGTAATAATATTGATATATAACATGTTTCCTTTTAGACGTCGCTAGAATTTTTACTTTATTATTTGCATGTCTATCGTCAAAAATTAAAAAAAAAATCACATTTTCCCATTTGGCATCCTTTGCGTTGTCGTATAACCGAATGAACACGCGATAAAATAAGAAAAGTGCCCCGGCTAGGTGGGTGTAATGTGGTCCACGGGTTTATGGGGAATATCTCTCCGCAGAGTGCCCCATATAAGAGCAGACTCTCTGGGCGATATACGGGCACATCTTACACCTGGATTACATCTCGTCCTACACGCTTCCACGGGTTCTCGCTCTCAAATTCTACACTTATAACATCCTACATAATAAAGTGTCTAAGATTTCTGCAATTTTGATTATTTGTAATCAAATTAATAAAAAGTTTAGATTAAAATAATTTTTTTGATATTATGACCCTTGTCCACGAATGAGATTTTCTACTCTTGTCTCGAGATTCATTATAATCCCATGAGATTTTTATGAGACAACTTTAATCTCGACTTTCGTAATCAACCAAGTCTCAGAAATCTCGCGCCTCACTTCACGCTTATTGTACGTCAAACGTCAAATCTCAGTCCATAGACCATTGATGCTACGTTTATCAATTGAGTGAATTTGAATCCCCCAGCAACAATTAAAATGGAATAAATAATTGTAATTTAATGTCTTCTTTGTCTATCTTTCAGATTAAATATTAGAATTTTCAGATAAAGAATAAGTCTTGTTGTCAAATCAACATCACATAAACGGGTTTGAGTTTTTGTCTTTTGCTCTCTGGGTTTATCTACAGATCTCAGCATGTATTTATAGTCCTGAAATTTATCTCATCTAAATTTTTGTGATTTACTTTAGTTAAATCGTGTCTTATTCTCTGTACGTACATATGGCATTAGGGCAGGCTAAATCGGAAAAAAACTTTTGATATGAAAATTTATTTTTGAATCAAATTCTGTATCAAAAATCATAATTATTATTATTTTGATTTATCTGCGGATTGCATAAAAATTGACTAAATTTTCCCGTAATTTTTTTGATTTTTGGCGTAGAATTTTATTCATAAATATATTTTCTAATCAAACATCTAAACACCTTCCATCAAATATTAGACATACAAATAATAATATTGGAAAACATTTCATCAATTCAAAAGATAAATATGATATATTTCATAATTCCGGTGTTTGTAAACATACTTGTACTGATTCTATATTAGTAAAAAGGTCCAAATTTTAACTTAAAAGTCAAAGAGCATTTAATATGTTTAAACAATCATGGTTTATCAGAATTGATTAGAAAATGATCATACTTATAATAATAAAAAATTCACATATTAAAAATGTTAACATACAGTGAATAATTTAGAATCATTAAAATTAAGTAAAGCGTGTAAAAGCAACCAAAATATTATAAATAACCAACTAAATTTAACCTTAAGTAGTAGTAGTAGTAGTTAACTACAAGATTTATTTTAAAAATATTTTTTTAATAATCGAATTTGAAAACATAACAATTTGACATATTGTTTTGGTTAGTTTATTTGACATCTTGATGAAGCAAAATATATTTTCCGAAACCGGTTGTTGTATTAAATTTACTCCAAAAAGTGGTTAAATACAAAGTATTAAACAATTCAATGATAAAATTATCTATCAAACGAACAAATAATACAATTAAAAAAAAAACTAATTAACATCATGTTAATCAGTATAATGTGAGTTGTATAATGGCCACAAAGATCTCTCAATGAGACTGATGTCCAAGAGTCGGTAAGTTAGGCGTACATAGCAGGTGCTATTCTAATCCGCGAAAATATCTATGTTTACATCGCATCACACTGAATTCTGAACTGTTTTTTATGCGCACTCTAGTCGAATCTCTGAGAGAAATGTTCATCAATTGAAGAAAAATACTGTATCAAGTACCTTGGAATCATAATAGATAACAATCTCAAATGGAAAGAACATATTACTAATCTCACAAATAAAATAAGGAAAACTGCCTACATATTTTTTAGACTCGGAAACATCTTATCACTTACATATCTGAAAATAATATATTCCGCATTTGTATAGTCACATTTTCAATACGGTATTATTGGATGGGGAGGTGCATATAAAACTTCAATGTCACAATTAGAAATCACTCAAAAAATGATAATAAAAATTATTCTAAAAAAAAAAAAGACTATCCAAGTATACAACTTTTCACAGATTTTAAAGTACCAAAAATAGTAGACATATACAAAAAAATTCAATAATTCAAATTTTCAAAATTAAAAATCAATTAAATTTTATAAACGAACTCTGATCTACAAGATATAAAGATCAAATTGATATCCCAAAACTAAAATATACCGCAACTCAAAATCAATATATTTATTAAGGTATCAATTTTTTTAACAATCTCCCCATCACAATTAGAAAAATTACGGACTATCATAAATTTGTAACTGAAGTAAAAAAATATGTACACAGGCTAACTGAAACATAAATTAACTCGAATATACTCCTTCTCTATACACGAGTCTTACTCTCATAGAGAAGAAACAAATGTTAAAATATATATATATATATCCACTGATTATTGAAATTGTATTATATTTTTAATATTAATAAAAAATAAAAAAAACTTCATCTCATCCAAGGACCATAATAATGATTTTTTTATTCCGATTGCATAATTAATTTTTTAAAATACTGTTCTTATATTTTTTATCCATTTAAAAAACCCATTTCATCACTCAAATAACAATTGTCAGTGTTTGTTTGATTTAAAGAGCGTGTCGTGACCTAACACCTCTCTCTGTGATCGCCGTTTAGGTCAAATTTTGTTTGCTGCGACCGTCCGGTGTGCAGTGTGCAGTGTGCAGTGTGCTGACAGATCGTGAGATAAATAATATTATTACATGGCGGCAAACGAAAAACAAATATTTTGTATTACAACAAATTAATTGTAATTGGTAATGGGGGTGATGTCTGGTTGAATTATCTTGTTTGTTTAACTGAGTAAGGCAGTCATATTCATTGAGGGATGGTTGTTTCCTACATTTAGTAGTGCGGTAGGTTCGTGCCGAGGGTTGTACAAAATTGATACAAATACACGGTACATTGTATCATATTCTAACAAATTTTATATTATCGATGTTTAAGAAAGCTCATGGCGTAAAAAAAATCATTACATTAATATTTTTATTTTATTTACTGGCACTAAGGCCAATACGCGGCCACGACCATTATCTTCAGAATTGATAAAACATAATATTTATAAGGAGAACACATTATTATTGTGAAGTCGCAGTTATTTTAGAACAGAGTTTTGTGGTATTTTAATACAAATTAAATGTATCAACTAGAAAGATATACAGAACAAATCTATTTATGGGTATCCAGCGAAAAATGTTCAAGTTTAATATTAAATAAAAAATAAAACTACAATGTTATTCTCATATTTTATTTTTATTATACAAACACGATTTGCAGTCTGTATGGGTAAAAATGTAGTTTATTTTTCAAAATAACGTGCACTGTTGATTTTTTTATTCCAGTACAGGCTGCAATCTTCCTTATCGATTTACGCGGATTGCGCATACTTTCACGTCGAACTTGAGCCACGGTATGTTCTGGTGTCGCTGCTGACGTTGATGGTCCCGGAGGAATATGGTTAACCATTGTCCCTTCTTGTCTGAACTTTCGAACCCAACACTAGATTATTTGCGTGCTCGGCCCATCACTTACTTGTCGAATATTAAAGTGAGTACAAAAAACGCGACGCGCACGAACCAATGAAATCACCGCACTTTAAATATTGCTCAACCGCGAACGTGCGGTGCCCTCCCGACCAGTGACTCATTGCGACTGGCAAATAAGCAAATCACGCGCGTCGAACAATACCCCTCCCACTTACCTTACCCTGATGGTTTACGAGCAATAACAATTTAATATATTTTTTTCAATTTAATTTTGAAGTGAATCATTGTTCCGTCACTGATGTATGGAAGTGAGGCCTAGAACTGGCAGAAAAAGAACGAAAGTAGACTGAATGCAGTGGAAATGAGATCACTTAGGCGTATTTGTGGCAAATCTATTTATGACAGGGTAAAGAATGAAGAAATAAGGAAAGAATGTAAAGCTGATGTTAGTATAGTGAGTAAGATTAAGAAAGGATCACTTAGATGGTTTGGTCGTATGGAACGGATGAATGAGGAGAGAATGCTAAGAAAGATATATGACGAAAGTGTTGATGGCACGAGAAATAGAGGACGTCCGCGGAAGACTTGGCACGACCAGGTAAACCAGATAATGGAGGATAATTCTGTTAGAAGCCTCAACAATCGGCGAGGTTGTATGAGAAGATGTATGAATGTGGACGAGGCGAAAATTGTGTGTCAGGACAGAAGAGTGTGGCGCTCTATCCTCTCTGCCTACCCCCACGGGGAAACAGCGTGATGGTAAGTAAGTAAGTATATAATAACTAAATACATTAAAAGTAAAACGGACAAATTTTTAATATTGTGAGCAATATGTTTGTAATAATGAATAAATAAATAATTATGGTCTTTAATTTTTGTTATTTCAATGTTTATGATAGTGATAATGAAAAAACTCAACAAATATATTTAACTTGAAAATACGAAAAATACAAAATTTGAATTAATATCTGTTTTAATAGTTCTAACTAAAAATAATCCCAATTTTTTTACGATCTCGTTGAGTCATCCAAAGTAATATCAATTTTTCCAGAAAAATAGCAATTAAAAGTAATATTTTCTCACAATTAGCAAGTCTGACCCGCAAGGGGTCACCGGAGTGAACTTAGTCGCTGAGCCGCGACACCCCCCGGCAATATGAAGTCACTTCCCAACATTAACTGCGGCAGATTTTATCAATTACCACCCCTGCTAGTAGGGGTGTGGTCGCACACTCTGAACATGTTTATTCCCTCCCGTACAGGAGACACCGACCGGTTATGCGTCAACATGTTGAGTCATGTCATGGACATGTCGAAAATACCTACCAGCTTAGTCAATAAATGTTGGACTTTCAATGTTTCCTTTCAAATTGAATGAATGAATTGAAATCAAGCTAGACAATATATCCACGCATTCCATATTAAAGAAATACAATCGAGTGAGTACAATTAGTACTCTCATGAGTATGTGTAAACATGAGTGTGTTTCATACACTGTACAGTTCACTGGGAAAGAAGGAAGTAATGAAATTTTGTTACATTTAAAAACTAAATTTGTTAAAAAATGGTTGCTTGGCATTGTACTTTGTGTAGGTACGTACTGGGTATGTATTATTATTTCATTTTAATTAATGAATAAATAATCAAAACATAAATTTGAAGTTTATAGGTACCGAATAAAATATATATTCACCTAGACAAAGTGAGGGGAGGAACTAAAATGTATACACACCTATCAAAAATTGTCCTCTTATTTGTCTGTCAAGACACGCGATTATGTATTATTTTATTCGTTTGGTTTGCAGTGAACGCGCCCGAATTCTTATTCCGACTATTCTTTCGTATGATTCGGTAAGTTATTCGTACTTTGATAAGAGATCTATGTCATGGAAACGGTAGGACGTTTGACTAGAAATCAGATTTTGGTAGCGCAGGTTCAAATCCACAATTGGCCAGTTTATTCTAACAATTTTTTTTAGCTAAAATACAAACTGCTATCTGGTGGCGTCGCAGCTGTATGTCGCGTCACACAGCTGGAATGATTAATTATGTATTAAATTTCTTTTAAGAATATATCTAATCGGATATTCACTTTTTCACTTCTTTGATAAATTATATAATAATTTTAACGTTGATAAATAGATTTTACGAAAACACTGGCCGTGGCAAAAACAATACACCAAACTGATTATGTTGTGATATAAAATATATTTGTAAATTAATTTATTACATATGCATGTTGCACATGCGACCGTACCTTTACAATTCACCCCATATTTGGTTACGAGGGTAGCTACAAGATATGTAACATCAAATCCCGATGGAATGACGTTACCATTGTTCCGCCTTTTAAGTCATTTTCTATTGTGCGGCGGCTCGGGGTATTTATATGGACAAGGGTGATTCGTCGCGGTGATTACTGATTACCTACCTACCATAAAATGAGTGTTTTTTGATGAAAGATATTATTTAGTACAAAAAATATGTTTAAGTAGATTTTTTAATGACTCTGATGGTCATAAATCGAGAAAAGATTAAAAATTACTAATTTGCACGACTTTTGAATTTCAAATTATTTCCAGTTACCTTAATTTTCATTGGTGTATTATTATCCTTACGCGCAATACGTTTAATATATAAAGTGGTTGGGGGTTCGTGCTTTGTACCGGTAGACTACTAGCTAGTCCAATTTTCATAGAACAAGCACTTAGTTTAGTTTTAAAATAGTAATAAAATATTTTGGAATTAAATAATGAATAGGTTATAAATATTTTTTAAAATAAGTAATTATTATCTATCCACTATACAAATTAAGCATTTGTATGTGAATAGAATCTACATAGAATTAGAGGATTCATTTCATTGAATTATGTCTTCATACAAATAAATAATTCTACATGAAACAAGCGATATTTAAATAATTTGAATAATTCGCACAAAAACGTTATTACTAAAAGAACTGCAGCATAAATATTAAATATAAATAAGGTTAATAATGCAAAATAATTGTAATTGTTGTTACGCCAGAAGATATTAATATTACATCAAGATATACAAGGAAGTTGTTTGTATTATAATTACTTACACCTACGTATTACTGTTAATTTAATGTGTTATTGAGCTATTATTTACTAGAATATTAAATATTTCAATTATGCTGTCAAGTTGTGCAACTGAGCGAATAAATAGTAAATAATGTTTCTTAAATAACCAGCCCGGTATAGGTCAGCTAACCTTACGGGAAAAATATTATTTTTACAATTGGCTGGGAAAGGTCGCTCGGGGCAGTTGCAGCGCCTAATGGCGGCACGTGGCAGCACCTCTGACTTCCGGTCGCCATTGTGTCGTCCTTCCGGCGCGCGGGAAACCCTTTGTTTGCGCGCGCTTCCATTCACCTCCCCGCTACTTTGTTTATCCACCCTCTCCTCCCGCGCACGCGAGGGCTGATCGTGTTCGGTGTTTGTCAGTGTATTCTTTAGACAAAAATTTATTAATTTTTCAACCCCAAAGTCGAATAGACCTTTTTTACAGACGGTATGTAGGAAGGTACTTCTGTTAAGAGAAAATACAGCGTTGTCCTAATATAGTCTGGCCGCTCAAAATTCGATGATGTTTAATTTCTTGTATTCAATGTATAATTTAATAACAATTTGACAGACTTAATATGGTAAAAAAACGTACGAATTCTATCTGGACTGCACAATGGATGGATCCAAATAGTCATAAGGGTAATCGGCATAGAATAATTCAAATATCTATTCCCCGCACCCCCTGATTCTCCAAAAGGAAAGTCTCCAAAAGAACAATATCAAATATCTCTAGAATGAGAATTGGGCATTGCCAGGTAGCCTCACATTTATTCAGATCAAACTTAATAGATTCCCCAATGTGTGAGTGTGGTGCCGAGGAGGAAACCCTTGATCATATCTTTTTTGCCTGTCCATTGCGGATCACAGGTTTTTTTTTACAGTAATTTCATCAATAGTCATTTTCAGCTCCCGGTTAATTTGTGTCATCTTCTTTCCCTTAACTCGCCACATTTAATCTATAGATTATATATATATATATATATAATAGCAAAATTTTTGAACGACTATGGTATTTATTGACTTGTAATATAATATTTGCTATTCTATAATATTATTGTGTTTTTTTCAATAAAATAAAGTTTTTACTTGATTAATGGCACAAATCATTCTTGAAGAGTGGATTGCCTATTTAAAAGAAGAAGAAGAAGAATATATAATTTGGAATCAATTAAATATTTCAATAAATCTAAAAAATCGCATAATAACAATTTTTTTGAAATGCTTATATCTTTGACATGGTTTAGATTAGGCACATATTGAACATTTTTGACTCATAAATTAGTCAAATATCCACCCATAAAATATTGTGAACTAGGTCTGTTACATCCGGTATATAATATTTTGTTTAAATACAATATAACTGTGTACGCCGTTCTGTATTTTAATTTTTGTATTTACAGTATATAACAGAATAACGAAATAAAATAACTAAATAATGAAAATTGATCAATATATGTATTATATATATATATACATTGAGTTGGCGGCCGGCAGAAACCTTTTTGCCATTTTAGGAGGATTGATTTGCGACTTGAATGGTAGAAAAATAGCCAATTCTGTATAATGTTATACATTACTTAATTCTACCGCAAAATATAATTTTATTTTAATAATTATACAAAATACTTTGTTTAAACTACTATTTATTTATTATTCTATGTTTCGATACTTATGGTATCTTCTTCAGGAAACAATGTGTACTGAAATTAAAAAAATACAAGCATAGATAAAAACAAAACTATAAAATGGTGAATAAGTAAGAACTAACATGAAAACAAATTTAAAAGGTGACTATTTGGAAAGAGGATTTGATTGTTTATAATATTAAGCTTGCTATTAACACTTTTTCAAATTTCTAAAATTTCAAATTTATCTAACTACCCCCTAGTATTTGTACGTAAAATTTCTAAACCCTTATTAATATCAAAGGAATGGTTTGTTTCCAAAAGGTGATTGGAAAATTCTGAATAGTTATTGTTATTTAAGCATCTCAAATGATTCTTAATTATAATATCAACATTTCTGAAAGTTTTACCTATATAAAAATAATTGCAAATTAATTTGTAGACCTTCGATTTTTTAAAAAAATCATCCTTATCCTTGTTATTTAATATATAATTCTTTAATTTGTTATAAGTGTAAAAAGCTGGTTGTATAGAATTTGGGATACTTTTTTATAATTGAATTTGAAGTAAGATTATTTAAAAACACAATTCATATGTTTACCCACTTAATTATTTATTGATAGTGGGAAGCAATGGAGAAAAATTGTGTTTTTAAATAATCTTACTTCAAATTCAATTATAAATATATCCAAAATTCCATACAACCAGTCAATGGCGGCAACTTGGCCAACATCATATTTTATACATAATTGTAATAAATTAGGTAATTGATAAATAGAAATTAAATTTAAAAATTATGTTTTATCACGTAGTTATTTATAAACAACATCGGCCTGGAATATAATATTCACCCTGTATAACAAATGTACATACTTCCTGTATAATTTACCGTACCGAAGAGTTGTCGCGCGGTCATTCGGTTGCGGCAGTATTTGTTTTTTTTTGAACGCGAAAAATTGTTGAATTACAACGTGAAAAAATATATGTGGAGTTGAACGGAGGGTGCTTTCAGTTTACTCACTGTAACGTGACGTGGAAAATTAAATATACTGCGTACATGAAAATAAATTCATCCAACTTGAAATGTTTTATTTTTAAAGCAGTTCATCCTAATATTAATGTTCTAGAAAGACTTATTCATACAGGAAATCAACACAACATTTAACATATGTAGCGCCTAATTCCAAAACCTCCTAAAACGGATTTCGGAATATTTGTGTTAAATATGCAGTTTTGTAGATTTTTTTTTATCAGCAACATGCAGAACACATTGTTTCTCGCAAAAGTCACTTAAATACATTGATATTGCATGTTCAAAATCAGGGTATGTTCCAAAATACCCCAAAGCAGACAGAGTATATGTTGCTATTCCCTCTAAAATAAAAGAGGTAATAACAACGCTTGTTAATTATCACATGATCTGAAATTCAGTATGGCTACCAAAACAGTAAAAAAATGTACATTACAGAATTGTCTCATTAAATAATGCTAATGTAAAAACAAACATTTTGTACGTTTGATTTCAAAATATACGTTTTCGATCATAACTCAAAAACACATAAAGTCGTTTTAGGGGGTTTTGGAATTAGGTGTTACATGTATATCTTGATGTAAATGGAAAAATAAATAAAATACTTACAACTTTAAAAAAATATAGATTTGTTTTAAAAAGAATTGTTTCACCTTGATTCGTATCTTTGTGGTTCTGATTCATGATGAATAGTTAAATTATTGTAGACTTGACAGAATAGTGGCACTAATAGTTCCAAACAAACACAGGATATCATTAAACTGCATCGCGCTGGAGCGGGAGTGTGTCAAATATCACGCGACTAAAATATTTAATGCGAATGTGTACAAAATGAGCCCGAGACATTTTTCTTTTTTCCCGATGAAGTGAAATGGCACAACGTCATAAATATTTTCACGAATATTAAAATATGCGGACAGAAAGAAGGAGATGACAAACACAGACCGGAAGCGATCCATTTCGGCGGGAACTGCGCGCCGGAAGTCATCCATTGGGCGGAAAACTGCGAGAGATACCGCACGCCACCATTTTCCTTATAATTCAATTAGGCTATTGTATACATTGTTTCGTGTATTACAGAATATTATATTTAAAAATTAAAAACATCTGAATTTATATTCTTAACTATTATGGTGGGTTTTTAAAATGACCAAACTTTGAATAATGGCATTCGGGAAACTTTTGAAACCGAAATGCGTTCGTCAGAACGTGCACGAATACGGAAAAAGTGAAAAATTTGAGGCCTTCTGTCGAACTTACTTTGAGTACTATTACTAATTTATTTATATATTTTGTTTATATATGCTAATAAAACGAACATTCAAACATACCTTTCACATTTATTTATGTAAATGCCTTCGACAGCTGGTTCCCAGGCTTCCGATTAACAATAAGCACACATATGATGTATGAACTGCACTAACCTTTTATTTTTGCTGTGTTTCTGGTCCGATGTTGTTGTTCTTTCAGCTGGGTTGTTTTCTTTAGATTTTGACCGACCGAAGCGCGCACTGGTGGTTTATTTGGACCGCTGGACTGGTCGAAGCACGGGATATAATTGAAAGACGCCTGTCGGTTACCGTCTTCTTAGCTTTCCGAAAAAAAGGGCGGCAGTACTCACACACGCACACACACATGTGCATTATTATAAACCAAGAAACCCAGTGGTGCCAATCGAAGTAACAAGGCGCGTAAACACCATTCATGATTCATAATGTAAAAAATGTTCACTGTCTCCTTAACTAGCCCGACGTCTGTACTAAACGAGACAGATTATATGGTTAGTAAAATATGAGTCTCGGAAATATAGCTTTTTCACCTTTTATAATCAAGAATACTTACCATTATTAATCTAAACCACATTTTGAATTTTCTTTGCATTGTAATATATATATATATAGTGTTATTTTTTTTGTTTACTCTGTTTTTTACCTATTTTATGTACCTACAGTTATAAAATATATTATTATTATATATATCCTTTCTTTTAAATTGTGTTTTACACTTCTACAATATTTCGCTTTTTTTCGTAATGAGCGTTTATTTTAATTTTATACTCTATATATGTGAATGTGAACATTTTAAATTCCAACGAGGTTGTTAATTTTGATTTGAGATTGGTAAACATTAATGTGTACTGGATGCATCATAATCATAATCCGCGAGCAAAACACATGCGATGATGATTCATAGATTGCATTGAGCTGAACTCTATATTGTTCTTTAGGTGCACTCGAGTCTAATTTCCGAGAGAAATGTCATCAGTGGATTCGGTCATTATGCTATTTACCAGGGGCGTGCAGTACATATATTACAAGCAACAAAGCTGTGCATTTACGGATGTATTCAAATTAGCGCTATCTATGTACCAGTAGAAAATTTAATTGATTAGTTCTAAAATCTATTACTACAAACCACCACTGTAGCCGTCGCGCTATTGTCGACCGATGTGGCGATTGTAGCTATTCTAATTACGGTCTTCTATTTTTAAGCTAGTGTACTACTCAAGTCATATAATTGGTTATTTACTGAATTGAAAATTTCTTTCAGTTGATCCGTTTTGTGTGGAGTCGTTACTTATGCTGTTTTTTTAACAGAATAACATTAGAAAGGCTTACAACTGCGTGCAAATCATTGAAGAGTCTACTTCCTATTTTACTATCTTACTGTTTTTAACATATTGATTTCTTGATCATTCTTTGCGTTCGAGGTGCATTTGGAGCATGGATTTATTTTTGATTTGAGAAAAACTAAAAGCAATTGGCAAAACTATTTCCAACGTTAATATTTGATAAAAAGAATTATTTCGTTTAGTTATTACGTGAAGGATTTTTAAACAATAAAAGAATCATGTTCAGTCATAAGAAGTGTTCTTAAAAAAGTTTATACATTTTTTAAATTGATTTTTACATGAGTAAGAAGGTATTATTTAACGTTAAAACTTAAACTTTAAAAACAATATTAATTGTACTTTAAAATTAGAAATAAATACATGGTAGGGTCGTATAAACGACGGATTCGTTTCTTCTAAAGACATTGGTTAAACGAAAGTTTTCATAATTCTATGTACAGCATATATTATATTGTAGTACATATATTATATATGATTGTATAATATCATTGAAAACAACATAACCTAAATCTATATCTACTGCACTTACCTACCTTTTTAAGTCAATAGTTAGAGATTTGATTTAACCAATGGCCACCTGAGACTGATTTTCATGTCTGCATTAATTATCAACAAAAATGATAACGAACGTCTCAAATAATACATGTCATAAATATCTTCATAAAATTTGCCTTGTTTTCAAATATTAAAATTTTAGAATACATTTATTAAATGAAAGTAAAACGGATCTAGATTCGAATTTAAAAAAATGTCCAGATAACGGAATAACGTTTACCGGAAGTGGGACGAAACCGACGGAGAGCTTCCGCCGCATACTGCAAATTTAAAGGGTTATGCTGTCGTTACGTATTTTCGTTCTAACGACTCGACAACGGGAAACCCAATAAATATGCACCCCTCCTCCAGCCTGCTTCAAGCAATTAAGTTGTCAAGCAAAAGTTTTGTAGCATTTTGTAAAAATTATCTCTTTAATCCTAGATATTATATTTTGTTATTTTACTAGAGAGAAATGATTAATAGCGGTTCTTGCTAGTAATTATTCTGACACTAGTATGATAATTTTTAAAATATTACATTTATATATTTTTATTGAATTATTGTTTAGCTGGAATGTGATATCCTTAAAAAAAATGTCAACCGGTTCGAAAAATAATTTTGGTAACAGCTGGAATTAACTAAATATATTTTAGATATTAATCCTGACCATGTTAAGTATATTATTTGTTCTGTTTTGAGGGATATTTCAAAATAATAGCACAAATTTTAATATTTTTAAAATCAGCAATTTTAGCTTTGTGGTTAAAATTCATATTTTTATTTGTTATCTTTGTTTTATTAACTACTTAATTGAGTTTAAATACATCTACCGGTTTAGAAAAATACCATTTTCTCCTTCAGGATGTCATAACAAACTAAAAACATATATTATTGTTTCTCTACCAGAATCTATTTTAAAAAAAACAACAATTATTTAAAAAATAAATTTAGTACCTAACTCAAATTTTAAATATGTATTAAATATATTAATTAGAAAGATATACATATAAAATCAATTTTATCGAAAAATATTGTTGTTGCGCCACCGGGATTCGAACCTGGATCTCTTTCCTAACCGGGGAAGGTGCTTTATCCAACTAAGCTACAGCGACATTATTTTTAGCGACAATTTTCGACCCTATATGTTACCTTTTTTTTTTTGATATTAATACATTTAATCGTTCCATTATTCGACATTAATATATTTAATTCATATTTAAAATATCGCAGACCTATGTTCTGAATAATTACAACTTCACAATAAGAATGTGTTCTCCTAAATAACTCAAATTGTTACTTAATACAAATTTACTAAACTGAGTTAGGTACTAAATTTATTTTAGAAATAATTGTTGTTTTTTTAAAAATAGATTCTGGTAGAGAAACAATAATATATGTTTTTAGTTAGTTATGACATCCTGAAAAAGAAAATTGTATTTTTCGAAACCGGTAGATGTATTTAAACTCAATTAAGTGGTTAATAAAACAAAGATAACAAATAAAAATATGAATTTTAACGTTTTCTGAAGCAATTGTCTAGAATATTTTGAGCAATTTGATTAATTTGGTGCTTTTATATCAAACATATTTGGCATCTGACTATTTAATTTCATTATGAAGAAACAAAAGGTTCGGCGATATGTATGTGATTCTAATAACCGGTGCCAAAATGTAAGGAAACATCACTGTCGCTGGGTGAGCTCTATCAAAATTCAACTCTAAATACATTTCTGATGGAAACGTACGTTATATTTGACTTCCTTTGTCACTGTTGATACAATGTATAAGTTAATATATTAAGAATTATTTCCAGATTACAGAACCAAATCTTCTATTAACATTATCATTAATTATTTTCTAAATGTATTGGGATTGTACGTTTTAATCGTATATATGTCTATTTTTTAAAAATACAATTATAATATATCAACATGGACAAAATTGTTAGAGAAATTATAAAAAATCGCGTGAGTTTGAAAGTTAGTACTTTCACAGTTTATGTGTATAGTTAGTCGAGTGGGAAGGAAAAATAAAATTATCGCGAAATCGAAAGCAGAGTATGATACGAAGCAATAAAAGAACTCGTATTTTTTAAAGTAATAAATTAACAATTATATTCAAAATTTAAATTGATATAATTGTTTTCAAAATTTGAATTATTTTTCTCATTTTTTTTGGAATCTACCTAACTAGTATACCTAGTTAGCATTGTCAGTAACAACATAAACTAATGTCATGGCTACATCAAGTAACTGCTAATTAAGTTACATAAATAATTATATACATAAATAAATGATACTGTAAGAACATACACCTTTGCCTGCGAATAAAGTCCATGCTTTTGTGCTCTCCTTCTTCGAGCACTTTGACGTCAGACAGGATTACCTTCACACCTCTCCGTCCGGAATCATTGTTTAACCTGAAAATATAAATGTACATTCAATATACTTGGACGCAATGATGGCATTTATAACTCAATGTATTATTAAATTTTTGTTTTTCAGGTGTTACATACAGTCAGAATTTAGTGTACATTGTCTTTATTTCCAGAAGAAAAAAATATTACTAAAATGATGCATGCTATATACATATGTACACCTAGAGATATCTTAAATTGATATGATTATCATCAGAATGTTATCAAAAGCATAAACATGAAGGATATAGTGAACTTAAAGAAATAAAATAATATGGAGAGGTAAAAAAAAAATAACTAAGTGAATACAATATTTTGTGTAAGACCATTTTGATCTGCAAAATTTTTATTATATTTATTTTTGACATTTTAAAACATCATTTCTTAGAAAACGCTTACTTCACATTATACTTTAGATAGGTGAGTACTAGGCTTGTAGTATTATTTAATTATAATTTTTTGGTAGGCACAGTGTAAGTACTGAATTCACTAATAAACTTTTTACCTTTCTACCGGGACGAGAAATGTCAAATTTTGTGGCATTTCGAATACGTGAATTTCGAATAACGATACTGTTTTTAAGTTCACAAATAAATCATAAAGAATTCGCCCACGTGTAACATTAATATGAACGGCTACATGTTAATGTACGTTATGTCATCGACATTTCGTATTTGTCGTATCTGTTTGATTTACGTTGAAAACATTCGCTAAAAAGTAATAATATAAAAGCCATTAGTGAGATTACTTTTCGATTCACAGCATCCGCTCGGTTGTTTTTCATCTTGCCGTCATAAATAATTACATTTCTTCGCCAATATATTTTTGGACCCTCAGACTGTACGCAGTTCGATAAAAACTTTTCTGTATATAGCCAAGTACACGTATTTTATGACGTTGTTTATATTATTTTCAGATCGCGCTATCCATGCAAGAGTTTACTATTTATAGCATTGTCAAAACATCTATAATTTCTTAAATGAAAAATCCAGTCTTTGTTTGTTTCAACTATAAACAAAAATTTCACTAAAAATGGAATTGACTGATCGTTGTAAAATTAAAACTAAAAATAAAAGAGTGCTTTTCTTTGATAAATTAATGCACATACACACACACACACACGCGCGATTCATGATTAAAGTCAGCTTCGGCTTCGGCCACCTTTAGCCAAAATATACACCTTCGGTTGCACGTTCGGCTTCGGTTAAAATCTGCCGAAGGTTTGACCGAAGCCGAAGCTTTGTATTTAGCCGCCGATAAGTGGCGAAAACGCACGAACTATTACGAATGGAATAAAAACCAGTTTATCATTTCTGGAATAGTAGGCAACTTATTTATTAAATGGATATATTTATAATTATTAACATCCATAACGCAGAAAATTAAGTAACAGTGCAGAATTTGCATTTTTATGTATACTTTCTAGTCGGTGTTCTAAGATTTCCAAGTACGATCGAACCTTCGGCTTCAGCTTCGGCCAAAAACTGACCCTCGGTCGAACACTACTTGTGATAAATGATTTTTACAGAAAAAAAGAATACAGTGTATATTTTGTTCACTCTAATAAACACGATATATCGAGTAAATGGAACCCATCTTGAACATCTCAATAGTTATGTCTGCCTAGAACAATCAATTTTCATAACCGGAGGCATAGGTTATTTGAGTACAATAACACTGTATATCGTTTTTGGGCAGATCTGAGTTATGAATGCCATAATGTTGTACATCTTATTGGGCATCGACTGATATATTAAATAACCATATAAAATAAATTAAAATAGTATTAAACACAATTTCATCATCACCCAAAATGTCCCTCTATCTATCAACATTTATAAACACCGATATACAGTGTTGTTGTACTTCACAAGGATGATTTTTCAATACTAAAAGTAAAACTATTTTTCTTTTAAGTTTCAAGATGTTAATTATAAAAAAAGGATTTATGATGTTTAATTAATATGAAAGAAGATCCAGTTCAGAAAAAGCAACACTTAAACGATATCCTAGGGCGTGTTTTAAACTCTAGGTTTTAAAATAAATAAAAAATGTTATTTTAAATCGATCCCATTACTTCCTGATTAAATATTTACTTAATACGTTTAGAGAAATCGTTAATACTTTATGAATAAATGTAGGCGATAGATGTCAGAGATATTTATTGGAGTCAGGGTTTACAAAGATTTCGTTCGGTATAAAAAGCGTGCCATCCCGCAAATAATACAACATTGTAAAATTCCGCCATTGTTAACGTTTGCCGCGGTTTCCTTCATTGTCATTTTGATGCAATTTGTCTCCGGCTTGTCAGCCAGCAGCTGCTGTCACGCCTCTTCTTCATCTTGAATGTGTAATAGATACGAGATTCATTGTAAACGTTCTTGAATTTGAGTTAAATAGATACAGAATTTGCGACCAGCGGAACGTCAGATAGGCATGGCGGTTCTCCATTCTTAAGTACATAATATATTTTACATGAAATGTTGTATTTCAGAAATATATATTGAAACTAGAAAAATTATGTACAAAACATGTAACCATACAGTATAATGAGTACATCGGTGAAGAATGTTGAGCTGTTGGATAACTTTAAAAGGAAAATTTTGCGTTATAACATTTATCAGGTTAATTTTTCAGTTAAGTTTGATCGAAATCTATTAAGTACTATAGGAATTATAGTGCCCATAAAATCTGTTACACCTATTTCATGTTTAACGAATTTTATATACCTACATATTTTGTTATATTTGTCAAAGCGATGGAACAATTATACTAATACTTCACTGTCTGAATACTGAATACGTATTCTATGTCAAATAGTATTATATATATTCTATTGCATCCATGTTATGTTATATATCGTTAACATGGGCAATCCGAGCAAATTATCCATTGCCGAATTACGAGGTATGTATTAATTACATATTAATTAGAGTTAAAAAAAAATAGCAGGTCATCTTGAACAAAAAAGCATTGAATATGACACTAGTAGATTATTCAACATAATTCCACATAAGTGGAAAATTACAAATATCTAGAAAGTCCCACATAATGTACAATACTTAATTAATAACACGTATTTTAAAAAAAATTAAAAAATTCAAATAAAATAAAAAAAGTAGAATAACACATGCCAGAAGCTTATTGGATACTAAATTTTAACGCATAAAAACAATTAAGACTATTTTAAGATGTAATAGATATACATCAATATGCTTAAACAACTAACATTAATGATGGCTATGCAAAAAAATATATACAAAATGTTCTACGAGTAATACTGATATACAAAATTGAAAGTCGATTATTGTCATCATACATGAATAAAAATATAAAACATAATTTTGAGGTTCACATTTATCCTCCACAAACAAATCTGGTAGGAACACAAAATAGTTTATACTATTAAGGTTTTAAATTGTTCAATGAACTATTAACAAATGTGTACTTTTCAATTAAGTGCAGAATATGTAGTTCAAGTTTAATAACTGATCATTTCATGTGTTTATTTTCTTTTGTATTTATAATCTCTTTAATGCTAAGTGATATACGAAGCATTTTTTAAAATTTTTTATAAAGCGTTTTATACTTGATGTAAAAAATTTTTTACAACATAATAAAATATAGATACATACATTCAAATCACAAATAACGAGACAGATGAAAAAGCAATTCATCAAAATTCATATCTGGAACACAGCACTGTACAGAAGTATAACCAGGATGATTAACTAGAGAGATAAATAGGTTGTGGAAGCATTCGAGATGTAGTACGGAATAAGCTGGACCGGGAGACTTACAAATAAAGTGGAATGAATTGCACCGATAACAGTTGATTAATATGAAAGAAGAAGAATAGAGTTAAATTATAAAATAATATTTTAAATATGAATTAAATATATTAATTATAAAGATATACATATAAAATCAATTTTATCGAAAAATATTGTTGTTGCGCCACCGGGATTCGAACCTGGATCTCTTTCCTAACCGGGGAAGGTGCTTTATCCAACTAAGCTACAGCGACATTATTTTTAGCGACAATTTTCGACGCTATATGTTACCTTTTTGATATTAATACATTTAATCGTTACATCATTTGACAGAGCCATCTACCTTATTTTTACAGAATCTCAAATACCTTTGAGTAAACTGATAGCAGACGCCAGAATTATCAATTCATTTTTATTAAATTTTGGACACATTGATACAACTTTATTATTTTTTAGAACACATTCTTATTGTGAAGTTGTAATTATTCAGAACATAGGTCTGTGAATTCATATTTAAAATATCACAGACCTATGTTCTGAATAATTACAACTTTACAATAAGAATGTGTTCTCCTAAAAAATAAAATAATATTTACTCTTTTAAAAAATTATTACACAACTACATATTTTTTAATACAAATTAAATGAATCAATTAGAAAGATATACAGATACATTTAAAATACTAATTAAATGTATTAATTAGAAAGATATATATATAAAATCAATTTTATCGAAAAATATTGTTGTTACGCTACCGGTATTCAAACCTGGATCCCTTTTCCAATCCGGGGAAGGTGCCATATTACCATATATACTACAGCGACAGTACTTTTGACGACAAATTTTCACAGACCTTTGTTTTGAATAATTACAACTTCACAATAAAAATGTGTTCTCCTTAATAATATATAAGTTGTATCAATGTGTTCAAAATTTAATAATAATGAATTGTTAATTCTGGTGTCTACTATCGGGTTGAGATTCCGTAAAAACAATGTAGATGGCTTTCAAATAATGGAACGATAGATGTATTAATTTAAAAAAGTGTTACATATAGGTTCGAAAATTTGTCGTCAAAAGTACTGTCGCTGTAGCATAGTTGGTAATGCACCTTTCCCGGATTGGAAAAGAGTTCGAATCCCGGTAGCGCAACAACAATATTTTTCGATTAAATTAATTTTATCTATTATAATATCTTTCTAATTAATACATTTAATTAGTATTTAAAATATCACAGACCTGTGTTCTGAATAATTACAACTTCACAATAAGATGTGTTCTCCTTAATGAGATACATTGTATTTATCGAGAAAATATTTTAGTTGGTACCGGGGTATGAAACTAAAATTTCGCGGTATGTTTTCGACACATTTTGATTTATATTCTGTAGTCTTTTTTATAATTAATGCATCTATTATTTTTTTATATTTTTTAAGTTTAGCTAAATCAACTTTGTGGTTAAAATTCATTATTTTAGATTGTTAACTTTGTTTTGTTAACCACTTAATGAATTAAATACATCTACCGTTCATAATATTTTGATTAGTTTAAACTAACTAAACAACCAACTAAATTTAATCACTAATAATTTAAGTTAGTTACTAAATTTATTTTTTAAATAATATTTTTTTTATAAACAGATTCTGTTAAAAAAACAATATAACATATGTTTTTGATTAGTTAATGACATCCTGAAGAAGAAAATGATATTTTTCATTTATTTAATTCATTAAGTGGATAATAAAACAAAGTTAACAACCTAAAATAACACATCTATTATTCCAATTTTAAAAGCAATCAACTTAATATCGCAATGAATTCCAAATACTTTTGAGTGATAATGTCAATCCAATTTATTAAATTTGGGTAAACTTTAATACGACTTTTATATTTGTGAATTTGAAATTTAAAAACTAAATTTTAACAAAAAATTGTTAATACTTACGTAATATGTCGAAACCATTTATGCCCTTACTGCTGATTCGTTGACCTATTTCACTGAATCGGCGACTGATTAACAGTGAACGCGTATTTAGTATATAATCCATATTATGTTTTAATTCAAGTGACTCGAAGACTGCATAAACTCCATTAAAATAGTAACTATTAATAAGACAGTTTAGTGATAAATGTGTGATTTTAATTATCTAACAATAGAAGTACATTGTGTATAAAAACTTAAGTGAATCTGTTAACTAATGCGAATACCACTTTGGCATCCGTTCATTATTGCACAATATTTTTCATAAATCACGAAATTGTTACGCCACTGCAGAGTGCCATAAACAATCATCTCAACCGTAGTGAAGTGAGATGCACCGCATCATAGAGTAATTAATTAAATAGACGCGGACGGACAGACATGCTAAGCGTCACAAATATGTAGGTAGGCACGCAACTTGACATTTTGTCGATGCCGCGGTGTTCTCTAGTCGCGCTGAAAAGGGTGAGTAGATATATACTTTCTTCCTTTTGATGATGTGGTTATGGTTACTCGAGTAGCGGAGATTATTCCTGATATTGTGACAGGTGACATTTAGTGTTGGCAGCTATAAATTATTCTTAATGTTGGCGGGAAATTACATGCAGTTTTCTATTGACTCGTTTCGTTTCAATAATAATTTTAATATTTTGAAATATATAGGTATATTATACAATTTAAAGAAAAATATTCGGTGGAGTTTACCGATTTTCGAAATCATTGGATCCACAGGTTTAAGAAATTACAATTATTATAAAATTACGATTTCTTAGACCATATATAATTGTAAATAAGAAATCGTAATTATTATAATATATGTATAACTAATTCACCGTCTCGCTGTTTCCCCGTAGGAGCACGAAGAGAGGATAGAAATCCGCACTCTTCTGGCCTAGTATACTACTCTTAACATAGTTCACTTTTATACAGCTTTTGACAGGAATGTTCAGGTCTTTCACGGATGTTTTCTTTTTCCATTGTCTTCAACACTCGCCTCATAGTTACCATCTTCTTTTACTCATTGGTTCCACATGACCAAACCATCGCAGCTACTCTTTGTTAATTTTACCGACTATGCTACAAACAGACCAAAATTTTGTCTTAATTTGCTTATTCTTTAGTCTATCGTACATGTGTATATTTTCCGCACATATGCATAAGCGACCGCATTTCCACTACATTCAGTCTACTTTTTTTTTGCCAATTCCAGGCTTTATTTCCATACGTATTAGCGTTGGTACCAGAACTGTATTATGCACTACTAGTCTTGCTTCTATATAATTTATTTTGTTATACTTGTCTGTAAGACACCGATTATTTTCTTCTTAATTACTAATGGTAATCTGGTACGTTATACAATACAAATAAATAAATAATATCTGTTGTACTTGATTATTTGAACTGCAAACAAACTGAAAGTTCAACTCGTAAAGGTATGTATTAAATTCATACATTTTTTTATAGTGTGTGTCGTGTCTAAAAAAATTGTTTAATTGTTGTGTATTTCAATAATAACATTTTTACAAAATAAATTGTTATTATGTTTTGCTATCGTATTAAGAGCACAATTCGTCGTTAGTTGCTTTAATAACATATTAAAAAAAATTATATCCTTATATTATAAATAAAAATATATTATGAATACACCAACATACGCTAACTCAATCACTAATTAACACTTTTGTACCATTGCGTTCTGCAAAATCATCCCCTTACAGCTGTAGCCTCCCCGTGTGCAGTTGGATAGTTTTCACGATATTAGTTCAGTATTTGAGTTTGATCGAAACCATCACGATTAATAACGATTAATGTCTGGTGTATTCCGGACGAATCAAAATGTGCCGGATCATTAGGGTGTTTCAAACGCAAAGGAAAATTAATTATCAAAATATGTTTAAAAATTAACATTCATTAATCTTTATTAGTACAAAACTATAATCCTAATGATTTCATTGATGTATGTTTTTGGCTTTAACATCTTGAATTGAAATCGGATTGAAATGACTATATTTTTTAGATAGATTTTTTCTGTGTACCCTTCCAAGCGATTTATCTAATTTGCTTTAAAACATAGATGAAATCTGTAATGTCACAATGACGTAGCTGGTAAAATAGTGTGCCGGTTATAAAATGTTCCGGGTTCGAGCCCCGGTGGTGAGTACATTTTTTTGATGAATAGATTTTTTCTGTGTATCTTTCCAAGTGTCATAGTGATGGTTTAACCGGTTTTTTTTCCAACTTTATTTCATACATAACAATTTTTTCTTTTTGACAAACTAGATAGAAGTTTTGCGGCAAGGATTGCCCTTCAATTAAAGTAATTGAGATAGTAAATTAATGTTAAGGTACGTACAAAACACAAAAAAATGTAAATAATATAGTAAAAGTGTAAAGTCGATAAAATTGATTTTATATGTATATCTTTCTAATTAATGTATTTAATTCATATTTAAAATATCACAAATCTATAATCTGAATAATTACAACTTCACAATAAGAATGTGTTCTCCTAATAATAAAGTTGTATCAATGTGTCCATAATTTAATAAAAATGAATTGATAATTCTGGCGTCTGCTATCAGTTTACTCAAAGGTATTTGAGATTCCGTAAAAATAAAGTAGATGGCTCTTTCAAATAATGGAACAATTAAATGTATTAATATCAAATATAGGTTAGTCGCTAAAAATATCGTCACTGTAGCATAGTTGGATAATGCACCTTCCCCGGTTTGGAAAGAAATTCAGGTTCGAATCCCGGTGGCGCAACAACAATATTTTTCGATTAAATTGATTTTATAAGTATATATTTCTAATTAATATATTTAATTCATATTTTTTATAGTAAAAGTGAACTAAAACATTAATCAGCAACAAACAAATTTAAAAAATAATATAATACAATAGAGAAATTGAATAATTAGATAAGAATGTGTTTGACTTTATATTTTAGTGTGTTCATTGATGTTTTTTTTATTTTCCATAGTAGGTAATAATTCTTTACTGATTTTATTACAAATTCTTGGTACAACATATTTTCTCGTTCTCTCTAGTCCCGAGTTATTGTGACTGTAAAACTGTGTTGAAACAATGGTTGGTAATTGATTATTCTTAATTCTTTAGGCAATCACTGATACACTAGAAACTTAACCTCCAACAGATAAATTTCAGTTACCAATCACAGTCACAACACAATAACAGTCACTACCATCAATAATTATATCACAGAATTAACTGTCAACTTTGATGTTTCAAATATTAGTAATGAGATAAACCGTTATTGTGACTGTGATGTGAAATTTGTGTTCGATTATAACGATGATAATTCGAAGAGCAATCACTGGTATACTGGAAACTAAACCTCTAACAGTAAAATATCAGTTACCAATCACCGTTATAAAAGAAATACCAAATGCACAATCACAGTCACAATAACGGTTAGCTAATCACTATCAAATATGTTTTAATATTAAATTGCAAACATTTTTATTCAAAAGTGGTTATTTAAAGCACCCTGAGTCTCTCTCGATAGTCGAAACGTAATCGTATCGCAGCCATTTAACTGGCAATAAACCAAACACCTGGTGCTTCACACGACACTAGTTCACCTGCTTAAACAAGGGGATCATAAACCCTCACAGCTGATAGACAATCAGCGGACTACGCTCTTTATCAATGCCGAGTACGATCGTACCCCACGCGTGGGCGCAAGCTTGCGCGGGGTGGCAAGCGCCTGAAACGTATCAATTTTTAAGCAAAAAATCTTTAGATCTGTGACGTAGTGAGGGTCGAAGGACATAATTGATTTGAATGATACGTGTCCAGGAATTTAAATAAGAAGGTTGTATATTTAAATATTTTCATTTATTTATTTAGACACATATAATATATGTTGTACAACTATAAAAAACAAAACAAAAACAGCGAATCGGTAAACAGATCATATTTTACAAAACCAATATAACTCGTTGAATATGAGGCAAAACACAAATATAAAATGATACATATGAGGCAATAAATGAGAAAATATAGAAAATGAGAGAATAAAAATACTAATAAAAATAAAAGGTGTCGGCAATGTTCCCTGAATTTTATACTTACTACGCGTTTTTAACCGTTTTTTTTGTTCTAAAGATCTTATATTGGACCAAAAACATTTTATTAGTCTTTTAATCTCATAGAAAAAATATTTTTTTAATAGTACACGGAATACACAAGCTGGCCCAAAAAAAGTGAGAACATTTCGTAACACATGAGTTATTTCAAAACATCATATAATTAATTATAATTTTTAATGTATTTTTTTGCACTATATTTAGCTAATCAAAACACCCTATATTGCGTAAACTACTGGGTTTAAATCTGGGCTGTTCGGTGGCCACATGCCTGGCTTAATGAAATGAACACTCACGATGAAGTAGGATGATTGTATTTCTGGCTCGTGTGAGATGGAGTTCCGTCCTGCTGTAATGTCCAGTTATGCTGTAATGTCTAGCTTTACTCCAAGCTTTATTTTGAAACTCTTTGATTATTTTCCTAGCACCCCAACGTTTTTCAATTCGCAGATTTTTGTTCAGAATACGGTCTTCTGCAGTGATTTTTGTCATTCTGGGCAACAATTTGAAAAAACCAAATATAAACAATGGGAAAATTAATAATCAAAGATGGCGACCGGAAATTGTCGAAATAAAACGAAATATAGGTAAATAGGTAAGTAAATAAATTAGTAAACTATTTAAGCTGTTGTTGATATAGTTAAACTAATTTTGATGTAATTATATCACATTTTACGAAATGTTCTCCCTTTTTTTTGGCCACCCTGCATGTTACATCAATATTTTAAAATTAATCTAAACGCTTGTACTATGAAAATATGACTAACTTGATGGCCTCCTGGAACGAGACTCTGGAACCCTCGACTACTAAGATCACTAGACTACTGGCGTAGATGACAGTAGGTACAGAATTTAGCGTAGCGTGGCGAGCCGTTATTCATTGTCTATTGTATTTTGTAAATGTATCAGAATGAACAATTTAAAAAATGTACCAATTAATTGTACTCGTACAGGCCTTCTGCCCGAGTGGAATTTGAATATGTATTTTTTAAATTTAATTTTTATTACAATTTTTACTGTACGCTACTTTTTTTACATATGGAAATGGATAATAAATATATAATTAAAAAAATGTACGGGCTGTATACGAATGATTTATATGATTTGAAAAATTCAACAAACCAATTTGTGAATGATCCGATTTCAAAAAGGGGCGAGCCGATCAAACATCGCACGAAATCACGGGGCGGCCGACAATACAACTTGCGCCATCACGCCAGGGGGGGGAGTCCCAAAATCAATTGTCCATCTATTGGGCACTACACACAGCCGGTTTTATTTTGATTGATATAGTCCTACTTCCGCTGCTCTCGTAACAAAACCCCCGGCTCCACGTCCCGCAGACACATTACACCGTGTTATTCTTGGCCAACAATGACCTGACACGGCTGCACAATGAATCCCGATGGGCCAGGACTGGAGGAGGAGCGAAACGGAAACACGGCCGTGAGAATAGGCCCCGATCCGACAATAGTTGCAGTCAAAAGTGAATTCATATTATTGTGCAAAAATTTAAGAGACCTGTTTTATACTCGCCACAATCCTGCAGGATTACGGATCACTAGATCCATTATATATATCAACATATAGCGGCTTCAATCAGATGAGACTTGGATTTTAATGATAATAATAATAATAATAATGTGTTTATTCCAGCGTGATCAGGTTTTTTTTAACCCGATTCGCCATAAAGGTAATATATATTATGTTATACATTAAAATTACGAACTAAATATAATGCTATGAAAAAGAAAAAGAAAATCAAGGTAAATATTAATATATAAATAAAAAGTAAAAAGTTCACACATATATATATATACACAAAATACAAATATTACATATATAACTACTTCAGTCACGGCCACTGTTGTATATGTAGCTATTCTGTAGGCGTTGCCATTCTCTGGTCAGGGCACCAGTATCTCCGATTGTATCTCCGAAATTCCCGGTCATGGATTGCTTTCACACGTGACTAAAGCGTCTCTCTAGCCGGATGCAAGGCATCTATCTACCGTTGAGGCACTCTTCCAGGCAGTGGTGTAACTATGCCAATGCAGCCAATGCGGTGTATCGGGACCGATGCTAGGCATTAGTCCAAAAAGTCCGCGCCCTGTAATAATTTTGGTATTGACACTTTTGCGAGTATCGTTACTTTTCCCAGTTGGACGAATAATTTTAAAAAAATGCAGTTTTAAAATTTAAAGAATAGTTTCTCACTTGTATAACGAAAATTTGTTGTTTACTTCACACTATACTTTAATTAAAAAATAAAACGTTTAATACGTCATCTTCTGTAATAAACTAATTCTTAAAACTAGAAGATAGACTATTGACTACATGGGGGGGTAAGAGAGCGGTGTTGGGGGGTTAATATGGATAGGAGAGGTGATGTAATAGGGGGTGTTTGTATGTAAAGTATATTTTTATTGTTAGTCTATACTTTCTATTATAGAATGTCTAATTTTCTCCACTTTTTGCATATATGTAATTCTTTTACATTATCATGGACAAAAATATGACCTTCTGATCTTGCAAATATTTTTATATCTTATATAATACAATACACATTCTCTTCCATTTTGCTTTGGGGTCCATTGCCTTTTTTGCATTGGGACCCAATTTTTGTAGTTACGCCGCAGCTTCCAGGTCTTCTTCACCCTAAAGTTGTGCCGAGAATAATGTCCTTTTCTAGGCTGTATAATGTGCTTAATGTGTAACAATTTTTTATTAACTGCCGCATATAAGGCTTGCTGTCCGTGTCATTCGTGTGTCGAGCTGTCCACTGGACACGTAATATTCTTCTCCAGCAATAGGCAGAAGGCGTCTATTTCATTCGCTATTACTGTATTACTGTTCAAGTCTCTACTGCGTATACATGAAGATTGGAAAAATAAGAGTGTGAACAAAAATTTATATTCAAAGAGTTTACCAGAGGTATTTTTACAGCGGACAACGTAGGCCAATCAGAACAGAACTCTTTGTCTAGGGTCACCGAGTTGAAATATAATAAGAAATTGCATACTGGTTCTAACCATTAACGAAGATACTAATTAAATATGTTAATTAGAAAGATATACATATAAAATCAATTTTATAGAAAAATATTGTTGTTGCGGTACCGTGATTCGTACCTGGATATCTTTCCAAACCGGGGAAGGTATTAAAAATATCACGGGGCTATGTTCTGAATAATTACAATTTCACAATAAGAATGTGTTCTCCTTAATAATATATAAGTTGTATCAATGTGTTCAAAATTTAATAAAAATGAATTGTTAATTCTGGCGTCTGCTATCGGTTTACTTAAAAGTATTTGAGATTCCGTAAAAATAAAGTAGATGGCTTTCAAATAATGGAACGATAGATATATTAATTTGTAAAAGTGGGTTCGAAAATTTGTCGTCAAAAGTACTGTCGCTGTAGCATAGTTGGATAATGCACCTTCTCCGGGTTGTATCTATCTAAGTATATCTTTCTAATTAATACATTTAATTTGTATTTAAAATATCAAGAACCTATGTTCTGAATAATTACAATTTCACAATAAGAATGTGTTCTTCTTAATAATTAACGAAGATGTATGAGAATAAGTTTTTATGCTTCTCGTCTGGACGTCAATCACATCTTTAAAAAATAGCGATGGTGGTCCTAGGTCGTGGGGCGTGTCTGAGGGGTGGGAGAGAGGGGGACATACGTCAGTTATTTTTTTTGTATCCACCAAATATCCATCTCATAATTTTTGGTATAAATATATGACTCGATGCGTGCTAGACCAATTGAAGAAAGGTCCACCAAGATGAGAATTATTCTATATGAGTTGAAAATTTCAAAACGATAAAAATATTAATATAATGTGGATAGTATCGAATATCAGTCAGATAAATATATATTTCACAGTATAAATCATTATACAATTTTCTGGAACGCTGGTTCCCGTGTGACATGGGCTTTAGGGCCCTAACCGTAACCGTAACCTTGGAACATTGATTCCGGATTGTGTCGTAATCGATTGAGGAGCAGTCTCAATGCTTTTTATATTTGCTTAAGATATTTAAAAGATGTGCAAGATGTTCTATTGTCTCTTGAGTTAGTTCAGGTGCGCGCGGGCCAGGACGACATGTTATGGATTGTGATGTAGTGGCTATTGTGCTATATTTCACTGGCATTCTGTTGTAAATACTGAAGGTGTGCGGACGCAAGTATATTCGAAATATCCACTTCGAGATTTGAAGGCACGGAGCACATAAATGCACGCAACGAACACATTTTTAATATTTTTAAAATTGGCAAAATTAACTTTGTGGTTAAAATTCATTATTAAAAAAATTATTATAAATTTTCAAATCAAATAATTGAATACCTACCACGAAACATTAGACCGGCATTTTATACAAATAATAATATAGGAAATTTACTCATAAATTCTAAAGACAGAGATGATAAATTTAACAATTCTGGTGTCTGTAAACTTAGTTGCAAAGATTGTGCTGAATTTTATACAGGTAAAACGGGTCGAAATTTTAATATAAGAGTAAAGGAGCATTTGAGATATTTGAACAATAGTGGGTTTTCAAAATTTTTTGATAGAAAATGGTCATGGTTTCGATAAAAAATTATGATTGTCAATTTTGCATGTAAACTGTGTTGGTTATAAATTAAATAATTTGGAATCGTTGTATATAAATAAAGCGTATAAAACTGATCATAAAATTATAAACAACTAACTAAATTTAACTACAAGTCCCATTCTAAAATTTTTTCCTAAAAATTATTCTAGTAATTCTGTATCATCAAGTACTAATTTGAGTTGGGTACTAAATTTATTTTTTAAATAATTATTGTATTTTAAAAATAGATTCTGTTAAAGAAATAATATCATGTGTTTATATTAGTTATTGATATCCTGAAGAAGAAAATGATATTTTTCGATACCGGTAAATGTATTTTTACTCAATAAGTGGTTAATAAAACAAAGTTAAAAAGAAAAATAACAATTTTTTAAAAATGAATTTTTCATTTCATTGCTGGGCGTAGCAGTTCTGAAATTATATATAATATTCCATCTCAGTTGCGCGCGCTCAGGACTCTTAAGAGTAACGCGCCCCTGAAATATTGCCAGTGCGTTATGTCTATTATTAATAATTTGATAGATATACATTCAATGCTTTCATAATAAACAATATTCACGAATGGTAAATTGTATGTTTTTTTTCATCAACATTGTAGAATATATGAATTTTATAACGAGACAAATTTGTCGAGATAATATTGGAGACATTGTAGATGCAATCTCTTGGAGTACGTCGCGTAGACTTGAATTTTTTTATGAGTTTAAAAAGTTGTAATCTTACTGATTCAAAAAGGATAAGACATATCGAAAAATATACGGTATATAACATTAACAATATACTATTTTTATATCTTATGAAGTATTAAATAAAATTTTCTATAATTTTCAGTTAAAATGTAATATATTTTCGTAGAAAGCAATCATTTTGTGGTTTGACGTATTTGATTAAATAAAATACAATCACTTTGTATGAAACCATGAAATTTATTATACGTCAACCTGTTTCTCTTATCTCAAGCTTCGTCAGGTCGTATTTAAAACTGATCATAAATACAATATATATTCAAAATACGTCTTATATATACTACGTTTATATATAATACGTCTTGTCGAAGTTTGAGAAAAGCGAAACCGGTTGACGTATAATAAATTACGTGGTTTCATACAAAGTGATTGTATTTTATTTAATCTAAAATGTATTAATAAAATTAGATTTTTAATGTTTATGAGGACTTCTACTCTTTTGCCTGTCCATTGCGGATTACAGGTTTTTTTACAGTAATCTCGTCAATGGTAATTTTCAACTCCCGGTTAACTTCTGCCATCTTCTTTCCCTTAACAGCCACATTTAATCTATATAATATAATATTTCCTATTCTATAATATTATTACACTTTTTTATATAAAATAAAGTTTTAACTTGATTAATGGCACAAATAACTATTGAAAGGTGGATTGCCTATTTAAAAGAAGAAGAAGAAGAGAAGGAGTTTTACTTAGCTTTGCTTAGCGCGCATTAGTACTCCCGTCCTAGAGGAAATATTAGTCCTGGATATCATCCCTCTCCCTCTATCTGACAAATCTTCTTTTGCAGAATATTTTTGAAACTAAAGTATTTATTTCTATTTCGGATATTAAAAAACATTTTTTATTGTATAGTCCATTGAATATGTATATTATTCAAACACTTAAAAATAGATGGAGTACGTAGACCTTAACGTCAGTGTAATGTTTGTAATAGGCGCACCGGAAAATTCCTGCGTTTTTTTTTTGCTAATTGTGTACACATCTGACCTTCGAGTTGAAACGACGCTTTTATGTTGTGGATTGATTGTGTGTTTACTGTCTCACCTTTTTATGTTTTTACCTTTTTTACTTTAACATATCAATGGCAGAAGAGTTACTATCAATTTATGTTGATATGATATGATTTTCATAAAAAAAAATCTGCCGTTGGAGAAATTTAAAATGTTTCGCTCAAGAAATTTGTCTTGATGGTAAGGCCCGAACCAGAAGATCCGAAAAATACTTAGATATGCTGTTACCGTTGATAGGATACTACATATAATGCTATGTATGGACCGGAAAATGAACTTTTATTAAAACGACTTCTATAAGCAAAATGGTTGTGTACATTTGGCAATATCCAAGAAGCATTTGAGATGTAGATCTATAGAAGATAGAGCTTTTCCGGGCCGCAGTAAACAAATTGGTAAAAGTCAACTCGATAACCAACGTCAGAGGAAGAAGAATAAAATTCAAGAGACAGCAGAAAGACCCTGGAAGATGGAAGACACCCTGATTGAATAATCTAAGGCAATGGTTCAGGAATAATGTATTTTTTATCTCTCAGAGTTTCTAGTAATGCTCAGCTTTTTTACTTGTAAGCAGTATACAACATTGGTAAGGCGTTACAGATAAGAATATGCATGATTATGTTTCAATATAACTATAAAATATATAAAACAATTAAAAGATTTCTTAATTGCAATTAAAATTCAATTTTTTTTAAATTCAAATTAAAAATCTTAATATATTGATGACCCTCGCTTTAATTTATAAATAATTTTATTCTCTTCAATTTCCTAAAATATTTTCCCCATTGCGTCACAATTCACAATATCGTATTTCTTCAAAGTTGTCAAAAATTTTAAGAATTTTAATGAATCTTTGTCAGAAAATTGAAAGAACGTTCGAGACGTTCCAAGATGCTCGTTTATTCTCAATCCGCAGACCTTCGTACTAAAATACGCGAGACTCGAGTCTGCATCTCAACGTTCGCTAAAATGTAAAATTATTCGAAGGTTAACAGCGTTAAACAGACACGTGTTAAAATAATGTGTACTTCATACACAACACTTCATATAGTATTATATATTATAAACGAAACACATCTGTATTCTGTGGACGAATATATATTTACTTAGAAATGTATACACGAGTACCTGTAAGTTTAATGCATATTGTCTCCTTTAGTGCTGACTTCGGTCTAGTTAAGTTTAATGCATATTGACTCCTTTAGTGCTGACTTCGGTCTAGTTAAGTTTAATGCATATTGACTCCTTTAGTGCTGACTTCGGTCTAGTTAAGTTTAATGCATATTGACTCCTTTAGCGTCCATTGCGGATCACAGGTTTTTTTACAATAATCTTGTCAGTGGTAATTTTCAACTCCCGGTTAACTTGTGTCATCTTCTTTACCTCAACTCACCACAAATTATAGCAAATTTCTTGAACGTCAATGGTATTAACTTGTAACGCAATATTCCCTATTCTATAATATTGTTGAACTGCTTTCTATGAAATAATGTTTAAACTTGTTTATTGGCACAAATCACTCTTGAAGGGTTGATTGCCTGTTTGAAAGAAGAAGAAGAAGACTCCTTTAGCGCTGACTTCGGTCTAGTCAAGGAGAATGAATTTCTCTTACATTATATACGTACGTATTACTGTATCAGAAAATTAAAAAAATGTATTTACATGATGTAACAGATCTAGTCCATAATATTTTATGGGAATATGTGCCTAATCTCAACCATGTCAGAGATATAAGCATTTCAAAAAAATTATAATAATTAATTATTTCGATTAATTTAAATATTTTATTGATTCCAAATCATATTAATAATAGACAATAATTAGAAATCTGTATCAAACTCAAGTTATCAATGAAAGATTTGAAATTTTGCGCAGTATTTTTGCACACCTGAAAACGAATATAGATTGAAGCCAAAACGTGACTGGATTGTTGTTCAACTTCAAGAAAACTTTTGATTTTCCCATAAATAAACTATTCTTCTTTTAAATAAGCAATCCACCGTTCAAGAGTGATTTGTGCGATTAATCAAGTTAAAACTTTATTTTATAGAAAAAAGTACAATAATATTATAGAATACGAAATATTATATTACGAGTCAATACTACTGTCGTTCAAAAAATTTGCTTTTATATAGATTAAATGTGGCGAGTTAAGGGAAAGAAGATGACGCAAGTCAACTGGGAGTTGAAAATTACAATTGAAGAGATTACTGTAAAAAACCTGTGTTCCGCAATGAACAGGCAAAAAAGATATAGTCAAGGGCTCCACATTCCTCGGAATCACACTCACACATTAGGGAATCTATTAAGTTCAATCTGAATAAATGTGAGGCTACCTGGCAATGCCCAATTCTTATTCTAGACATATTTGATGTTGTTATTTTGGAGAACCAGGGGGTGCGGGGAATAGATCTTTGAATTATTTTAAGCCGATTACCCTTATGATTATTTGAATCCATCCATTGTGCAGTCCAAATAGAATTCGTACGTTTTTTTACCATATTAAGTTTGTTATACATCGGAATATGGAAATGATGAGGGAAAACTCCGGAAAGAGTGGCCTCCTTGGAAATAAACTATTCAAAACATATGAAAAATACCAACATAATATTGTACATAAACATGTCTTTTCCGAAATATTTATATGTGTTATTGAACGGTTTTTTATTAATGTATTTAAATAAAATTAAAATAATATCTAATAACTATTACATAAATCTGTCGAGAATTAATATACGACATATTAATATACGCAACTCACTTGTAACGGATTAAATTTATATAACGACATATCCTAACAGACAAGACAATTAAATATTGACATATTAAAAAATAAAATACATATTGAAACGCGCATAAACGTAAAATTTATTAAAACGAATGTGAAATTTTTTTTAATGCCATCTCGGGTATCTTATATTAAGCGAATTATATCCCTTATGTACCACAAAGGCATTTTAAGCAGAATTGCATGTGTGTAGTGCGTAAAGTAACACAATTTACTCAATGGTCTCCAGCGGAAGTGACATTATGCAAGGTGATCGGTCGGAACTTTTGCCCCATTGATGGCGGCCCGGCAGTTAAAGTGAATGCTTGTGGATACAATGGCCGCCGGTTCGAATCCAGTGATGTTTACAGATCTTGTGGGTGGAAACATCCTCTTGGCTTCTTTGGGAAAGTGTTGTTTGGAGTGGCATTGATGGATGGCATCAGGCCGCCGGATGGTGGCCATTATTTGTATAACAGATTTGGAATTAAATATAATTTTAGATAATTTCAACAAAATAACATACAAAAATAGTATGCATTATTTATTTAAAAAATATTGTTTGAAATGCGAAATGATCGCACGGAGTTGCGGACGGATGTATAATAAGGGACTGAAATTATTTATAAACATTTTCTAGACATTCTAAGCGATCGCCGACGCACCTAAGATTTTATATTGTCCTTAAACTTAATTTCATTTAAACAAATTATAGATATCTCATAGAGACGTAGCTATTTTTATTATATTTGTATAGAGTGATCACTTCCATATCTTTCCATTAAATATAATAAAAATAGCTTCATCTCTATGAAATATCTATAATTTGTTTAATAACAGTGCCTTTGTAGGTGAAAATCCAGTAATTGTGTGTTCTTGGACATATTCAAGTATTGCTAATTTAATTTTAGCTAACCTGATTTAAATATATGTAATTTCGAAAATTGTTAGTGTGAGTATTTTAAGGATTAGACGAAACTGATATACGTGTGATAATTTGTGGAAAATATTGAGAAATTGAAAAAAAAAAGATTATAAATTATTTTCTTATACAAATTAAATGAATCAATTATAAAGATATACAGAAAAAATCCATTTATCGAAAAAATATTTGGTTGCTACCGAGATTAGGACCTGGATCTCTTTCTTTGTATCTTTCTAATTGATTAATTTAATTTGTATTAAAAATACCACAGAACTATGTTCTGATATTGCAACTTCACAATATAAATGTGTATTCATTAAAAAATATTTTTTAATATGATCCCAACTAATGGTCACATTACCGACAGATCGGTGCCTAATAATCGAGAACATTCTTCCTCCAATAATAATCCATGACGTTCCGCCAACTGTGTACTTGCGTCAGTCTCTTTGGCCGGCGTCACATCCGGCGGGATGCTGTTGTAGTAGTATGAATGGACCTTCAAGAACAAGAGATGGACATTGTTCCTCATAGTTCGGAAAGTGACTAAAAGAATTGTATTTTATTTCAGTTTCCAGAGGTATAGATTATATATATTTTTAAATATTCTATTTTTATATTTTAAATTATTATTTGGAAAACACATAAAAAAAATATTTGTTATAAATAGTATTGTCACAGCTGTGACTATACAAAAATTAACACATTTAAAAGACAATAAAACAGATATAGTTCAACCTAAATTATAGGTAAATACAATTATTTTTAAATACAAATTAAATGTATATCTTTCTAATTAATACATTTAATTAGTAATTAAAATATCACAGACCTATGTTCTGAATAATTACAACATCGCAATAAGAATGTGTTCTTCTTAATAACAATTATTTTTAAATGGTAGAAGAATATTTGGCTTATTATAAAAAAATATATAATACAAAATATCGGTTGTGGTGACACATTCACGATTTAATTAAATTGAGCAATGTTTGTTTATTTTTATATATTCTTTCTGATCAGTGCAAAATGAATGAATGACAAAAAAAAAAATATAATTAAACTAACAGAAAACAATAAAAATACAATCACTAAATTTTGTGTTATATATAATCGATTAATAGATTTTTTAAATGATGGGTTATATATATATTTAATGAATAAAAAATATCGTGAAGTTGCACTTTCAAAACATAAAATTGTAATATTTAAAACAAATTAGAGTCAATTAAATAAATGTACGGAAAAAATTCCATCCATCAAAATATATATGATCGCTACCGGGATACGTACCCGGAACTTCTTCTATTATCTCAGTTAAGTTTTCGATACGTTTGAAACTTATATTCTGTAGTCTTTATAAATGATAAATGTATCAATACGTAAGTTAATAATAATCAGTAAATTTAAACTATACATAAAGAATCTTATATAAAATGTGTTCGTATTTCAAAAAAAAATTATGTCCGTCCAAAAGATGGAATATAAATTTTTACGGATCCAGAACATTCATAAAAAGACATTAGACGAATCGTTAAACATGGCCATCAAAACGGCCAATAAATAAATATTCTCCGCTTTTGCCAAATCTTTCCAATATAACATTTTATTTCGGGTCTTAAAAATTGGACCAGATCAAAATGACATGTTTGTATTTATTTCGGTTGGCGAGTCATCTCGAACGGCGTCGCAATTTTATAGCAGCTGATACTCAGATGATTGGGTTCCACAATTCAATTCGAAATCGAAAAGCGCGAAGAGAACCATTTTATCTCGATTATCGCCTTTTTCCCCAAAATGTCGCTTGTCTCGTAAAACTAATTTATGTTCGTTGATTTGGTCAGATTTATGTATTTTTAACAACGCATCTGTGCGGTGTAAGTTTCTGATTTATTTCCGTCATTATGACGTCATACACATTTCTGAAAGAGTTATTATAACATCGATAAGTATAAAATTAGCTTACATATAATATGATACTGAAAATGTTGATTACTATTTGTATGATAGACAAAAAATGTTAAATTTACAATTTAAAAAAATATATATTTGCATCAATTTTGTGTTCTTTTATAGAGTACGTTTTATGTACACGCACTTATAGATGGCACTAAGCGAGCTGTTATTCGTTGTCTATTATATTGTGTACGCAGAGCAGAACAAATAAATAATACACATCTTTACCATCAAATCTTTGGGACATGTATTAACATACACACTCTAATAGTCTGTCATATTGAATTTGTAGGTTAGGAGGTTTCATGTTATCTCGTTTTGAACTTAAAACGTATGTTTTTACTGCTTAGTCTCTTTGTCGTAACATGATGACATATAACTTACTATATACATATTTATTTTCACTTTATTTCTCAAAATATATAATTAAAGACAGTTTATTTCAATGTACTGACTGCACGCGCCTGAAAATTTTTGTGGTATAAGAAACCAGTGAAATAAGTAGATTGGATGTGTATCTTTTCGAGGAATAAAACACTTAAAATTAATAGTAAAAACTTTACCCTACGTCCCTGGTAGACCAAAGTAGATAGCTTAAGAGCCAGGATTAGCGAAATTGTATTTTTGTACGTTGTGGGAAAATCTAATTACGGGGACCAGTCAATACATCGCATATTTCAAAAAAATTTGACGTTTTTCTAATGCCAACGTCTTAGGGTTATCGCAGCAAAGGTTTTACGATTCATGTTTTTTGAGTGATATTGTGATTTTTATGAGACATTTGATTTCTGAAAGCCGGTAAGGTATGTGTATACTGGATGCGTGATTCTAATCCACGAGCTAAACACATGCGGTGATGATTTCTTAGATAACTTCGCACTGAACTGTCTGAAATAAATCTTTGCTAACTTGATTTAATATCATAGATTCGATTAATTGTCGATGTTGAAATAGGTCTATAAACTTAGAAAATTTTCTGAATGTGTGACAGACATTGCGCGTTTCGTGTGAATTTATAATTAAGTATTGTGAAAGTATAATTATGCTCATTCCTTTATCAAAATATGTGCATCATATTCATTCGCTTGTATAAATATGTGCATCATATTCATTCGCTTGTATAAATATGTGTATCAAGTTCATTCCTGTATCGAAATATCCATGTTCATTCGATTATCGAAATACATTCATTTGCGTGTATCCGTTCCATTCCAGCATCGAAATATTGACCATATTCATTCATGTGTGTAAATATGTGTATCATGTTCATTCGCGTATAGAAATACATGCGTCATGTTCATTCGCGTATAAAAATATTTGTACAATGAACTTGAGTTTTTTTGTGTACTAAATAAATGTTTGTATATAAATGTTAATTTGTGACATGAAAGACGTGGTCATGAAAAAAATAAAAAATCTGAGGCAGTTTGACAACAAGTCGGAGTCCCCTTTCAGGACGGCTGACAACAGAGATGAGGTAGTCGACATGGTTGCCAATATGACACAATAAAGAAAAAATAATCCGTCACCTGACACCAGTCAGAAAATGAAGGAATGCTTGCTCTGACTGAGTTGTATGACGTTTTAAGAAAATGTTAAAATAATAGAATTGTTGGGCAAGCTTACGGCCACCATAAATTTGTAATTGATTGAGCTTCCTGTGACAAGACCAGCTGCGAGGAAGAAGCTTTAAAATTGTGGAGAACGAGTTCAGGAGATGATATATTTCATCACTATTTTTAACAAGTGGCTTTGTGTGATTCTCAAAAAACGCTTCTAAAAACATTTTTTTATTTACAGAAAATTCAGTTTAGTCTTTAGATTTTGGCTGGACTTTAGGACTGCTGGACTGGTCGAAGCACCGGAGGTAATGAGAATCACGCCTTCATTACCGTCTTCTCCGATTCCGACAAGAGGCGGTAACACTCACGTACACACATGCATATTACTATCAACCAGGAAACCCGGTGGTGCCAACCAAAGCAATAAGGCGCGTAAACATCGATATTATCTTCTTCCGTGGCACCACTTCCAAAGTGGGATTTGACCTCTTCCACTACTGCTTCCTACCTATTCCTATCTTGAACCTGTACTCTTCTACTCAAGTGTATTGGTACCCTTGGTCTACCGCCGGGGAATTCATTTGGTCATGATCTTTGGTGTCCTGTCATCTGGTATTCTTTCAACATTGCCAGCCAATAACAGCTTTTAGGGCCTAAAGAATTTTACGGTTGTTTCTTGCCCAATTAATTTTTAAGCTTAATTTATAATCTAATATAATATAATCTAATATAATATGTTGCGTTAAAATATTAACAATTATAACATTTTTTGCCTCGACCAAAACATTTAAAAATGTGTCAATTATTGTTAGAAAAAACACTATTATATTGCCTGTTTACTAGGTTTAATATTACAAGGTCCAATATACAACAGAAAAGTATAACAAGCATCTACGTCGAGTTATTTCATTCACTTGAGACAAAATGATTTGGTATTTTTTGTGACATAATAATAATTATTTAACATGAGTGATTTCCATTTGCAGTTGCGGTACCGTGTTACTAAGCGTGCCATTAAATGGAGGACAGACTGGTGACCGCGTGAATGCAAAATAACATTCTTCCAAGAACACCTTTCCCTCCATTTAGTATTATTTTTCCCCTTTTGGCGCGCAATTTCCGCGTAGATTGAGTTGTTAGCCTGTGGAAGCGCTTCAATATCCGGATCCGGTGTTGCCAACAGGAGAGGATACTCTTTCATGATTGGCTGGTCCGCATTAGTAAAACAATGACCTCAATCTAAAGGCAATGAGCAACAAGGTGATATTATTAAAACTTTTTTTTTTCGTTTGTTGTGAAAATGAAAAAGCCTTTCCTTACCCACTGTGACTTATTGATCGTACTCGAGAGATGTAAATATGAAACTGATAAGTCAGCCAGGTTTAAATAATAATTTTAAACAACATATTATTAATAATATGGTATTATTTAGCATTAAGCTTATGACTGACTCTCACTTTTGTTCTATTTACGAATTAAATATGGTCCAAAGGCACTAGGTTGACGAAGCATTAGAACGATTGACGTAACAAATCATAATGCACGATTGCATTCAAATTGAGCATTTTGGCACTTTGACAAAAGCTTACTAAAATTACAATATACTATGAATGATTTAGAATATTAGAGATGTTTAAACATCGTAGAACGCGCACGTTCTCCCCTCCAAAATGTCATAGTAGAGTTATCTCAGAAATTTTTTCACGAAAATCTTGTTACCATGGTTACTACATATTTCAGTATATTCCCCCTCCCGCCCCACATTCGTCCCCGAAGTTCTTTACCTACCTACGTCAAGGTAAGTATGTATTTTTCATGACACAGGCTAAGTTTAAAGAAATTAGGGAAAAACACAGACAACATATTTTAATTTCGGTGTGCCACCCACTTACGCAATCAAATAGCTTCGCGATTTTTTAAAAAAATATGATTCGATTAAAACGAAAATCTAAACGCTGACAATATAATGCGCATTTATTTTTATTTCAAGATTAATTTTTGAAGAGTAAATACTTTAACTGTATCATAAACTATTGGATTTTTGTGTCCACCAAGAATGTGTTGCAGAATGCCCCTCGTCCCGCAACTAATGTTCCAAATCCCTCTCCTATATGTACACTTTTGTCTATTCATTTACTGGTCTGTGGGGAAAAAGAAAAAATATATTAGACATGATTCGAATGAGTTATACATGTTTACCATTCAGTTGAATTCGCACTATTCACCTTCGAACTCTAAAGACTGTCGCGTGTCACATGATTCGGAACCTATGCGCTTTTTTAATCGTGCGGTAAATTTAATATCTTGTCATTCTTTGCAACTAAATTTAATGTTAGGAGAACACATTCTTATTGTGAAGTTGTATCAAAGTGTATAAAATTTAATAAAAATGAATTGATACTTCTGGCCTCTGCTATCAGTTTACTCAAAGGTATTTGAGATTCCGTAAAAATAAGGTAGATGGTTCTTTCAAATAATGGAACGATTAAATGTATTCACATCAAAAAGGTAACATATAGGTTCGAAAATTGTTGCTGTAGCATAGTTGGATAATGCACCTTCCCCGGTTAGGAAAGAGATCCAGGTTCGAATCCCGATGGCGCAACAACAATATTTTTCGATAAAATTGATTTTATATGTATATCTTTCTAATTAATATATTTAATTCATATTTTAAATTTAATGTTTTTATTTTCAACATTTATAAAGTTTTTAGATTACACCTTAATGTCATACTACGACTATTGGGGTCATTGCCGACCTGTTGATAATTAAGATGTCAATTAAAAATAAAATATGAAACCGTGCATTGCACAGGTTGGTCGTCTAGTTTATAACATTTTCTGAGTGCAGCCGGAATGGCCGATTGTACATTTATTAAATGTCGTAATTTTTTTAAATCTGCTGACGTCACGCGACACGGCTTTACTTTCAGAGGTCGCTCCTATAATAACAATAATTGTAGCAGACACGCCCCGCAGAGTGTCTGCTCTATATGTATATTGATCTAGGTATCAGCCCGTCTCTGTCGCACTCGCTGAAGGCTAAATATATCCGTCGCTCGCTTTTCCGATCACCGTTACGCTCGCTAATGGCTAAAGTTGGACTGTACAGGTGACGTTCTCACGGACCGGTCGGACGCGTTGAATAATCCGTTAATAAACTCTTTGTTTGAGGTTTGGTCTTCACTCCATACATCTCTATTCAGTGCCAAGTCTTTTATTTCTCGATAACTTCTACATCTGAGTCATTCCAACAACTGGCTACTGAATGTTTTCTTCGGCCGTCCACTTCTTGTTCGCCCTTCTCTGTGCTGACGAACCTGAACATTTTCCGCTTCTGTTGAGCGTCATACCGGTATCGTCTTCTTTATTGTATGAGAAAATAAACATAAAAATAATTACAAATTAAATGTATTAATTAGAATCTAATAGAATTAATCTCTTCCGATCCGGGGACGTGCATTAACCGATTATGCTACAGCACACAGTGCACTGACGACAAATTTTCGAACCTATATATTACAATCGAATAGTAGGACCTTTCCTCTAATCACCACGCCACTGTCTACTGACTCAGTTTACAATGTAATCTTTTGTACTTGTTCTAATTCAGATGATTAATTATTTATACACATATTTAAGTTCAGTAGTCTATCGGTTGTCGTGTATAGTTTTTTTCCATGAACTTCTTAAACAGTTTCAAAATGTATTAAAATTATTTGCTATCCACAGTTTCATTTTATATATCAATCAGAACCCAGCTAAAAGCGGTGGGCAAATAACAAAATGATTGTGTTAGGTTAAGTTTAAAATACCAAAATAGCGGCGTGTAGATAACGGGAAAGATCCGAATTGTATAATAAGATATGGACTGAACCCATTCCCTCGTTAAGTATAACAATGTAATTAATTACATTTTTCATGCACCTCTATCGTGCAGTGAAAACCAAACTTTATACACCACTAATGGCCAAAGTTGGTAGCATAAATTCCGTTTTAAAAAGCACTCCGATATATATTTGGCTGGTATTTTCTAGAGGCGCCTGTAGGTAACTTTTACGAACGGATGTTTTTGAAAGCGGTTCATAAAACATGATGTTATAATACTCCATTCTAAATGCAGACCTTCTCGGCATCGATGTTATCGCTTTCGCTGGATAACTTTGAATAAATGTTTCCCGGGAAATTGAATCAGTGTTGCAATGCTAACATGTTTTGAATGTATTATGGCTGTTTGAAATTGAGCAGTAATTGAGAATGGAACGAGAATTTCGACTTTTCAGTATTGAGTGTGTTTTCGTAAATATCGTTTGACTAGAATAAACTTTGAATTTAACCTCTGTTGTTTTTTACCAATCGAAAATTACGCTATTTTTCGCAAGGGTAGACAAAGAGGATAGAACGTCACGCCTTTGTGTCCTGGCGTCCACTTTCACGCATATATGGGGGATATGAATTATGGTCACCAATTTAGAGAAAATGTATTTTGTTGATAATTACATGAATATGTAGGTTACGTGTATGAGCGCTAGATGGCTCATATATTTCACCTGGTTGAAGTAGAAAAATACTTACAGTTGAAACAAGTTTATTGTTAATGGGTCAAAAAGTTACAGATTAGCACGATGCTATACAATAATAATAATGAAAAGTCTATACAAAGGAGCGTTTGCTAGAAATCTTAACAGGAAAGCAGCAGCGAGAGAAGTGGTGCACCTGAGCCGGCCTTCTTTGGTTGCGGGCGCGTGTTATTGGCGTATGATTTATTTATTGTGATGTCGATGTGTTTTGGCGGCTGTTAGGACTTTTTTTTTTACGCAAGGTGCTTTCAGGGATCAGGAAAAGGTAGATCTCCACACATCTTTCCATTCAGGCTTTTTCCAATACCTGGTTTATTTGATCGTGCCAGGTCTTTCGCGGACGCCATCAATTCCTGTTGCCTTCAAAACTCTCCTCATGTCTTCACTTACATGTTCCGTTGAATCTGTTGATTCTATTGAATATATTTTAAACAGGCCTAAATTCGCTTCTCATTTGTTTATTCTTTACTCTATCGTATATAGATTTTCTAAATATGCGCCTGAGCGACCGCATTTCCGCCGCATCTTTCTACTTTCGTTCTTCATTTGCCAATTTCAGGCGTTAATTGCGTACATTAGCGTTGGCACCATAACTACATTATGCACCGCTGGTGTTGCTTCATATGCTAAATTAATATTAGCAATAATTAAATTCAGAGCACTATTCACTTAATTACCCACAGTCATCCTTTTTCGATATCGTTCTCAACCTTGCCGTTACCAGTAAACATACTTCTTTCTCTAATACACAAAATCATTCACCGGTTCTAAGCATTTATTGTTTTTCATAATATCACACTTAGTCATCTGTTCCATCATTAGACAGTATAAAATGAATTGTGATAAATAAAAAATTATTTTATTAATATCTTTAACATTTCATATACGTACTCGTCGACAGGTGTGTAGATTCAAGTTTACTATTTTCCAAAAAAAAAGTTATTTGTTATTCCTTTTTTTTTACATAAACTAAATTTTGTATTACATACACAGTTTTCTTTTTGTCAGTTAATAGTTTGTTACAATTGTAATAGTTACAATTAACAGGTGTAAATGACAACTAAATTAAATAGTTGAGTAGGTTTTTTTTTTTAAATATAGATAGATGTGTACACATTCTTACTATTTTCAAAATAAGCCAAACCCATGTGGTATGAAATTAGGACTAACTTGGTGGACTCCTGGAACGAATCTCGAACCCCCGACCACGAGATCACAAGGCGAGTGTTTTAATCACAAGACCAACAAGCTACTTCTACTATATATCAATATCCGCTCTAAGATTGAAGTCTGAAGTGAAATCTCGATGAGCGGTTTTTTCAATATCAAATATTTAATGTTATGATTCATATATACAGTTTGCCAGTAGTAGGGACTATTTTTTATGTTTAATTTTTATTTTATTACAAAAACATACAGTTTAATTGTAAATAAAAAAATCATAATGATAGCGAAACAATAATTTAACCAGTTACATGTTTTCAGGGAAAATACAGTAAACAGTGAGGATGATTTAACAAGGACTATAATGTACTTTCTGTTCAAATGCAGAAAAAAGTGTGATAAAAAGATGAATATAAAAATATAAACAGAGGAGAGATAAAATAAGAAAATATTCCAGGGGAACGGGAGGATGGAGGAAATGAAAAAAAAATGGGCTAGGGAATAAAATCTATGTGATAAAAATAAAATGAAGGCCATTAAAGTTTATGTATTGAATTTAGATTTAATTGAATTGAAATAAAGGGAAGCTCGGTAGAAAGATGAGTTCTGTTTGGCATTGGTGTTGCAATGAATTTTTTATGAAACCATTTATGGGATATTTTTTTATTTCTTAATCAGATTATAAATGTGATAATAGACGCAGTGCGCGCTTTTGTCATGAGTAGTGCGCGCGCAGCTTAGAAGGGACATTGGTCATTATTATTATTAATTACCAATAATGACGACAAACCTCCTCTTCTCCCTTCCACTCGCGTCATGCGTCACTCAAATGTATTTGATTTAGTTGTCATGTACGCTTGTTGATGAGAGGGATTTCATTTCGCGAAACTATTGTCGTGATAAAAATAAAAATCAATTGTGTGTGTAATAAAAATAATGTTTTAAGTAATAAACAAAAGTAGAACTGTTCGATATCATACCCATATTATCTTTTCACTTTAAACTGTTGTTTTAAAAGATATTTAAACAGTTATTTAAGCAATATTTGAATATGTCCCAGAAAACACAATTACTGGATTTTCACCTACAAAGGTACTGTTATTAAACAAATAATAGATATCTCATAAAGATGAAGCTATTTTTTTATTTATTTATTGGAAAATATATGCAAGTATGGATAATTACATATATTTTCCATTAAATGCCTTTGTAACTGAAAATCCACTAATGTGTAATGTGTTCTTGAACATATTCAAATATTGTTAATAATATACTGGTCAAAAATAAGAAAATATATAAAAATTGAATAATATTGATTTTTCAGACGTATTCTAGTATAATGTGTTAAAAACATTTTACAGATAAAAAATATTGCTTTAAATAATTCAATAAATAAAAATAAAAAAATGAAAAATTTTTGTTTCAGGGAAATGAATTATCAAATTTAGTCCATAGATGGCCGATAGTGTAGTGGTACTCGAAGCGAGTCCACATATTAACATATATACAACTTTAAAAGAATTGATATATATGGAGAGTGATGTGTGAGAATGGTGAACGTTATATTTATATAAAGTGATCACTTAAGCTGACCGAAGACAGGTCGTAAGTCCTGTAATTATCCATACTTTCATATGTTTTCCATTAAATATAAAAAATAGCTTCATCTCTATGAGATATCAATTATTTGTTTAGTTATTTAATCCGTTAATGTGACTGAGATTTAACTGTTAGAGGTTTAGTTTCAAGTGTACCGCGATTGCTCAAAAAATTATGAATCAGTTACCACCAATCATCGTTATAATAACGGTTTCAATAACGTCAGTACTGCATTCACTACAAGTACCTAGAGAAGAATACTCCACCCTCTCTGAAGAGGTGACCATTGAATGCTAATTCATTTAATGACGCGTTAAAAAAATGAATTCTCAACCCTTTAAGGATCCTAGTTGGTGCTTCTGCAGTGCGTGTTGATGATACATGACAGCGCGAGAGAATACGACGACCGGCGAACGAGCGTACGCTCTGTCGCGTGCCGGCACTCTTTGTAAAGGGTTTTCTTTGCTCTTCTCTCGTCCATAGATCAAGTGAGCTCTAAAATTATGTCTCGTCACGTATCGTGTTGTATTTGAGAGAGTGTACAGAAATTACGATATTAATATATCTATATTCCGATTCTATTCACATTCTAACCCTTTTTAAAATATGTTTATGAAAATTTACTGTCTTATAACTTTTGACTGTATCTTCTAATATATATATATATATATATATAATATAGTATATTCTGTCCTATTCAGTACGAAATAAAAAAAAGATTTTTTAAGTCACTATAAATGTCAAAATATGCATAAAACACGATACTAAAAATAATTAAATTATTAGATATAAGATGTTAGAATATGGAATATTGAATTACAGAAAGATAATGTTTTTTTTTCCATATTATGAACATACTTTACTTAAAAGATCTTTACAGTTTACGAATGATTTTAGAATTCAAATCTAACATCAATTTTCGATTTGTTTCGCATAATAGAACTGTACTTATTAGCTAAATAGTAATCTTATGTATTTTAGGATATCCGTTGTATATATACATGTATCTATACTGTATATACATTGTACAACACAGTCAGTGCCAACTAGAAATTGTTCAATTCCAATAAGATTACACAAATATGGACCCAATCGGGTAGAGAGCAATCAGAAGCATGGATATCCAACACTCTAATATACTCATTATACAGTGCCTACACTAATAATTCTCTAGTTCTACAACACTCCCACTACTTTTTTAAATTTTATTTTTTTTATTTCTGACAAATCTTTATTAAATAACACCACAACAGCACGAAAAAAACTGTCTACTTTAACACAGACTTCAGTCTAGCAAAGTAACCAGGACAACGCTGTATATATCAGAGGTGGAGTCTACCCCATCCCACACAATAAACTACGAGTATTTAATTGCAATGTAATTGTATCTTATGTTTATCATTTTATATTATAATATATTCACTTCTGTTACAACAAAAATATGTATGTCAATAAAGTCTAAATAAATAAATCTTAAGAGAGAAATGGTTTTAATGGCACAGTAATAGGCTTGCTAGGGATATATTTTCTTGGCGGATAAGTAGATAGTGAGTTAGTTCTAGGTCTATCTAGAAACTTTATGAAATTTGATTTAGCTACACATTTTATATACATTTTAATTTACTTTGGAGTTGTAACACAATTATTTAAATATAACCAACTGCGACATTGAAATATTCTTACATTTTACATTTAAAAAACGAATAAGAAATAATTTTAAAAAATCTCGCAATGTTGTATATACCTACTAACACAAAAAAATATCCAAAATAAATCATTTTTCCAAGCTAGTATTTAGACTAGTTTTACCCGCATATTACAGTGCGTTATATTACGACAAAAATAATAAATTTCTAAACTGTGATATTCCAATGCAACCTTCAACTATTGAAACGTAGGTATCGGAATTTTATCAGTTTATCGTGGAAAATAACCGAGCGGAGTCGGAGATTATCTGGTAAAAATTGCAGCATAAAAGATAATACTTTACAGTACATACGTAAATTATTGTTTCCGTTAATTTGTAAAGCAAATAATATCATAATTATTAATTGTCCTTATATCGTTCGAAATATAAAGCAATCGGTATCAATACAAGCACTATTAAAACAAATACTTTCTAACGGTTATCACATTGTTATCTGTGTACACCTACTCAAACGTGGTAGAATCAGATTATTTTTATAGGATTTATTAAAATATATTTATGCTTATTAATAAGATTAGTGATGAAGTAAATCGTAATTGTGGTTGTAATAATTATTAGTAATCGTAATGTAATATTAATTTGTCATTACATCGTTATAAACTTTTCTTGAAAATAACGTTAATGGTTCCTTTCATGAATGAAGGAGAACAAGAAGAATTAACGGTTGTTAATGTATTGGTTACGTTAGGTTAGGTTAGGTTACTATAAATTTTTCAATATTTTTTTATGTCTCGACGATATAAATACGATTAAAAAAGGCATAAAATATATAAAATTAGCCAAGTTTCGATCGCTAGGCTACGTAGACCGTACGAGTGATGCACAATCTGAAGAACCTGAAGAATGACAAATTATAAGTAGTCTTTAAATAAGGCGACAAAATAACATAAATTCATTCTTGGGTTCATCAATTGGCGAGAAACAGCTCATTCTTGAAGGTATCAGGATTAAAATCTAAGGATACTTTTTAGTGCCTAAAATGGATACCAAATTTGGTCAACGATCTTTCTTATTTTGTGCACAGCGAATATTTAATATATTGCCACTAAATCTCAAAGGGTCTAAAGTGATTATTAAAATAACAAAGTGGTTGCTTGAAGTGGGATATTATAGACAAAAATCTTTTTTATAACTTTTGATTTTATCTTAACTTGTAAAAACCATATAGGAACAGACCGCGTCTAAAAAAGTAACCTAACCTTTATTTTAAATGTATACTTTTATGCAAAAAAAAAAACCATACAAGGTTGTAGACCAAGGGATAATGATGATGATGATACTACTTTTATTACACCTGAAAAGCGTGACGAAGAAACCGAGATGAAAAATGTATCTTTCATAATTACTTTGCTAACATTTCGTAATGGTGATCTCAATGAAGAAGTCGTTTACTGTGCAGTATTTTTTATTGCAAACATGAAATTTTTTAATAAAATTAAACCGTTTTAAATATCACTTCAAACATCTCGTTTCTGTATAGATAATCATAGTAAAAGTAAAAAATTCTCCGAGCAATAAATATCCACCCTACATTTTCGACACAACCGCAAACTGTTCTAAAATTTAAAACAGATAGGTTTTTGAATCTGTTAACCGCCGCGAAACAATATTAAAAAATGTTCTCCGGCATCCCCCGCCCCCGTGGCAGCCCCATTACATTACATATGGAATGAATAAAGTTTATAAACCCTTGTCAACATATTGCCGGAGGGTAGTCCGAAGAGATAAATCACGTGATCCCAGTTTTGTTTTTCCGAGAGATTGATTTTCATGGTTTGTTGTTTCCTCAGGCAATTTGTTTGGTTAAGTATGCCGTACTGTTTTTTATGCTTTTTCATTTTGCAAATGCGTTCGCAGTGCAGGGAATGCAACAAACGACTTCTTGACATTGTTATTAATTTTATAACAGTCGGATTTTTAGAAAATTAAATAAACTCTCATTTCTTCAGATAATGTTGCTAATTTATACAGAGCCAATTTTGTGTGAGCTTGAGTTTGAGGGCACCTCACTGGGCTGTTTGATCATTAGAGCATACTCTAATAGTATGTTTATTATACATGATGTAACAGATCAAGTTCACAATACTTTACGAGTGGATACCTGACTAAATTACGAGTCGAAAATGTTCAAGGTATATTAATCTAATAATTAAGTATAGTACTTAATCTCAACCATGTTAGAGATATAAGCATTTAAAAAAAAATTGTATTTATGCGATTATTTCGATTAGTTGAAATATGTTCATGATTCCAAATTATATATTGAATACAAAAAACTATTGGTAATCGAATTTCGAGCGAGTGAATCATTTTTTGTTAGATTATTTAGGACCTGAAGCAAAGATATACATGAATAATTGAACAATTTCGCAAATATTTATTTCAAAGTACGCAGACTCCATGTTTAACACGATTTTGTAAAAATTTCAAACAATAATATTTTCCGTAATAATGCAGAATTTGTACATATTTCTTGAAAATGTTCGATTCATATTATAGCCATAAAATATTATGGACTAGGTTTGTTACACCCTGTATAATATAATACCTATTGACGTTTGCCAATATTTTTTAGCCCTTAATATCTGAGTTACCTTAGATCTCAGGGGTCTCCAATTTTCTTCTAGTCAAAGAAAATTCAACCGCATGTTTTATTTTGTCTTCCTCATGTTTTTGTGGAAACACCAATAAGTTTGGAGAATATTCTGTTATTTCCAATCTTGGTAGAAAATCTGACAGGGTTGCTCGCGTCTATGTAACTCCAACTCATGACAGTGAAGAAGTTTCCATTTTTCTTCTAAATCCTTTACAATTCGTAGAATTGATCATTTATTAATTTGCATGTACAAGTTTTTAAATACAATTAATGTAAAAAAAAAATGTAGTTTATTACCTAAAATTCTAAATTATCATATATTTATTTAATTCTTAACATAGTGCATACATAAGCACTCCTATATATGCTCTAATACAAACAAGATTAAAATATTTTATATTATTAAAGCTTATCTTTTATATATATGGTCAGTTTCATTTTAAATCTATTCAATTTCTTCTCCTTTCTTATGTTTTTGGCATTTCATTAAAAAATTTCATCGCACTATACATCATCGATTTCTATGGTTCGGCCTTTTTCCTGAATGGCAATCTCAGTCTATCCCTTCTTCTTGTACGATGCTCGTGCTCATGTTGATTTGCATCAATTTTTCGTGTAAATTCCGCTGATACTTTCTTATTGAGGATTTTGTAAATAAAAGTTAAAGGTCATCATATTCAGATCTTTCAGCATTGCACTGATCCGAGTATATCTATTTTTTCTAAATATTATTCTCATAGCTTTATTTTGCAACACTGATAATTGTTCCATTTCTACATACATCCTTATATATACTTTTCATATATGATGTGAAATGTATATATAAGGGAGAGAGGTTTACACATATATCCAACGAAACATATATCCAATAGATTAGGACACATTTATGCAACAGAAAAAGTATTTATTCTTTAATAATTAAATCTTTATATAAACAAGACGTATTTTTTATATTAATGCATATTATATTGTCGGCGTTTAAATTTTCGTTATAATCGAGTCATATTTTCTAAAAACGTCGCAGTGCTCTTTGATTGCGTGAGTGGCATCAAAGTGATCACGTGGGTGCCATCAAAATGAAAATTTTGGAACAAATAATTTGCGTTAGTTCATATCTATTTATTTGGTGGTCTGTGGTCGAGTACAATAAGAAAAGCATAGTACAAAAGTTTAATTTTGTAGTGTATTTTAGTTTTCTCTTTTTGAATTGTATGAGCATAATACAACCCCCTTGTGTCCATTTTATGCCCTATAAACTTGCACCAGCGGGGGGTCAAACAGAATTTACCTTAGGAAAATAGGATACCCGCGTGTTAAATTGGGGTGGGATACGTAATTGTTTGAGGTACCTATAAAGGAATACACTTAATGGGTGTTGCAATAAGCAAATATAAAATATGAAGACAGAGCCATAATTTACACATACAATTTTTTTTTCAAATTTAAGGTAAGTTAAGTAAGGAGTTGATAATCATGTAATATGAGGTGCTTGTGGTATTGTGGTTACGATACTCGCCTACGGGGTTCGAGCCTCGTTTCAGGAGGCTATCAAATTAGTTCTATTTTCATAACACAAGCGTTTAGCTTAGTTTTGAAAATAGTAAAAATATTGATGTGACACGTATTCCGTGGACGCATTTTTATTTAAAAAAAATATACATATATTTAAATATCTGATGTATCTATCATTCATTATGTAAAACTCATTTTATATTTGAATTATACATACCTAAATGTTATATATATAGAATGAGATCGTTGTTGTTGAGTTTCATTTAATTGGATGTAGGTATATAGGATACAGGTATTGCGATGATTCAAATAATTTAATAATGCTAATTATGTTTTATTCTATTTACCTATTAAATAATTTAAAAAAAAATATTATAGTATATAATAGTGAAATAAATAATGATTTATTTTAAAGTCCAGGAAGAAACTTAACTATTTGGATCTGGTTAACATTGTAGCAAAGCTATTATGGGTTTTGCATTGAACTGTGTAAATGATTATTTTAAAATTATTTATACATTCGATACTTGCTGTTAAACGGTCAATATTACTTTTTGTGTATGTTTATCAGAGCTACCCGCTTTGACACTTTCATAAAATAATTTTATCGACATGTTTGCTTGGTCTAGCTGTGAGACATTCGCAGAGTGATTCAATCCTCGTCCCGGGACCACCGAGTTAATCATATCTTAATTATTTTGCTTAGTTGGAAAATAGTAAGAATATTGATATTACATTTATCTTAACCTTTACCATACCATGATATAAAATACCCGAACGCGGCCATGCTGTCAACTCGTGTTACCGTAAATAATAGTTTAAAAAAATGTTTTTATTAGCTTAAATGGCTTTAATGGTACAAATTTACTCTAAATATTGAGCATTCAATATTGAAAAATAATGAATAGATAAATAATAAAAATAATTAATATCTTAATTTAGAGCATTCATAACGTTCTATACAATGTGTTCTTCCTTCTTATCTCTCTTAATTTAATTAGTGAGAAAAAGATAATTATATTCGTATGTTTGTTGTTCTTTTCACTGTGAAAATAGTGTGCGATTTCTGTCTTTCATATCGCAAATTATATTTTTACTATCATATTAATTATACAACGGATTGAATCGAAAAAATAATTGTTTTTATACGATTCCCTTTTCAGAATTGGTTTTTCACTAATCATTCCTAAGCGCTAATATTTTCATTAGGATTATCTAAAATATGAATTTTATGTTGCATGTATTTAGTGAAATATTACAGGTTTAATTATGATGGTAGACCTGTGTTACTGCATGGTTTGGGAAGGGTTAAGAATACTACATAATATTAACACAGGAATTTTAACTTAATTTAGTATACAATTGAAGTGTTACTTTATATACTTTAATTATTTTATTAAATATAAATGAATGATTTGAAATTTACATGAATGAATAAATCTGCGGATTTTGTAATCGATTTGCCGCGATTCCCCATATTACCTCCATCCCCCAAACTAATATTGTGTACCCACCCTAACTGTAATCGCATGTAAGTTTACAAATAAGAAATCAATAACACTGCATGTATTAGGACATTACCGAGAAAGCTATAAATCTTCATAAACCTCGGTAAATAGAGATATTTGATGTCGACAGGCTATAGAAGGGATTTGTAGACATATTGACGTAGCCAAAGTATCGTTGGTAGTGAAATAATGGGGTGGCGTGCAAGTACCTATACAAAGATAGTACAAGTACCTATACATAAGAGGATAGTGACTGCTGAAAATAAGGTTAACTGATGATCGTCAAAATTGGGGTTTTTTTATTTTATTTTAATAAATTAAGTGTTTTTAACAGTACAAACATTAGTAGGTTTTTTTTTATTCCGACATTATTTCATACATATTACATAACAGTTTTTAATTTTTTCCAAACTGCATAACAGCTTTACGGCATATGAAAGCATTATCAATCAAAAACGCATTAATTTTATATTTACGGGTGTGTATGTAATAAAATAAGATAAAAATTGGAGGAAGAAAGAAAAACTTTCTGCAGGGGTTGAAAAAACGCGTTATATGTATCATACTATTATTAACACTAACATAGTACACCATGCATTTATTCAATCCATATTACAATATGGCATCATTAGTTGGGGATCAGCTTATAATACCAGCCTGATTCCAGTAAAAAATGTACTAAAAGTAATACTAAAAAATCCAAAGAATTATACGACAAAATTACTTTTCGAAGAATTCAAAGTACCGACATTTTGTGATCTATTATTCAAATACTAAAAGAAAAAGAAAAATATCATTTTAACATTGAAAATCGTATTAGGTTTAAATTTGTATTTTCATGCTCAAAAATTAACAGCTCACCCGAAAACATCTGGAAGATTAATGATAACAAAGAAATGATGCTAAAAAATGCTTTAACGATAAACATGTGCCCCAAAATTTATAATATTTTTATAACGTTGTATTTTTTTAAATTATAATATGTAATCCTCTTTGCTCAAGTACATGTTTTTTAGAGAATTTGTAGAACTAAAAAAAACTCATTATTGTATTGTATCACTGTAAGTATAACAGATTAATAAAATTAAAATTAAAATGTTCGCCCCGCTCCACCTTGTATACAAATCATTGTATTTTGTTTAGATCTCTTCAAATGTCGTCTGAATTTTATTTAATGTTCAGATTTTATAAAATGTTATGTGCTATATTTTATTCAGTTTCGTGACATATTTTACTTTCAACTTCAAAATTTCCAAAAAACATGTCATTTGTTAAAAATTTGTTGATACATAATGTTTTTAATTAATAATAAAATAAGCTTGTAAACAACTAATTTTATATGAATGACACTAAAATGTGTATAGTTTGATGGGCTGGAAGTTTTCTCAGTTGATAGGGGCATCCGGACAGCAACAGATTAGTTTAGGTATATTTGGGATTCGCACAGGGCTCAGGCATTTACTTATAAATCTGAAATACTAAGATTTATGTAGGACAATCTACAAGGTTCAGTAAAAAAAACCGTTTACCGGACTCTGACACATGAATCATACCACCCCTGCACAGAATATGTTTTTCTGGTTTGCCCCCTTCACCCTCATATACAGACCAGTGTACATACTTTATTCCCTTTATTTCTTTTTCATCTTACGTAACTATAACATAGTGTGTTTAAACTTTTTTACATTTTCACTGCGTATGATAATTTGTAAAAAAGTGCAGTATGCACGAGAAGAGTTTTTTTAAGTAAGTACTAGATTTTTTTTTAAAGAAACACAACATAATTTTTACAACATTGTACATTCTTCGGATGCTACACACCTTAAACTACTTCTCAACATAGTCGTAAACATTATTAAGGCATTTGTCATAACGGGGCACCATTTTTTGTATACCTTCGTCATAGAACGACACCGTCTGGGATGAAAACCATGTCTGTATTCCGTCTTTGAGTTTATCATCGCCATCAAAACGCTTGCCACCATGGGACCGCTTCAGATGAAGGAAAATATGGAAATCACTTGGAGCCAAATCAGGACAAAACAGGACACCCTTGGCTGGTTTCATGTTTCGTGCAATCAAGAAACGAATCAGGTACTACAAGATGGCCTCACTATGTGAATGTCTCTAAAGTTGCATGTGGTGAGTCCACAATTGAAGAAAACCTTTGCGCATGTGCAACATCGCATCCGCAGCTCTACACCGGAATGTCCGACAACGGTAGGTACTTACTTAAAAAACGTGCCTCGTATATGTTGTTTATTACCATTTATCTATCTAAGTAGTATTATCTGCGTCTGCTATCAGTTTACTCAAAGGTATTTGAGATTCTGTAAAAATAAGGTAGATGGCTCTGTCAAATGATGGAACGATTAAATGTATTAATATCAAAAAGGTAACATATAGGGTCGAAAATTGTCGCTAAAAATAATGTCGCTGTAACTTAGTTGGATAAAGCACCTTCCCCGGTTAGAAAAGAAATCCAGGTTCGAATCCCGGTGGCGCAACAACAATATTTTTCGATTAAATTGATTATATATGTATATCTTTATAATTAATATATTTAATTCATATTTAGTATTATTATTATTATACTTTTAATTTATTTTTTATATATTACTACCACACTACATATATATTCTTATTAATCATTGATCGAGTTATTGTAACCACCGTGTCCATGTATTTACATTCTTATCGATTGAATTATTGTAAGTAATGTATGTATTAACTCTACTTGTTTAATTTTTTTATACACGATGTTCATTATTGTATGTATCTTCATCGATATTGCTTGAGCTATTTCGCAACCAACCTGTAGCAAATGATACAGAGAAAACACTGTCCACCTCGATACAGACTGATTTAGTGAGGTGGGTAGGGGTCACATGAAATAATGAAACTATTAAAATAAATAAATAACTACATGTATTGTTTTAGTCTCTTCAAACGCGAATTTTTATTTCAAGTTCAGATGTTTTGTGTTATGGATTTTATGCAAATATTTTATTTAATACTTGCATATTTTCTATAAAATATTGTAAATTTTTATCTCACTTTTTTAAACGCAGTTTCGTGACATATTTTACCCGGGAACCTTCCGAAAACACATATTCTATGTTTAAAATAAACTTACGTAATGTTTATAGTGAGCTCACTTAGTTTGAGCGGCAATTGAATAATTTCCCTATGTATACAGAATGTAACAGACCTAGTCCACAATATTTTATGGGTAAATATCTGACTAAATAACGAGTCGAAAATGTTAAAGGAATATGTGCATAATCTTAACTGTTGTGGAAATCTTTATTATTTTGAATTTCAAAGTCAATATACTTAATTATTAATCTATATCTTTGATTTAGGCCCTAAATATTCTAACTGTTCTAAAAATTAGTCTGGCCACTAAAAATTCGATGAACTTTAATTTTTTGTATTCAATATGTATATATTTTGGAATTAATAATTAAAATATTTCAATTAATCAAAATAATCACGATTTTTTTAAAATGCTTATATCTCTGATATGGTTGAGATTGGGCACGTATTCTTTAAACATTTTTGACTCGTAATTAAGTCAGGTATCCACCAATATTGTGGACTAGATTTGTTACATCCTGTATATGTACTCGTATAACATATTCAAAACTGTTTTTAATACAAATCAATAAGCCTTTGTCCCCGTAATCTGTTGTTCTAATGTTCATTGACGATACATTATTAAAATCGTGCCTCGACATTAATAAGGCAGATGTGTTCGTTTAAATCCTTTCTAGACTTTCAATTCTGCAATTCCCTGCGTGGTCGCCCAGCGGCTATCATCAACTACCCGATCCATCACGAGCTGTCATTTGCGAACAGGTTTATTGCTAACTTCGGGCGGCCCAGCTTAATTACACTGCTAACTGGCAACTAACCTTTATATTCAATAAATTTCTTACGATGTATAATAATTGAATTTGTTGTTAATCCTCGCAATTGTTTTGGTACCCAACGACATTAAGATTTTACGTATTTGATCAATGATGTAAACAACCACTATCGCGAGCTTTGTGTGTGGGATATATGACGTAATGGGCAGTGGCATACCTGAAAAAATTCAGCCCCAAAGTAAAATGAAAAATCTCCTGTATGTATATTATATGTAGAATATTAGTAAGTACTAAGCTTCAAAACAGAATTTATCTTTCGCCTCCAATAATATTTACATATTTATGGAAAAACAAAGTGTGTTTTTAGTCATTAACCCTTCCCAAACCATGCAGTAACATAGGTCTACCATCATGATTAAACCTGTAATATTTTGGTAAATGCATGCAACATAAAATTAATATTTTAGATAATCCTAAAGAAAATATTAGCGCTTAGGAATGACTAGTGAAAAACCAATTATGAAAAGCGAATCGTACAAAAACAATTATTTTTTCCATTTAATCCGTTGTAAAATTAATACGTTGGTAAAAATACCATTTGTGATATAAAAGACAGAGATCACACACTATTTTCACAGTGAAAAGAATAATAAACATACAAATATAATTGTCTCTTTCTCACTGATTAAATGAAGAGAGATAAGAAGGAAGGGCACATTGTATAGGACTTAATGAATGCTCTAAATTATGTTATTAATCATTTTTTTCAAAATTGAACACTCTATATTTAGAGTAAATTCGTGCCATTAAAGCCATTTAAGCTAATAAAAACATTTTTTCTAACTGTTATTTACAGTACCACGAGTTGACAGCATGGCTGCGTTCGGGTATTTTATGTCATGATATGGTAAAGGTTAACATGCACTTGCCACTGAAAAAAATCGTTTAAAAACGTAAGATAAATATTTCGGTAACATTTGACTATACTTTCTAAAAACTATTGATCGATATTAGAGCTGGAAATAGGGCGCGGAACTTTTGGCCTTCTATCTAGTGTGGGCCTCAATGCACCGCATTAGCGTAGTTACGCCACTGATCGTGGGACAGACAATTTTTTAAAAGACTATGAGTGAAATTAGACATGTATTTATATTGATTATACAACTAGACAATTTCTCTCCAATATTTAATTAAAATTTAGGAAAACAAAACTCACAATTAAAATTCAGGAATGTAAAATTCCTTCTTTTATAAAAAAAAACAACGATTCACAAGAAACCACAACCTTCTTTGTAGAGCTTTCTAGGCTATACTATCATGTGTTTCCAACCACTCTGGCCGACGCTTTGGATTCCATTGTAAGGCTCATTATTAGGGGTGATTTCGCAGATCCACTGGTCCACTATCAACTACATCAGCCCTACCCTAAAATGTGATCTAAATGTCGAACAGAGAGGTTGGAGTCCCACGGCAGAATAGCCTAGTAAACTCTACACAGAAGATTTTGAATGACCACGAATGAATTAATGAATGGTTACAAGAGACCGTTTTGGCCTGTTTTATATTTTCTGGTAGTTTATTATATATAAGTTTATAGGTACTAGTTATATGTGGTTCTTTCGTTTCAAATTAAGTTTTGTTTATTAATGATCTAGTGGTCGGGGGTTCGCACCTCGTTCCAGGAGACCAGCAAGATCCTATTTTCATAGTACAAGCGTTAAGCTTAGTTTGAAAATAATAAGAAGATTGATGTGACATGTATTACGTGGGGGCATCTCTATTTTTTTTTAAATAAAAAAATTGATCATGTTTGTAGACTAGAACACTTTTACCAAGATTATACTATTTACAAGGGTTGTTTTGATCCAATGCAACCCAAGGAAAATAAACTTGTTTTCGTAGACGTGTAAAAGATTCAAACAGGGGGTGGGGGTGAGTTCGGGTTTGACAACATTCGAATAATGAAGGTATTTTTTATTTATACAGGATATGACAAAGATTAGTGTATGTTTTTTATAATACTTTGAAGTGTACAATTACAATCTCAAAAAGATTGATTGCGCAATCAGTGAACTTTTGCGTATGCTTCATTAACGGGTAAATAACTAATATATTATATGATAGAAACGGAAAAATAGTAGTATAAGACTGAAGATCAGATACGGATGCGGATTTATTTATTTATCTATGCAAGAATATTTATAAATACTAATTTAATGTATTAATTATAAATATATACATATAAAATCAAATTAAATTAAAAAACCGGGATCCCGGTAGCGCGAAAACAATATTTTTCGACAAAATTGATTTTATATGTATATATTTATAATTAATACATTCAATTAGTATTTAAAGCATCGCGGACCGTCTGTTCTGAATAATTACAACTTATACAATAAGAATGTGTTCTCCTTAATAATATTTATAAATTTGACATTGAACTACGCTTGTCTCTTTTGACTGTGTTAATATAATGTTTTGATTGTGTTTTGACAAGGGTCGAACGTCCGACCACTAGATCGCTAGGTCAGCTTCTTAACCAT